>CM067373.1:59527404-60727404 GCA_034401795.1 Chaetoderma sp. LZ-2023a
GCCGGTCCCAGCCACTGTTCTTCTACGACAGGAGTCATATACCGAACAATGAGAAAACTGTAAAGAAAATGGAATCTGAAACTTTGAGTAGATTTTCTCCTGCATTTTCAGGGTGTATCGAAACTTTGATTCGCGATGGGCGTATTGGTATCTGTGCTGGAAATCTGAGACTTATTGAGACTAATTCAAGGTAAAAAATGGTTAAGTAACCGGTTTTCGTTTTTACGGCGTATCATAGTTACATAGTCATCTTCTGCTTGTTAGACTACCCAGCCTGTAGCAGGTCTTCACTATCTTTACTGGCGGTCGGATCCTGCACGTGCTGAACTCATATGGACTATATCCTTATTCTTACCTGTCACGAAAAGTGGTAACTCGCGTTTATTTCTGAAGTTTAATTTTACCGCTTTCTTGAATCTTCGTATGGCGAAAACAGCATCATAGAAATATTTCCTTACGTATTAAAATGTTTGTAGACATTGAAAACATTATAGGTATTTTATTTATAGTGTTTTAACCAGATTTCGTGGCAAACCGAAAGCCCATAGTAAACTATAGCCCTTGCCAGTGTGGTGCTGGCGGTATCCCGCAATTCCGCAGTTCGGGTTTCGCGGCTGCCGGGCTAGCTGATTCCCGCCGTTTCTACGGAAGCCCGGCAGTCGTACCTTGGAACCTGAACCGTGCACATCTGCCGCTGGTTCCACAGTGACTGGCCGATTCAAGACCTCTGTTGGGTGAGTAACCTTTTATACGTAGTTAAGTTACTACAAATGGTGTCAGGAGTACTTTGGGCCCTAAATTAAAAATTGTTATTAGTTATTTCTAAATTCTACTCACGATTTTGCTGAAAAAAAAGATAGAATTCTCGGAAATATAAGGACTACTCTAGTCCTGCCCGAACGTCAATTTTACAGACTTTGGCCGCCATTTTGATTATTGATAGTTATTTTTTTAGTATTTAACAATCACGGATGATAGGTGAGTTATAGTTAAATATATATTATTTATTTATACTAGGCATGCAAATGTCGGGTATATAGATTAATATACCTTACATACATACGTCATATACGTCATAAATTCAAGATTCAATGTTATTTATTTGAACTGTAATGAATTGAGGTATATTTTCGTGCTTAGTTCCTATCATCTATGTCAGTATTCCGTGGAATGACAACCCTATAGTTTCTGGATTGTTATTGTTAGTTGTCTTCAGTGTCATATGTACGCGATTCTGAGCTGTAATTTAACCGTCGGTTTTTCGATATTTCTTTATATGTTAATTACAGTTCAATTTCTTTGTTTATTTCAGAATGGGAAGGAAGCCCAAGTAGCTCGGGTAACATTGAAGCAGAAAGTGGTCGTGGGTCCTTTTGAGGCCGTGAAGACCACAGGTGTTCTGGATCGGGAGGTACAGAATGATGTTGTGCTCCAGCCCTCATCTAAACTGGAGGGTCTGGTAACACCTCATACAGTGGCCACTGCCAAAGATTCGCAGATTCCTATTGTTAGTTGTCTTCAGTGTCATATGTACGCGATTCTGAGCTGTAATTTAACCGTCGGTTTTTCGATATTTCTTTATATGTTAATTACAGTTCAATTTCTTTGTTTATTTCAGAATTATTTGAAATAAAGACGTGATATAAATCACTTTTGTTGTTATTATTATCATTATTATTAACTTTTTGAACATTAGAGGGTAATCTCCCTTCTAATTAACAAATATGTTTCAATTGTAATATTAGGTTTACTAATTACGCTGAACACTATTTGTTTTGGGTTTTTTTCTTGTTATTATTAATTCAAAAAGTTCATAATCACATTGCTAGTTACTCCGTTGAAACAATACTCAGCTTATGCCTCCTTTTCAAGTTAAATCTGAGGAGTTTTTGGCTCGCACCCAGTTTTCGTTGGATCAGTCCTTTACCCACAAAGCGATTTTGTTGGGTACAAGTAAAGGTTTCATTTTGAAAAGAGCTGATCAAACTGGGTTTGTTGAGTATTGGTGTAAAAGCGGTGGTACTACACAAGACTTGGTAAATATTCTGCAGTCGAGAATAGCCAGCGCCGTTCAGAAATTTCACCGGATCGTTTTCTATATCTGGGCCGGAACGTGCGACCTTACCGAGAAACGAGGCGACGGTTTTGTCTATTTAAGGACAGCCGATGATGAACTCGCGGTAGACCGCATTTGCCAACACTATCAACGTGCGATAGACATAGTAAGGCATTACGGCCAAACGGTGAAATTTATTGATATCCCGGCCTATTCTCTGGCCCTGTATAATGAGCAACTTCACCATTTGAATCCCTGTTCCTTCAAAGACCAAGAGCTGCAACTGCATGACCAACTCTCTCTTCTCAATGATAGAATTGAGAAAATTAATGCAGATATTGGTGTACACACCATCAAGTGCAGTGTAGAGTTAATAGTCCGTAAAAAATCTAGTGCACGTAAACGCGTCCGTTATCATTATACTTTCGAGTTTCTGAAGGATGGTTTGCATGCAGGTACGTAGGATGGTTTGCATGCAGGTACGTTACTGAATTTGGTTTGGCTTCGGAAGATTCATTTAGACGTTCTCCGGAGTTGCACCACCATCACTACTCAGTGATTTATATATTTCAGTAAGCATACGCTTACGACTCATTTCAGTAGGTGATATTACTTTTTTAGCGGATATTAATTTCGCTTCCTTGGTATAAAACAACCGGTGACCCATAATGACGAAACCTTTGTGTATTAACACTGCAACCGTGGAGGAACTTGGTGCACTCCATAATATTGGTAAAGTTCGAGCTGCTGGCATAGTAAATTTTCGTGAGTCCAGAGGAGGTTTCATATCCCTGGCCGACATTAAGGCAGATCCTGATCTGCCTGCCACAGCTACAATCCTTGCACGATTTCTCCATGCTGGGGAAGTTGTATTCGACATCAATGATGAAGGCGCTGTTGGTGGGGTCGACTCACACCCAAGGGAAGAATCCCTGGAAGAGACGGTAGCTAGACTGAACATGGAACTGTTAGCTCAAGGTATCAAATACAAGGCACTCCTTAACTCAACTAGTCAACAAAGGGGTGATCATACCCTAGTTGATAACCTGGCTCCTAGGGGGGTATATACCCCTAGAGAACCTAAGAGGGAGTCGCGATCAGTTTCTCACCATGACACTAGGACGTCATCACCAGTTCGTAGAGCTTACTGGGATGGCTCTTCGTACAATGACTCTAGAATGTCATCCCCCGGTCGTAGAAGCTACTCTGATGGTCCTCCTCCACCTAAAATGTCAACTTTTGATGGAAAATTTGAGTGGAAACCATTTTTCATACAGTTTGAGCATACTGCTTCAAGGTACCGTTGGTCTGATATGTATAAATTAGACATGCTCATCTCAGCTTTAAGGGACAAGGCCTTAAAGTTTTACTGCATCTGTTCTGGGCAGGTCCAGAATGATTACTTTAGTTTATGTGAGAAATTAAAGTTGAGATTCGGGAAGAAAGATCTGCCCCACATCATCAGAAAAAAGATGCAAGATATTCGACAAGAGGGTAACTCTTTAGAAGAATTTGCAGACATCATTCAGGAGCTCACTTTAGATGGTTACCCTGATGCCTCAGAGAGTTTGGGCGAGACTATTGCCATTGATGCATTCCTACGGGGTGTTGAGCATAAACGAGCCGCTCTGATAGCTATGGATAAAGATCCGAGCACCCTGGAGGAGGCTGTACAAATGGTCAATGCAGCTATCCATAATCAAAGATTGATCATGGGTTCCAGAAGACCTGAGGTTCGAAAGGTCCGTTTTCCGGACGATGCTTCTGGATTGTTGGAGGCAGATAATCCTGAGCAGTTGAGAGGCATAACGGCTCCAAGCAGGATAGATAAATTGGAGAAAGATGTCGAAGGACTTAGGAAGGATATGGCGGATATGAAGGTAGATGTGGCTAAGATTTTGAATCTTATATCTGGTCAATTCGGTCGAGGTCGGTCTCCTCCAAGAGGGAAGGTCGTTCCATCACGTTCCCCTTCTCCTCCTCTCAGATCGGGAAAGTGCTTTAATTGCAATTTAGAGGGGCATTTTTCCCGTGAGTGTCCAGAGCCGAGGCGTACACGGTCGCCATCACCTTCTGCTTCACCGAGATCTTCGCCTGTGCGATCATATGATGTTCGCATGTATGAGTTTAATCGTGACCCTATGACACTAGTCATTCCCATTAAAGTAAATGGTGTTTCCGTTGATGCAGTGGTGGACACTGCGGCACAAGTGACAGTAATTGGCAATTTCTTTGCAAATAAATTACCTTACCCTTTAAAGAGGTTGGAGTCTATTGCATTGAAAGGTGCAGGTAGAGACAATGTTATCCCTGCGGAAAGTGTTGAGCCAGTCACAATTGCATTAGGCTCTATGATGTTCAACTGGCCAGTACTTCTTGCCAATATTAATGATCCGATTATATTAGGCCTGGATTTCTTGAAGGCACACAAGGCCACCATTGATCTGACTAGACTATGTCTGACAATTAATGGAGAACCGATTCAAGCCTCAATGTTGAGAGCTCATGGGAAGGAAGCCCAAGTAGCTCGGGTAACATTGAAGCAGAAAGTGGTCGTGGGTCCTTTTGAGGCCGTGAAGACCACAGGTGTTCTGGATCGGGAGGTACAGAATGATGTTGTGCTCCAGCCCTCATCTAAACTGGAGGGTCTGGTAACACCTCATACAGTGGCCACTGCCAAAGATTCGCAGATTCCTATTTTGTTAAGGAACCTGTCGGCCCAATATATTACTCTGGAACAAGACCACAACCTTGGTATTGTCACAGAAATTGAGGAGGTTTTAGACCCTAGAACAGAATTTCAACTTGCTGGTAATCCCATAAACCAGGACGGTTTACAGACTTCTACAGCCACTGAGGTGGACCTCCCTGTGTTCTTACAGGAGCTGTATGTGAGGTCGACATCGGGTTTATCGGAGACGCAGTCTTCGCAAGTTGAATCCATGTTAATCGAGTATCAGGATGCATTTGCAAAAGATGATCTTGATTTGGGTTTGTTCAAGGGGATAAGACATAAGGTTGACACAGGTAATGCACAACCTGTTCGTTCTAAACTTAGACGAACTCCTCTTGGTTTTGAGAATGAGGAAGAGAAACACCTTGCGGAAATGTTAGAGAAAGGTATCATAGTTCCGTCAAAATCTGAGTGGTCGTCAGCCCCGGTATTAGTTCGGAAGAAAGACGGTACCGTAAGGTACTGCGTCGATTTTCGAGCTCTGAACAGTATAACTCGCAAAGACCTTTACCCCCTACCAAACATTGAGACATGTCTGGATGCACTTGGTGGTGCTAAGTTCATCAGCACACTTGATATGGCAGCTGGGTATTGGCAGGTCGAGGTTGACCCAGAGGACCGCCACAAGCTCGCATTTATCACAAGATATGGGCTTTTTGAATTTGTCCGGATGCCATTTGGTACGTGCAACAGCCCGGCTACCTTTCAGAGGGTTGTTCAGCTGGTATTGCAAGGTCTTAACTGGTGCGAGTGTCTTGCGTATTTAGATGACGTGGTAGTGACAGGGACTGATTTTGACAGTCATATGACCAACTTGAAAGCTGTCCTTTCCCGATTCCTGTTGCACAACCTTAAATTAAAACCTAAGAAGTGTAATTTGTTCCGTACAGAACTCTGTTTCTTAGGTAAGTTGGTGAGTGATAAGGGAATCGCTGTTAAGCCAAACAATATGGAAAGCGTCGCTAATTGGCCTGTTCCTAAGACCAGGAAAGAGCTGGAATCTTTCCTAGGGTTCATGAATTACCACCGAGAGCACATACAGGGTTTTGCTGGTATTTCTGCTCCTCTCTCTGCACTTACCAGTTCCAAAGTAGAGTATGACTGGACTCTAAAGCATCAGGTAGCTTTCAAAACACTTCAGGGTGCTATGGCCAACCCTGCAGTGTTAGGTTATCCGACACCGGATGGTACCTTCATACTGGATACGGATGCTTCGGAGGCGGCTATTGGTGCAGAGTTATCCCAAATTCAGAATGGGAAAGAGGTGCTTATTGGTTTTGCGAGCCGAACGTTGACACCGGCTCAGCGTAAATATTGTGTTACACGCAAAGAGTTGCTGGCCGTGGTAGCATTTACTAGGCAGTACCGTATGTACTTGCTAGGACGGTCATTTATTGTGCGGACTGACCATCACAGTCTCACGTGGCTGCTCAGTTTCAAGCACATCGAAGGACAACTAGCTAGATGGCTAGAAGAACTGTCCCAATATAATATGACGATGCAATACAGGCCCGGTAAACAGCACTCTAATGCTGATGGCCTATCACGAGTTCCAAGTGATTTTTCACCTTGCCACTGTTATAAAACTGGCCAATCTCTTAGTTCGTTACCATGTGGTGGGTGCAAATATTGTACCAAGCTTCAGCAGCAATGGTCTCAATTTGAACAAGATGTTGATGATGTAATTCCTTTGGCTTTTCAAACCATAAGGGCCCTTCAACTGAGTAATAATGACCTATCAGACAGCGACACAGACAGCGACGATCCAGATGGACTGCTGAATGGTGTCCCCCAAACAGACCAGGTTATCGGAAGGTCAAACTGGTTAGACGCATTCTCTTCGGAAAATCTAAGGGAGCGTCAGTTGGAGGATCCTGATCTGAAGACAGTTGTATCATGGATTGAGCAGTCACACACACCTTCTGACGTGGAGCTATATTTAGCTAGTCCAGCTGTCAAGTTTTGGTGGGCTCGTTGTGATCAATTGATTTTTGTCGATAGCATTTTGCACTATCTCTGGGTAGAAGCAAATACCACACGGAATCTGCTGGTAGTCCCAAAGTCTCTCCAGAAGCTGGTTTTGGAAAATTGTCATGATTCCAAGCTTGCCAGTCACATGGGTGAGCAGAAGACATTAGAGAGAGTGAAGGCTAAGTATATCTGGCACGGATACTCTCGTGATGTGGTGGCGTATGTGAAATCCTGTCGGATTTGTAGCTGTAGCAAAAAAGCTTCCATCCGACCTAGAGCTGCTCTGGGCGAGTTCCATGCTGGGTTTCCCTTGGAACGGGTACATATGGACCTTTTGGGCCCCTTTATCACATCTACACTGGGAAATAGATACGTGTTGATGATCATAGATCAGTTCACTAAATGGGTTGAGTGCTATGCGCTCCCTGAACAAGGGGAAGAACTGGTAGCCAAAACGTATGTGGAGCGTTTTGTCACCACATTTGGCTGTTCATATTTCTTACACACCGACCAGGGTCGTAACTTTGAGAGCAACCTATTTAAGGAACTGTGCCATCTACTGGAGATTTCAAAAACACGCACCACAGCTTATAGACCATGTTCGAATGGACAGATTGAACGTATAAACCGTACTGTCTTGCAGTGTATACGGTGTTACCTGCAAGAGCATGACAGACAGAAAGATTGGGATAAGTGTATTCCTTTCATCGCTGGAGCTATACGATCTACTGTAAGCCGACAGACGGGGTATACTCCCAACATGATGATGCTTGGTCGAGAAGTACTACAGCCTATTGACATAATGTGCAAATGCCCTGTGTCTGTGACTACAGAGAATGCCCCTTCAGATGCCTGTGACTTCGTCCAACAGTTACAGCAAACGTTGCATGAAACTCATGAGATAGCACGGGATAACCTTAAAATGGCTCAGAAGCGCCAGAAAAAAGAGTATGATCTACGTTTGCATGAGCATGCCTATCATGTTGGTGATGTAGTTTATCTTGCTAATTCTGCAACTAAAATAGGCCAGTCCAGTAAATTACAACCTCCTTGGACTGGTCCATTTATTATTTATAAAAAGTTGTCAGAAGCACTGTTTGGTATCAAAAACCAACGCCGGGAACTAGTTGTTCACCATGATAGATTAAAGCTGTGCAGAGATCGTGATTTACCTCTCTGGATATTGCGAATGAGACGTGCTATGAGCTCTGAAGATCATGGCGATGATGATGACTTATTATC
Source organism: Chaetoderma sp. LZ-2023a (assembly GCA_034401795.1). NCBI lineage: Eukaryota > Metazoa > Mollusca > Caudofoveata > Chaetodermatida > Chaetodermatidae > Chaetoderma > Chaetoderma sp. LZ-2023a. The sequence goes on from CM067373.1 coordinate 59,535,408, forward strand.
CCCCGATAATGGCCTTAGGTTATCTGATGATAACCGTGCTTCCATTTTTGAAGAGGATTCGGATGAAACCATTCCATATGGTATTGATCCATCCTCATCAATTCTGCATAATGATCTAGATGCTGTTTTGACAGATGACCTGGATATCGACTCTGTTTTACCCGTCCCACAAACACAGCATCACTCTCCTAGGCGCATGAGGTGTCAGGTCCGAGGAGAAACGCATAACACGTCCCCTAGGCGCATGAGGTGTCAGGTCCGAGGGGAACCGCATCACACTTTTTCCCCTAGGCGCATGAGGTGTCAGGTCCGAGGGGAAATACATCACACATCTCCTAGAGATGACCAACTCCAAACTCACACCATTCAGAGTCGAACAGGAAGGCAGTGCCGTCTTCCTAACAGGTTCCTAGATTATGAAATGTATTAGAATGATCTTTAAGCATTCGGGAATTAGACTATATAAGTCTTCATGGACCCTACGTGTCCACCTGAATAAACGTTCCTTTGGTTTCGTCTTATTACGGATTCATTTGGTCATGGTATTGTTGCGGACTGCAGTTAGCTTTTCGGTCGTAGTACAGTACTACAATAGTAATGTGATAATGTACAATGGTAACAGTAATTCAACATTAAAAGAATTACTGTAATCCAGATGATATGAAATTATGACTTCAAATTTTAATATGCTGCATGACACTGAAGACATTCAACTTGTCCGGAAAACATTTATAATCATTGGCTTATGTTCCGTTTCCATCTTGGTTTTAGTTCAGCAACAGCAAAATCGTGATGTTCTATTTTTTGTAAGTTTTGGGACACTAAATTAGTTGGACACATAAGCACATAGTGGCTTTTTCCAGCAATAATACTCCGTGAGATACCAAAAACCAACAGGGGTCCATCGCTGTATGACTCACAGAACGCGTTATTATAATTACGCGTTTTTGCAAATGACGCGTGAATAATTGCGCGTAGTAATGCGTGGTTATATTTACGCATTTCTTGATTACACATTACAAATATGTGTTGTCAAATGATGTGTAAATTGTTACACATTAATCATACGCATTGTATTGTTAACTGCAATTATTGTCCGTCATGACGTGTGGTCATAATAATGCTCTCTGTTATGTGTATATGGATTAAATCCATGTACACGCTTTTATTAGTATATGCATCATATGTTATGATGCAAACTCATTTATGTATAGGGAAATCCTGTATAGGTTAGCTATTTAATGCCAGTTCTACATTTGTCAGCTCAGATATTTTATAGGGTAGCTCAAATATATTATATGTAGTTTTAGTAGGTCAGCACAGATATTTTATAGGATAGCCCAGGTATATTAATTCTACATAGGTCAGTTCAGATATTTTATATTAGGCCAACATATTATATATTGCCATACCTAGGTATTTCATTTATTAAACGTGTAGCAATTACATGTTAAAATGATGCAATGATGCATTATTACTCTATAATGCATAACTCAGGCATATTTATAATGTGCATTACTCTATAATGCAGAAGTCTTGCATATGACAGCATATTTATAATATGCATTGAGCAAAGACTGCATAAATCGTACAGATGCATTTCTTGCGCTTACCATTTCATAATGCGCGAAGTAATTAGCGCGTTAGTCATAGCGCAAATTCATATGTTTCTTTCTTCTGCTGTATTATCCGTTCCGCTTAGCTTCATTCAGATATCTTTATTGTGATAGGGATAGTGGTTTTCCGGATTTCCTAAATTTGTGGATTCAGATCAGTTTCAATTATATAAGAGGTATATCATAAATGTTAAGGTTAAAAATATTCACTAAATTTAAAAATTTGCAATATTCATAAGTTTCCTCGAATCTCACCTAAGTTAATTTCAGATAACACTCCAACTAAATTCATGTGAGATTATTTTTATTACTTCTTTATCAATTCGGCAATTCTGTCAGTTTTCTGCGGTGGTGGAAAACCACTGTCCTTAATTTTAGTTAGGATGCTATGCTATTTTTAAATCTGTGACGCTGGCCCTCGTCCAGCAGCTGTTGATCGATCCATCTGTTTTATTATTAACCGCTCCTTCCTTCTAGATGGATCGACACCTATATTTTTTTAATTGGCAATTTCTTTTGCTACCTTTAGCAGTTGCACATCAATGCCTGTGTGTTTTCATGGTGTGCAGATTTTTAAAAGAGTAGATTTTTAGATAGGATTTTTAATTAAAAGATAATATTTTTAATTAAATAAGCATGTTTTTATAAACGGGGGAGAGTGTGGTGCTGGCGGTATCCCGCAATTCCGCAGTTCGGGTTTCGCGGCTGCCGGGCTAGCTGATTCCCGCCGTTTCTACGGACGCCCGGCAGTCGTACCTTGGAACCTGAACCGTGCACATCTGCCGCTGGTTCCACTGGCCGATTCAAGACCTCTGTTGGGTGAGTAACCTTTTATACGTAGTTAAGTTACTACACCTTGAATGAGTTGATGGGCAGAGCCGTCACTACTGACTCTTGTAGACTGTTCCAATGGTTAGTCACTAATACTGAAGAAACATTTCCTGGTGTCTGTGTTGAAACGTTTTTCTGCACTTTGAAGCTGTGCCCTCTTGTCCTGTCACCTTTGTCGAGTGGTAGAATTGCTTCATGGTATACGTTGTACACATCATGTAGATATTTGTACACTTCTATTAGGTCACCACACAAACGTCTGTACACTAGGCTCAGTGATTTGAGGCGCTGTTGGTATGGCATTTGCTTGAGTCCTGGTCTCCTGGAACAGATTTTGTGGCTCGACGTGGAACATTTTCCAGTGGTTGGATGTCTTTCTTGTAGAAGGGGCACCAGGCGACATTGCCATATAAGTGTAGTCGGATTAGGCTCTTGTATGTTAAATCAGAACAAATGTGTCAGGATCTATGTAGTTGAATGATCATCTAATCATGCCAACTAATCTGTTGGCCTTATCGGCTGCATTTTCTGCGAATCATCATCATCATTTTACGAGGCATAAGCCATTGGCTTGTTATTGTTGACGTCCGTCAACTTTTTCTTTAAACGACTTCTCAAGAACCACTGGGCCGATTTCAATTATATTTGGCAGGAAGCATCCTTAGCGCATGGGGATCTAACTTTGTCCAAACGAAGACGATCGGCCAATTTGGCTGGCGACCATCTTGGATTTTGGCTGATTTTGAGAAATGTATTTAAAAATCTTCTCCGAAACCACTTGGGGGATCGATTCAAGACTGATGAAATATCATCTAGAGCAAGAGCTGCACCAACTTTGTTTAAGAGAAATTAATCGGTCAAATAGTTTGGCGGTATCTTGGATGACCTAGTTTTCCCGAAAACTACTTCTCCAGAACCGCCAAATGGATAAGGCCGAAATTTGGCAGATATGATTAGGGACTAAAGGATATTAAAGTTTGGTCCAGAGAAGTTAATCCATTGTAAAACATGGCCGCCCTGGACCAATCAAAATGTAGCACGTTTGGCGGCCATTTTTAAAAATTTTATTCGATGGATTTTGAAGCCGAAATAAGTTTTATGGATGTTTTTGGGCATTCCGATCTCAAATCTGCCCTGTTCGAAACTGTCGGTTTGGCAGTCATCTTGGATCATTTTCCCCGCCATAAACTCCCATACTAAAGCAATGGGAAACTTAAAATGTCTTCTCGAGAACTACTGGAACAATTTCAATTATATTTGGCAGGAAGTATCCTTATGGCATAGAGACTCAAGTTTGTTCAAATGAAGCCGATCGGCCAATTGGGCCGGCGGCCATCTTGGGCCAGTGGCCATCTTGGATTTCGACGGATTGTTAGAAACATCTTTAAAAATCTTCTCCGAAATCGCTTGTCGGATTGATGCAAACCCCATGAAATATGATCTAGGGCAAGTGCTGAACCAACTTTGTTCAAGGGCACGTGATTGGTCAAATGATTCAGCGCCCTTCTTGGTTGACCTAGTTTTAGCGAAAATGACCTCCAGAACCACTGAACGGATCACGTCGAAATTTGGCAGATATGATTAGGGCCATTAAAGTTTGTTCCAGGGAAGTTGAACCGCCAAAAGCATGGACGCCGTGGGCCAATCAAAATATAGCGTATTTGGTGGCCATTTTGGATTTTTTTATTTGATGGATTTTGAGGCGGAAATTGGTTTTATATGTGTTTTTGAGTATTCTGATCTCAAATTTGCAATTTTCGAAACGTGGCTATACGGTTTGGTGGCCATCTTGTATCATTTTCCTGCCCAACGCTCCCATACTAAAGCAATGGGAAATTTAAAATGCATTCTTGATAACTATTGGAACAATTTCAATTATATTTGGCAGGAGGCATCCTTAGGAAATAGAGATTCAAGTTTGTTCAAACGAAGCCAATCGGCCAATTGGGCCAGTGGCCATCTTGGATTTTGGTCGATGTTTAGAAATTTCTTAAAAAATCTCCAAAACCATTTGAGGGATCGATTTAGAACTCATGAAATATCATCTAGGGCAAGCGCTGAACCAAATTTTTTCATTTGTGAACCTGATTGGCCAAATCATTTGGTGGCCATCTTGGATAACCTAGGTTTCGAGAAAACAACTTCTCCAGAACTGCTGAAGTGATCAGCCCGAAATTTGGGAGATGATATTGATGACTAAGGGACATTATAAAGTTTGTTCAAGAGAGGTTGATACATAAAGAAACATGGCCTCTGTTTTCTTGTTACAAGTCTGCTCAACTCATTAGAGTTCTACTTATTGTTAATGAACATTCTAGTTGAAATCCCTATGGTCCAGGTGAGCGATACAGGCCCCTTGGGCCTCTTGATTGTTGTAGTATGGCTTGTTCAGTCTAATTCAAAAGTTCTTTCCTTGAAGTCAATTTCTAGTTTTTATTGAATGATTTGACTGTTGTTGCTTAATTATGTCTCCTCAAAACCGTTAGATTTTAGACTTTGACCCTTACCACTCTGATGCCAATATTCTATCTTTTGCTGTGTCAATAACAAAGAAACTGGTGTACACTTTCCAACAATTCATTTGATGATGTTGCTGTCTAGGACAGTAACATCATCCACCAAATTAGCCGAAAAATGAATACAGTTCATCTCTTAATTTTACTTGGAGTTTAAAATTCTGACATCAGAGTGGCAAGGGTTAACACTGATTTGTGAAAATACTGGCGTACAGATGGGTGTTCCCAGCATTAGCTGCGGTGTGCCATCTACACTCATGGTTACACCCTGCTAAGCTTAGCATTTGTTTGCATGCTGACTTGTGGAGGCAGTGGTTTGTCTTATTGCTGTTGTTTTCCTTTTCTGAGTTCATCGCTATCCGAGTCTCTTCATCTTTGCTAGTGTCTCTTCATGCAGGATGGGACAACCAAACTCCATGGCATTTAGCTGAAATTTGTACTTCATTAGGCCAATCACTAGATTCATACCAACCAGTGAAAAAGTATATGCATAGATATATTATTTTAAGGATGCTCTTGCTGCCTATATACTATAGATACAGAAGATTCAAGATTCAATATTATTTATTCAGTAGCAAAATATATATGTCATGGATTCAACTAGGTTGTCCACCGAAGGCAGTGCCTATTGTATTGGCAGACACCTTACACATATATATACATATAAGTTCATGAATCTAAGCAAACAATGCACTCGTGAACAAAAATTCTTAAACAAATTTGTGCAGGAATTTAACACAACGTAAAATAACACTTCAGAATACAAATACAAAAATTTTAGAACAAAATTATAATTTTAAAACAAATTCCAAGCATTTGAATTGACACCCCTTGTTACCCATTTTCCAAATAAAGAAAGTGTCCAAGACTACCAGATAACTACAGACGGGTCACCATTATCCCGCTACTCAGTAAAATCATTGAAGGATGCTCATCTAATAATGCTGTCTTCGTCACGTATAAATGTTATATGTAAGAGGCCCATCACTTCATAGGCTCTGCCTTTGATGGGCCACGTATATGCATTTTGTAAGTAATACTATAAATAAGCAAATAAAATTTAGATGAATTGAATTGAACCATTGCCGAAGCCTTGGACATGAAGAACAAACAGTATATTACCTTTATGGATGCCAGCAAAACATTCGACATCGTTGACCACCAAGGATTATTGAATACTGTCTAGAAACAAGGAAATTATGGGCAATAACAAACAGCATGCTGGGTTCGTACGCATGTATGGAAGTCTGGAAAAAGTATGGAAAATTAGGAAAGCCTTTTCCAGGGCTGGAAAAAGTATGGAAATTCCAAATATGGGCCAACTGGTATGGAAAATGTATGGAAAATTAAAATATCGGCAATCCTAATTTTTCCGACCGCAATCTTTTTGTTTATGAACGAAATCTCGCGTTTCCACCAATCTTGCCAGAATCTAATTCGATTGGGTCCCGGTCTCGTCTTGCAATAGAAAACCGCCTATTACCGGGAACATCTCGCGGTTGTTGAGCAATACGGGTTCTGAACATGTTCAAGTACAACGCAATAAAAATGAGTGAATTGGCAGTCGTCTGTCAAATAGTACAGCGTGTTAGAAGCCGAAACAATGAAATAATTTGCGCGATTGCCATTTTTTGTTATACAGTAAAGATGGGAAAGTGCAAATATGCTAGTGTTTGGGAAACTAATGATAAATATAAGGATTGAATTTTACCGAACAACACATCAAACTCACGTGCCAAATGTAGTGTTTGTAATAAGTCGTTTGACATGGGTAATATGGGCGAAGCGGCGATTGTTAGCCACATGCCGGGGAAAAAACCGTGAGACACTGACAGAAGTTCGTCTAAAGAGCTTCTGTCAGTGTCTCATGTTTTTTCCCCCGGCAGTCGTCTGTGAAATAGTACAGCGTGTTAGAAGCCGAAACAATGAAATAATTCTTTCATTTTACCAGAAATACATACACGCAAGTAGTCCTCTATTTTAGAAATACCCCGCACACCGCATTCTGATTGGATAAACCCACTCACGCCCTCTGAGTGCTTATGAAAGTGAACACAGACATGCCTAAATATTTACAGTGGATTCACCCCTGCTACACATCAGAACGTCAAGAGTTGCGTTTATTTATGATGCGAGGGGTGCTTAATATACAGACTAATTTTGCCAGCTGGAAGCCGCCTGAGTTGTTTTTATTAGCAGTCTCGCAGCGAATCCGGCTGTTATTCCTGACTTAACCCATTTTATCTTGAGACAAGATTAGGTCTACATCTATACAAATTAAACTAATAGTAAGTCACATGTAGCTGATTATTTTGACAATTTTTTTACTGAAACATGTTTCTGCCTAAGGTAGCAACAACTTGACATCTATAATGTTTTCAAATAACTATAGAAGATATTCCATTGTGTAATACAAATAATACAGTTGGTACACATTAAATAAAAATGCATTCTCAAATATAAGCATTAAATACACGCAGTCACAGTCACGCGCAGTGTGTTTAAGATCTCTAGGCAAGGTGCTAGGCGACCAGTTTGGGTGCCCGCGAGACCTGTTGAATATTATTGTGTGTGCGTAGGTGTGGGGGGGGGGGGGGCTTGTGAAGGGATGAGAATGGCTAGATTGGGAGGTAAAATAATCCGTAGCTTTTTTAAAATCATTGAAACTTGCCTCGATTCATGGTTTTCCAGATGGTATTGTGCGTTCATAAATTATAACATGCTACTATAAACACTAGTAGATAAGTTTCTGAACACATTATACAATCTGGCAACATACTCGCAAGATGCGAAAAAAGTGAAACTTATTTCCCCTTCCTTGTATTATTTTGTTGATTTTCTATACATTAAGTGATGATATGAATGCAATTTTATGCATTGATGACATATTATAATTTATTGAAAAACAAATATTTACCTAACCGGTTGTTCATACATATGCGGCTTTGTGGTTTCAAATTGTGTCACCGGTTTTCGAACCGGCATGCTTACAATACCGGTGATGGTTCCAGTACCGGTATACTGCACAACCCTACTGTCTACATACTCCTTAGGATACTACCACTGGAAGGAGAGCTCCATAAAAGAATCTTGACCTTCTTTGCACAGATGTTGCAACGACAAGGCTCAGTTGAAAGAGAAATTCTTGAACACCAATTAGGGGTAAAATCGGCATCCTCAGCTAGTAGGACAGTAAACCGTAAACACATTCTGCATATGTATGAGTTACCACCTGCATACTCACTACTAGAGAATCCACCAAGCAGCACACTAGTATGGGAAAAGCAGATAACATCACAAGGGACTAAATACTGGGAAAAAAGACGAAAATACACTGCTGCAATGAAGAGCACCTCGCAGTACCTTAAGCTGTCAGATTTCTAAATCGGCACAGTGTACATAGCGTGGATCAGTTGTAAAACAGACAAATTCTCAGTCTATAAAGCCACCATTAAGGTAAAACTACTCATCCAGCGATACCACTTATTCGGCGGATCAACCAGAGATAATGGAGAAGCCACAAAATGTTCACTGTGCAGGTATATGACAGAAGATCTACAGCATTTTCTCGTAGACTGCCCAGCACTTGAGTGTTAGAAAACCAATTGTAACCAAAATCCAAACTTGGCTACATTCTCAAAAGATCTTTGCTAAATCTAAACATTACATTAAAGCTATACTGGATGCATAAAAACTTACAAATTCAAACTTAGAGTTAAATGAAAAACTCTCAAGAAAACTGTTACACACTACATCAAAAACGTGCGGAGCTATTAGAAATTAATTCTAATCATTCGTTAGGCATCAAATCGGGACAGCTTGTCTAAGTTGTCTAGACACATTGTATATATAATGTACATATTTGAAAATCGTTTAGAAATTAATCCAAATTGGAGGTTCGCCTGAAGGAGGATTCTGAGAGGCAGTAATTACATACAGAACAGAACTGACACACCTCACCAGATTATGCGTGAAATAGCGGTACCGAATTTAATGAATTAGTGATAATGCATATTCAGTGGGTGGTAACCATCCGGTACATCCATAATGACCATACATCTCACTGTATTGTTTTTTTGAGTGTTTCAACTGCTAATTGTGCCCATTTAAACCCATAAATTAGTCATACATATGAATGTATAAACTATTAAAGCAAGTTGGTGGTGCCAAGTGAATTTCATGAATATTAATGAGCTGAAGTAATGGACTAACCCTAGCTTATTTAAAACTTGCTCAGTAGACATAAGCCAAGAATTATTATTGTGCACTTTATGTTAATTTTGACATTTTGCTAAAACATTGATATGTACCCATCCCTTCCTCTAGAGCCTCTCTCCAATACAATTTAGAGGTGCTCCTGTCAATCAGCCTAATCTGACACAGCTGAGAAATGTACACAAAGCAGATGGTAACCTTAGATTGTGAAAATTGCTCATTTAAGCTGCTAAATAAGCGCATTAAGGAATCTGGCAATTTTTATCACTACCATCAGTAATTGTATTTCAAATAGTTACTTGTTTTGACAGCATTTTGCTCAGAACTTTGTCAAAAGGTTCAGAACTGTCGAACAAAAACCAGGGGTCAAAATTCGCTAAATCTCACCAGAATCAATTCGGATTCCCGTAAATTTGCTCAACGGGAATCCATGGGAATCCACTTTTGGATTCCCACATAGAAAGCTCAACGGGAATCCAATACACTGAGGGTTTTATATTTCAGAATTTGCCCTGAGCACATTTCACTCTCATGATTCTGATTTTATGTTCATGTTGACAAACAACAGACAGAGATCCTTCCTGATACTACAAACTTTCTTTGAATTCATGAACAATCAAATCCTGATACAACTCAGTTGCCATAAAAATGGCTGATCTTCTTTCCTAATTATCATATGGAACCCCCTCCATATACAAAAAGGTATATAGTAATTAATACTTATGCATATCAGGATCTGATTGTATTGGTCAGTCGAGAACACTTTTAGTATGATGCTGTACATACAAGGGGTATTTATTGTAAACCAGTCAGCAACGGCTTCCAGTAATATTATTTTCAAAATATAAAAAAGAATATGCTTTAATTTATAAAGAATTCCACCTGTATCAAAGAAGCACCATCTTAATTGCCCAAAAAACAAGTGTCCACTATGCACAGGTTTGACTGTGTATTGAATGCAGATGACTGGTAGGGGTTTTCCCCGTAATGAGGCAGTCAGCCTTTCACGGCTTCAATTTAGTTTCACTTTGTAGACGACACGTGCTAGGGGATTTTTCAGTAATGAGGAAGTCAGCGGCAGCAATTTCCAGGAAATAGGAAGCTATATTTAGACAAGAGGCTATCAGAATTTGGTGCTAACTCCGGTAACTGTCAATGGTTTATGTCATTGATTTATATCTTACATCAAAGGATTGCTGTTAAATGTTCTGAAAAATATTTGACAGAAGGTTGTTGCTGCTTTAGGCTGCAACAATCTTCTGAACAACCTTCTGTTAAATAGTTTTCAAAATATTCAGCGCTTTATTGTCAATACTGTTGTGGGCCAGTTGTCTGCTATATCTAATCTTTATAGATCTATGGAGCTGTCATAGTTCTGTCAAAATGTTCTGGGCTCGGAGCTCTGAATACTATATATTATCATTGCGCAATAGGAGCTAAGTATTGTACTTTAGGTATGATCCATATCCGTTTGATAACAAACTCCCATTAGCGTATAAGATCTCGCGAGAACACGGTGCCTCCAATCGCAAAAGAGCCAGCGGCTCACCAACATAAGAGGGGCTTTATCTCATTTTAATTCTGATTCCATTTTGGAGCATTTAATGTTGGTCGGCATTACAAAATTAATGCGCAATACGAGAGTAAACACTGTTCCATTATTAATTTTTTCTGAAGAGAAGTATTATTTCTCTGTTCTGATTGGATAAATTGTCGGTGGGGTTTGGTACACAAATCTGCAGGTACTATATTGATTAAATAAAGGCATGCCATTGGAAATACACATTCATATCTGCATTGATGTTGGGGTGGGTAAAATCAGGATCTGATTGTATTGGTCAGTCGAGAAAACTTTTAGTATGATGCTGTACATACAAGGGGTATTTATTGTAAACCAGTCAGCAACGGCTTCCAGTAATATTATTTTCAAAATATAAAAAAGAATATGCTTTAATTTATAAAGAATTCCACCTGTATCAAAGAAGCACCATCTTAATTGCCCAAAAAACAAGTGTCCACTATGCACAGGTTTGACTGTGTATTGAATGCAGATGACTGGTAGGGGTTTTCCCCGTAATGAGGCAGTCAGCCTTTCACGGCTTCAATTTAGTTTCACTTTGTAGACGACACGTGCTAGGGGATTTTTCAGTAATGAGGAAGTCAGCGGCAGCAATTTCCAGGAAATAGGAAGCTATATTTAGACAAGAGGCTATCAGAATTTGGTGCTAACTCCGGTAACTGTCAATGGTTTATGTCATTGATTTATATCTTACATCAAAGGATTGCTGTTAAATGTTCTGAAAAATATTTGACAGAAGGTTGTTGCTGCTTTAGGCTGCAACAATCTTCTGAACAACCTTCTGTTAAATAGTTTTCAAAATATTCAGCGCTTTATTGTCAATACTGTTGTGGGCCAGTTGTCTGCTATATCTAATCTTTATAGATCTATGGAGCTGTCATAGTTCTGTCAAAATGTTCTGGGCTCGGAGCTCTGAATACTATATATTATCATTGCGCAATAGGAGCTAAGTATTGTACTTTAGGTATGATCCATATCCGTTTGATAACAAACTCCCATTAGCGTATAAGATATCGCGAGAACACGGTGCCTCCAATCGCAAAAGAGCCAGCGGCTCACCAACATAAGAGGGGCTTTATCTCATTTTAATTCTGATTCCATTTTGGAGCATTTAATGTTGGTCGGCATTACAAAATTAATGCGCAATACGAGAGTAAACACTGTTCCATTATTAATTTTTTCTGAAGAGAAGTATTATTTCTCTGTTCTGATTGGATAAATTGTCGGTGGGGTTTGGTACACAAATCTGCAGGTACTATATTGATTAAATAAAGGCATGCCATTGGAAATACACATTCATATCTGCATTGATGTTGGGGTGGGTAAAATCAGGATCTGATTGTATTGGTCAGTCGAGAAAACTTTTAGTATGATGCTGTACATACAAGGGGTATTTATTGTAAACCAGTCAGCAACGGCTTCCAGTAATATTATTTTCAAAATATAAAAAAGAATATGCTTTAATTTATAAAGAATTCCACCTGTATCAAAGAAGCACCATCTTAATTGCCCAAAAAACAAGTGTCCACTATGCACAGGTTTGACTGTGTATTGAATGCAGATGACTGGTAGGGGTTTTCCCCGTAATGAGGCAGTCAGCCTTTCACGGCTTCAATTTAGTTTCACTTTGTAGACGACACGTGCTAGGGGATTTTTCAGTAATGAGGAAGTCAGCGGCAGCAATTTCCAGGAAATAGGAAGCTATATTTAGACAAGAGGCTATCAGAATTTGGTGCTAACTCCGGTAACTGTCAATGGTTTATGTCATTGATTTATATCTTACATCAAAGGATTGCTGTTAAATGTTCTGAAAAATATTTGACAGAAGGTTGTTGCTGCTTTAGGCTGCAACAATCTTCTGAACAACCTTCTGTTAAATAGTTTTCAAAATATTCAGCGCTTTATTGTCAATACTGTTGTGGGCCAGTTGTCTGCTATATCTAATCTTTATAGATCTATGGAGCTGTCATAGTTCTGTCAAAATGTTCTGGGCTCGGAGCTCTGAATACTATATATTATCATTGCGCAATAGGAGCTAAGTATTGTACTTTAGGTATGATCCATATCCGTTTGATAACAAACTCCCATTAGCGTATAAGATCTCGCGAGAACACGGTGCCTCCAATCGCAAAAGAGCCAGCGGCTCACCAACATAAGAGGGGCTTTATCTCATTTTAATTCTGATTCCATTTTGGAGCATTTAATGTTGGTCGGCATTACAAAATTAATGCGCAATACGAGAGTAAACACTGTTCCATTATTAATTTTTTCTGAAGAGAAGTATTATTTCTCTGTTCTGATTGGATAAATTGTCGGTGGGGTTTGGTACACAAATCTGCAGGTACTATATTGATTAAATAAAGGCATGCCATTGGAAATACACATTCATATCTGCATTGATGTTGGGGTGGGTAAAATTATGACATTTGAGATGATAGATTTCGTAAGGCATGGCAACGACGGAATACAGCGACGTTCAACGCACGAACGGTAGTTTACTATAGTTGACTAATGACTATCTGCCAGTGAAAACACCTACAATTACCTAATCCAAAAATGTTGCGCTCGATTGACAAATTCTCAACTTGGTCACTACATTTGGCAGATCGAACCTGTGCCGAGCGGTATGTGAATGACAGGGTTCGCATGGGTCTTGGAAATCCTGGAAAGTCATGGAATTTGAAAATCTGAATTACAGGCTTGGAAAATCATAATTTGGTCAAATTCATGGAAAATGAAAAACTCGCTTAGAAAAAAATCTGATGGCATAAAATTCTGCTGTATATATTAGATATATTTCAAGAAAAAGTTGAAAAAAATAGCATGAAAATAGAAAATTTTGGATTTTTCTCGCTAGAAATTCTTATCATCTTGCAGCTATGCTTAATGTATACCTTATATCAATCATCACGGGAGTGAAATTATTAATTGGGACTGCCTAGATATTGTGTATACTTTAATTTACATTGTTTATTTAATCAAAATTAATCACAATTTTGACCTAAAATGTTGTCGTGAAAAAATTGAAATCACGTGATGTATTAACTTCCACTATAGGACGAGTTTATGTCATTACGCTTGTAGCGCGAAGACGCTAATATTAGTACCCGAGTAGAGACTTGTGCAATCCACATAAATAGGAGGAGAGCTTTGAGTGGTTACCAGAGTGATGGCGTAAACTTGCCCTATAGTGGAGGCTGATTAATACACGGAAGAAGGTAATCTAACCAAGTTGGCCGGGACGAAATCGGCCAAGTGACCAAAACTCTCGCCAGTAAATTTACTGCCGATTGCATTTACATACATGTACTGATTAGGTAATAGTGAATTTATTGCTCAAATTGTTTTAAAAACATGATCTTCTGTACATATTTATTATTAATTTGCGATATTGGCATTTGTGAGGTTGCAAAATCTGTTTTTATTTGGGAGGCCTAGTCCGAGATAAAGTTCAGTGGAATGCCTCCAATCACAAAAGAGCTTTAATTGGCCATCCAACTTAAGAAGGGATCTAACCTCTTTTTATTTGTTACATTGTTTTGGGTCATTTTATGTTGCTTGGACATACGACAATACAATGACTTGTCAGTTTGAGTTTTATTTCTTCATTTACGCATGATAAACGTAAGATTTACTAATATTACATAAAATACAATTATTACTGACAATATAGCCCCCGATATTGGTTCTATTCCAATACAGTTTTAAAATAATTATTTTGAATTGGTGTGATAGGTTTATATACATAACTATGCTCTTTGTCTAGTTACAGTTGTACATATGATGCCATGACCGATGGCGATGATGATACATTGTAGCTAGCGCTCTTAAAGATGTTGTGAGGACTAGATACCCGATCACTCTGATTAACTTGACAATCATAATACAGATTCTCCTTTACTAGAACAAAATGCTTTTTAAATTTTTGTAATCGGCCCAGCCAAAGCTGAGATAAGCATATAGCAACCACCTTGGCAACCAAACGTTTTTAGCTATCGCACTAGAGTTGTGACGTCACACCGGGATGACACCAATTCCTATTAGTCTAGATTATCTCGGGGAGCATAGCTAGGCTCTGTACTGCTGCGCGTATTAGGCACCTATGCACCTATTCTTTGACAATTCATTGTTCACACAGGGACACTACATTGTTCGAGATGCGCAAAGATTCAATAATATCGAAGTTGATGATATTTTTGTTGATTAAAATTTAAAGGACAGACCTCATGGTCATGGTGCCTGACATCACAATTCTAACGTATAGGCCTGTTAGAGGTGACAGTAACATCGGATTTCGCGTACATGAATTAGGGTATATTTAATAAAACGCACCCACACACTTCTTGGAATATAATTCTACAAATGCATATATATCTTATCTTTCTGGATTGACTGCAGAGATGTTGCATAGATGATAGGCACGCATGTACACACCCTTTTAAATGATAGTTAAGTAGGCCTACACCGGGCAGTGCACGTATGATCACAATTTACCATTGTGTAGGCTTATGAATAAATTTATGATTGCACTATAGCAGTTACTCCAGTTATGTGTTTAAAGTTAACTAAAATGTCGGGTAAATATAAATCTAATCTAAACTAATCTATTTGCGTATAGTCTACATTGGCATATTATTGACAGTACATGGCTTGTTTACAAATTAGGCAGCGGGCGAGGTGCGTAGCGAGGCTTTCACTGCCGTCCGCATGCTTATAGTACAACGTAAATAACATATACTGTTGAATATTTTGAACATAATTGGGTTGGATTTCAACCCAAATTGTGTTCAAAATATTCAACATAATGTTTCTTGTATCGTGTTCATATGGCTCTAACTACCATATTTGTGTTTTTGCTTTGGAAGCATTTAAACTTATTTATGAGCTGCACTGTAAGTAAAGATGATACGCTAGCGACCTCTGAACATCTGTCAGTTCACCTACCTATTTAAAATTTGTTCATCTGCTAGAGTTTTGCTTTTTCATAACATTGAAATATGAGTGTATGCTACTTCCATACATGGAAGAAGTTGGTTTGAAAACGATATAGCGCATATGGTTTTCACTGGCGTGACCCCCCCCACACACACACACACACACACCAACGTACGTGTTGACCCGTACATGCCTCTACATTATTATTATACAAACACATTGCCAAAAGCTTATAGGTAAACAATTACATTCTAATCAGTAATCACTGGAAATTTCACATAGGACACACTGACACACTTATTGTAGATTCGTAATCTTCAGAAAAAGTTGTAGCTGCACTCTGTAGCCTATACATTTAGATATGAATAATAGTACAATTATAGCCATCGTCAACCCCACCTCGATCATCACACTCACACCCATCCATCCCAGACAGTACATAGTACACCCAGTCCTTTCAAGAATGGTAATGGATCCGCAATTAGGCCTACTATACTACAGAGTATTTGTCACATGCATTGAAATATTGCCGATTTTCAGCACTGCCCATGGTTTACCGTAGTTATAGGCCAATTATTATGCGAATATAGCTATCCATGAAACCATAAAAAATGAGTAAATATCATAATAGATTTTTAAAAATCATGATTTTTTATTTCTTGAAGACTTAGCTTCAACCTGACATAATTTATGTTATGGTAGGTGAAGTCTATCCTGTTAAACGTACGTTTTAAAATATGTTACCTTTGTACTACAGACAGAAAAATATTGACCCAGCTCACAGCGCCGTTCCCGGTGTGACGTCACAGCGAGTGGTGATGTGATTCAGATTGAGGCGTCATTTAATCTCGTTATTTGGGCTTCCTAACATATTTTCTCACTCCAAAGTGACGCTATTGTATTTAAATAGTGTAGTAGACCATAACATTTATTAAAACTCGTTATCGACCGCAAGTCCTCACAAGACCTTTAACCCTTTCAGCGTTGAATTCCTGATATCTCATTTTCATGGAAACCATACAAGAAAACTTGTCAGTTGAATATTTTGAAACTAATTTGACTGGAAGCCAATTTAGTTCTTTAAGGATTTGTCTGTGAAAAGGTTAATCTTTAAATCATTCCTGTATAATGTTGGATTTCTTTATTTATATATTAATGCACACAGTGAAATTAGTTTCAAAATAATTTAAATTAATTTACCTGGCGGTTCTTGCTGCATTAGGCTGCAATAATTTGCAATCAAATTGGTTTTAAAATATTTAAAAAATAATTTCATAGGTATATTATAGAGATAATAGCCCTACATATATACCATTCCATTAATATTTTAAAAAGTCTTCTGTTTCTGAGATATTGATTCTTGGGGGTCATGGAATTTGTTAATTTTAGTCATGGAAAAGTCATGGAATTTCAAATCCTAAAAGGTGTACAAAGGCTGGAATGATTATTGTATGAGCATGCACAGTTTATAGTTGCTTTCAGAATTTAAGATTTACATGTAAGAAAAATCAGCAGAATGCAGAATTCAAAATACAACAATCTGGAATGTTGTTTTATTAGCTCGCCTAGGTGAGCTTATACAATCGCGATTTGTCTGATGTTTGTCGTCTGTCAACAATTGTGGCATGTTTTGCCATTTGTTGATAGATTAAAACCAAATTTGGCATATATGTTCCTTTTGGCAATATCTATTTGGGCTATGAAGATGAAGAGGCCACGCCCACAAATAGCAGAGTTATGGCCCTTGCTATATTTTCAAAGTGTTGAAGCCTGTGGGGAAAATACATTTGTTGCGCTTTTCGTCATTTATTGATGGATTACAACTACATTTAGTAGATATGTTCCTTTAGATAACATCTATTGGAGCTATGAATATGAAGTGACCACGCCCTTAAACAAGGTCCATAACTCAGGTTCATTGATGTGTTTTTAAGTACCTTAATTTTGTCTCTATATTGCGCACTAATAGATAACACGCAGGGCAAAATTTGACAAAATATGAGCCAAAAAAGCCTTATACAGGTATATAACATGCAGTCACAGTTCAGAAAGATTGCAAAACATTTTTCCGACATTTTTCCGACAAATGAAAATTGGTACCGTAAAATGCTCATTAGTAACCACGGCTTCTAATAGGACAAGAGCTGTAAATTCTTTAAATCGAAACCTCTGAGAAAGGGTGGTGACTTCTATTAGGTGTATTTCAAGACAAAATTGAAAAAAAAATGATACAAAAATTAACACAAAATTAGAACACATTC
Source organism: Chaetoderma sp. LZ-2023a (assembly GCA_034401795.1). Taxonomy (NCBI): domain Eukaryota; kingdom Metazoa; phylum Mollusca; class Caudofoveata; order Chaetodermatida; family Chaetodermatidae; genus Chaetoderma; species Chaetoderma sp. LZ-2023a. The sequence continues at coordinate 59,553,361 of CM067373.1, forward strand.
TAAAATCTTCACAGTAGAAATTCTTATTATCCTGTACAGAAAATTAAGCGTGCGATAAGCGAACGATGTTAGCTCGCAGTGTTAGTTCGTGCAAGCAATCCATAAGCACACAGCATTAGCTTGCGCAAGCACACAATAAGCTCGTATTTGAAACATCGTGAGGTTGCACGAGCTTGCACAAACGCGTGCTCCTGCAACCTCATGCACGCTTAAATGCGTACTCCCGCAACCTCGCGCACACTTAACCGCGCACTCCCATAACCTCGCGCTCCCGTAACCTCGCGCATGCTTAACCTTAATTAGAGATAGTAATCTTTTTGACGGGCTCCAGGTGAGCTAATAATGGATATCAAATATATAATTTCAGCAATGCATTAACGCTGTACAATACCCTGTTTGATGTGTTTGCTATTAATGGCCATACCGGCCAAAACCAGCCTCTGCTATGGTCTTGTGGAATGTCCATTGACAGACAGGCCAAGGAATACATTTGTTGAAAATTTACCACTGAAATGTTACTGGCTCGATAACCCAGCCAGTCATTCATTTTAGTGATAAATTTGTAAAATTTGTGTTCTTGGCCTGTAAATGTACATTCAATCGGCAGGTATTTACATTTTCTTGACCAAATATGACCAATAAATGCATAACCAGAGATTGTTAACATACTACATGCATGTATTAATAGAACGCCAGAGTGGTCACTGCATTACTATAGAGTATAGAGCTTAAGAAGTTGTACCAAAGCTGGTATCTGTCAATAAATTGCAGCAAATCAACAAGATACATACCTCCCAAGACAGCTATTTCCATTTTAAGGTTACTAGTGCTAAGCATTCTATTTAACAGTTATGTCAGACTTTTCAAAATAGTAAATTCTGTATCCATAGCTCATACATGTAACCCATGCATATACTAATAGTCAACACACTGGATTTCTTCAGACACAGACTGAAATTTCTCGCCAATTTTAGCAGGTCATGGCCGGGTCAACTTAACTCAGAGTTATGTTACCTCGAACCAGTGTTATTGCCTTTCTTTATATATGTATGCACAGACTGAACGAGAAAATGATGTTAGTTTGCGCGAGTTTGCACAAGCTTGCGTGAGTTTGTGCAAGCTCGCGCAACCTAACATGAAAATGCTGTTTGCTTGGGCGAGCTCGCGAAAAAATAATGGTTAGCTCCCGCAAGGTTGCGGCGAACTTGCGTATGGTTGCGGTGAGCTGCCGCAAGCTCACGCAATCTAAAATTCTTACCGCATGCTTGGCACATGCTCGCTGCATGCATAAATTTCTGTAAGGGATCTTATGCCTATGCTTAATGTATACTTTATATCCATCATCGCGGGAGTGGAATTATTAATTAGGACCGCCTAAATACTGCATATATTTTAATAACATTGTTTATTTCATCAAAATTAATCCAAAGTGTGACATAAAATGGCGTCGCGAAAAAATAGAAATCATGTGATGTATTAGGCTATAGGACGAGTTTAGGTTGTTACCCGAGTAGTGCAAAGAGGCTAATAGTAGTACCCGGTTAGAGACTTGCGCAATCCACAAATAGGAGGGGAGCTTTGAGTAGTTACGAGAGTGACGGCATAAACTCGTCCTATAGCTAATTAATACGGCGATTAATACTCAGTGGAATGTAATGTAACCAAATCAGCCAGGACGAAATCACCCAAGTGAACAAAAATCTTGCCAGTAAATATACTGCCGAATACATTTACTGATTAGGTAATAGTGAATTTATTGCTCAAATTGTTTTAAAAACATCTGTATATATTTATTATTAATTTGTGATATTGGTATTTACGACATTGCAAAATCTGTTTTTATGCGGGAGGTCTCCTAGTCCAGATAAAGTTCAGTGGAATGCCTCCAATCACAAAAGAGCTTTAATTTGGTCGTCTAGCTTAAGAAGGGATCTAACCTCATTTTATTTCTTACATTGTTTTGGGTCATCTTATGTTGGTTTACGATAATCCATGTACAATGACTTGTCATTTTGAGTTTTATTTGTTCATTTAAGAATCATACTGATACACTTAAGATTTACAAATATTACATAGAATACAATTATTACATACAATGTAGCCCACAATATTGGTTATTGCAATACGGCAGGCAAGAGGAACTAGCGGTTTCCCTTTGATGATATCGCATTTTTGGGCTGAATTGTACATCAGGGAGGCCCTTCTGACCCACAATTCTGAGCACAAAAATGTGATAAAAGTTTATACTAATGCATTATACGCACCCCTTCTGGCCTTGAGAAAAATGAGCAAAAAACTGCGCAATATAGACACAAAATTACGGTACATGTATTGAGCCATATGGGGAAAATACATGTTTTCGCCAATTGTTGATAGATTAAAATCAAATTTAGCAGATATGTTCCTTCAGTCTATTTGAACTATGGATATAAAGAGTATGCATTTTTAAACAAGGGCCATAACTGGTTCATTAAGTGTTAAACTATTGAAACCTATGGTGAAAATCCATTTGTTTTGTCAATTGTTGATGGATTAAAATCAAATTTAGCAGATATGTTTCTTCAGTCAAACATCTTTGCACTATTAATATAAAGAGACTGCACCTTTAAACAAGGAGCATAACTCTGGTTCATTGAAGCTTTGAACCCTTTGCTTAAAATTCATTTGTTTTGTCAATTGTCAACAAATCTAGCATATCTATTCGCTCTATGAATATGAAGTAGCCACGACTTGTAATAAGTGCCATAACTCGGGCTCGTTAAAGCATGTTATCTATTGAACCCTCTGGGGAAAATAATCTGTGCCACATTTCGTAAATTGGTAATGGACTAAGACAGATTTGTCAGAAATGTTCTTTTACAGGGTTCTCACGGGTCATGGAAATCCTGGAAAGTCATGGAATTTGAAAATCTAAATTCCAGGCATGGAAAATCGTAATTTTGGTCAAAGTCATGGAAAATGAAAATCTTGCTTAGAAAAAAATGTGATGGTATAAAATTCTGCTGTATATATTAGGTATAATTCAAGAAAAAAATTGAAAAAAATGATACAAAAATAGAAAACATTTTGAATTTTTCACGCTAGAAATTCTTACCATCTAATGGCTGTGTTTAATGTATGTCTTATATCCATCATCACGGGAGTGCATTTATTATTTGGGACCGGCTAAATGTTGTACATTGTTTATTTCATCAAAATTTTGACATAAAATGTAGTCGCGAAAAAATAGATATCACGTAATGTATTAGCTTCCGCTATAGGAGGAGTTTAGGTCGTTACACGTGTAGTGCGAAGACGCTAATATTAGTACCTGGGTAGAAACTTGTGCAATCCACATAAATAGGAGGGGAGCAATCTAAAAATAGAGGCGGGCCTTCTTTTAGAATACACCTCTAATGTATTGACCAGCCATCTTATTACGTCATCACAACGACTAGACTGTTACACAGACTCCACTTCGGAGACCAGACAGATCGGGACCCATTCTATCTCTGTAGCGGACAGTAAACAACAATATGGATCATGTTAATTTTGGTACCATCTTTACCTCTGTATCACTAGCTTGATACAGACATTAAAATCGACTCGATCCACCCAGTGATTCGTGTGATATCAACATCCACGCAACGTCAGCAAATTCTTGACCGCATTTTGTGTGCGATAGATGTGTGAAAGATTTGAATTTTACGACGAGTTCAGAGGGACTGTTTTTATATTAACTACTTGTCATACAGACTACTATAGGCTTTATATCATCTCGTTTTATGTGAATTAATATTGTCTGGTATGAAGAGAGTAGCGCTCATGTCTTTTTAAGTTTCAACTCTCTCTACCACCATATTCTGGTCGAAATCACTACGCCAATGGCTACTCAATGCATACGAGATACTTTTCTCGATCTTGTATCGAAGGAGATCTCGCGATATGTAAATGATGAGGGGAGCTTTTAGACTAGTGCCCGACTCCTCATTCCCTCACTGGCGATTCTCTGGCTCAGGATATGAGCTATTGTGATTATGAGCAATTGGAATCGGGTACCAGCTTAGGGAGCTTTGAGTAGCTATGAGAGTGACGGTGTAAACTCACCCTATAGCAGAGGCTGATTAATACTCGGAAGAATGTAATCTAACCAAGTTGGTCGGGATGAAATCGCCCAAGTGAACAAAAATCTAAATATACTGGCGAATGCATTTACTGATTAGGTAATAATAAGAAGGGATATAACCTCATTTTATTTCTGAAAACTGTTGTCAGTTGAATACTTTGAAACTAATTTGACTGGAAGCCATTGCTGGCTTAGGAAGCAACAGCTTCCACTCAAATTAATTTCAAAATATTCAACAGAATAGGTATTACAAAATTTAGTTCTTCAGGGATTTGTCTGTTAAAGGGTTAAGCTTTAAATCATTCCTATATAATTTTGGATCTGTTTATTTATGTATTAATGCCCACAGTGAAATTAGTTTCAGTATAATTTAAATTAATTTACCTGGAGGTTCTTGCTGCATTAGGCTGCAATAATTTCCAGTCAAATGGGTTTTAAAATATTTAAAAAATAATGTGATAGGTATATTATATATACCATTCCAGTAATACTTAAAAAAGTCTTCTGTTTCTGAGATATTGATTTTTGGCAGGGTTGGGGCCAATGAACTCATGTACTCAGTACTCGTGTACGCGAGTACAGATTTTCAAGTACTCGCGTGTACTCAGTACTTGTGCCTTTTTATGAGTACTTGTACTCAGCCTCAGTACATTTCCAAAGTACTTGTGCTTGTGCTCGAGTACATACTCTGTACTTGTACTTTTGAGTACTTAAGACTACATTCTGAGAACTTATCCATTTTCTACATAAAAACTATATGCATACTTTATTCTTTTCATTCAAAATTTCAAGCACTGGCTCTCAGAGGTGATATGAAAACTAGTAAATATTTCAAAACAATTTGACTAACTTGGTGCTATCTGCTTACAATTTTGAAATTAATCTGCCTTGTAATATGTACAAAATAGCCTTGTAATATGTACTATACATGTAGTAATTTGTTTTAAAATTGAAATGCTGGAAGTTTGCCTGGAAAAGGGCAATTGCTGTAGTGGGTATGCATATAGAAAATAAGATAACAAGCATTTGACTAATGACACTAATGAAACCTTTTTATCTAAATTTGAAGGCAGTCATACAGGAACTGTTGAATATTTTAAACAAAATTGCTTAAAGCAGCAAGACATACCACCAAATAACTTTCAAAATGCTCAATAGAATCTTTTTAGCAGCATAAAAATTGTCATTTCTGGTCATTTATCATTGAAAGTGTTGAGAGATGTAGGGCGGATTAGAACAGAGCTTGTGCAAGAGCACAAGCCTTACATGTATGTCAACAAATACCTGACCTGGGCAATTATATGTCTACTGATAAAATACTATTCATGCATTATAGTCCATTATTTCAGGCTTTATAGACCTCCCAACTCTTAACCTTTTAAAACTCAATCCAGAGAAAAAAGCCTTCTGCAGTGGGCTTGGAAAATGTCAGTTTGGAGATCAAGAGAAGACTATTATTAGCTCACCTGGCCAGAATGGCCAAGTGAGCGTATGCCATATCGTCCGTTGTCTGTCCGTCTGTCTGTCTGTCAACCTTTGCTTTAAAATGTATCCTCCTTAATGGCTTGCCAGATTTCTACCAAATTCGGCTAGCATGATCCTAGGGGGTTAGTCTCTAGAACAATCTATTCAGGTTTTTGATATTTCAAATGTCTGGGTTAAAAACTTAGGTTTTGTTTAAAATTTACCGAAAAGTGTCAAAATGCATCTCCTCCTTAGTTTCTTAACAGATTTCAACCAAATTTGGCTAGAAGGGTCATACCGACATAGGCTCTAGATCTTCGATTCAAATTTTTGATATTTCAATTTTTTAGGTAAAAAACTTAGATTTTGTTGCAAATTTACCTGAAAGTATCAAAATGCACCTTCTCCTTAGTTTCTTTGCAGATTTCAATCAAATCTAACTAGAACGAGCATACGGAGGTATACTCTAGAACTTCTATTCAGATTTTTTATATTTCAGTTTTTTGGGTAAAAAAACTTGGATTCTATTTAAAATTTGCCTGAAATTGTCAAATTGCTTTAAAATGCTACTCCTCCTTAGTTTCTTGGCAGATTTCAACCAAATCTGGCTAGAACGATCATATGAAGGTAGGCTCTAGCAGATTTTTTATATTTAAAATTTTATGGTAAAAAACTTAGATTTTCTTTAAAATTTACCGAAAAGTGTCAAAACGCATCTCCTCTTTAGTTTCTTGACAGATTTCAACCACATTTTACTAGAAGTGCCATAGGCTCTAGAAAATTATTCAGACTTGATATTTCAATTTTTTGGGTAAAAAACTTAGATTTTGTGAAAACCTTACTGAAAACTGTCAAAACGCAATTCTTCTTTAGTTTACTGACAGATTTCAACCATATTTGGCTAGAATGATCCTATGGGGGTAGGCTCTAGAAAATCTATTATGATTTTTGATATTTCAATCTTTTGGTAAAATACTTAGATTTTGTGAAAATCTTAACGAAAACTGTCAAAACGCATCTTCTTGGTTTCTTGATATATTTCAACCAAATTTGGTTAGAAGGATCCTCTGGAGGTCGGCTCTAGTTTAAAATGTCTTTAAAAATCTCTGAAACCACTTGGGGGATTGATTCAAAACTCATGAAATATCATCTAGTTCCAGTGGTCATCTCATTTTGTTCGGATATGTCAGTGGCCAATAAATCCAGGTGAGCGATACAGGCCCCTTGGGCCCTCTTGTTGAAAATTTAACACTGGAATAACTGGCTTGATAAGAAAGCTAGTAATTCCAGTGGTAAATTTCCAGACATAATCTGCAAATTGACAATTTCTATGAGAAAATTCAAACTTTCTTGAACAAATTTGAGTGTTAAATGATTAATCAATGTTAATATTAGATAAACTGTTTTAAGAATAAAGTTAAATGTTGAAAATTTCGAAAATAATTTGACTGGAAGTGAATGCTGCCATCAGCAGTAATGTTTATCAGTCTAATTAATTTCAAAATATTCAACATTACTACATGATTTATCTGAAATAAATTATTTCTAATTTAACCCTTTCACTGATGAAGCCTTATATTATATCATGCCAGGAATTCAGGTTTCTTTATGAAGTAAATATTCTGTTAAATATTTTTAAAATAATTTGACTGGAAATAATTTCCGCCTAAGTTAGGAGGAACTGCCAATCAAATTATTTAAATAATATTCAACTGGTTATTTCTTTTTGTAATGAATTTGTCATTTTCTCTGTGTCGTGAAAAGCATTAGTAAATATTCTGTGAAATGTTTTGACACTAATTTGGCTGGAAGCTAATGGGAGCTAATGCCACCCATGGTAGCAACACCGTTCAGTCCGATTACATGTATATCCAAAATATCTAACAAAGTACCTCATAACCTTTGCTTAGTAAATAAATAGAGGGAAACACCACTACAGAAGCCATATTTTATATCAACATGTATATTTACAGAATTCACAGCAACTCCACCCATATAGCAATAGGGTAATATTATTATAGTATGGCTTCCTTCCCCCCCCCCCCCCCCATAGCCAACTTGGATGACATTTTGGTATTAACATGTACTTGTACTCATACTCAAGTACATTTACAATGTACTCGTACTCAGCCTCAGTACAATTGCTAAAAAGTACATGTAATGTACTTGTACTCAGCCTCAGTTACTTTGCCAAAGTATTCGTACTCAGCCTCAGTACAGCTGTCTGTACTCGACCCCAACCCGGATTCTTGGAAGTCATGGAATTTGTTAATTTTAGTCATGGAAAGTCATGGAATTTCAAATCCTGAAGGCTGTACAAACCCTGCCTTTAGTACACTTCAACCAAATAGCAATAGTGTCAGGGATGGCTGCCCCATTGATTAATAGTACTCTTCCTGTTGGTCAATCATGTCAATATTCTTGCATTTACCTTTCCAAATTTGTTACTGTGACCTCACCATTGCCCCTTTGGTAAATGTCAGTGTTGTGACAATTGAACTATTGATCAATAGTGTCTATGATATCTGCCTCATTGATCAATAGTACTTTTCCTGTTGGTAAATGCCAATGACACCAATATTCCTGCATTTCTTCATCCACATTTCTAAATGTGACCATTGACCCGTTGGTAAATGTCATCTGCTGGGTCAATAATGTCATGAATGGCTGCCCCATTGACCAATGGTACCTTTCCCATTGGTCAATAATGTCAATGACACAAATTTTCTTGCATTTCCTCATCCAATCTTTTTTACTGTGACCATCACAGTACTGCTGACATTGCTGCACGGTGCATCATAGGGAACGTAGCGCTATGGATTTGTAGATCAAAGATGCCCATGATAAAAAGGCTACGTTTATACAATGCAACCTGCATATCCTTGATGCTGTATAACTGTAATAGTTGGGCAGCTCCAAAGACAGCTCTAGACAAACTCGATGCCTGCCTCGCAAACACCTACGCACCATCACTGGACACTGATGGCCAGACAGTATAATTTCCAACAATGCACTATACAAGATGTGTAATACGTCGCCGCTGTCTGTAAAAGTCGCCAAGCAAAGATGGTCCATGTTTGGCCATGTGCTAAGGATGCCAGAAGAGACACCAGCACAGAGACCCTGGGAATTCATCCTACTCGGAGCCAGCAAATGCAAAGCCAGGAGAGGACGTCATTGCATAACTCTGCAAAGTGCGTTACAAGGTGTCCTCAAGAAAGCAGGACTGATTGCAGCTGTATGATGTTTCTACTACTTCAGCTGCAGAATGCAGTAATCATACATTTAACATAAGAAATGGATTTGACTTTGGGAAGGTGATATTTCAGTGTTCGAAGGGGTTTCAGGAAAGCAGATACAAATTTTTTATGATTTAATAAGATCTTATATATTTTGAATTGACTTTGCTTGGAATACTATAGATAGATTATATGAAAAGTATTTGAAAACTATTTGAAATTTCAAATACTTTAGCAAAAGTATTTAAATGCAAATAGTTGTGGTTTGAAATCTTCAAAGGCAAATACTTGAAAAAAGGTATTTAAATGCATATGCATTTGCCCCCCAGGTCTGACCGACAGTGGCCATTACATCATCTTTGAAAATTCCTAGTTCCAGTTTTTCTGACTTGCCTTCTTGATCTTATCATGTTAGTGATGTTACCCCATTTTATACTTTTGGGTATTTGGACCGACAATTTACTCGATTACGATGTTTCAAAGCAAAAATTGTGCAAGCCTATGGGCTGCGGTTCGTTCACACAGGCCCTTGAGATATGTTACATACACTTCTTTAAGGTTCTTATGGCTTTTCCCTCATAAGTGATACCTGCCTCAGTCACACAGGTCCGTTGTACAATATAAAGTTTGAGGTGAGGTTAATATCCTCTTCACAAAGAGTTAATGTTTGGCTAATAAAATCCAAAAATAGGTTAATTTACTGGCTAATGATTCTAGAAGGGTACTCCGGTCCCTGTATCAAAGTGATTTCATGGTAGCTTTTAGCATTCTGTTAAATTAATGTACAATTGTCTTGTGATGTGTGTCGTACGTGTTAATGTACAATTGTCTTGTGATATGTGTTAATGTACAATTGTCTTGTGATGTGTGTCGTACGTGTTAATGTACAATTGTCTTGTGATATGTGTCATATGTGTTAATGTACAATTGTCTTGTGATGTGTGTCGTACGTGTTAATGTACAATTGTCTTGTTATATGTGTCATACGTGTTAATGTACAATTGTCTTGTGATATGTGTCATATGTGTTAATGTACAATTGTCTTGTGATATGTGTCGTACATGTTAATGTACAATTGTCTTGTGATATGTGTCGTACGTGTTAATGTACAATTGTCTTGTGATATGTGTCATACGTGTTAATGTACAATTGTCTTGTGATATGTGTCATACGTGTTAATGTACAATTGTCTTCTGATATGTGTCATACGTGTTAATGTACAATTGTTTTGTGATATGTGTCGTACGTTTTAATGTACAATTGTCTTGTGATATGTGTCATACGTGTTAATGTACAATTGTCTTGTGATATGTGTCATACGTGTTAATGTACAATTGTTTTGTGATATGTGTCATACGTGTTAATGTACAATTGTCTTGTGATATGTGTCATACGTGTTAATGTACAATTGTCTTGTGATGTGTGTCGTACGTTTTAATGTACAATTGTCTTGTGATATGTGTCATACGTGTTAATGTACAATTGTCTTGTGATATGTGTCATACGTGTTAATGTACAATTGTTTTGTGATATGGGTCCGTCGCTCCATAGGCCATGCCTTTGATGCACTGGCTGTTAGTAGTATGTTTAAAACAAATCATGAAATAAAGAAACTTTGAATAAAGTAACTTTGCATTTAAAAAGTTTACCTCACTCTCTTCATTGTGTCCACTGTAACGTCTGATTTCTGAGGCTTGATCATGGCGGCATCATGGTGTTCCATAGTTTTGCGGTACTTACGACAGTTGATATCACAATAAAATAAATTAATCTTTCGTGATTGAAATGTTATTGAGATTTGAATGACAGACCTATTTATCGAATTGTTCACAAAATATAATTCAGTTTGGTGCCAATCAAATGTTTTATATTAGCTCAGGAAAGTACCAGGGTACATGTAGGTGATTGTGTACTTAGGGTTGCTCAGCATAGTTAAAATGCAGAGAGAATATCAAGAATGCTTTCTAGGTTAACAAGGCTTCAACAAAACACTATTAATTATTTGAGAATCGATCAAAATATTGATTCTGTCATACTGTATGCAGTAGGTCATGCCATAGTTTGTTTATAAGACGCGTCATTGTTAAACCCCTAAAATTATTACATTATATGACGTCTCGGCTTTCTGAGCTTATTATAAATGGCAACCCTTATTTTTCCCACACACTTTAATTGTCCAACAGTGAGGCGGAGTTGATAATCATGGGGCTTGATGATGTCAGCGATGTAAACAAATTAGCAGACGATGTGTTTCAGTCAGCTAGAAGTTTTATATATTAGAGTTTTGTGAGTTAGTGATGAGTTTAGGAAGTAGGACTGGGTTCATGCGCGTATATTATAATGTTGGCAGTTTTTTGTACCTTGTATTTTCTATTTTACTCATTAATAAGTGGGACATTTTTGGAAAAAGGTTGTTTGTGACCATCTTTGACTTCTTGGTTATAGTGTCACCATGGGAAACACCCGGTAGGAGGTGTTGGTTTTTATTATCCCCCGGTCTGGAAGATGGGGGTATATAGCGATCAGCATGTCCATCCGTCCATCCATCTGTCCCCGTCGTGTCAACGCAACTCCTAGAGGTCTCTTAAAAATTTTTATCGACATCAGTATCATGTGTAGATGTGCATGTGCTTTTTTTCGTGGCCAAAAAGGTTTTCATTATAGGGTTATCCCCCTTTAAATAGCTTAGAACTGACACATAAACTGCATTGCCAATCAGTTCTTGTCAACGCAACTCCTACAGTTTAGCTCCGATTCTTTTGAAACTTGGTAAGTGTTATCATTACCACATGAAGGTGTGTATGTGCTATACATATATCTGTTTGTCCATCTGTCTGTCCAAAATGTATGTGTGTCCGTCTGTCAGTCCATCTATCTCTGACAATTATTTCTTGTCAACGCATCTCCTCCTAGAGGTCTCAATGGATTAACTATAAATTTTGTCCATATTATCAGTATCATGTGCAGATGTGCATGTGCTTTTTTCGCGGCCAAACAATTGTTCATTACTTAGTTCTTGTCAACGCAACTCCTACAGTTTAGCTGCGATTCTTTTGAAACGTGGTAAGTGTTATCATTACCACATGAAGACGTGTATGTGCTATCCGTATACGTGTATGTCCATCCATCTGTCCCAAATGTATGTTCGTCTCAAATGTATGTTCGTCTGTCGGTCCATCCTTGTCAACGCTACTCCTACAGTTTAGTTACAATTCTTTTGAAACGTGTTAAATCTAGTCATTACCATCTGAAGATTTTTTTTCGTGGCCAGAAAATTATTCATTACAGAGTTAACCCCCTTTAAATACCTTAAGCCAATACATGAACTGCAGTACCAATCATTTCTTGTCAACACAACTCCTACAATTTAGCTGTGATTCTATTGAAACTTAGTAAGGGTTCTCATTACCACTTGAAGATGCGCATGTGCTATCCATACGCCTGTACATCCATGCGTCTGTATAGAATGTATGTATGTCAGTCTGTTGGTCCATCCATCTCTGACAATCATTTCAAATTGTCAACACAACTCCTACAGATTAGCTATGATTGCAGAAGTCTCTGTTTGATTGACATTAAGGGAGTCGACTCCATCCAGAAAGCTGGACTAGAGTAGAGAGTTGTGGTTCTTGCATTAGAAGGCATTAAATGCAAGATTAGAAATCTTTTTCTGGCGCTAAATGTAAGTAGCTTTATTTAGCAAGTAGTGATTGAGCGATAAGTATGTTTCTGTGGTTAATAAAATGACAGACCAACCCTAGGGTGGTCTGTGGTCGTTATCTCCCCTGAAATACTTGTTCGTGCCAAATCTTGAAGAATTTTGAACCTATGCTCTCAATTCCTTTGTCATTGAATATAGTACTTGAAGAAGCAGTGCTATGATTCCGTTTTGAAGAAATTCGTTTTTTAATTTCCTAAGTTATCGGCCCTGAAAAATTCTCTTGTCCGGGCATAATAGTTGAACGAAATTGAACTTGCACTTGCAAATCTATCTTTCTTTAAGGTGAGATGCGGTGTCAGGATTTCATTTTTCATTGATTAGTTTTTCTAAAATATTGTCCTTTACAATTAACGTTCAAAAGCTAATGGTCCACCAGGTCCAGGTGAGCATTACAGGCCCTTGGGGCTGTTGTTGATAAGGGTATTGATAACTTGTATTATAAAAAACGTCGGAGATATTGTAATCGCCTCAATCTGTCTGTCTGTCCGTCCGTCACGCTATTTCCTCCCAAAACATTGTGTAGAATTTAATCAAATTTGGTATGTGAGCTACCCATATGATTGCGCTTTGCAAGATGATATTTAGATTTGGCTGGCTCTGCCGCGGGGGGGGGGGGGGGGGGGGGGGGGTGTGTGTCAAATCAGTTGTGACGCAACTCCTATGAAATCATTAGACGGAACTCAACCAAATCTGATATCTGAGCTACCCATATGATTGCGAAGTGCTAGAGGCAATTTAAATTTGGCTCCGCCCTCAGTGGGTGGGAGAGGGGTCAAAAGGTCAGATTTTAACCGGAAATTGATTGTTATGCATCTCCTCTGAAACCGTTGAACAGAATTCAACCAAATTTGGTCTGTGGGTTACCCATATCAATGATGAGTACATGAGCACGTTTACATTTGGTCCCACCCACAGGGGGTGGGTGGGGTCAAAATATGAAATTGATTGTAATGCAACTCCTCCGAAATCGTTAGATGGAACTCAACCAAATTTGATATCCGAGTTACGCATATGATTGTGGAGTGCAAGTGGCCATTTAGATTTAGCTCCACCACCAGGGGGTAGGAGAGGGATCAAAATGTCAAATTTTAACCTGCGGAAATTAATTTAGCGCATCTCCTCCGAAACCATAGGACGGAATTCAACCAAATTTGGTTTGTGAGTTACCCATATCAGTGTAGAGTGGATGAGCACATTTGCATTTGGCCCCGCCCCCAGGGGTGAGGGATGGGTCAAAACGTCATGAAATTGATTGTAATGCAACTCCTCTGACACTGTTGGATGGAATTCAACCAAATGTTGTATGTCAGTTACCCATATCAATGTGGAGTTGATGAGCACATTTACATTTGGCCACGCCCCCAGGGTGTGTGGGATGGGGGTCAAAAGATCATGAAATTCATTGTAATGCAATTCCTCTGACACTGCTGCACAAAATTCAACCAAATTTGGTATGTGATCTATATAATTGCGGAGTGCAAAAGGACGTTTATATTTGGTTCCGTCCCCAGGGGTGGGTTGCAGGGTGTGTCAAATAGTCAAAGCGGTGAATGTGGGGATTTGCGATGATGCGTCATCGACTGATCAATCTAGTATTTATTTTATGTTTAAAGTCAAGCGTCATAGTTCATTGCAAAATCGTAAAGTTGAGCTCAACCACATTTCTGGTTTGAAATTAAGACGATATCGATATTCGATATATTTGGGGAAAAAAATGCCCAACCGTACATAGGCCTATTGTCAGTGATACCAAATGGCATTGTTGCAGCTTTTTTGTATGGCATTTAATTTCACTCGTCCAATGACATAAAATTTGTAGCGACGTCTTGAGGTGATCCTTGCCAGGGAAATACAAACAATGTCCATAGTAACAATGCCATCACAACAAAATATCATTCGCTTTGAACCTTCGATTTTTAAATTACATTTATCCAGACAATGATGAGTGACTGTTCTGCAGCTGAAGAAATGAAAACTTCTTTCAGATGCTGTCAGTTTTGCTTCAACCCTGTTCACTGTCTTGTCCACTGCGAGCATCCTAAGCTCCTTTAGGTTCTCTCTTGTCTTTAATGGTCATAGAGTATGTTCTTTGAGATCTGATCACAAAACATTTAGCAAGTTGATGTTGTGACGTCGTTTGCTTGCCTGATACCTATTAGCACCTAATACTAAATTCTAGTGCTTTTGGAGCAGGAATATTTTCTGGCATTTGAAGAACGTGTCCGAACATAGAATATCACTGTTGTGTACCCTCAAAGATAGTGGCTTTGTGTTACACAGTTTGTAGAGAGCTGCGTTTGATATTGGACTGTATGGCCAGTGATGATTTGTAATGGCTCGCAGATATTTCCGGTGACATGCTTCAAGTTTGTTCAAGAGGGCTTTTGGATGGAATTGGAGCTGCCCAGCTGTTACAGTTATACAGCATTATAGAAACACATGTAGCATCATATAGTCACCTCTTCACTTTTATGGAGATTTTAGAGCCACGAATCCACAACTTCCAAAAAGACTGGAAGGTGATATTTCCTGTTACACACTGAGTTCCAATGATGGTAGAGCTGCAGAGGAGAGAACCCACAATTCGGCTCTTCCTCCACTTCTCGGGTGCAAATATTAATTTGCGATATGTTTACGACGTTAACAATCTGTTCGTATTTTGAAGGCCTTCAAATCTATGATATAATTCATTGGAATGCCGCCAATCACAATAAAGGTTTAATTTTCCACCGGACCACCAAAATAAGATGTGAACTACCTCATTTTAATTTCTCGTGTGTCAAAGCAATTTTTTGTCGTACGTCTGATTCTGTTTTAGATCACTTTATGGTGGTTGTTTATATTACTGTCAAAATGCAATATAAGGTAGACCACCAGGTTGGTACATACAATTTTATAACTGGGTGCTGTTTTGTGCTAAAATTTTGAGTAAAAAATATGGCCAAAGTATAAACTAGTCTATAGTTCCAGTACACACCCTGTTTTTTGGCCTGAGTAAAAATCTGCATGTTATATACCCAATACTACTACAAATATCGCATGTTTGGTTATACATCCTTTGTATTGATCATGCCCCCATATAAATATATGGGAGGTATATAGCGTTTGCTTTATCCGTCCGTGCATTCAGGATTTTGGGATGATAACTCTAGTTCTGTTGAAGTGATCGTTACCAATCTGGCGTGGGAGTTTGTCCTTGGTGGTCCGAAGAAGGCTATCGATTTTCGTGTCATAGGGTCAAAGGTCAAGGTCACTGGAACCTAATTAATTAAGTAATATTGTCTTTTCGGATGATAGCTCGAGTTCCATTGAAGGGATCATTACGAATCTGGCATATGAGCCTTTCCTTGGTGGTCCGAAGAAGCCTATCGATTTTGGCATCAATGATCAGGGTAACCTAATTAATTACGTAATGTTGGGTTTCCAGATAATAACTCAAGTTTTATGGAAGGGATCAATACCAATCAGATGTGGGAGCTTGTCGTTGGTGATCCGAAGATCCCTATTGATTTTTGTGCCAAACGGTCAGGTCATGGTGACCTAATTAATTATGTAATATTGCGTTTCTGGTTGATAACGCGAGTTGTATTTAAGGGATCATTACCTGGCATGGGAGCTTGTTCTTGGTGATCCAAAGAACCTTAGGAGTTTTGTGGTCGACCACCAAGGTCATGGTGACCTAATTAATGATATAATGTTGTGTTTCCGGATGATAACTCTAGTTCGATTGAAGGGATCATTACTAATCTTGGGTTGGAGGTTGTACTTGGTGTTTCGAAGAACCCTATCAATTTTGGTGTTAACGGTCATGGTCACAGTGACTAATCTTGGGTGGGAGATTGTGCTCGGCAGAATGTGGGTGGGGGGGGGGTATATGTTTAGCAATCTCTGATTGTCGTTCTTGTTCAAGTTATAACTATTAACTTTTTTCTCAATTCTCAGTTTGCCATCGATTTCAAAAGAGCCAAAATGTGACCGATTCAAGCTCGCAATACCATACGCATGTCAAACACTGATTTGTAAGTTACTGTATAAATATCGCTGTCGTGTTCATGTACCGTATGTTACTGGAATAGTGCTTTTTAGCTCACATTTACATTTATAATATTTCAAGACGATTTGACAATTTAATCCAAGTATCACTATCAGAGCATAAGCTGTTTAATCTTTTGAATCTGTCAAACTTAAAGCTATTGCTCCTTTAGTCCACAACATTCCAGTCAAATTAGTTTATATTGACAACAGGATATTTCACATCAAGAGTATAGTTACCACCCTGATACTCTATGATATTTCCTAAATATCGACCTAGCTTCAATAATACTCAGAATTAAAAAGAAACCGCCCCAACTGGGCAGATTACACAACTGACAGTCCAGCGGATCTGCAGCCCAAACTCGCACATGCGCAGGGCTGACTCATTCTCTTCTTAAAATATTGACCTGCTATTGCAACACGCTTTCTAGCCTTGCTTTTGCTTTCTATCTTTTTGAAGCTTTGAGTTGTCTTGCGACTTGTTTTGACTGAATATTAGTTTGTCTGACATTGCCAAGTCGCCGGAGGATGTTCCTGGTTCAAGCCATCAGGTGTACTTTGGTAAATTTATTGATAAAAATTTGCATGTTGACTCGGATGGTGTTTCCGGGATTCGCGCTAACTCGTGGATATGTCTTTATTAGGCTAGCTCTTTTTGTGGGAGGCCTATATATTAGCTAACGCATGTTGTGCTTTGTTTTTCAGACACATGAGCTGATATTTGAAGTGTATCCTTTATTTTGAACAATATTTATACTTGGTTTCTGGGTTCTTCCCCCCCCCCCTACCACAGGGTTTGGATTCAGGATCAGGTATTCCTGTTGTTGTTCATCAGACTTCACTCGTCCTCAGAAGTCAACTTATGAGGTTTATTTAGGAGAGAGTAAAATTTTCAGTCATTTTATTTCTGTTGAGTTATTTATCTCTCTTGATGATTTGCATAGGATCATTGTGTTTATAAAGTTCAACTACTAATGAATCTTTTTTTGAGCTGTGAAGTCTAAAAACTTGCCTCTCAAGTATTCAAGTTCAAATTCTAATGTCTCCCTTGTCTTATTAAAGAAGTATAAGAAGTTTTAGGATTTGTTTACCTTTTGTCATGCCTATAGTTTATCTCTATGACCCTGGCTTATCCTTTTCATTTGATGGGCAAAGTTTTCCTTATGGATCTTATTAGCCTTCTGCAATTGGTTTTTTGGTTCGTCATAACTAAAACCTGATTGTTTATGTTTTGTGTCGTTTCAGAGGGTAATTGAGAACAAATGTCCTTCCTGCCACTGTTTCGTGAAGGCCCGCTTTTTCCCTCATGACTGCACTAGGTGCAGTACGTGCGGACCCCTTCTAAATAGCCATGTGTGTGGGTCGTGGCCAGTGGAGGATGTGACTGATTTTTTAAATCAGCAGGTGAAAGACTGGGCGGCAGATGAGAAGAGGCATCTGGAAAAAAAGTGTGGTAAGAAGAGGAAGGCATCCATGCCAGACATGGAGGCCTTCCGTCTTGAAATGATGGGAGAAATGAAGAAGACGATCATGGATCTTGTCCCGGAGTTGCTTCGCAGCTTGCTTCCTGGGTCAAGTTCGTCATTGTCTTCTTCATTTGCTCCGAGACAGTGTTCCCATCTCTGGGTCTGGTTCTCTTAGCAAGCCAGTTTTCGTTATAGACCCAGAGACAGTTCCCGTTGGTCCGGCACTGAGGCTTGCCTTGCCCGTGGACCCGGGAGCGAAAGCCATGGCCTCAGGTGCTCGCTTATCGAGTGCTCTAGAGCAGCCTAAGGCTAAGGGTATCAGCACCTCATGCACGATACCCCTCCTGCCCAGGCCGAGCTTTATCCCTTTTCAAGCTTGGCATCTAATCTTTCTGGGCAGGAAGAAGAGGACACTGTTATGGCCTGCCAATGGCCATGGAAATGGATACCCATGGGCGGGGGCCCATGGGTAACCTTTTCCATGGAACTACTTCTTCGGGAGTAGGTTTCACGGCTTAAAGGAGGCGATGGCCATCCATACCATATCCCTTGGCTTGCCGAGAGTTACCGTGAGGAAGGCCCGGACTGTGATGTCATGCATTTAGCCCCACATGGTGCCATAGATCCAGCTCCTGGAATAGCAACGGCGCAAGCCATGCCGGCCCTTGCGGGTCCGTATGGCTTCCCTGACTATCCAGGAGTATCTTCAGCTCCTGCCATTACCCCACCAGTGAATGTGGTTGAGGACGACGAACGCCCTAGGCTCGTCGAACATTCACAGGTGGCCACCGAGGAGGACTGGCTGGATGCTTGCCAATGGCTGGTGAGCGTCAAACCAGAACTCCCGGTTGATCCCCCGGCCTCCCAGCGGGACCAGCACCCGTGGTTGGGAGGGAAACCGGTGACGAGCACCATGCCATCTCTGCCGTATGCGGAGCATATCGTTGATATGTTCGCTGCAGCAGGGATGTCCATTCAGCCGAAAGGGCGCCTTGCGAAGGCCCCTCGCGAGCTGCTGTATAAGTTCTGATCTGTATCAGAAGTATGGCGTCATCCCAAAGCCTTGCACGGATGACCGTGCGGCTTTGGGAGAAGACACGCGGCCTGGGTCCCAGTCTGACATGGGACCATTGTGCTAGCGCCCTGCGCAATGCTAATTCCATGTAGCGGAACACGGAGGAAAGTATGAGAGGAGCCATCTCGGCTCTCTCGCACATTTCCCAGCTGCTACAGGGGGTAGTAGCAGCATCCGTGGCCTGCCAAACTTCTCTTTCAGTCCAGAGAGCCATCCAGGATGGCATTAACCTGGCTCTGGACTGCATGACGAGATCCATAACCAGGAGTTTACGGGCGAGGCACACATTTGCCCTTGACAATTTGTGCCCCTCGCAGGACCTGTACACTCGGTTTCTTTGATGCCGATGGCAGGTCCAGGGTTGTTTGGAGGTGAAGAATGCCTGCACCGCCAACAAACCGTAAACCTGGTGAACAACCAGAGGACGCTGCGAGAGCAGTTTGAAGTACTCCGCAGGGAGCATGTTTGAGCAGCGCCCCCTGCCTTCCACTGTCAACAGGCTAGAGGGGGTGGTGGTCTTGGCAGAGGCCAACCACCTATGCAGCGTCGACCACGGCAACGCCAGTGTAAGCCAGCTAGGGGGGAGCGCAGGCTCCTCCAGCACAACCCGCCAGACAGCCTGTGTACAGAGGTGTGCATGGCGCTGGTAGAGGAGCGCGGGGTTCTGGTCATGGGAGCTGAACCTGATGGGTCAGCTTTCACAAAGACCACACCAGTGCTGCTAGGCCAGCCACCAGAGACAGGGCTTCTCTTGCACTTCTGGGGTCCACCTCAATCCTTAGGTGCACCCGTGGGAGGCCGTCTGGCCTTCCACATGCAAGAGTGGGAGCGGATTACTCAGGACCGCTCAGTCATGCGATGGCTTTCAGTCGGTTACCATCCCGATTGGATTTCAAATCTGTCTCTGGTTCTGATCTCGATTCAAAATCCAAGAGATCCAGATCAACGGTTGTGTATAGAGGAAGAAATTCAATCCCTCATACTAAAACACGCTATTCAACCCACACAAAAATGTCCTGGTTATTATTCAACCGTGTTCCTAGTGACAAAAAGCACTGGAGGGTGGAGACCAATTCTCAACTTCAAACCTCTCAACAGGTTTATTCTCACACCAAGTTTCAAAATGGAAACTGTAAGAATGGTGTTAGCCGGATTGAGGAAGGGAATGTGGACAGCATCAATAGATCTAAAAGATGCCTATTTTCACATTCCCATTGCGAAGAGCATTCGTCGGTTCCTGAGATTTGCATTCCAGGGCCGCCAATGGGAATACAGGGTTCTCCCATTTGGTATATCGATGGCTCCGTCATACCTCCGCAGGAGACACATAGCAATCCAGACGTACATAGACTACTGGCTGTTAAAAGCAAACACTCAAGAAAGTCTAGCAGCAAATCTGGGAAGTCGCCCAGTCTCTGTATGATGACATGGAAACTGCTTTGATGGTGCCTAGATCATGGGATTTCCCTGAAAGCAGTTCATATTCCGGGAAGGCTAAATCTATTAGCAGACTCATTGAGCCGAAGAATGAGCATTCTTCCCACGGAATGGCAACTAAATCAATGTGTGGCGGATCGCCTGTTCAACCACTGGGGCAAGCCCAACATAGATTTATTCGCACTGAACAAGAATGTGAAGATGACGACATACGTCTCTCTGATTCCAGATCCGAGCGCTATCGCAATAGATGCGTTAGCTATCAGCTGGGAGGGAATGTATGCATACACATTCCCGCCAGCAATCCTGATTCCAAAAGTTATCCAGAAAATCGGGCAGCAGGAATGCCAAGTGCTTCTGATTAGCCCAAATTGGCCAAGCCGATCATGGTATACGGATCTGCTGGAGCTTCTGGTCTGCAATCCTGTTCCTCTGCTCTGCCTCTAATGGGCAACATAATCTTCCAGGGCAAGGCCTTGCACAACAACCCGTCAATGTTCCAATTGACTACATGGATGTTGTCAAGGAGTTGGCAGTTAAGGAAGGTTTTTCTGAGTAAGCAGCCATGTTTATGGCAAAAGCCAGAAGGGGGTCAACCTCTGGAGCATATGATTATAAAATCAACATTTTCTGAATGGTGCTCAAAAAGATGTATCAACCCAATGGAAGCATCTATTCAGGTAGTAGGCGATTTCCTTTTCACCTTTTTGATGCCTATAGCCTCAAGCCTAACTATTGCTGGCTACAAGTCAGCTTTAATGTCAGTTATCCCTTGCTTGGCTAATAGGGGTAGTGATAGAGTATGTAATCTAAATACTTTAATCAAAGGCATGGGTAATCGAAGACCAAGGAATCCTCCAGTGATTCCATCTTGGAGTTTATCGTTAGTACTTCAAGTATTAGCAGATAAAGCATTTGAACCACTAAGCTCCATTTCCATGAAAATGTTGACGCTTAAAACAGTTTTTCTGATTGCTGCAGCTTCAGCCAGATGAAGAAGTGAAATAAATGCCTTGTCAGCAGAGCCAGACCGTTTTGTGTTTACAGGGGGAAGGCCTTAGGCTTGTACCTAGAGCTCACTTTATGGCGAAAAACCAGTCTTTAAAATATCCTGGTCAGCCTATAGCCGCCACAGGAAAACAAGTTGACATGGCCAAGGCACAGTGTCCGTGGCGCATTGACATCCATGGCTCTGTTTAACGGAGTGCCGCTGGATGATATTATGTCAGTAGCACAATGACACTGTGAGTCTAGTTTTACAGATCATTACCTCCGTGACACGTCTAATCCACTTGCCTTATCGATTTTACATAAACGTTAAATCTGTATATATTTGTAAATATTGTATAGAAGGCCGTTGACTCACACACAGTGCAATTTATTTGGGGGAATCCCCGCTTTTCCGTACTGTACCTATCATCGCCAGTGGTGATTAAAGGGAATCTCGTCAAAATAGGTTATTCCTATATTTGTTGATGGTTATTTTTTGTCACGTTTTTTATTATTAAAATGGTGATGGTTTTGTGTTCTTTGTGGTGCCATATGAGAGTATACGAAATGAAGCTTTCGTCCGATGTCTTATAGTACTTTAGCACGAGTACATAGAGAGCGGATAGGACATTGAGGTCATCGTTCCCTCTTTAAAAGAGGGGGGTGGGTGGAGTGGATGTTAAACGGTTATTACTCTCAACATCGGTCATGTTAGCCGATGTCCAAATCATTTCCTGATTGTGTTTACATACGCAATTTCAGATGTTTGTTGTGCTCCAAAAGCAAAAGAGCTTGCTCTTCCAGGGATGAGCCGGTCTTCTGACCTTCGCCTCCCTCCCGCTGAATTCACTTACGAATTCTGGCTGTATCATAGAGTATCAGGGTGGTAAGTATACTCTTGATGTGAAATAAACGAAATCACAGATTTCTTTTTTTACGAGAGAGTTGATACTTACCACCCTGATATGATCCCGGCCTCTCCGCCCCACAGAGGCTCGATCTATCGGCGTTTTATGTTGCAATTAGGTCAGCCAATATTTTGGAATAGAATGAGTCAGCCCCGCACATGTGCGAGTTTGGGCTGCACATCCGCTGCCCTGTCAGTTGTGTAACCTGCCCAGTGGGGATGGTTTCTTTTTAATTGTGAGTATTATTGAAGCTAGGTCGATATTTAGGAAATATCATAGAGTATCAGGGTGGTAAGTATCAACCCTCTCGTGAAAAACGAAATCTTATTTCGTTTATTATGCTACATAATGTGTTCGAGGACTTCTCTGTATCTGGTCTATCAGGTTAACACTTTGACCTTCAAATTTATTCCAAAAATCCTTATTTTGTCATAGAAAATGTACATTTGCAGACCAAGAGAAAACTATTTTTGAAAAATTATCACTTGAATGACGAACCAGTCATTCCAGTGATAAACTTTCGAAAATAGTTTTCTCTTGGTCTGCAAATGGATATTTCATAAGACCACTTGCGGAAGCCCTTTCTGGCTGACTTGAGTGTTGAAGAATTGGAATGGTAAACTTCTACTAGTCTCTCTCCTTACTAGGACAGTATTTCCCTGGTTATCAAATTTTGCATGATCTCATATCTTGATAATAGTAAAGAAATAAAATCTAACATCTGAGTAGTAATATGACATCACATCTTGATATTAATGTCTGACATCCTATCGTCAACAGGGCCTTATCCAGACTGATTTTGAAGCCGTTATAACGGGTTTGGGCACGATCAGTTTGGGTGCCCAAATTATGAAAGACCAAATAAAAATCTCCTAGGGGAGCTGTATGGTATCTTCTGATAAATTTTTTCACAAATTTGTGTGAAATATCACCTCTGAGGCTCCACTTTTGCACCATCTACACAGCTATGGGTGCCCAAACTAAAACCCAGGATCAGACGCTGGTCATGGTAACGAATTCCATTCTGACTTGTCAACGTGTTAAGCTAATCCCAGCATTCGACATATCAGGCGCTAACAGACTCCCCATGTGAGAGGATGTGTTAGGTAGAGAGACTAGTTATAAAGGATTCATCAGTTAGCCAGTGGCCGGTTGTTCGAAAGTGTTTTAACTTTTAAGTATGGATCTAAATCCCTACTACCGCCTTAAACATGGTCTTAAATGTTATGCATGTTGTTCAAAAGTGTATCGGCTTTTAAGTCTGGACCTAAATCCATAATACAGACATAAATTTTAATGCACATCCATGGCGTGTACCGGTATTAAATATTTATTACCGATCTTAAAGTCATATATTTAGCACATAAATTTAGTACATTATCGGGCATACATGGAATAGAAAAGACAAATTTGGCTTATTCTGTTATATATGTGTCAATATGCTCAAATATTTTCAGTAGCCTTTTCTTGTTTTTTATTTACGTGCAATTAGTAGGCTTTATAACTTAGGCGAAAATACATGGTACGATTTTGGGCCGGTTTGACTTAGCCGGCAAATGATAAATCCTTTCATGTAAATAATTTGTCAGATATTAATTTGGATCAGTCATGATAAATCTTGAAAAGCCTAGCATGTTGAACTTTTTTTACCTGTTGCACATAAAATTTGTCCATGTAAATAGGAAATCTTACACCGCACATGACTTGCATAGAGCTAACTCATTTTTTTGCGTAGTGGTGTTGAAAATAAGCTTGGGAGCAGTAGCAGTGTGTAAATTCTGAAGGTCTGTGTACACCGGTTTCATGTCCATCGTATAATGTAAACAGTATTGTCATACATGACGATGTCTGCGCTGATAAATTTGGCTCAATCAAATCGTCATTAAATTAGTATCATGTAGGCCTATTTCTGACTTAAGTCGCTTTGTCTGTTGGTTGTTCAAATTTCTGGCAAAGCTGCCTAGAAGTCAGAACTCGATCTAGGCATAGCCTGTAGTGTGGTGATGCATTTGTTCATTTATGCAATTATGCACATGTCCGTGAGTGTGTGGTTGTGGTCAATTAGTTATAGTAACTGCTGATTATGGCTTTCAATCAATCTATCAACTGCTAGCAGCCTCCCCAACCCACCCACATAGAATCACGCTCATGCATCATACAGTACTTATAATGTCATGACCTGCATCATTGACTTGTTACGTCATAATTAAATGACATTAATTGTGTTTTCATTACCTAAAATGCAGAAGTTATGCCTTCATTCTGAGTGTAAACACAGTGTAGAACACCATGATTGTGACCTTAAAACGCTTTTACACATCAATGCTGTAATTATGCGTTGCGAGAAAGATGACACCGCCACACCGGTCTCCTCCGTAACTACCAACTTTGTTGGGAAACTAAGTCATCAAGGATTGCGGACTGACATCCGCATACAGAGGCAACTCTGACTATGTCTACCCTTCCAACAAGAAACTGTGCTCGACATCCTCGGACAACGCAATCTTCCCAGGAGCTTACCATAGCTACGTGGAATGTACGTGGTGTGACTGCAACATCAAAGAGGCAAACCTTAGGTGGAGACTGAACGCTATAAAATCGATATCACCTGCATTCAAGAGACTAAAGTAGCTAAGCACTCAGAGCAGCAACTTCAGACAGGCCATAAGCTAGTACTCATGGAACAAAAACAGGCCACTTACTGTGGATTAGGCTTCGTAATCAGACCAAGGGTATTGGACGATCGCGTTGCATTTATGACCTGGCTATACCAATGCGAAAGTGCACCACCACTAAGTGTTGCATAGTCAACGCATATGGGCCAACTACCAAAAGGGCCAAAGAGAATCCAGCTATATTAGATTCCTTCTATGGAGAACTGAGCTCCGCCATTACTATCCCAGGTAGATGGCAACTGTTCGTGTGTGGCGATTTCAACTCCAAGCTGGATAAGCTCAGCATTGTTGACAAGAGTTCAGGACTTGGCTCATGCATGGGATCGTATGGAGAGGGCACACGCAACAGCAATGGAGATGCACTGGTGGCATTCCTTAGTTCCAATGACCTATTTGTCACAAATACGGCTTTCAAACACCCATGCCGCCACCGGACAACATGGACTGGACACATTGCTGATCGCAAAGTCCCAAAAGGTTCTAAGGCTACAAAAGCTGTCTTCAACCAAATAGATTTCATACTATGCAAGACAGCAGCAAAACCCCTACTTCGGGATGCTTGTTCCTATGGAGGCACAGACCTCAATTCTGACTATAAACCAGTCAGTACACGCCTCCATATGAACCAGCTCTACCTAATGTATAAACACCATACCAGGCAAGAGGGTAGAGTCACCTACAACTTACTCAAGCTCATCAGCGACCCTGACACTCAAATGTCATGCGAAAAGGCCCTCGGGGAGCAGATAGCTAACATCGACGTCAGCTCTGATCCAAACGAAGCCTTGACCAAAATACTGATATCTATGGAATCATCAGCTACAAGCACCATAAGTGTTCTAAAAAACAACAGAACTAGGTATATTGACAACCCTCTCGTAGTAAAACTGTCAGCAGAACAGAAAGCGTTACGTCTGCGCATTTATCAAAGTGGCCAAAGTGAAGATCGCACCAAACTACGCCAGGAACGCAATAACATTCTGCGTCACATTAGCGAATGCTTAAAAGATCTTGCTATCCAACAAGCAGACGCAGATGAAATCACTGCCACGGATGACTGCCACAAAATGTTTCGGGCAGCCCGACCCCTGAGAGTTGCTGAATACACACCACCACTAACTGTACACAACTCTGAAGGACACTTCTTCGGGACTGGCCAGGGCAAAGTCGAGGCAATTCGAGAATGGTTCAAGGAACAGTTCACTGACCGCGATGATGAGCCCTTGCACCCATTTTCAAGAGACCCCAGGCAATTACTAACACCAATTAATACAGTAGAGGTTGAGAAGGCACTTAAAGCCCTGAAAAATGGATGTCGCATCCGAGACAAGATGGATGACTTCACCGGATCATGTCAAAGTGGCTTCAAACATGGATGCAGCTGCGCAGACATCGTATGGGCTCAACGCATGCTTGTGTCGGTAATCATGTCCAAACACTGGGATTTCCACAAAATGGGCATTGGCATGTCATGAGCCTTCGACACAATTAAGCGCTCAAAGATCCTAGCTGTACTACGCCAGGCCAGTTGCAATGAAGATGAGCTACGACTAGTGAGACTACTGCTTGCAGAGACCAAGCTGAGAGTATGAGTCAAGTCAGTGAAGTCTGTAGAGTTTGAGACATCAATCGGCTCCCCACAGGGAGATGGTCTATCCCCTGTGCTCTTCACCTGTTACCTGGCTGCTGCATTGAAATCCGTGCGGGAAAATTTCACAAGACCATACCCTCCCCCCCGGTGTCAATACTGGGCATACCTCTAGAGATGGAATATGCCGACGATATGGACTTTATAGATGAGGAAATGTAACCCCTTGACGAACTACTCCCAATAGCTGCAAGCAAACTAAAAATTGAGAATCTCTATGAATGAATCCAAAACAGAGTTCACCCACATATACCTATCTACAAAGCATGAAACTAAAGAAAATGAGGATCCACTTTGTGGCGGCGAACCATGAAGGAAAAGTAAAATCCTGGGCTCACTGCTTTGCAGTACTGCTGACATTGCTGCATGCTGCATCATGGGGAACATAGCTTTCCAGTCCTTCTGGAAGCTATGGATTCGTAGATCAAAGATGCCCTTTGTAAAAAGACTATGTTTATACAATGCAACCTGCGTATCTTTGATGATGTATAACTGTAACAGCTGGGCAGCTCCAAAGGCAGCTCTAGACAAACTTGACGCCTGCCACCGCAAACACCTACGCACCATTACTGGACACCGATGGCCAGAGAGCATAATTTCCAACGATGCACTATACAAGATGTGTAATACGCCACCGCTGTCTGTAAAAGTCGCCCAGCAAAGATGGTCCATGTTTGGCCATGTGCTAAGGATGCCAGAAGACACACCAGCACAGAGAGCCTGGGAATTCGTCCTACTCAGAGCCAGCAAATACAAAGCCAGGAGAGGACGTTATTGCATAACTCTGCTAAGTGCATTACAAGGTGACCTCAAGAAAGCAGGACTCAGTACACTGAAGTCAAGAATGGACTTGAGGAAGCTAAGGATTTCGGCTGAGGACAAGACACAGTGGGCAAAAGTGAAGAAGGACTGATTGTAGCTGTAGAATGTTTCTACTACTACAGCCGCAGAATACAGTAATCATACATACATACATTAAAATTTAAGTGGGGGTTAGTGTTTAAGTCTGGGCATAAAGTAATACACTTAAATAACGACCCCAGTAGTCTTAATCTTGTCAAGTTTAGTTGAAACTGTTTAGTGATCTAGTCAGCTGAAACCAATATCTGCAGACTGTAGTGGTCCTCAGAAATGTGGTCCTGAGAAAGGTCCATATTTAGCAATCCAAGAGACGGCTATTTAATAAATAATTCACACTGAAATGGTTTGCTAGATAACCAAACCCGTCATTCCAGTGGCATAACCTCAAAATTAGTCTTCCATTAGGCTGCAAAATTGAAATTTATTGAGTAAAGATTTCAATTATTGTAATCCAATCTTGACGATAGGAGTCAATCCTGTGTGAGACAGCCACCTTAGCATCACAACGTGGTCTCTTTATACAAGGGTTCATATGCAAGGGATGAAATCGGTAAAGTTATGGAATTATAACCAACCCATATTCAAGCTCGGAAAAGTATGGAAAATTAAATATTGGCAGGTGGGATTTTCATTGGCAAGATAATATAGATAATAGTGAAAATACTGAAGATCTCAGCTACCAATTCCAACTTTGTTTGTAAAATTTGTCAGTTTTGATATGGATAAAGGATGGAGACATCATAAAATGGGACTGAAAAATGATAAATTAAGTCTGGAAAAGGTACCCCGGTATAGAAAAAGTATGGAATTTCATTCTGCAGGTGCTGTATGAACCATGTAATAAGATCAGCCATGCCAGCTGATATAAGAAATGTAATTTTTCGGAGCTGTATGCCTCAAATCTTATTCAACATATAGATATGTATGTTTATTGATCATACTTCTCTTCTCTAGGGGAAGTGTTGTTTGATAGTCAGTATCCCAAAGAGCCACCAGATGTGATATTTGCTGCTGACGATGAAGATTTCTGTCCTGAATTAACACAGCTTAAGGTTTGTTGTTCATGGCCACTCTGTTTTGAGTTTTGTATATTAACCCATTAATGGCTAAATTCTAAGAAAATCAAAATATTTTCTTATTGAATGTCCGTTTGCAGGCCAAGAGAAGACTGTTTTTGAAAATTTACCACTGGAATAACTGCGTCGGTTACCAAGCCAGTCATCTGAGTGGTAAATTCTAAAAAAATAGTCTTCTCTTGGCCCACGAATGGACATTCCTGTAAGCCACTGTAGATGCTGCTTGTGGCCGGCTTAGCCATGACAAGGTTAACAGAATACATTATACATGTAAATGCAATGAATTCTGATTCATTATTCTCGCCTCGTAAGGGGAAGAGGCTATTGCATTTGGGTTTGTCTCTCTGTCTGTGCGTAGAGCTGTATCTCATAAACAACTCATCTGATTTGGCTCGAATATTTATGCAACAAATAATCTTACTGTGAAAGAGAATTCCAAAGACTTATGGTGAGATCCGGATAAGCACTCTAGATCCAGATCGGAGCAAATTCTTGATCTACGGATATCTCCGAAACTACTCTTCCAATGTGACTCAGAATATAACACAAGAATGGTAGTGCCCATACACTAGCATGACTAGGATTCCACAACATTGGGCGTGACTGGAAAATTTTAACATTTTTTAGTGTGATAAAAATAGATTGGTTGCAGTCTGATTGCTCTTGTTTGCAATGAAAACAATCAAATATGGACTTATTGTAGAAAAAATAACTTCAATCAATTGAAAGCTAAAATACCAGAAGACAATGGGAACAAAATAACTTATCAACAGAATTATGATGAAAGCTACAGAACCGGTAATATCAGTACCGGTAGAAGAAGAATTTAGTGTTCTTTGAGTGAATTTGAATACACATTCCCGCAAAAGAACTAATAAATATAAGTGAAATCTAGAAAAACGCTGTGGATTGCAAATAAACTGATAGTAGAAGAAAGAAGTTGTTTTCAACACATTAATGGTCAAAATTTGTCAATAAAATTAACAATTTAAAATTTTGCCACTGGAATGTTTTGCTCGGTTATCGAGTCAGTCATTCCAGTGGTAATATTTTTGTAAAGAGTTCTTGGCCTGCAAATGGACATTCTTATAAGCCATTTTTGGCCGGCTTGACCACTAAAGGGTTAATTTCTAATGATACAACTAACAGTAGTTACATATCTGACAGTTACCTCACTTTCTATATATGGCCAGTACAAGCCAGCCAAAATGGCCTCTGCAGTGCTCTTGAGGAATGTCTGTTTACAGGCCAAGGGAAGACAATTTTTTTTTAATTTACCACTGGAGTCACTGGCTTGGTTATTGAGCCCCAGTCATTCCAGTGGTAAATTTTCAAAAATATTCTTGACCTGTAAATAGATATTCATTAGGCAAAAGTTTTGATTTTCTTGACAAATCTTGCCCAATAAAGTGTTAAACAACTACTTGGCTTATGATTAAAATCCAAGTAATGGACATTTCCACTTATAGCTATGCCATGCCCATCACTAGCTAAGCTCCACCCACACTATGTCCGTGTTGGGATTGATCGATCTCTGATCTTCCTGACTATCAATATCCAGAAAACAATACATGTAAGCTGTTGAATATTTTGAAACTAATTTGACTGGGCGCTGCTTGCTGCCTATCAGCATGTTTATTAAATAGCAAGGACATACAATTCGTACAATGTGTCGGTCTATTAAGCATTAAAGACGGGCGATATCGAATCATTCATGATGTCATAATTATGATATCGGCATACATGTCGCGTAGTTGATTATGACGTCATATGATTGAGTGAGGAAATGGATTCATGAATTATCCTACAGAGTTATTCACTTTCGGGCTAATATTTGATGAGCATGACTTTCATTTCTAATTTCAGACTTTGAAAGACTGGGACTGTAGCAGATCAGACTCCCTGTTATTGCTGTTACAAGAGCTTATAGAGTCATACTCTCAACACCAATATCGCGTGATTCAGCAATATCCTCGGATACAGTTTGAATACTCGTCACTTTTACAAGCTGGTTTCACCATTGATGACATCGAGATCCTCGTCAATAGAACATCTGTGAGTCCGAGAGATGAAAGGGAATATTGAGTCTAAGAGATGAGAGAGAATATGTACAGCACAGAAATTACTTTGTTTCCAAAAGATAATAAAATGTACTGCTGAATATTTTGGACATATTTGGATCGGAAGACATTATTACAATGTCTTCCAAGATATTAAAAAACCTTTCTTACATTATGTAACCAAAATTGTACTAATTAACATATTTCTGTTTTTGTTTTGGAAACATGTTAACCTATTTATGAGCTGTCATGTCACTCATCACTGTATTTGTGCTATGGATTTATTATACTATTTATAGCTATGGTGTAACAGTAATCTTGATACATGTGTCATAGTAATAATTAATCCCTTTCATTTTGAATTCACAGTTAAAATGAGCTTAACAATTTCAATTTCAGAAACAATAGAAATTTTCATTGTATAAAATTATATTTTGTTGAATAATTTGAAATTAATTTTGATTCTTGCCACTGCTGCCTACAGCAGGAATCACATCTAGTTCAATTGCTTTCAAAATAATTTCAAAATACACAATAGACGTAAAAAATATTCTATGGAATATTTTGAAATTAATTTTAACTTTAGCTACAGCTGCAGGCATCATTTCTAATCCAATTATTTTCAAATTACTTTCAAAATATACAATAGGTGAGGTTAAGACTGGGTGTTAGTATTGGTGTTTGTTTTAATGCTTGTCATTAAGAAGCCAGGTGTTAACATCAGTTGTGTAATACTGATAGGGTTAACTGTAACACTAATTGTGGGATGGGGTGGGATTGATAGTGAGGTGTGGGTGGAGGCGGGGCATAACTAAAAGTGGAAAGCTCCATTAGGCCACACATGCATGATAGGTTAAGGATTGTGTTTAGGTATGCTATGGCTAAACAATCTGGCCTAGGGTCAGCAAATTTATATATTGCTTTATTACAGCAGCTCTATAAATATTGCATTGCATTCCTGTCATTCTCCTCTGTAAATTCAGCATGGCAACTCGTGGTCAGAGAACTTTATATATGGCTTTTGTACTGCATCTACATCAGTACTCCACTGTATGCATATCTTTTTGAGTTCTAGTTTCAATGTATGAACTTAATCATTTCCGGTTAAATTTTGTGCCTAGCTGGACTTAATGCATATAAGTTAGGTTTTACGTTTACTTCAGCTCTTGCTATATACTATCAGGCCCATGGTGACTAAGGTTTATTTCTAGAAGTATTACTGCACTTATCAATACTACAATGCATGCATATCATTCTAACATGATACTTAGTCATTTCAGGTAGTTTTGCTTTTAGCTGGACTTAGTGCAACACACATTATATATTTCTTTTGACTGGGATATTGCTAAACTATCAGGTGCATCATCAGCAAACTTTACTTACATCCTATTTCCGGAATCTATTTCAATATAATAATAAATTTTTATCATTCTGACCATGTCATTTTAGGTTAAAGGACAATTCCGGGATTGCTAAAAGTGTCCTTTGTTTGAAAGACTATTATTTGCCTAATTTATTGGATCCTAAATAAAAACAATAGATAAATAATAGGGATTATTTTATCTCCTGGGCGGCACCATTTTCTTGCAACGAGAGAGAGAGGTTTCACGAGATCCTGACGTCATCCCCACACTAACGCTATCTTTGCCGAGCACGAAGGCTGTACAGTAAATATGTATATGTATGGAGGCCTAACATGTGCTAATTTGTAATCGTTAGGACATTGTCTATTTAAGCTAGTAAGTTTTTCAAGTAATTCTAGTATCCGAAGTCGGTGGGGAATCGTTAACCCCTAGACCGCTGAAGCATAGATTCCATTTTCTCTATCCTATCAGAATGTGTTCATTTTCCTAGCAATGCTGCTGGAAGTCATTGCTGTGCACGACAGCAACACCTTTCAGCAACATTTTTTTTTCAAAATGTACCCCGGCACTATCTCTGTAAGTAGTTACACCATGTGATAAGGGTTAAATGAAGTGGCACACTTGACACGTGCGTATTGTCAAATTACTCAGCCGACTCAAGATAGCGTTATAGAGCGTGTCGCAGGCAGTGTAAATATATATATATATATATATACCAAGAAAACATATGATAATATTGCCGGAACCACAGAACCAATTGTAATAATTCTGATACCTACCTGTAGCTGCAAATTCAAAGATTTATCCAATGCTATGGATGTTAGAATCGGCCTAGTGGTTCAAAAGATACACTCTGAGGAAAAAACTAAGCTAGCAAAATTTCAAACAAAAATTTCAGGATGCGCTCTATCCATCATCCCATATCAGAATGAGTATTACAGCTACAATGACAGAAGTTGATGTGCCGAAGCTTTACCGTATTATGACATAACAGGAAAAATTCCATCAACATATCTTAATTATTGAAATTACTACAGCTTGCCGGACGATATTGATTGGCGATGAAAATTCCCAGATTTTATGTCAAAATATTAATTCATTTGGGGATATTTACGTGAGCAAAATTATAATTGGTCAGGCAAATAGCCATTTCTTTCAGCTTTAACCACACTCCAATTTAATGACAACACGCAAAGATAGAGTCTGCGAGACAAAAACCATCTCATGCTGAATTTTACCAAAAAATGGATAACGTTCTCAGTTCGTATCTTAGATGAATAATTTTTATACCCCGCCAAAAAATTTGTAATGCCGCCGTCCGTCCGGCCGGGCGGGCGGGCGTGCAGGCGGCAAAGTGGTTTCCGGATGATAACTCCGTTACCGTTTGTCGGATCGCATTGAAACTTCATAGGGTGGTTGGACTTGGTCTTGGGAAGAAACCTATCGAAATCGACAATGATCCAAAATCCAAGATGGCCACCAGCCACTGGCGGTCATCTTGAAAATTGGTTTCCGGATGATAACTCTGTTACCGTTTGGCGGATCGCATTGAAACTTCATAGGGTGGTTGGACTACGTCTTGGGAAGAAACCTATCGAAATTGACGATGATCCGAAACCCAAGATGGCCGCCAGCCACTGACGGCCATCTTGAAAACTGGTTTCCGGATGATAACTCCGTTACCGTTTATCGGATCGCTTTGAAAGTTCATGGAGTGGTTAGACTAGGTCTGGGGAAGAAACCTATTGAAATTGATAATGATCCGAAATCCAAGATGGCTGCCAGCCACCGATGGCCATCTTGAAATTTGGTTTCCGGATGATAACTGTTACCGTTTATCGCATCGTTTTGAAACTTCATAGAGTGGTTCGACTACCTCTGGTGAAGAAACCTATCTAGATTGACAATGATCCAAAATCCAAGATGGCCACCAGCCACCGGTGGCCATCTTGAAAATTGGTTTCCGGATGATAACTCCGTTACCATTTATCAGATTGCTTTGAAACTTCATAGAGTGGTTGGACTAGGTCTGAGGAAGAAACTTAGATGGCTGCCAGCCATGGGCTGCCATCTTGAAAGTTGGTTTCTGGATGATATCTCTGTTACCATTTATCGGATCACTTCCTAGGGTCGTTGTCTGGTGAATAAACCTATCGAAATTTACGATAATCCAAAATCCAATATGGCCACCAGTCAGCGGCAGCCATCTTGAAAATTCGTTTCCGGACGATACCTCCTTGACCGTTTAGCGGATCGCTTTGACACTTAATAAGAATTACTGGTCTGAGGAAGAAATAAATATTTTCTGATAGCTGTCATTTATTAGTTTGTCATCATGACGGGGTATTATGCGCCGTTTGCGGAGCTCTTGTTTTTATATATTCCAGTCTTTTGAACATCTTGTCCGATATTAACATCCATTATATCATCTTAATACCGAGGTCGGCACCTATTGAGAGATCCTAGAATCATTGGAATCGCTTCAGCGGTTCGTTTGCTATTATCATTTAGGTATATTTCCTTAAAATATATACCCGCATCTATTGGCTTCGCTCCTCCAGTCATAGCAATAGCGGTGGTGCGGGGCTGACGTCGTTAGACGCAATAAAATGGCAGCGCCCCGATCTGTAAAAAAATTGTCAATTTTACCGACTATCTAGCGATAGTTGGTTACGCTATTTCTATCTGGTTATTATTCTGGCGCAATTTCATTAAACATGTAATAATCTTTCAAATAAAGCACTCTTTATCATCCCGGAATTGTCCTTTAAGTGTTGCGTTTAGCTGGATTTAAGTGCAACACAGCTAAATTTTGGATTTAACTCCGCAATTTTTCTGCTACTGTTCAGCCATTAGGCCCATGTTCACCAACCATTGCACGTATGCCAATACTACTGTGAATTTGTATCCTTGCACAATATAGTTTCAGCATAGGGCATTTGTCATTTCAGGTTTCTTGTTAGGCTTTTTTTCGACAAATAGAGATGTTTTCAGAAATCGGTACCATTTCTTCAATTGGTCATTTAATTTATCTATGGATGTCTTATTCCAGATGCAATGTATACATGCATCCTGTGTCATTATAAATTAATAACGGTCAAAAAGTTTAAGTTAACCATTTGAAAATAATATTCAAGTTGAATTATGTTAACTGTCTGATGGCTGCAAGCCACCAGACAATAATTTCAATGGGAAATAACTCTGGACCTGCTGAATATTTTGAAAACAATTTGACTGAAAGTTGTTAGTGGCTAAGCCACCAACAACTTTCAGTCAAATTGTTTACAAAATATACAACATATCCAGAGTTAAACCTCATGGAAAATGTAGTCTGCAGAAAGTCAGCCGGCAGACTGTTAATCAGACATGTTTCATTGTTGCATTGAAACCTCCTTTCTGGTTCTGTTTGCATCACTTGGGGATGTTGAATATTTTTAACCTAATCTGATTGAAAGCCTCCCTTAACCCGTTCACCGGCTAATCATTGAAAAAGTATATTCTCTATCATATAAAACTTATTCCATTGAATATTTTAGAATAAATTTAACTAGGCAACAACTGCTTCCAGTCAAATTAATTTCAAAATATTCAACGGTTTTCCTGTAGGGTTG
This sequence comes from Chaetoderma sp. LZ-2023a, assembly GCA_034401795.1. NCBI lineage: Eukaryota > Metazoa > Mollusca > Caudofoveata > Chaetodermatida > Chaetodermatidae > Chaetoderma > Chaetoderma sp. LZ-2023a. The sequence goes on from CM067373.1 coordinate 59,589,096, forward strand.
ATTTGAAAATTGGCTATGGGGAATTCATCGATGAAAGGGTTAAGGAATAATGACTTCAGTCAAAATAATTTCATAGGCTATTTCACATGTCAGTTATCATATCTGGTCAGTCATGCTATTTGGTATATTATTTGGTAAATAATAAACATTAATTTATTTTCAGAATAAGGTTGGCCCTATTCATTTCCTGATCAAGTTGACAGTGGATTTCAGCAGTCTACCAGCCTATCTTACACAGGTAAAGGGAGATTATCTATTCAGTCATATCTTTCGTGCCAGGGGCGTCTGTTTGGAAAGACTTTGAAATTTGTGTGAATCAGCCTGGGATTGGAATCAAACCTTTTGTAAATCTATTGCAGGAGAACCCTGGAGAAGATTCAGGCATGTTACTCATTACTTTTCAAACTATTGATGCTACACGGGTACAGCCTCAGCTCTTCCTCTCACCCAGAGTGCAGCAGTAAGTGCTAGCGAATATAAGAATAGATGAAGAGTATGCAGTCCATCATCTTACCTGTATAAATCATTTTTTCTAACTCCCCCCCCCCATTCCTGTCTCCATCCTCAACTTTCACACCACAGTGAACAATACCCTCATTCCACCCTCTCCCTGGATAATTTACCCTCATTCCTTGATCTTGGAATTAGGGTACCGGTATTGAAACTGTCTCTGTCTGCCCACAGCAAGTACAATAATTATATTATGTACATCGCATAGAGATTAAGTCAACTATTAAACATTCAGGCAGAGATAGAATGGACATTTCCATTTTTAGCTATGCCCCGCCCATCACTAGCTATGCTCCACCCACACCTCGCCGTGTTGGGGTTGATCGATCCCCAAATGCTCTAGCTATCAATTTCCTGAAAACTATACAGGGAAGCTGGTGAATATTTTGTAACTAATTTGACTGGGTGCTGTTGCTGCCTATTCCAGTCAAATTAGTTTCAAAATATTCAACAGAATATTTATTGAATAGTAAAAGCAAACAATTTGTACAACAATGCATAGACCGTCTTCAAATATGCGTTCGTGATGTACTTATCGACATCATTCATTATGATGTCATTGTACACATCACGCAGTTCATTATGACATCATATGATGGGTGGGTACTCTGGAAAGGTGAATTGAGCGTATGTCCATCAGTTACAAGTGGTCATTGGATTAATCTGTTTTTGATTAAATTTATTAATTTCTTTGAGTGTACCATAATATTGAACAGTAACCGCTTTAAAGGGACACACAAACAGAAATGTGTCAAAACACACCAAATAATGCCTTTGTATAATTTAAAGAAAATAAATTATATTATTTGCATGTTTCCAAATTCCTAAATAGTAAATTTCGCCACAGAGTCGTTTTCTTCCATTTTCTATGGTAGAAATATAATTCTTCATCACTAAGAATTGGTAAATTATTGTCTTTCATTGCTTAGGATGGACAACAGATCAACTTTCCTCACTCACAATTGGTACATGTCATCTTTCAGGGGTTAGGTTTGGCAAAAGGTCATCTCTCATTGTATGACATTTGTGAAATTCTATGCTTTCAATGATCAGGATTGACTCCATATCATCCTTCATTGTTCAGAAGACATAACAAATCATGTTTCAGGATAGAAATATAATTTTTCAGCACTAAGATCTCGTAAATTATTGTCCTTCGGTGCTTAGAATTGACAACAGATCAACTTTCCTCACTCACAGTTGGTAAATGTAATTTTTATGGGATAGGTTTGGCAAAAGGTCATCTCTCATTGTATGACATTTGTGAAATTCCATGCTTTCAATGATCAGGATTGGCAACATATCATCCTTCAGTGTTCAGAAACAGTAACAAATCATGTTTCAGGGCAGAAATATAATTTTTAGCACTACAAATTTTACTGTCTCAGTGCTTAGAATCGACAACAAATACCACTCCTGGTACATTACATTTAAGTGAAAGTGTATCAGGATATGTAAATGCAGGTTAAATACTGTCATTCTTCAAATTTGATTTGATTGTTATGCCATCTAATGTTTGACTATGTTGTTCTGTGTGGTCGTAGACGTGCTGCACTAGTTCATGGGAAGGGGTCCATCGCCGCTTAATCAAATAAAACCCATGAACATTATAATAATATGTAGAGTGCAGCACTGAGACAGTGGTGGTGATGGTGTCTGTTTTTGTAGCTTTCACACCAGTTAAAGACCTGCCGGTTAAGCTAGATATACAATTTATTGCTTAGGATGCCATAATTGAAAAGTAGATTTAATTCCGGCACACACATGTACACTCCAAGTTGCCTACATTTATTTGAAAAAAATGCAGAGGCCTATATGCAAATACATTGCATTCAGGTAAAAATGAGGGTTGTATGTATTAATGGATAATATACCAAAAGTCTGTGGACCTACCACATAAAACTAAGTATATGCCATGCTATATTGTAAGTTTTGTAAAATAATTTAATAACTTGATCACGATCCTCATACTAACCGCGGAATATCAGAAGAGGAAATTAAGCGACGAGGAGATGACAGTAATCTTAGCTCAGTATTTCATTTTAAAGTATCTGCTTGTCATTCCCCTAGAGCAGATAGCCGGGGTCTACACTACAAATAACACATATGAAGAAAATTAGAAATCCAGTTGCACGGCAGATATTTTAGTAACTGCTGTATAAATGAACATTCATAAAGCATAGATTTACACCTAACATAACAGTAAATAATCGTGCCAGTTTAAAAATAGAGGATATAGGGAAGAATAAAGGGAGAATAAGCCATTTAAATTTTGAAGCGACGACCGTAAGGGAAATGTATGCTCTCATCAAATCAGGACTAAGCACGGCGCAAAAGAGTGCGCGTTATAACAAATAAAAATATATATTTCCCACCATCAGAATTGGGTAGATTCTTTTTTGCTAATATGTCATTGCTTCTTTGCCATAAATCTACTGACAGATATTCTGTTGAAATTTTGCGGAGGTGCACCTACAATTTTTCTTAGATTGACTGGACTATTACGGCATAGAGATCCAAGTTTGTTCAAATGAAGCCGATCGTTCAATTTGGCCAGCGGCCGTCTTGGATTTCAGCTGATTTTTAGAAATGTCTTTAAATATCTTCTTCTCCAAAACTGTTTGAGGGATCGATTCAGACCTCATGAAATATGGTCTAGGGCAAGAGCTGAACCAACTTTGTTCAAGGGAATGCGATTGGCCAAATAGTTCAGCGGCCATCTTAGATTACCTTGTTTTCGCAAAAATGACTATTTCCCCAGAACCACTGAAGCGATCAGGCCAAAGTTTGTGATATATGATTAGGGAGTAAGGGCCATTAAAGTTGGTTCGGAAGTTGAGCCATCAAAAAAGCTGGGCGCCGTGGGACAATCAAAATGTAGCGTGTTTTGGCGGCCATATTGGATTTTTCACTTCAAGAGTATACTTACCTCCCTAATACTTTTGATATTGCTAAATATTGGCTTTCACTCAATAAACACTCAGATTAAAACAGTTAGGTGCCCCTACTGGGCAGGGAGTCAGAGCGTAGTCTGGCGGATGCCAGCCCCACCACCGCGCATGCGCAGACTAGCACTTCCTCTTTGCTAGATTATTGGCAAAGAGATCACACATGTTTTTTTGTTCAATAGCTTTTTCGCTCTCTTAAACTGTTTAAGTGGTGTTTGTTTGGAGTGTTAGTCACTTTTTTGGATGGCGGATAGGAATACGTCGCCACAGGAGGACGGAGGACCTTTAAATCAGGTGACTTCTAGTAAAATTAGCGAGTTTTCTTCCCGGTGTATTGTGTTTCCGGGACTCGCGTTTACCGTGATAAGCGCCTTAGTTAGTTGGTTTAGGTCAACTCGGTGCTACCTAGGACTAATTTCTCTTTCTGTTTCTGTCCACAGGTCTGTATGACGCTAGGTTGTGACGTCACAGTACCAGAGAATTAGTATTCTCTCCACCATGGTTCCATTTCCTACTAACACTGTTAGGTTATCTAACCAAATGAAAAATTATGCCCAGTGAGTTGGAGGCCTGGTATAAAGGTCTTCTCACTTTGCCCTCTTGTTCCAATTCCTTCCCCATGAGGTGGAGAGAGTTAAGAGGCGTGCAGATGGTGGAGTTTCCGGTTCGTCACGTTGGATGGTTTGTCTATACAAAGTGTCAGGTATCTAGTTATTGATAATGTGGTGATGTTAATTATTGTAAACAATCAAAGGGAGATAATTAACATTTTTGCCAGTAAAGAGTTATCTATCTGTATCTGATGGTTGTGTAGTCAACTTATCCATTCAGCATACAATTCGTCTTTGCACTTGGATGTTTTGTTGGGATCGAATTTTTCCTGTCACGGGATTAATGACGTCATAATCAGCTGGCTATGTATTTATTAGCAATTCAAGCGCTAGGCTGGTTTTTGATGTATATTGATCTTTATGATCGTTTTCCTTCTCCTTGAGTTGGATTGAGTTTCTAAGCTTAACTAGTTGCTCATACTCCTTGTCCTTTGCCCTGTTTCAGGGACCGGGTTGCGCGTCCTGTGGACGTTTTATGCATGTGAAGTTCTGGCCGCATCTGTGTTTTCGATGTAGCCCTTGTGGTCCATTGATTAATTGTGACATATGTAAGCACTGGGGGGGGCGAGTTAATGTCCGAATTCTTGTGCTGCTTACAGGCGACGGACAAGGTGGTAGTGGAGGAGAAGAAGATGAAGCGGAAACGAGAGGTTGTAAGTGAGAAGGGTAAGGGGAAGGTCTCGTCCGCGGTGGATATGGAGACCTTCCGGACCGAGATGTTGGGAGAGATGAGGAGGACAATAAAAGATTTGGTTCCAGGGTTGCTTCGTGGCATGCTTCCTGGACCAGATCCTTTATTGTCCTCATCATCGGCTTCGGAGCAGGTAATCCCCGCCTCTGGATCGATTTTCCTTAGTCCGCTTCCGTTGTCCGACGATTCAGAGGTGGCCCCATTAGAGGGGGCGTTCCACGGCCCTGGCAGCAGGCTTATTGCCGCGCCGATAGGGGACCGTGGACGGTTGTCGCTGGAACCCGCTGGCTGCTTATCAGTCCAGGGGTATCCGCACGCCGCGGTGGCCAGTACCTCCTATGGCACCGTTCCTGGTCAGCCCGGGTTAGCTCTCTTTGCTGACCCGGGGTCTAATCTTTCTGACCAGGGTGATGAGGATTACCTGCTAGGGTCGCCGTCTGACGACGCGGACATGGATGAAGACGTTTGTGCACCCCTCGCGGGGAATACAGGCGCTTTTTTCCACGGTATTACTCACCCTGGAGTAAGGTCCGCGGTTCAGGTGGTGGCCCAGGGCGCTGCTGATGGCCAGCGGTACCGCATACCTCGGCTTGCCGAGAGTGTAGCTGGTGCTGGCCGGGCCCGTGGTAGGGCTATATATACCCCGCGCTCTACCGCGGTGCCTGCTCCTGGTCAAACCAGTGATATTCTCATGCCGGTGCTGTCAGGCCCGCATGTTTTCCCTGGCTTGCCAGGTGTATCAGCGTACCCGCCGTCAAGTACTGCTTGCGCTCAGGAGGAAGACGAAGGACCCCGTCTTGTAGAGCGCTCGCAGTTAGCCACGGAGGAGGATTGGTATGACGCTTGCCAGTGGTTGGTGAGCGTTAGGCCTGATCTGCCCGTGGAGCAGTCGGCTAGCCACCGTGTTCACACGCCGTGGTTAGCTGGGAAACCAACTGCTAACGCTATGCCTTCTCTGCCGCTGGCGGAGCATGTCGTTGACATGTTCAAGGCGGCGGAGGCGTCCATTAACACGAGTGGACGTCTCGCGAAGGCCCCTCGCGAGGTGGCCAAGCGTTGTCGCATCGTGCCCCTGGACTACCAGCGGTACGGTGTGGTACCCAAGCCCAGCGTGGATGACCGCGCGGCTTTGGGTGAGGATACGCGGCCAGGATCCCGTTCTGACGCGGGGGTCTTGTGCGCGAACGCGTTGCGTTCGGCGAATACCGCGTTGCGTGATGCGGAGGAGAGTGGGAGGGCTTCGATTGCCGCTCTGTCCCACGTCTCCCAGCTGTTACAGGGGGTAGTAACGGCATCCGCATCGCGCCAGCCAGGCCCGCTCGCGGTCCAGCGAACCATCCAGGATGGTATTAACCTGGCGCTGGACTGTATGACGCGGGCGGTGACCAGGAGTGTCAGGGCAAGACGCACATTTGCCCTGGACAATCTGTGCCCGTCTCAGGACCTGTATAATAGGCTACTCCGTACGCCTATGACGGGTCCTGGTCTTTTTGGAGGTGAGGGATGTCGCCACCTCCAGGAGACGGTCACCCTGGTGAATAACCAGAGGGCGCTGCGCGAACAGTTTGAGGTACTGCGTCGTGCTAACGTTCGCGCCGCGGCCCCTGCGTATCGTCCCCTGCAGGCTCGAGGTGGTGCTGGCCAAGTCAGAGGCCAGCCGCCGTCGCAGCGCCGGCCTCGGCCGCGTGCGATTCGGCCAGCAGTGAGGGGGGCGCAGGCTCCTCAGCCGCCGTCAGCCAGGCAGCCGCCCGTGCACCGAGGTGCGCGCGGGGCGGGGCGGGTCGCGCGAGGATCTGGGCGTGGTTATCGTTCCTGACAGGGCGCTTACCGCGGTAAGGACCACGCCGGTGTGTATGGCGACGGAGACAGTGCCGCTCTTGCATGCCTTGTGTCCACCGCGGTCCCTAGGTGGACCGGTGGGAGGCCGGCTAGCCGACCACATGCAAGAGTGGGAACGGTTAACTCAGGACCGTTTAGTCTTGCGATGGCTTTCCGTGGGGTATCATCCAGAGTGGATGACAGGCCCGCCGTCGCGACTGTCTCTGGTGCCAGTCTGGACTCCCGTTCCGAGAGATCCAGATCAAAGGTTGTGTATCGAGGAGGAGATAAATTCCCTCGTACAAAAAGGAGCTATTCAGCCGGCACAAAGGTGTCCGGGCTTCTATTCAACCCTGTTCTTGGTAACAAAACGCACCGGTGGGTGGAGACCGATTCTCAACCTCAAGCCATTGAACAAGTTCATCGAGACGCCCAGTTTCAAGATGGAAACGGTGCGCTCGGTGTTGGCGGGGTTGGAGAGGGGGATGTGGACGGCGTCGATAGATTTGAAGGACGCTTATTTCCACATCCCCATCCACAGGAGTTTCTGTCGCTTCCTGAGATTTGCATTCCAGGGCAGACAGTGGGAATTCAGGGTGTTGCCCTTCGGAATTTCCACGGCTCCTCGGGTTTTCACCCGTGTGGTTCTTGCGATCACAGCATACCTCCGCAGGAGAAGCATAGCTGTCCACACGTACATAGACGACTGGCTGTTGAAAGCGCACACCCGGGAAAGTTTGTCCGCCAATCTGGAGATTGTTTTGAAAATTCTCACAGACTTGGGCTGGATGATCAATTTCCCAAAATCAGAGCTGACTCCATCCCAGAAGTTTGTTTACCTGGGGATGTTCTTCGATCTGGAGACAGGATATGTTTATCCTACTCAGGAGAGAGTTCAAATACTCATCTCATTGATTCAGTCAGTGTGCGACAGTCGTCATGTCCTGGCACGGGTTTACTTGAGAATGCTGGGGTTGATGGTTTCGTTGGAACCAGTCATTCCTCAGGCCGCCTTACGCAGGCGGCCGATCCAGTTGTTTCTCATGACACAATGGACCCAGAGTACAGGTTCGCTGGACTCGAATGTGTCAGTGTTGGCGCCTCTGATTCACCACCTGCAATGGTGGTTGAATACAGAGAATCTCTTACCGGGGGTTTTGCTAACCCCTCCCCACCCTCAGGTGACTGTGTATACAGATGCATCGATGGAGGGCTGGGGAGCTTGCCTGGAAGAATCCACGATATCAGGGCTTTGGAATCTGGAACAGTCACAGGAACATATAAATCTACTGGAGCTAAGAGCAGTAGTCCTGGGCCTGGAACATTTCTTACAGAAAGTTCAGGGCAAGATTGTTCTTATTCGTTCAGACAACTCAACAGTTGTGACTTACATAAACCGCCAGGGCGGAACGAAGTCGCCCAGTCTCTGTATGATGACATGGAAACTGCTTTGTTGGTGTCTGGATCACCAGATTACCTTGAAAGCAGTTCATATTCCGGGAAGGTTAAACCTGCTAGCAGACTCATTGAGCCGAAGGATGAGTGTTTTACCCACGGAATGGCAACTAAATCAATGTGTGGCGGATCGTCTGTTCGACCATTGGGGGAAACCCAACATCGATTTGTTCGCAACGAAGAAGAATGCGAAGATGACGACGTACGTCTCTCCGATTCCGGATCCAAGCGCTTTCGCAACAGATGCGTTAGCTATCAGCTGGGGGAGAATGTTTGCATACGCATTCCCTCCAGCAATCCTGATTCCAAAAATTCTTCAGAAAATCAGACAAGAGGAATGCCAAGTGCTTCTGATCGCCCCGGATTGGCCAAGCCGATCATGGTATACGGATCTGCTGGACCTTCTGGTCTGCAATCCGGTTCCTCTGCCTCTGATGGACGATATTATCTTCCAGGGCAAGGCCCTTCACAACAATCCGTCAATGTTCAGATTGACTGCATGGATGTTGTCAAGGAATCTAGAATTAAGGAGGGCTTTTCTGAGCAAGCAGCCATGTTTATGGCCAAAGCCAGGAGGGGGTCAACCTCCAGAGCATATAATTATAAAATCAACAGATTTGCAGAATGGTGCTCAAAAAGACGTATTGATCCAATGGATTCATCTATTCAAGTAGTAGCTGATTTCCTCTGTCACCTCTATGATGCCTATAGCCTCAAGCCTAACTCTATTGCTGGTTATAAGTCACCATTAATGTCTGTTATTCCTTGCTTGGCTAAGAGGGGAAGTGATGAAGTAAATACATTGAATGTATTAATTAAAGGCATGGGCAATCTAAGACCAAGGAATCCTCCTGTGATTCCGTCTTGGAGTTTATCGCTAGTGCTTCAAGTACTAGGTGATAAGCCTTTTGAACCACTTAGTTCCATTTCTATGAAACTATTAACACTGAAGACTGTGTTTTTAATTGCTGCGGCCTCGGCTAGGCGTAGGAGTGAGATTCATGCCTTATCAGCCGAGGATGACCGTTTTGTGGTTTCAGGGGAAGGCCTTAAGCTGCTACCTAGGATTAATTTCTTGGCTAAAAATCAGTCGTTGAAATATCCAGGTCAACCTATTATTTTGCCTGCTTTAACTAGATATGATCCTAATTCTAAAGCATGGTGTCCCGTCCGGGCGCTGCGCCGGTACAAACAACGTACGGCGGCATGGCGCACCGACCAGTCAGCGTTATGGTTGTCATATATTGAACCCCATGGGAGGGCTTCTAAGGACACCATTTCCAGGTGGATTGTGGAATGCATTCAGTTTTGCCATAAATCCGCCACCGGGAAGCAGGTTGACGTGGCCAAGGCTCACAGTGTCCGCGGCGTAGTGACATCCACGGCCCTATTTAATGGGGTCCCTGTGGATGATATTATGTCGGTGGCTCAGTGGCACTGTGAGTCAAGTTTTACAGACCATTATCTCCGTGACACCTCTAATCCTCTCGCCTTGTCGGTTTTGAAAAAATAAATCGGTTTATATTTTTTGAGGTGATTTCCTCATTACTTATATATATCACAATTAATTTATGGAAACACCCACTTTTTTGGGCCTGCATCAGTCTTTACCGATGGGAAGATGATGTCAGCAGCCATTTCAACAAGGTCAGTCTTGTTCATGTGTTGTCCGTTGTTGATTGTATTGTCACGATTACCCGTTATTAATATGGTGATGGTTTGTGTATTTGTGTGGTTCATTGTTGAGAGTTACGAAAATGGAGCTTTTTCGTCTCTGTCCTGTAGTACATGGCACTTGTACGTAGAGAGCGTATAGGACATTGAGGTCAGTCGACTCTTCCTCCCAGGAAGGAGGGGGGGGAGCGCATATGACATTCGGTCATCTCTCATACATCGGTCGTGTTATCCGATGGTTAGTCAAATCCTGACTGTTTTTTCTTACAGTTTCAGAAGTTTAAGTGCCTTAAACGCAGAAAAGCGTATTGGGATGAGCTGGTCTTTTGACCTCGCCTCCCTCCCGCCAGATTCACTTTCGAATTCTGGCAATATCAAAAGTATTAGGGAGGTAAGTATACTCTTGAAGTGAAATAAACGAAATCTAGGATTTCTTTTTTCACGAGAGAGTTGATACTTACCTCCCTAGATACGGACCCGGCCTCTCCACCCCACAGAGGCTCGGTCTTCAGGCTCTTAATAGTTGCATGTGTGTCAGCCAATAATCTAGTCAGAGGAAGTGCTAGTCTGCGCATGCGCGGTGGTGGGGCTGGCATCCGCCAGACTACGCTCTGACTCCCTGCCCAGTAGGGGCACCTAACTGTTTTAATCTGAGTGTTTATTGAGTGAAAGCCAATATTTAGCAATATCAAAAGTATTAGGGAGGTAAGTATCAACTCTCTCGTGAAAAAAGAAATCCTAGATTTCGTTTATTTGACCTTATGAAATTTGATCTAGAGCAAGAGCTGAACCAAGTTTGTTTGAGGGAACTTAATTTGCCAAATGGTTCGGTGGCTATCTTGGATGACCTAGTTTTCGCGAAAAAACTCCAGATCCGCTGAATGGATCGGGCCAAAATTTGGCTGATATAATTAGGGCCGAAACGCCATTAAAATTTTCCATGGAAAGTTGATATGTAAAAAAACCAACCCATGTCCACCATGAATCAATCGAAATATGTTTTTTGGCGGACATCTCGTGTTTTCCGCAAATTTCTGAGAAAAACATAAAAAGACTCAATTATTAACCACTGGGCCAATTTTAATAAAACTTGGCTAAACTTTCTTCACAGAAATTTGATTAGTAAATTTTAGTGGGCATCTCATTTTGTTCGGTTGTGCCAGTCGCCAGTAATTCCAGGTGAGCGACACAGGCCCCTTGGGCCTATTGTTCAACTAGCACTTGGGTATAGATGAAAAATAACTGAATGCAGAAACCATGTCATTCCATGGCTTAAGAGGGAGTTAGTGTAAATTCTCGCTCTCCTGCCCTCCCTCTCTTTCGCTGTTGAAAATCAATATAGTTGGTGCCTTAATGTAGCATTTACATGTATAAGATAGCATCCACGCACTAAAACAATCCACACTAAGCATCCATTTCTGATAGGGTAAGATAATCGGACAAAATAAGTGCAATCACTAATTGCAGATTCACGTAGCGGCAATTGCTTACAAACAGCCAAATGGAAATGTAATTGCTCTGTGGGTAACCACAAGGCATGTACAGCCTCATGGTTTAAAACCTTGTACATGGAAAACAAGCCTTATTGTCAAACATTGTTAGCATGTAGTTTGTATGAGGAGAACAGTTGAACCATTTGAAAGAAGTGATGATGAAAACTGTTGTGTTGTAGATAGTGGCACCTTGCTGCATCAACACTGTTTCTCAAAATGAGCACCTGTTGAAATTATGCAGATAGCAATCTAATAATGTAGCCTCCAAAATTAGAATGAACAATGTTAACTAATTTTCCTTATGAATCATCCTGGGATTGGGACCAACATTTTTGGAACTAACCACTATTGCTTGCATCCTTTAACTTTCAGTGCATTGGGTGATGCAGCTAATCTACGTATTCCAGCATTTCTTACAACCAGCTCTCTCGTACAGTATGTCCCTAATGTACTCGAGCTACTACAGAATAAGGTAATAAACATCCATTTAGTTCAGTTAAAATGTCTTCGGAGCCCATCTTTGAAGCACCACTAAGGTAGTTATGTAAAGACAGACAAAGCACTTGTAAGCTTGTGAGTAATAACAGGTGAAACACGTGTGATGTGACACTAGTAAGATCGTCGTGTAAAGACAGGTGGAGCATTAGTAAGGTGGTCAGTAGTGACAGGTGAAGCACTTGTAATGTGACACTATTAAGGTGGTAATGTAAAGACAGGTGAAGCATTAGTGAGATGGTCAGTAATCAGTAATATCAGGTGAATCACTTTTAATGTGACACATGAAAGGTGGTCATGTAAAGACAGGTTGAGCATTAGTAAGCTGGTCAATAATGGCAGGTGAAGCACTTGTAATGTGACACTGGTAAGGTGGTCATGTAAAGACAGGTGGATTATTAGTGAAAGGGTCAGTAATGACAGGTGGTTTCACAGTGTATGTTAATGGCCATAAATGTAAGATATGCTTTATGAAGTCACCCAACCAAAATAGCGATAATGCTGGGCCTACAAATCAAGTACTACATATAGTTGTCATGCTTGTTGTAGGTCAGGTTAAGCTACTGGAGTTTATCCGCATGTGAGGATGTCTTGGTTAAGTCAGATCTAGCTGGTGATGATAGCGGCCATATTGTCATAATGATTCCTCTGCATTCATTGTCTGTAAGCTGGGTGATGATAGCGGCCATATTGTCATAATGATTCCTCTGCATTCATTGTCTGTAAGCTGGGTGATGATAGCGGCCATATTGGCATAATGATTCCTCTGCATTCATTGTCTGTAAGCTTGGTGATGATAGCGGCCATATTGTCATAATGATTCCTCTGCATTCATTGTCTGTAAGCTGGGTGATGATAGCGGCCATATTGTCATAATGATTCCTCTGCATTCATTGTCTGTAAGCTGGGTGATGATAGCGGCCATATTGTCATAATGATTCCTCTGCATTCATTGTCTGTAAGCTGGGTGATGATAGCGGCCATATTGTCATACTGATTCCTCTGCATTCATTGCCTGTAAGCTGGGTGATGATAGCGGCCATATTGGCATAATGATTCCTCTGCATTCATTGTCTGTAAGCGTGGTGATGATAGCGGCCATATTGTCATAATGATTCCTTTGCATTCATTGTCTGTAAGCTGGGTGATGATAGCGGCCATATTGTCATAATGATTTCTTTGCATTCATTGTCTGTAAGCTGGGTGATGATAGCGGCCATATTGTCATAATGATTCCTCTGCATTCATTGTCTGTAAGCTGGGTGATGATAGCGGCCATATTGTCATAATGATTCCTCTGCATTCATTGTCTGTAAGCTGGGTGATGATAGCGGCCATATTGTCATAATGATTCCTCTGCATTCATTGTCTGTAAGCTGGGTGATGATAGCGGCCATATTGTCATAATGATTCCTCTGCATTCATTGTCTGTAAGCTGGGTGATGATAGCGGCCATATTGTCATAATGATTCCTCTGCATTCATTGTCTGTAAGCTGGGTGATGATAGCGGCCATATTGTCATATTGATTCCTCTGCATTCATTGTCTGTAAGCTGGGTGATGATAGCGGCCATATTGTCATAATGATTCCTCTGCATTCATTGTCTGTAAGCTGGGTGATGATAGCGGCCATATTGTCATAATGATTCCTCTGCATTCATTGTCTGTAAGCTGGGTGATGATAGCGGCCATATTGTCATAATGATTCCTCTGCATTCATTGTCTGTAAGCTGGGTGATGATAGCGGCCATATTGTCATAATGATTCCTCTGCATTCATTGTCTGTAAGCGGGGTGATGATAGCGGCCATATTGTCATAATGATTCCTCTGCATTCATTGTCTGTAAGCTGGGTGATGATAGCGGCCATATTGTCATAATGATTCCTCTGCATTCATTGTCTGTAAGCTGGGTGATGATAGCGGCCATATTGTCATAATGCTTCCTCTGCATTCATTGTCTGTAAGCTTGGTGATGAGGATCTCCAGTGTATGCTCTTTGCAGTGTCTAGCTTTCAATGTTAGAAATAATAATGACAGGGGTAGCCACTTCACGTCTAACCCTAGAAATTAGAGCAATTTCAAAACAGCTATGGAGGAAAGCTGTTGAACATGTTCAAACTAATTTGACTGAAAACTGTTGCTGCCAGCAACAGTTCCCAGTCAAATTATTTTCAACAAATTCATCAGAATATTCCTTCCTTCGCTATCAAGTTGTTGTTTCTGCTGAGTAATGGTTAAAACACGTTGCTATGAGTTTAGCACTATCAGGCAAGATAAACCTGGCCTGAGATAGGACCTAATATTTGGTGTCCCATCTAAAGGACAATGCAGCTGAGAATCCCAAAACAGATGCTATTATTTGTTATAGGTAAAACAAGTGGAGTGGTCATATCTGAAGAGACAGGAGTATATAGCTGCATTTCTCAGCCACTTTGGAAGGTAAGGCATCAGCACTGGACAATCACTGCTCAATACATATCTATTCTCCTATTAAAACATGATCATATCTCAAAATAAAAAGATGTATTTCCTAGCAGCAAAAAGGTTAATTGTCATCGATTGTGCATGCCTGTAATGTTATGTCATGTATAAATGTCTTATGTAAGGCATCTATCACCTCATAGGTGGGGCACCTGTCTGCATTTTGTAAGTACTTATGTACATAAACCGATAAAATTCACTTGAACGTGCCCAGCATTTAGCTGGTGATTCTTCCATGCTAGAGCAGTCTATTATAATTGAAGTGTTAGTGTCAGCAAGAAATATATATATAGGACAAATATATAAGCCTATTATAATGTGTGGTAGGTGTATCTGGCCCACCATGTGGTCACAGGAGGCATGTCCACTTGGATCTATCTTTAGAGGCCACTTCTTGTTGTTCCTGCTAGTTTAACCCTTTAATGGTCAAGATTGATCAGTTATCAAACCAATGATTCCAGTGACAAAATTAAAAAGAATGTGTTCTCTTGGCCTAGAAATAGACATGTCTCAAGACCTTTGGAAAGGCTAGTTTGGGTTGACTTAACCATTAATGGGTTAGTTTACACATATTTAGTAGTGACTTGCAAATAGTGTGTTGGTTAAATATTTGATATTCCTGACAGTTGCCTAGTGATACCTAGTGATATAAAATGTTATGGTCATGACTTCTGTTCAGTTACCCTTCCTTAAAAATGTATTCTCTTATCTTCAGGTCAGTTGTGGAATATGACGCAGAAGCCTTCTATAGGATTTCCTTGCTGTATGAATGGAATGACTTCTTTTTCGTTCTACATGGTATGTGTTTATAAGTGAACAATAGTTCAGGATACACATTTAGCATACAAATATTTAATTTAATTCACCCAATTTGATTACTGTACAGGATAAACTCTTGAAACTGCAGCCCGGACTAGAATTTGCATTGATGTTCAACCTCAGCTACATTTAAAATGCAACAAACGTTTTACATTTAAAATGCAACAAACGTTTAGCTTACAATGCATCCATACGAGTTTGGTTACTGTGCATGAAAGACTGCAGCCCAGGACAAGAATTTTGTTTGATGTTCAGTGAACTGTGGAAAGTATACACCTGTGCAAAAGTTAAGCACCACCCTATTTTTACGCACATGCGAGGGTATATTCATGTGCTATGAAGAAAGCAATAGCATAAACATTTATGTACCCATCCATCTTAGTGCAAGAGGTAATAATGCAACTAGAGGAATGCTGATTATGATTGTGGGGAAACACTGTATGTTTTTGTTTGAACTTGAAAACGAGGCCTGAATATGGTTACGTTGACACAACTGACAACTATTGCCCTACAGTTGACACACGTGGCTAGATTGTCATTAATGGTGTCTGAAAACGAAGTTTAACATCTGTGCACGAGTTTGAGACTGTCATTATTAATACCGGGTATATCCACCTTGTGCCTGGATGACGGCCTGGACACGACGTCTCATGCTGGTCACCAACCGACTGATACGCCATTGTGGTATTCGTTGCCATTCAAGATGGAGTGCGTCTGTTAATTCCTGTAGGTTCTGCACAGGAGGATCCCTCCTTCTCACCATGTTTCCCAGAATGTCCCAGATATGCTCAATAGGGTTCATGTCAGGGCTCCTTGCTGGCCATGGTAGGGTTTCGATGGCATTCTGGCGGAGGTATTCAGGCACAGCTCTAGCACGATGTGGTCGGGCGTTGTCATCCATGAATATAGGGTGGGTTCCAGGTGCATGATTTACAAAATGAGGGACCACAACTCTATCCAGTATGGAATCTTGATATCTTTGTCCATTTAGTGTTCCAGGTACAGTCAACAGATCCAGCTTACAATCAAATGAGATGCACCCCCATATCATAACGGAACCTCCACCAAATGGAACTTCTTCCATGATGTTATGTTGGTCGTACGCCGTGCGTCTGGACCTCCATACACGAGTTCGACCATCTGTGGCATGAAGCAGGAACCGACTTTCATCGGACCAGTGTACCCGTCTCCAGGATCTCATGTTCCAGTGTCTTCTTTCGTTGCACCACCTCAGACGCTCCTCTTTGTGGTGTGCAGTGAGGAGAGGACGTCTGACAGGTCTCCTAGCTTTCATGCCAGCAGCATACAGTCTCCTTTTGACGGTAGACATTGACACTCTATTGTGCGTTTCCCATTGCTGGCTGAGCACTCTGCTGTTGGTGAATGGAGATCTCCTAACAAGGCGTACTAGGGCTCGATCATCACGGGCAGTAGTCTTCTTCGGTCTTCCAGATCTAGGCCTGTCCTTCACCTCGTTAGTTTGCCCATGTTTTGCAATCAAACGACTGATTACAGTATGGTTAATGTTCAGCTGTCTGCCAATCTCTCTGCATGACATACCAGTGGTATGCATGCCTATGATTTGCCATTTCACACGATCACTTAACCTTCATGTTGCCATAGCGGTTCACAATCAAGAGCTAATTCTCTCTGTACAAATAAACCACGGTCATGAACACAAAATTCCTAATCTTGTCGCCTAAATCTGTATGTAATGTTCTACACCTCAAACTGGACTTTTACATAACTGAACACGTGTGCTGTTTCCCGCCACGCACGGACATCAAGCGGCGTGAAGTCATGCATGCATGTGCATTTCGTACTTGGAATTATGTCAGCTAACGCGGGGAGAAAAAGTATGGCAGCCTAGTTGTACCATCATGTTTCTACATTCTATTGTTTTTGCTGGTGCTTAACTTTTGCACAGGTGTATAGATGGCATACATTTGATATGGGACACAACTATAGCCTATAAAGCATCCATACAACCAGCTTGGTTTCTATATATGAAAGATGACAAAATCTGCTGCTTCAGTAATATACTATCGATTCCAATTGGAAAATTGACCTTTAACCTATAGTATCCAAAAACTAGATATTTCTTATGTTAATGGTAGCTTATCCCTGATGATAACATCACCAAATTAGAAGTAAGTAGCTCTAAATAGGACTAAAATAATATCTTTCCCCCATTGAGCCACATACTTCACAAAATTGGGGTGGTTGGAATGTTTGCTGTCGCTCAGCTGACTGACAGGTGACAGGATAGCTGAGCTAAAAATCATGTATGTGCATCTCCCATGGGTTGTTGTTGGGGTAGTTAAACATTCATCGTTGGTTGCGATTGTAGAATAGACTGTGCCCCACCTTCATTAATGAGTTCTGGTCCGTCCACAATGCTCCAGTGTTAAAGCACTTCTCTTTCAGTGGAACTGAATTCACACTTTCCTCAAGAGCAGCCAAGCTTCATACTACAATCAG
Organism: Chaetoderma sp. LZ-2023a; assembly: GCA_034401795.1. Lineage (NCBI taxonomy): Eukaryota > Metazoa > Mollusca > Caudofoveata > Chaetodermatida > Chaetodermatidae > Chaetoderma > Chaetoderma sp. LZ-2023a. Next base: position 59,606,573 of record CM067373.1, read on the forward strand.
TCTACCATGAAGCCAATGGTCAACCATTTCACCGTATCATCAAAGACTACCCATATAGTCCACGCTGGTCCGCAAATCAAATGGCAGAACGTGCAAGGTTAGTCTTTCATCACCAGTATACTGCATGCGATCACAAAAAAATATAAGTTTGTAATGGACATTATTCCAATAATATCCATTAATAAAATATTGAGTAGTTTTCAGTAATTTTACATAACTTTGAATGATTTATACAAAACTTGTGAAATCATGTCATGCGGAGGATCCTTTTCACAACAATCCAGGATGCAAAATTTAAGGTGGTTGCCAGGTGGCCAGAAGAGAGAGTTTCTAAGGGAAAATTCTCAGGGACTCTGAGGGACTGATTCAGACTACATCCATTGAACATTGTATGGCGACTCTCTCAAAATTTGTAAAAAATGGGAAATCCAATATTTGGCGACCAAATCATTTTGAGAGTAATTCCCATAAGATAATAAATAGAGGGATCCACTTCTATGCCCCGCTCATGTGTAGTTTAGCCTTTAACCCTTTGTTTTAAAATATTAAATTTTCTCATATAAAATGTCCATTTGAAGACCAAGGGAACTATTTTTGAAAATTTATCACTGGAATGACTGGCTCGGTTATCAAGCCAGTCATTCCAGTGATTAATTTTCAAAAATTGTTTTCTTTTGGTCTGCAAATAGACATTTCTGAAGACCACTGCAGATGCCGTTTTTCGCTGATATGAGTGTGAAAGGGTTAAGCCCCGCTCACATTGTACTTTGACTCGTGAATTACCAAAATTCCAATTTCAAGATAACTATACAGGTAAGCTGTTGAATATTTTAAAACTAAATAGACTGGGTGCTGTTGCTATGGCTATAACTTATTGACTCAGAACTTTATAAATCTGGGAGTGGAGGATCCCTTGTTACATTGATGCAAGTGTGACATTCAACATGGCCACTTGGAAATTGGTTTGATCGTAATAAGCCTCGTAGCTTGGAGCTATCGATTAAAAGCTTTGTAAATCAGTTGAGTGTCAGAGATGATATAATAGGGTAGTATTATATGGATTAATGCATCTTTGTTACATTTACTCCTTTCCCTTTATGTGCTGGCTAATGCCACGTTTTAAAAGTGTACAGCGACACCATTTTCAAAATAGACTGGGTTTTTTTCTACTAATTCTTACAGTTCTGGATTGAGTGAAGCAACATAATGGTTAGATTATTTGCGTTTTCATTACAGATCATATCTTTTGGATAACATTTCCAGCTTTCAGAAGTCATCTGTGCTGAGTGGTTCATTTAGATGACTTGGAGAAGGACCATTCTTCTGTGATAGTAACATAAGGATAACGTCTGGTTCAGTAATTGTAAACTATGCCTGACATGCCACACAGTTCAGAATAAGATATGAAAATACACTGGAATGTGACCTGGGCAAGTTCAAACACGGCTGCTCATTTGAAAGATAGCTAATATTGAACAGTATTTCTGGATATATTTTAACCTATTTATTCATTGATATGTGATGTATATCCTAAAGTGTTCATATGAGTGATAAGATGGCGTACATGACACAGCATATTCATTTCTTGTGACTGTTTTCATTTAAGCAAGTAGTAATGGAGGAGGTTTGTTCTAGATGTTTTCATAATCTCACTGATTTAGTGGATTTTTGTAAAAAATCTAATATACAGGGTTCATAAAACTTGAAAAGGACTTGAATTTTGGAATGTGCCTTGAAAGGTGTTGAGCTTGAGAATTCCCATGAAACGTACTTGAAAGTTGCTTTAATGCATTGAAAAGCCCATTTCCCCCAAAATTATTTTCATTGAGTACAAAAGTGTTGTCATGAATTATCAGTCAAAATGAATGAATTGCCCTCTCAGAGCATCTAATATTAAAACGTTTGCATTACCAGTCTCTTGGAACCCCTTATATAAGTTGTGTTGTGGCCCCCCCCCCCCCCCCCCATGTCCAGCCTTGTATTGGGGCCTTGAAAATTTTGAAACTTCGGCCATAAAAGTCCTTGAATGAAAACATCTGATGGCTGTATGAACCTTGATATAATGGGGGAATCCAGTTTTAGATATGCCCCGCCCCTCTCTAGCTAAGCTCCACCCATGCTTTGCCCGTGTTGGGATCAATCGATTGCTGCACTCTGAATCTCAATTTCCAGAAAACTATACAGGTAGGCTGTTGAATATTTTAAAACTTATTTGTCCAGGTGCTGTTCAAATTGGTTTCAAAATATTCACCAGAAGGTTTATTAACCCTTTAATGGTCAATTTTGTCAAGAAAATCAAAATATTTGTTAATTAAATGTCCATTTGCAGGCCAAGAGAAGACTATCTTTGGAAATTTAGCACTGGAATGATTGACTCGATTATTGAGCCAGTCATTCCAGTGATAAATTTTAAAAAATGGGTTTCTCTTGGCTTGCAAATGATCATTCCTCAAGACCCCTGCAGAGGCCGGTCTTGGCCGGCTTGACCCTTAAAGTGTTAAATAATAAAGACATAATTCGTACAACTTGATGGACTATTAAATGTTTATGACAGACTAAATTGCGTCATTCATGACCTCATTGATTTTCATCCATTAGTTCATAGGGTTTATTCTGTAAAGATTTGGACCACAAAAGAAATGAAGCAGACAATTGTGGATGTGTCTTTGCTCAGTTTCAATCACTGTAACTAGACATTTGTGCATAGTTTACATATATTGTCAAGTTCAAATGTGTCAAAACGTGTGTTACGGAGGTTGTACAAAATGCTTGCTACGGAGGTTGTACATACTCCAGCCAAAGAACTTCCAAGAAGTATATTTGTTAAATTGTTATAAATGAAATATGAAACAGATTTATTTGTGTTGTTCTTTGTGTGGCAGTTCAGTTTCACAATATAAGGTGTGGGTTGTTGGGGGCTGCAAGTTAAGGTTATTATGACAGTACAGAGGTCCAGATGAGATGAATGTTTTACCCCATTATGTAGCTGCATGCTTAGGATATTTTTGTTGAGCCCTACCTGAAGCAGAGCATGGCTCGCAATAGTGGTCCAAATGGTGCGCACCAAGAATGAGCTAAATGTTAAGTTTTTCAATAGCCCTTTAATCCATCAAGGACTGATCGCAATAAAACTGTACATATTTGATCTATACCATCATTGCATCCAGTCTGTGTCATAATGAAACTAATTTCCAAATTCCATACTTTTAGATGGTTTGGATGTAATTTATTTTTGGGTGATTTTTCTCCTTTTAAGACAAGAATTGTAATAATGTTAGTTAGACATTTAATTCCTCAATGTCTTCGATTATTTTAATGAAACGTGACAAGTTTAATCTATACAATGCTTGCATCCATTCTACATCATAGCTAAAATGTGGAGTCTGAACTCAGATAATTATTAGGACAATTTACTTACATGGTACGGTTTGGTTCAATGAGAGTCTACTTAAATTAAGCCTTATGTTATATACAGTGACTCACAAGCAGGTGCAGTGAAACATATATGGATATAAACATGTGGAATGTGGACCATGTACATATAATTAACCCTTTAACACTGAAATTTGTTCAAGAAAATGTCAATTTTCTCATAGAAAATGTCCATTTGCAGACAGAGAATATTTTTTTTAATTTACCACTGGAATGACTGGCTCGGTTATCGAGCCAGTCATTCCAGTGGTAAAATTAAAAAAATAGTCTTCTCTTGGTCTGCAAATGGACATTTCTCAAGACCACGGCAGAAGCCATTTTTGGCTGATATGAGTGTTAAAGGGTTAAGACTTGCTCAGCCAGTAGTGTTTGAGCTGCAGTCACTACAGTGGTTAGGTTTTAGGCTTGATGCTAGATATCCTTGACTTCTTCATGCCTATTGTACTCCTTAATCTCCTTTTTCAAGATCACGATCCAGTGGTCCATCATGGTCAGGTGATTTTTTATAATGCTTATAGCTTCAATAGCGCAGAGACATCACACTTTACCCTTCCCTTCCTGGTCCTATGTGATAAAATGCCAGATCATACCAACACCTATACAATAGCATACCATACTATTGAAAGTTATTTTGTGTCATCCAGGCATATGATGTAATATGCAGATAAACAAAAGGGCTTAACACAGATATAGTGAGAATGTACAATTCTATTTGTATTAATGTAATAGAATAATAAGGATACCAATCAGAGATTGCTCATCTGAGACATCTAGTTCTGCATTGTCAATTTATGTAGGGTTCCATTTATTTATTGGGGCATGAAAACTAATAATTGCACAGCCTTCTCAGCGTTGCTACATGCTGTCCAAAAGGCATTTCTAAACATGCGGCTCTTTGTTTTTAAAACAGCATTTGCTTTATAACCTGTAAAAGATGTATTCAAACATTCAAAAACAGCAATGATGGAAGATTCAGATCTGTATGTATCTGATGTCATAATCAAAATAGGGCACTGGTTGGCTGATATCACAAAATGATCACGAAAATGGCAAATGTGATTGAAACATTTGAATTGTGTCTAGTGAAACTGATTTGACTGGAAGATATTGCCTAGCTACCAGCCAAATAGACCTTTCCAGTTTTAGCTATGCCCCGCTCATCTCTATCTAAGCTCCACTCACACCACGCTTGTGTTGAGATCGATCGATCTCTGAATTCCCAGACTCAATTTCCAGAAAACTGCATGTTAGCTGTTGAATATTTTGAAACTAATTTGACTGGGTGCTGTTGCTGCCTATGTTTATCAAATAGCAAAGTCATACAATTCGTACAACCTGTCGGACAATTAAAGACGGACTGTTTCGAATCATTCATGGCGTGATGATTATGACATCAGCATAAAGGCACTTAGTTGATTATAACGTCATATGATGGTGGATAAACTGAAAAGGTGAATTAAATTCAAAATATTCAACAGCTTACCTATATATTTACCTTGAATGAGATTCTGCAAATTCAGTGTTAACATCGATTTAAACACATATACAAAGTGGGCACAGCTTAGCTAGAAATGGGCGGGGCATAGCTAGAAATGGATCTCTATTCCAAGTAAGTTTGCATGTAAGGGGTGCTGTCAACATATCAACTTCGATCTGGCTGGAGTTGTCAACACTGTCATATTGAAATTTGTTTGTGTATAGCAGAGTTTTGCAACACTTGTGTCATGTACCTTGTGTTGTTATGGCATGATTATGACATCAAAATTTAATCAACTTGTTTACTTATGATGTCACAATCTGTCACACTAAGAGGGTTGCAGAACTCGCCCAAATTAATTTGCTCAATGATGTCATAATCATGCCATGGCAACAGCAAGACACTATTATTGAAGCACTAGGCCAAGGCAATCAAATGAGCCTACAGTCAAATATGAATGTCACCACCAAGACACTGGTTCTCATCAAACACGAACACGAAGGAACAATAGCCTAAGTGTTACATATGCCCCTGTAGACATGTGCATGTCATGGAGGTCTCAATCACTAAATATCACGACAACTAAATAACTTGAAAATAATTTCAACCAAATTGTTTTAACAATATTCAACAAAAAATTTTTTACAGTATAAGTTACCATAGATTTCCACTTGATCGGCTAGTTTCTAATAATTAGATTACCAGTACTATGATCTTAGAAATGATCATCTTCTTCAGAGATGCCACATTTGTTTGATATTTATCTGCCCCATTTTTTGAGATTCTATTGTTCTCGTTTTTGCGCAATGCTAAGTATAAAACTATTCTCGTAACGCTAATGATAGTCATTGTACTGTTGTACCTCCAAGGTGAGCAGAATGATAGCGCATATTAAGACTATAGTATTTCAATTCCAATTGTGTATTTCCTATGGTAGATGTGAAAAGTTCTAGGATAGATAGTTTTCTGTTAATTTGACTGAAAATTGTTGTTAGGTATAGCAGCAACAATTTTCGCTCAAATTGGTCCCGAAACAAGCAGCAGAAAATGCAAGTGCCACTAACTAATACTTTGAAAATGAATTTGCCTGAAAGTCATTGCTGAAATAACTTTCAACCAAATTGTTCTCAAAATAATCAGCAGAACTTTCAATGTAGTTTTAAGACCTTCTGAAGCGCAATTCGATTGGCAGTCATTGCTGACTAGGGCAGCAAAAATTTGATCAAATTTTCAGAATAATCAGTGCCAGGCTTTCAATATCATTTGCTGACAAATGTATGTACAATTAGTAGGGTCTGTGCCATATACATACTCGATATCCAGTGTGAAGTACTTTCGAAACTGTTCAATCAGTAAGTAAGCATTTCATTGCCTGTCAGATCGTGCATGTGCTTGGCAGACCTACTTGTCTTTGGAAATGTATTTCACGCTGGATCTCGATTACATTATATGCATTGGCCTACCTAATTGTGCATACATTTGTCATCTAACGCTATCAAATGGGTGACACTGATTATTCCTAGAATGATTTGATAAAGTTGTTGCGAAACATTAGATAGTGATGCTGATTATTTCATGAACAATTTGAAGGAAAGTTGTTGCTGCTACACACTATTGAATAGTAAGTTTCTTCAGTCACCAATAGCAATTTGCAGGTCAAATCTGACGAGGACTGAACAGAGTATGAGTTATTGTCTGTCCAGAAGCACCATTTCCATAATTGACCGTTCCAATTTATCCATCCAACATCTGACGTCATAAGCAAACAATTAACTAAGTGACATGTCATAACAAGAGAAAGTAAGATGGAGGCTGACAATACCGTTGGTCGTGTACAATCATCTTGCCAAGTTTCATCCAAATCCCTAGGAAACTGTAGGAGTTGCTGCAGCGACAAGATTTTTTGGATGTACGGAGACATACTTTGGCCCCCCCCCAAAAAAATCAGTCATGCATGACCGATTGCAAAAACTTAATATTAGGCACATCTTTGGGTGGTGTACAATCATCCTACCAAGTTTCGTCCAATTCCCTCTAACTGTAAGAGGCGTTGCAGCGACAAGATTTTTGTACGACATACGTCGTTCAGACAACGTACAGGGTCCCCTCCCCCCAAAAAAAATTAGGCATGAATTTTTTTTTATCATTAGGCACATCTTTGGGTGCTGCATAATCATCCTGCCAAGTTTCATCTAATTCCCTCTAAAACTGTAGGTGTTGCAGCGACAAGATTTTTGGCATGTATAGACATGTATTTTGCCCCCAAAACCAGTCATGCATGACCGATGCAAAAGCCTATAACATTGGGCACATCTTTGGGTGGTGTACAATCATCCTACCAAGCTTCATCCAATTCCCTCTGTAACTGTAAGAGTGGCAGCAACAAAATTTTCGGGATGTACAGACAGATGACGTACGGCCCCCAAAATCAGTCATGCAGGATGGATGAAAATTTTTTCAACATTAGGCACATCTTTGGGTTGTGTACAATCATTCTACGAAGTTTCATCCAATTCCCTCTGTAACTGTAGGAGTTGCAGCGACAAGCTTTTCAGGACATGTGTATGGAAGGGACGAAAGCATAATACAGCCGGGTGTGGGGTGGGGGGGGGGGGGGTGGTATAACTAACTATGGCATGAATGACTTGATTTAGTTCATCTTTAACGTTTAATAGTCCAACATGTTGTACGAATTGTATGTCGTTACAATTTAATAAACATTCTGTTGAATACTTTGAAACTAATTTGACTGTAGGCAGCAATAGCACCCAGTCAAATTAGTTTCAAAATATTTAACAGCTTACCTGTATAGTTTTCTGGAAATTGATAGTCAGGGAGTTCAGGATTGATCCCAACATGGGCGAAGTATGGGTGGGGCTTAGCTAGACATGGATAGGGCATAGTTAAAACAGAAAAAGTCAATTGTGTCACCATGACCGTTGATTCCGAAATCAATAGGCTTGTTAAGTGTGATGTCATACACAGGTAAAAGACCCACCGCAGTTTGCTTTTATTATGGCATTATCTTTTGTTGTTGACCAAAAACATTGTTTTCTATTTAACAATCATGTAGAAATGACACATTTTTATGACGTAAGGCATATTCTCTTAAATATTTTGAAACTGACTGGGAGCAACATATTCCAGTCAAATTAGTTTAAAAACTCAACACCTTTCCTGTACGTTTATCTTGAAATTGAGACACTGATATTTCTAGGAGTAAAGTGCTAAGAAACGGGTGGCCCCGGAGGTACATCATACTTAACAATCACATAGGCCTTTTTTCAGAACATAAACCGAATCTCTATAATTGGATCACTGTGATCTTGAACATTTGACCCAGACCAATAAATATCATCAAATTCACAAGAGCCAGCTTCAGGATAGGTTTTGTGAAGAACCCCCCCCCCCCCCCCTCCCTCCCTCCAATAATGAGGAAAGCATAGAGCTGTGAGACAAGAAATACAAATGGTACACACCATTTATTTAGTTGGGAGCAAACTATCACAAAGAACAGTATAATGAATGTTGTTATAAAATTTCATTGTATTTCTTCTCATAAAACAATAAATATAGTAGCCTTCAGTTCAGAAAGGTGGCTTATCTCAATTGTTAAATAAATATATATTTAATAATCTTTTATTAGATAATTTGTTTATCACTTATATTTAAACATTTGTGTATGCACATTATGAGGTATGCGGCCTTGTTGAATGTTTGACCCATACACAGACTTATGGGACATCACCATTAGTGGTCCAAGCAAGTACTACATTTTGTTAGTCAGCTGAGCTAGAGTGCTGACCCATCCTCCGTTCATCTGTCGTACACAATGGTGGCACATTTCTTTATTTCTGAATGGAATTAGATCAAACTGCCACAATGATCAAAATGACATCTAATATCGTTATATCGAAAATGAAGCTATCCCCCTTTCTACAGTATAGGACTCAATGGTAATGGTAGTTCATCATAGTTAAAGCTATTGACTTCTAGTTTGGTGGATGAGTATCTTTTGGCGTAAGCTACCACATATATAAGAACTATGCCAGTCTGACTTAGTTTCTGAATTATATTATAGGTCAACAGTCAATTTTGCAATGGATCTTTCCTGTTTTAGCTATGTTCCGCTTATCCCTAGTTAATTTCCATCCACGATCGATTGATTTCTGAATGCCCTGACTCAAATTCCAGAAAACTACAGGTAAGCTGTTGAACATTTTGAAACTAATTTGACTGCCTATAACGCCCAGTCAAATTAGTTTCAAAATATTCAACAGAATATTTATTAAATGGTAGACATACAATTCGTACAACAACGCATAGTCCGTCTTCAAATATGCGATCGTGAGAAACTTATCTACACCATTCATGACATCATTGATTATGTCATTCTCCACGTCACATAGTTGATTATGATGTCATATGATGGATGGATAAAGTGGAAAGGACCATTAGACAAATGTTTCTGAAAAGGAATCTTGACAAAGCGGTTAGAAATATGAAATTTATTCTACCTGTGCATCTACCATTGTGAGTTTACCTGCTCAGCATCATATCTACATGTACAGTGACATCATAGCAGCCAGAAAAGTGCATGCACCTTATACACCCAGCATACACCAGCCATTTTTTTTTACCTGTATTGTCCATGTACAAAGGCCTTATTTCAACTCATGCTGACACTCCATCTGTGCCTAATATATCTGACTGAAATGAAATCATGACCCTTGGTCTGCATTTAATATATCAGGCAAAAAAATTCTGAGTGTCAGTTCAAGTTTTCGGACAGTTCGGACAGCTGGCCTTTTTTTTTTAACAAATTCTTTCATGGGTGATAACTCTGGTAAATATATACAAATTTAACCTGAATAAAAGTATGACCATCATTACCTAATATATCGGGTAAAAAGAATTGTGAGTAGGTTCAAAACGCTTCAAGATATGGGCTGGACAAGAATGAGATGGATGGATGGACAGACAGATGGATGGATTGTGAGTGCCATCACATAAAACGACTGTGATTTTTACAGGCCTATAAAAATCATACGTAAAGTTACTGCAAATCATGATAACCAGAACTAATCATCCCGCACTAATTAAGCCCCCAATAGAGGGTTGCCAGCAATTTCCTGGTGCGGGAAATACCAGTAAACACCGCCATGGGAAATACTCCAAAATGTGAGAAATACTCCAATAGGTGGGTAATCCTCATCAGAAATGGTAAATGGTAAATGGTAAATTTTAACATAAACATCCTAGATATATTAATCAGAGGGGATAATAAAGATGCCCATATATAATACAGGTCGAGATATGAGAATAAATAAGCCAAATAGTTACACCATAGCCTATCTATATCACTCAGATACACCTACTATTTATTGTACAACCTATTTAGTTGAATCTTTTTGGAAACCATTTTCACTACAGGCTGCAACAATTTTTAGTAAAATTATTTCAAAATATTAATCAACTTTCATATCCTAAATGATTTAATTAAACTGATATACAATGCATAAGCATGCTGTATATATAGTGACATCAGATGCAAATCCATTGTAGCCTTGGCTTCTCAGCCTAGCAGAATACTGATTTCTGTGTAAATCAATGCTCTGGGTGTTTCCCACAGTCAGCTCATATTCTGATGTGGTATTTATCTCCAATGGAAAGACAGTAAGCTGTGTAATTGGGGATTAACTGCTGAATTTCTGCAGACTACACTTTCCATCGAGTTATTTCCCATTGAAATTATTGTCTGGTGGCTTGTAGCAGTCGGACAGTTAACTGATTGAGATAATAACACATTTCTTTCTATTATATACAATGGACCTTTCTAGTTTTAGCTATGCCCCGCCCATCTCTAGCTAAGCTCCACCCACACCTCGCTAGTGTTGGGATCGATCGCTCTCTGAACTTCCTGACTATCAATTTCCATAAAACTATACTGGTAAGCTGTTGAATATTTTGAAACTAATTTGACTGGGCGCTGTTGCTGCCTATACAGCATGTTTCTGTCAGACTATTAAGAGCTAAAGATGGGCTTAATCAAATCATTCATGACATCATGATTATGATGTCACCCTACACATCGCATAGTTGATTATGACGTCATATGATTGAGTGAGGAAATGGATTCATGAATTAATACTAGCTTATAATCCACTATAGAATTTAATTTCAATTAAATCGCTAAACAATGACATCTTTAACAGCAATATAAATTCATTAACAATGGTAAATAAACAAAATTGATAACTTAATAGCTGCATAACGAAACCGGTATATTTGCACCAAATCTTTCATTAAAGTAAATCTTGAATCACAGAAATATTGTAAAAATAGTTTTGTAAATTTGAAAAAAAATAAATTATTAAATCTATTCATGTTATATATGCTTGATATACTTCTGATATATTGATATCAATACAAAGCATTTTAGCCTGTATACTACTGTACTATCAGGTTCTATTATTCAGTTCCTTTTAGCGTAGCAACCAGAGCTAATGCTGAACATAGTGCGCTGTAAAATCTTACTGTCCATCACAGCAACAGCTGGGAACACATCGCGCTCATGGTTTCATTTTCCGTTGTTGAACTCATTTTATTCTAGATGTAGTATGCAATATTTATGCAAAAAAGAATGATCATTTTGAAAAATATCTAATTGCATCACTGCTGCCTAAGGCAGAAATAGCTTTCAATCAAATTGATTTCAAAATAATCAGCAGAATTCATCTGAAACCATATTTCTGACAATGTTGTGATGAAAAGCATATACATATTCTATATAAAGCCAGAGACCAGGGTTGGCAAGTTTTGGACACTAGTGGTTTAAACCGCGGTTTAAACCATGGTTTAAACCGTCTGCCAAAAATAGGTTTTGGACACCTTAAATTGTCCAAAACTGTCCAAAACCTAAAATATTGGTATAAAAAAGATTTTTCTGAAATGTAATTTTCTTAAAACAACTATATAGCATTTAGACACATACAGGTACATGTACATATTGATGGATGGTTATCTACATGTATTTTTGGATACTTTATTGCTATATAATAATAATAATCTAAAAGGACACATATGATTTCAATAAATTAGGAGTCTTATTTGCTTCTTTCTATAATCCATGGGTTAATTTTTTTCAACTTTTGTTTGTCTTAAATGTTTTAACTCTGTATATTTCGACCAGTTGTGTTAAACCCACAGAAACCCTATTTAATCAATAATGTAAACATATTAGACTACCTATGTACAGCTAGATGTTTATATTATTGAGAACTGTCTCTGTGTCTAAATCTATTTCTTGCAAAATGTTCATGGCCTATGGAAGAATCTTAAACTCATAGAGAAAATATAGTCTGCTAAGATGTTGTTTCAACAATTAACTGATGACCCTTGCTCTCTAAGGCTATTTTAGAATGCACTACTCAGTACACACATTAGCTATGTTTACATAAGATCTTATGCAAATTTGGGATTAAGGCATTAAGCTGATAGAATATAAATTAGATTCTTCATGTTTTCATCTAACCTCAGTTAATGCTATATCCACACTAAAATCCATAATAGGCTTGGAGTAGAGAAAGCGTCAAAGCTAGTGTTTTGCTACAGGATGTTGAGAGGGCTGTCTGATTTGGACTACTAATTAAACCTAATTAAGCCTTTTAAGTTTTAATTGTATGTATTTGATAAAAATGTAATAATAACTCATATAATAAATGGATTTGTTTAATATAGTGCTTTTGATGCAATCTCTGATTTCTTGTTATTTTTTAATAGGATTATGATGCATAAGAGTATGGTGATATGTCCAACATAGTTTTGGACAGTTTTGGACTGGTTTAAACCATTTAAGACAGGTTTTAGACAGGTTTTGGACAATGTCTGCTCAAAGTTAGTTTTGGACTGTCCAAAACCCAACCCTGCCAGAGACCAACACGCATTCTTAACTGTCAGTGTCTGACTGCTGCCAGTCATCAGACAACTCCGAATCTGCTGGATATTTTGAAAACAATTTGACTGAAAGTTGTTGGTGGCTTACCCACCAACAATTTTCAGTCAAATTGTTTTCAAAATATCCAGAGTTAAACCCATAGAAAGAAGAAATGGAATTATTCATTGTGAGTTTTATATGACGTGGTGGATTAACATAGAAAAGTATCACAGTTTTGTGTGCAATGATAACACAGGAGTGCAGACATGACTTGTATACTCTTGCAGATCATGGACATAACTGTTGTGTCAACCTGTACAGGCGTGGTTTCTTTCTTTCCTCCTGAAACATACATAAGATAACATTGTAATATGGTCAACACTCACAATTCTGACTATGGAAAGCATATTTGTCAGAACGTCGATACTCTTTAGTTCTCCATTTTTATCCCATGACATTGTCAATGATAGGGGGAGGGGATTAATATTAGGCTCTGTCTATCTGGGTTCATTTCTGGAGCATAACACTAAAATCTGTGGATTCTTTTCACAGTCAGTGTCATGTGCTAAGGCTTCACTTGCGGTTGCATTTTGCCAGCTAACTGATGTTTTGCAGAAATCTATTTCTAGTTTGTGAGGAGTGTTTATTCCTTACCACTCTGATGTCAATATTCTATCATTTACTGTGTTATTAGCAAAAACCCTGATACAAATTTTTCAACAGTTTTCGTGGATGTTGCAATCTGTCATAGATGTTGCAAATTTGTTTAAAGTTGAACACCAATTCATCTTTTAATCTAAGGTTAAACCTATTAAAGGGTTAAGTACCACAAAATAGCTCAATGATTTCCACAATTTTTCATGATTTAGACTATTTAGTAATTTCTGCACATGTATGCTAGTTCTACATTTAGCTAAGTATATAGACAAAATCACAAGACATACGGATGAACAGATGGTTATCAAGACATATGTACACTCTTACAGATAGCCTTCTACCTATTCACATGGCCAACCTACTCATGAAACTTCATCAACATACCACAAGCAAAGATCCACATGCAGGCACACATGCAAGCACAAACCAAACAATACACATACATACCGATGGATACAAAAAAGAATAACTTCATCCTCGCCCCATTTGCTAACCGACATTATTGAACGTAAAAGCAAAACCTGCATGGACGCACGCACGCACACTAGGCAGCAACAGCACCCAGTCAAATTAGTTTCAAAATATTCAACAGCCTACCTGTATAGTTTTCTGGAAATTGATAGTCAGGAAGTTCAGAGATCGATCGATCCCAACATGAGCGAGGTGTGAGTGTAGCTAAGCTAGAGATGGGCAGGGCATGGCTAAAAATGTAAAGGTCCATTGTGGTGAATTAGTCGAATAACATTAGGGTCATTCCATCTCATATCACCCAAGGGCGGAAATGGCACCGACACCAATATTGACTAAATTTTGTCTATATATTATGTCTGTCACAAGAAACAAAAATATTAATTTTTATCGCGATCTGCCCAACCATTCAAGAGTTATGGCCCTTTAAAAGTTGTGAAAAATCACAAAAAACGTAAAAAATGTCCGAACAGCAAAACTTCAAACAACTATATCTTTTGAACTAGTGGACCGAATTGGTTGTAATTTGTGTCATTTGAAAGGGAATAACACAAGGATTCTAAATATGTGATCAGAATGAGAATAGGACTAGGTTTATATATGATGACCTTTTGACCTTTGATTGACCTTGAATTTGACCTTGTGGGCAACCTGCGAATAAAAAATTTGATATGACAAATTACACCTATACATGTTTTGTACATTATGTTAAAATTTAACAGGTATAATGTTCCTAGTTTTTGCACATTTTATTTATGAAAATGGCATGCACCAGTAAAAGAACAAAAATGAATGTGTTTTTGTTCTTTTACTGGTGCATGCCATTTTCATAAATAAAATGTGCAAAAACTAGGAACATTATACCTGTTAAATTTTAACATAATGTACAAAACATGTATAGGTGTAATTTGTCATATCAAATTTTTTATTCGCAGGTTGCCCACAAGGTCAAATTCAAGGTCAATCAAAGGTCAAAAGGTCATCATATATAAACCTAGTCCTATTCTCATTCTGATCACATATTTAGAATCCTTGTGTTATTCCCTTTCAAATGACACAAATTACAACCAATTCGGTCCACTAGTTCAAAAGATATAGTTGTTTGAAGTTTTGCTGTTCGGACATTTTTTTACGTTTTTTGTGATTTTTCACAACATTTAAAGGGCCATAACTCTTGAATGGTTGGGCAGATCGCGATAAAAATTAATATTTTTGTTTCTTGTGACAGACATAATATATAGACAAAATTTAGTCAATATTGGTGTCGGTGCCATTTCCGCCCTTGGGTGATATGAGATGGAATGACCCATTACAGATAGTTTTAGTCTGTACTTTGTAAGTTGTGCATACCTGAGTATTAACTAATCTGAGCACTGAGTCAACCTGGCACAGAGGCATAGCTGATGGACGACCATGTGCACATTGAAATGGCAAATTGCACTTGGAAAGCGATCGCAAAATGGTTTCACATGCTTCCTTAGATAATGGGTCTCCAAATTTCACAGCACCTGTATGGAGAAAATACCATATACAACTCTCGTAACATCTTTTGCCGATATTCATTGCACACAGTTCAACCAATAATACTGTTAATTAATTGTAGTCTATAAATAAGCTACAATGAGATGGTTCTTGTTGTATGGCAATCACAGTTGAGGTTTTGTTCCTAGCTTTTCACTTCGGAAATTTTAAGCGAAGACACACAAGCATTTTAAATTTATCCATCAGAAACCAGATTCTTTCCAAATTTTATTTTTTAACATTCTAAATATTTCAAGAAAATCTCTTGAGCTAATGTATTATAATTGCTGAAGTTAACTCCACTGAAAAACCAATACAAATTTGCTAAAAAATCTGGTTGCTAGACCATACTTTAGAAATGCAGTATAGATTTGATCCAAATTTGGTAAGAGGATACCTTGTGACAAAAAAAGACCTCATTTTGATCTGAAGCAATAGAATTTATGACCACATGGACCAATCAATGAACAAGCATCTCAAGTTTGATTGGTTGATGGCATCCATCTATTTTTCCCCAACCATATTCTGGCAGGAATGCTTCAGCGGTTCTGGCGAAATTATTTTCGTGAAAACAAGATGGCCACCAAACCAATCAACCAATGAGGTTTTCTTGAACAAAGGTGCATCAGCTATTCTTCTAGATCAAGTTTCTTGTGTTGCATGTCAATTGGTCAGGCAGTTTCAAAGAAAATCTTCCTACATGCTTCTAAGAATATTATCAAATTGACATGGCTGCTAACCAATCAGCTTCGTTTCAACAACCGTATTAATCATTTAAATTCATATTTGCATCAGCTAGCTCCAAAACCTATATATCACCATTTTCACTGACAAAATCCATCAATAAAGAGCCCAATTTTCATTGGTCGATAACAGGCATATCTTTTCATGTATCACCTTCCTTTGAACAAACTTGAATCGCCCTTAGTCCCTTATCATATTTCTTAACACCTTGCCACAATCCCGTTGGCAGTTCTGGAGAAGTCATTTTTGTGAAAAGATTGCCACCAGACAGATAAACCAATCTCTGTTGAACAAACTCGGCTTTTGCTCTTGTTTTAGTTGTGATTCGCAACTAGCATAAGTTGGATTGTTTGTCCGTCAGTAAAGATTTTTGCAAAGCTGCCTATGGCAGAAGTTTAGCACTCTCACAATATAAGTCTATCTGTCTCAAATCTTTTACCTTTCTGACAAGTCTGGCTAAATCACAACTATAGCTCATCACACTTTCTGCATTTCACATTAATCAACTTAACAGTCAGCGATGTTCAATAAAAACAAGAGGCCAAAGGGGCCTCTTTCACTCACCTGCAATTATTGACCACTGGCAAAACCAAACAAAATGAGATGATCACTGGAGGAATTTAGTAATCTAAGTTCTGTGAAGGTTTAGCCAAGTTTTATTAAAATCGGCCTAGTGGTTAATATTAAATTAGCCATTTAAATGATTTTCTCAACTTTTCAGAACATCCAAGATGGCTGCCAAATACACAACATTTTGATTACTGGTTCGTAAATTTCAAGATGGCGGCACCCAGATAAATTTTACAATTTATTCTAAGGATGAAATCTTGTCAATATTTTTAGTGGATGTGGTCATCTGTGATTTACATAGACTAAAATTAGTCTTAAATCAAAATACGATCAAATAATTGCTAAAGTTAACGCAATTTAGAATGCTTGTGGGTTCAGAACATTGACACGAAATTACGATTGGAAAACTTCGCCAATTTGCATAAATGCCATTTTGACGTTTCTGGTTCGTGGTCACTGGTTCCTGGTTTGTCGCTTAAACTAAATCATAAAATTCACTGAGAGCCGGTCAGTCACGAAAACGATCCCATAATCATGAACTTACCGTGACAAGCTTGTGAACACAGCAGCTTGTGGATAGTTAAAGGCAAGCTATTCATGCCTCCTCGACTCTTCACGACATCCTATTGAAGAAAGAATTTTAATCCTTTAACACTCGAAATTTAAATTTTCTCAAAGAAAATGTCCATTTACAGACCAAGAGAAGACCATTTTTGAAAATTTACCACTGGAATGATTGGCTCGGTTATCGATCCAGTCATTCCAGTGGTAAATTTTCAAAAATGCTCTTCACTTGGTATCCCAATGGATATTTCTCAAGACCACTGCAGAAGCCATTTTTTGCTGAAATGAATGTCAAATGGTTAATTAGAACACAAGAACAGCAAATATATCATTTTATTAAACATATATCAGTTTGATGTCACATGATTTTAAGGATATGTATTTTCAGTGCTTTGGGCCCAAATATTCACATTTCTGGCGTGACTGTATTTCCACCCAAATTGTGAGTTTTCAATTTAGAATGTTTTGGGTACACAATTACACCTTTCTTTATACATTCCTGTATTTCTAGCAAAAGGTTTTGGTTTTCCTATCAAAATTGGTCTGGAACCTATGAGTCCCTGTTTTTTTGTCTAAATACCAATGTTCCAGATAAGCAATACAGACCGCATCAAGAGGCTCTTATTGGCTATTTCTACAGTAACAGTGTTGAGGATCTTACATTCATACGGATTCAAAATATTTACTGTAATGCCAGACCACTTTAACCTTTTGTTTTACAAAAATTTTCACCCCAAATCACAAAATAAACGAAATCAAGGATTTCTTTTTTCACGAGAGAGTTGATACTTACCTCCCTAATACTTTTGATATTGCTAAATATTGGCTTTCACTCAATAAACACTCAGATTAAAACAGTTAGGTGCCCCTACTGGGCAGGGAGTCAGAGCGTAGTCTGGCGGATGCCAGCCCCACCACCGCGCATGCGCAGACTAGCACTTCCTCTGACTAATTTATTGGCTGATACACATGCAACTATAAAGAGCCTGAAGACCGAGCCTCTGTGGGGTGGAGAGGCCGGGTCCGTATCTAGGGAGGTAAGTATCAACTCTCTCGTGAAAAAAGAAATCCTTGATTTCGTTTATTTCACATCAAGAGTATACTTACCTCCCTAATACTTTTGATATTGCCAGAATTCGACAGTGAATTCGGCGGGAGGGAGGCGAGGTCAAAAGACCAGCTCATCCCTATACGCTTTTCTGCGTTTAAGGCACTTAAACTTCTGAAACTGTATGAAAAAACAGTCAGGATTTGACTAACCATCGGATAACACCCCCGATGTATGAGAGATGACCGAATGTCATATGCGCTCCCCCCCCTCCTTCCTGGGAGGAAGAGTCGAATGACCTCAATGTCCTATACGCTCTCTACGTACAAGTGCCATGTACTACAGGACAGAGACGAAAAAACTCCATTTTCGTATACTCTCAACAATGAACCACATAAATACACAAAACCATCATCATATTAATAACGGGTAACGTGACAAGACAATCAACAATGGACAACACATACACAAGACTGACCTTGTTGAAATGGCTGCTGACATCCTCTTCCCATTGGTGAGGAACGATGTAGTCCCAAATTAGTGGTTGTTTCCATAAATTAATTGTGAAATATATAAGCAATGAGGAAACCCCATCAAAAATATATGCCTAGTTATTTTTTCAAAATCGACAAGGCGAGAGGATTAGAGGTGTCACGGAGATAATGGTCTGTAAAACTTGACTCACAGTGCCACTGAGCCACCGACATAATATCATCCACAGGGACCCCATTAAATAGGGCAGTGGATGTCACTACGCCGCGGACACTGTGAGCCTTGGCCACGTCAACCTGCTTCCCGGTGGCGGATTTATGGCAAAACTGAATGCATTCTACAATCCACCTGGAAATGGTGTCCTTAGAAGCCCTGCCATGGGGTTCAATATAAGACAACCATAACGCCGACTGGTCGGTGTGCCACTCCGCCGTATGTTGTTTGTACCGGCGAAGCGCCCGGACGGGACACAATGCTTTAGAATTAGGATCATATCTAGTTAAAGCAGGCAAAACAATAGGTTGACCTGGATATTTCAACGACTGATTTTTAGCCAAGAAATTAATCCTAGGTAGCAGCTTAAGGCCTTCCCCTGAAACCACAAAACGGTCATCCTCGGCTGATAAGGCATGAATTTCACTCCTACGCCTAGCCGAGGCCGCAGCAATTAAAAACACAGTCTTCAGTGTTAATAGTTTCATAGAAATGGAACTAAGTGGTTCAAACGGCTTATCACCTAGTACTTGAAGCACTAGCGATAAACTCCAAGACGGAATCACAGGTGGATTCCTTGGTCTTAGATTGCCCATGCCTTTAATTAATACATTTAATGTATTTACTTCATCACTTCCCCTCTTAGCCAAGCAAGGAATAACAGACATTAAAGCTGACTTATAACCAGCAATAGAGTTAGGCTTGAGGCTATAGGCATCATAGAGGTGACAGAGGAAATCAGCTACTACCTGAATAGATGAATCCATTGGATCAATACATCTTTTTGAGGACCATTCTGCAAATCTGTTGATTTTATAATTATATGCTCTGGAGGTTGACCCCCTCCTGGCTTTGGCCATAAACATGGCTGCTTGCTCAGAAAAGCCCTCCTTAATTCTAGATTCCTTGACAACATCCACGCAGTCAATCTGAACATTGACGGATTGTTGTGAAGGGCCTTGCCCTGGAAGATAATATCGTCCATCAGAGGCAGAGGAACCGGATTGCAGACCAGAAGGTCCAGCAGATCCGTATACCATGATCGGCTTGGCCAATCCGGGGCGATCAGAAGCACTTGGCATTCCTCTTGTCTGATTTTCTGAAGAATTTTTGGAATCAGGATTGCTGGAGGGAATGCGTATGCATACATTCTCCCCCAGCTGATAGCTAACGCATCTGTTGCGAAAGCGCTTGGATCCGGAATCGGAGAGACGTACGTCGTCATCTTCGCATTCTTCTTCGTTGCGAACAAATCGATGTTGGGTTTCCCCCAATGGTCGAACAGACGATCCGCCACACATTGATTTAGTTGCCATTCCGTGGGTAAAACACTCATCCTTCGGCTCAATGAGTCTGCTAGCAGATTTAACCTTCCCGGAATATGAACTGCTTTCAAGGTAATCTGGTGATCCAGACACCAACAAAGCAGTCTCCATGTCATCATACAGAGACTGGGCGACTTCGTTCCGCCCTGGCGGTTTATGTAAGTCACAACTGTTGAGTTGTCTGAACGAATAAGAACAATCTTGCCCTGAACTTTCTGTAAGAAATGTTCCAGGCCCAGGACTACTGCTCTTAGCTCCAGTAGATTTATATGTTCCTTTGACTGTTCCAGATTCCAAAGCCCTGATATCGTGGACTCTTCCAGGCAAGCTCCCCAGCCCTCCATCGATGCATCTGTATACACAGTCACCTGAGGGTGGGGAGGGGTTAGCATAACCCCCACCAAGAGATTCTCTGTGTCCAACCACCATTGCAGGTGATGAATCAGAGGCGCCAACACTGACACATTCGAGTCCAGCGAACCTGTACTCTGGGTCCATTGTGTCATGAGAAATAACTGGATCGGCCGCCTGCGTAAGGCGGCCTGAGGAATGACTGGTTCCAATGAAACCATCAACCCCAGCATTCTCAAGTAAACCCGTGCCAGGACATGACGACTGTCGCACACTGACTGAATTAATGAGATGAGTTTCTGAACTCTCTCCTGAGTAGGATAAACATATCCTGTCTCTAGATCGAAGAACATCCCCAGGTAAACAAACTTCTGGGATGGAATCAGCTCTGATTTTGGGAAATTGATCATCCAGCCTAAGTCTGTGAGAGTTTCAAAACAATCTCCAGACTGGCCGATAAACTTTCCTGGGTGTGTGCTTTCAACAGCCAGTCGTCTATGTACGTGTGGACTGCTATGCTTCTCCTGCGGAGGTATGCGGTGATCGCAAGTGAAAACCCGAGGAGCCGTGGAAATTCCGAAGGGTAGCACCCTGAATTCCCACTGTCTGCCCTGGAATGCAAATCTCAGGAAGCGACGGAAACTCCTGTGTATGGGGATGTGGAAATAAGCGTCCTTCAAATCTATCGACGCTGTCCACATTCCCCTCTCTAACCCCGCCAACACCGAGCGCACAGTCTCCATCTTGAAACTGGGCGTCTCTATGAACTTGTTCAATGGCTTGAGGTTGAGAATTGGTCTCCACCCTCCGGTGTTCTTTGTTACTAAGAACAGGGTTGAATAGAAGCCCGGACACCTCTGTGCCGGCTGAATAGCTCCTTTTTGTATGAAGGAATTTATTTCCTCCTCGATACACAACCTTTGATCTGGATCTCTCGGATTTGGAGTCCAGATCGGCACTAGAGACAGTCGCGATGGCGGGCCTGTCATCCAATCGGGATGATACCCGACTGAAAGCCATCGCAAGACTAAACGGTCCTGAGTTAACCGTTCCCACTCTTGCATGTGGTCGGCTAGCCGGCCTCCCACCGGTCCACCTAGGGATAGAGGTGGACATAAGGAGTGCAAGAGCGGCACTGTCTCCTTTGCCAGAAACACTGGCGTGGTTCTCACTGCGGTAACCGTCCCATCAGGAACGATTACCCCGCCCAGATCCTCGCGCGCCATGACCAGCACCGCGCGCACCTCGGTGCGCGGGCGGCTGCCTGGCTGACTGCGCCTGAGGAGCCTGCGCCCCCCTCGCTGCTGGCCGAATCGCACGCGGCCGAGGCCAACGCTGCGATGGTGGTTGGCCTCTGACCTGGCCACTACCACCTCGAGCCTGCAGGGGACGATACGCAGGGGGTGCGGCGCGAACGTTGGCACGACGAAGCACCTCAAACTGCTCGCGCAGCGCCCTCTGGTTATTGACCAGAGTAACCGTCTCCTGGAGGTGCCTGCATCCCTCACCTCCAAAGAGACCAGGACCTGTCATAGGCGTACGTAGCAGCCTATTGTATAGGTCCTGGGACGGGCACAGATTATCCAAGGCAAAAGTGCGCCTTGCCCGGACACTCCTGGTCACCGCCCGCGTCATACAGTCCAGCGCCAGGTTGATACCATCCTGGATGGCTCGCTGGACTGTGACCGGACTTGGCTGGCGCGATGCGGATGCTGTTACTACCCCTTGTAACAGCTGGGAGACGTGGGACAGAGCGGCAATCGAAGCCCTCCCACTCTCCTCCGCATCACGCAACGCGGTATTTGCTGACGCGTTCGAACACAAGACTCCCGTGTCAGAACGGGAGCCTGGCCGCGCATCCTCACCCAAAGCTGCGCGGTCATCCACGCTCGGCTTAGGTACCACACCGTACCGCTGGTAGTCCAGGGGCACGATGCGGCAACGCCTGGCCACCTCGCGCGGGGCCTTAGCGAGACGTCCACTAGACTTAATGGACGTCTCCGCCACCTCGAACATGTCAACGACATGCTCTGCCAGCGGCAGAGAAGGCATAGCGTTAGCAGTAGGCTTACCAGCTAACCACGGCCTGTGATCACGCTGGCTAGCCGACTGCTCCACGGGCAGATCTGGTCTAACACTCACCAACCACTGGCAAGCGTCAGACCAATCCTCCTCCGTGGCTAGCTGCGAGCGCTCTACAAGACGGGGGCCTTCGTCTTCCTCCTGAGCGCAAGCAACAGAGCTTGACGGCGGATACGCTGATATCCCTGGCAAGCCAGGGAGAGCATGCGGGCCTGACAATACCGGCATGCTAATCTCACTGGCTTGACCAGGAGCAGGCGCCGTGGTAGAGCGCGGGGCATATACCGCCCCACCACGGCCCCGGCCAGCACCAGCGACACTCTCGGCAAGCCGAGGTATGCGGTAACGCTGGCCTTCAGCGCCCAGGGCCACAGTCTGAACCGTGGATTCTACCCCTGGGAGAGTAGAACCGTGGAATAAGGCGCCTGTCTTCAGACGGCGACCCCAACAGGTAATCCTCATCCTCCTGGCCAGACAGATTAGACTCCGGGTCAGCAAAGAGAGCTAACCCGGACTGGCCAGGGAAGGTGCCATACGAGGTACTGGCACCCGCGGTGTGCGGATAGCCCTGGACTGATAAGCAGCCCGCGGGTTCCAGCGACAACCGTCCACGGTCCCTATTGGGCGCGGCAATAAGCCTGCTGCCAGGGTCGTGGAACGCCCCCTCTAATGGGGCCACCTCTGAATCTTCAAACAACGGAAGCGTACTAAGGAACGGTGATTCAGAGGCGGGGATTACCTGCTCCGAAGCAGATGATGAGGCCAACAAAGGATTTGGTCCAGGAAGCATGCCACGAAGCAACTCTGGAACCAAATCCTTGATTGTCCTCCTCATCTCTCCCAACATCTCGGTCCGGAAGGCCTCCATGTCCACCGCGGACGAGGCCTTCCTCTTACCCTTCTTACTTACAACCTCTTTTTTCAGCTTCTTCTTCTCCTCCTCCACCTTGTCCTTCGCCTGCAAGCACAAGAATTCGGACATTAGCTCGCCCCCCCAGTGCTTACATATCTCGCAATTAAGCAAGGGACCACAGGGGCTACACTGAAAACAGAGATGAGGACCAAACTTGTCCCTCAAAAATCGTCCACAGGACGCACAACCAGGTCTCTGAAAAAAGCCAAAGGACGAGGAGTATGAGCAATCTAGTTAAGCTTAGAAACTCACCAACTCAAGAGAAGGAAAAATGATCATAAAGACCATAATTTATCAGAAAACCAGCTTCGGACAACTTTAATTGTTAAATAAAGAGCAAGGCTGATTATGACGTCATTAATCCTATGACAGGAAAAAATCGATCCCCAACAAACATCCCAGTGCAAGGACGAATTGTATCTCTAACCAGAGCATGTGCAGAATGGACATTTCGACTACACAACCATCAGATATATACTGATAACAATGGCAAATACTGTTAATTATCTCCCTTTCCTCTAAATAATTAACATCACCTCATATCAATAATTAGATACCTGACACCTTGTCTAGACAAACCATCCAACCTGATGAACTGGAGTACTCCACCACTGAACGCCTCTTAACTCTCTCCACCTCTAGGGGAAGGAATTGGATCAAGATGGCAAAGTGAGAAGACCTTTATAATAGGCCTCCAACTCACTGGACATAGAATTTTTGGTTAGATAACCTAACAGTATTAGTAGGAAATGGAACCATGGTGGAGAGACACAAACCCTCTGCTGATGTGCTGTCCATTATATTTCTTCACACAGACCTGTGGACATAAACACAAAGAGAGATTAGTCTTATATAGCACCTAGTTGAAATAAACCAACTAAACAAGGCGCTTATCACGTTTAGCGCGAGTCCCGGAAACACATTACAACGGGACAAAACTCGCTAATTTTACTAGAAGTCACCTGATTTAAAGGTCCTGGGCCCTCCTCTGGCGAAGTCACTCTTCCTGCCATCTTTATCAGGGATAAACACTTCTTAACTTTCACAAAAACACTTAGAATTGAGCCACGAAAAGCACTAGCACAAAAGCATGTGTAGACTCTCTGCCAATAAATTAGCAAAGAGGAAGTGCTAGTCTGCGCATGCGCGGTGGTGGGGCTGGCATCCGCCAGACTACGCTCTGACTCCCTGCCCAGTAGGGGCACCTAACTGTTTTAATCTGAGTGTTTATTGAGTGAAAGCCAATATTTAGCAATATCAAAAGTATTAGGGAGGTAAGTATACTCTTGATGTGAAATTAGAGGTTAGGGGAAAAATACTGCACAATCTCAAGCTCAGGAGCATCAGACTATTACAGAACTAACCCATTAATGGCCACGATTTATCAAGTAAATTGAAACAGTTGCTTAGTGAAAATTTACCACTGGAACAACATTCGATTATTGAGTCAGTCATTTCAGTGGTAAATCTTCAAAAATTGTCTTCTCTTGACCTGTAAATGGACATTACCCAAGACAACTAGAAAGACGTGTTTTGGCTAACTTAACCGTTAAAGTAATGTTATGGAGAAACGAGTTATGGAAAACCCCGGAGTTCTCAGTGATAAGAATCAATTTGGCTGTTAAAATGAGAATATGGAGGAAAGAACGCTGAAAATAATGCCCTAAAGTTCCAGCATTAGTTTTTTTCTAGATATGGACAAATTATGTTCAGAAGCTTTGCAAACAAAAATTGATCTGATATATTTATCATATACAATATAGAATGCTAAATAGTATCTTTGGAGATATGACACTGAAGGAGTGTTCTTAGGCAGAAGTTTATAAAGTAATACTGCCTGAAAAATTTTAAATGAAGTATACAGAAAAGCTTACCTCTACTTTTTCTTGAATTAGGCTCTGAAAAGAAAGGACATTACATACAGTATATAAGTTCAATCACACAAATCTGTTATATCCACACAGTTCGATGCACACACTCAACTGGCACCCCATGCCAATGCATGTTGACCATAAATAACGTATGTAGATAGCAACAGCTTTTAATAAAATTCTCTCACTAAACACCCACGATCATCCTATCATACATAATAGATAAGTAGATAATGCAGTAACCATGCCTACATTTATGCAAATGTCAACCAAGGAGTAAAGATCAGAATAAAAATAAAAAACAAACAAGGCATACAAAAAGCAATATAAATCCCCTTGATTCCCGCTTTTGTCGAAGTAACATGTAAGGAATCTGGGCAATTCACTTGCCTACTCCCTATAACTGATATATGTGCTTACATTACAGTGTTTGTTGCAAGGGGATGACGTCAAATTAACGAAGTTTGTATTTTTCAAGAGTGATAGCTCTGGCAATTATTGATGGAACCTAAAAAAATATGAACTTGACATCTGTCATAATACTATTAATCTAAATTCCCTGGAAATGGACAAATTAAGTTTTAATTTTTCAAGGGTGATAACTCTGGCAAATATAGACAAAAAATAATATAACATGAACTTGACATCCACCTCTGTAGCAATAAGCTTTATTTCGAATTGGTTTAGTCTAGCCTGAGTAATTGCCCGGAAATGGACAAATTAATGAAGTTTGTATTTTTCAAGGGTGATAACTCTGGCAAATATTGTCGAAACGTAATGGAACATGAACTTGACATCCGCCTCGGTAGCATTAAGCTTTATTCAGAATTTGGTTCAAACCGGTTTAGTATAATACGAGTTATTGCCTAGAAACTGTCAAATTAACGTTTATATTTTTTCAAGAGGGGGACAACTACGGGTAAATTTGACGTAAATTGACGGAATTCTAATTTGGCCTCTGTATTTGTATTACTAAATGCTGGTTCAAATCGATGCTAGCAAACACAGGTTATTGTCCGGAGATATAATTTTTTGAATTTCATACTTTCACGGGTAAATAACTCCGGGTAAATTTGATGCAAACTAACGGAATTCAAACTTGGCCTCCATATTCGTATTACTAAGCTGGTTCAAATCGGTGCAGACAAACACAAGTTATTGTCTGAAAACCAATCAGTATGAACATATGATTGTACGTATGAACGGGCGCATTCCTATATCGATCAAGCTTCATTTTCGAGGGGATAACAAGTGACTATACTAGACCATGGTAGTGGAATTCAACATGACTCCTAGTCCCGTAGTATCTAACCCAGATCAAAAGTGGACTATATTAAAACACAAATGTGAGCACGCTATATTTGCGACATATGCGACTTTGCCAACAATATAAAATAAGATTTGACAGACTGACTAACAAACCAGCAGACAGACCTATACTAGTTGTTAGTCGCAAATAAGAAGTTGGACTATAATAATCAGTCAGAGTGGCTCAAAATTGTGATTAATTATACTGTAAAAAATATTCTGCTGAAATTTCTGATAATAATTTGACTGGAAGATGTTGCAACCATCCATTCAAATAATTATTAAAATATTCATATTCATTTCTGTAGGCGTTCCATGAAATTAATATATACTAGGACTTTACGGGTTATGAACAAAGGACAACTACAGCTATGCTACAGATAAGCAATACATTCAATTCTGCTTCCTTAAACACTGAATCTTTCCTTTTCATAAAAAATAGGACTGATACCTGAAAGGTATGGAAAGTAGGAGAAAGTACCATCAATGTGGTCCTTTCCAGTCTTAGCCATCCTCCGCCTATCTCTAGCTAAGCTCCACCCACACCTCGCTCATCGTGGGATTGATCGATCCTTGGACTCCCTGACTCAATTTCCAGAAAACTAAACAGGTAAGGTGTTGAATATGTTGAAAGTAATTTGACTGGGTGCTGTTGCTGCCTATGGCAGCAACAGCGCCCTGTTAAATTACTTTCAAAATACTTAACACACTGTTTATTAAATAGTAGACACAATTCGTACAATGTGTCGGCCAATGAAGCGTTTAAGACAGACTAAATCGAGTCATTCATAACATAATGATTATGACATCATCCTACACGTCACACAGTTGATTATGACATCATATGATGGATGGGTAAACCATTTCGAGAGCCTGTGCAGTAAGGAGATTCAAAGAACATTGCATGTAATTGTCTCAATCCATATGGCAACTGAGCATTAAAAACTAGGTAAAGTTCTCATAAACCACCATATATCCTGCATTACTGATTATTTATTGGTATATGAGAATATTAAACATTCCAATTCAAGGGTCTCAATTTCAGGACAACAGTACAGGAAAACTGCTGAATATTTTGAAACAAATTTCACTGGAACCTGTTGCTGCCAACATCTTCCAGTCAAATAAGTTTCAAAATATTCAACAGATTATTCCTTAGATCATAAGGAATTTGTTGTTTCTTGTTTGTAATGGTTCAAGGTTTAAGACAGCAGTTTTATGTTTGGTACTACTGAATTAGTGTCTCACATCCAATCTGAATGAATGTGAACACTGATAATAAAGTAGCAGTTCATGAAAATGAATGTTTTGCTTTCATGGGATTTAATTGGTCAAGTATTTTCTCTGAGAAAGATTGACCAATAGTATACAACGAAAACTCTTCTCAGAAGACATCACTTACCCTGAGAAGCTCCATGCTTGCCATCTCTCTACCATGCTGTAGTTCACTGGCTTCACGTTGTACAAAACACGCTGGCATACTATGAATCGCCACACAGTCTCGCCTGTCTGACAGTCTACTGAACTCAATACCTGATCACATACATAGTAAGATTATTTCACAGATTTGAACATTTCATTTTCATATACATACCATCTTGTTACACCATATAAGAATCTGTATATATTGTTTGTCTGTGTGTACATGCGCGGTTGTGTGGGTTAGAAGGTAAGTATGTGGGTGCATGCATGCAGAATTATATCTCAAAAACTGCTGATCCGATTTGGCACAAATTAATAGGTTAGGATATGGATAAGATCAAATTCCAGATTTAAGATATCTAAAAAACTGTTGGTCAGATTTAGCGTAAATTTTAACACAATTTCTTTTAATAAGCTTATACCGATAGAAATGATCTGATGAAGAACAGTTACGTGTGAATGCTTGTCAAAGTAAATAAAGTTAGTTTTAAAATGTACTATCTTGTAATCCTGTTATCTACCTAAAGTTAAAGTGCTACTAAGACTGGTGAGTGCATGGCTGCTGTTTCAACAGCTTTTATCAACAATATTCTAAAACAGTAAATCTACGGGATAATGAATAATGAACGACGACATAATCCACATAGTGCAACGTTTTATTATGTTCATAAAGGTTTCTCAGGATATTAAAGTTATCATAAGCCATCAAGACCACCACATTATCATAAGAAAATGTACCACGTTCTCGTGTTAATAGCTACCTCTCTGCAATCTCTTAGCGAGTTGTGACATCAAATTTTCTCTTATATACTGGACTATCTAGGTTCTAAATCTTAGGCGAGCCATGTTCATTGGATCAATTGTTTGCAATGAATACTGAGGACAAGTAGGCCTATTCATATCAGTATGTATACTCTCCATAATGATTTAATTCTTGGAACTTGTGAAGTGAATTCTAACGGAAAGTGGTAGAGTATAGCTAATAGATAATGTAGTTTATTTTTGCAAAGAAAATATCCAAATAATGACAAAATATTCCAAACATTTGAAACTGAACATGATATGCATTAGGCCACATTGAAAGGCTCGCCGTTGACGCGTGTCAATGTGCAATTCTGACTGCTCACTCACTGCTGAATATAATACACTATTGTATTTAGTCAGGCCTGTGATTGAGACAGGGTTATAGACATACATTTCATTGTCAGTGTGACATGTTAGAAATACATTTTCTAAATTTAAATATTTCTTTTGCAAAAATAAACATTATCTATTGGATACATGCATACCATAACACTTCATCAGAATTAGCTTCACAAGTTGCAGGTACTGACTTATTATGGAGAGTAGAAATATTGATTTGGGTAGGTCTACTTATTCTCAAGATTCACTGCAAACGATCGATTCAATGGACAATGAGACATGGCTTAACTAAGATTTTAGAACTTGCCTAGTCCGGTAACCTTATATTAAGGTAATTTTGATGTCACAACTCACTAAAAGTTTGCATAGCGGTGTTGTTAGCACCAGAACGCAGACATTATGTTAGGCTAACGTGATGGTCTTAACAGATTACAATAGCTTAAACTGTAACTACAAAGCTATCCTTCTCCACGCTATATTTCAGCAACATCACTAAATCAAAACATAATTCTTTAGAACTTAATATCCTTATTACAAACTTCTATAGAAATTAAACCGCTTTCACTACATCACAGAACAATTATGTACAGTAACATCTCGAAGAGGATACATGTACTTACATTGTACCAAATGTTTTAAAACCAAACACATATTATTCATATTCAAAGTAACTCTACTAACAAATGAATGCATTCTCACCTATTTTATCAAATTGCTCCTTGAAGCCCTGCATTATCCTCACCTCATCCGCTTGAAGAGTGATCATTTCAGGAGGAGTAACTAAGGCTTTCTTCACAACTACAGTATTTCCAGTATTTTGTTGGGCATCTGAAATTATTTTGAACTTATAATTTGCATCATTTATATTCAAAGGTTAATCAAAATAATGTCACCCATGTCACAGCTAGTAAGCACAAAGGATTTTATAAATATACGTACATAGATAATGATGTAATTTGTTCATGTAAAACATACATAGTATGACTAGCAACTGTAATCATACAGATACTAAAATCCTAAATATCACCAGATTGTTTTCTTCAATGACCTGATGAGTCCATATGTTAATGGACCTTTCCAGTTTATTCATCCATTATATGATGTCATAATCAACTAAGTGACGTGTAGGATGAGGTCATAATCAATGATGTCGTAAATGAGATAGGTACATCACAAACGCATAATTGAAGACAGACTAAGCGTTGTTGTACGAATTGTATGTCTACTATTTAATAAACATTCTGTTGAATATTTTGAAACTAATTTGACTGGGCGCTGTTGCTGCCATAGCTTACCTGCATAGTTTTCTGGAAATTGATAGTCAGGGAGTTCAGGGATCGATTGATCTCAATGTGGGTGAAGCGTGGGTTGAGCTTAACTAGGGATTAGCAGGGCATAGCTAAAACTGGAAAGGCCCATTAGATAAAGCATACATACTAAAGAATGTTGTAGTGAGAGAGAAACATAGTCAAAATCTCAAGCATTTCTTAAACATTCTCTCACATTTATTTAATCTAGATTATAAGCAGTAAGGCAGATTATTGTAGTTTATTGTGACTTGCTACTATCCATGACCACATAACAATAGGAATTTAAATCTAGATCTTCCCGCATGATCATCGTGATCGATAGAGGAAGCCATTTCTAGCTATGCCCCGGGTATTTCCAGCTAGACTCCGCCCACTTTGCACACACATTTCCAGAATTTCCAAAATCTTAATTTCCAGGTAATTATTGGAGATGTACTTTGATTATGATATCAGAGACTTGTGTGACAGATCGGGTTCCTCCATTGACAACATAGTCTCACACACAGATTTTATTAGATTTGAGGTGGAAGTTAAAATAGTGCAGGGGTTATCCCGTTAATGGTCATATCGGTGAAAACCGGCCTTTGCTATGGTCTTGTGGAATGTCCATTTACATGCCAAGAGAATAGAATTTTTTTTAATTTACCACTTGAATGTCTGGCTCAATATCCGAGCCAGTCATTCCAGTGATAAATTTTCAAAAAATTCCATTCTCTTGGCTGGTAAATGGACATTCATTAAGAAAAAATAAAAATTTTCTTGACTAAATTTAACCATTGACGGGTTAAATAGTATTCAAAGGGCGAGTTGCATTAGAGACACCATGTCTCAAGCATCGATATCTTTCAGCTAAATTATTTACAATTTATGCTGCATAAGATTAACTTTAATGATTTTAGAATATATTAGCTGTGTGATATAGATATAATGGCATGTGCAATAAACCTTGTGTCAGCTGCTCAAGGCGTATTCTCTCATGCGCTGCATGCTGATCCACTAGCACCAGAATACTTGAGTCTGTGAATGATGAAACAAAGAGTTTCATTAGAATTACAATACACCTCAGAAATAACTAAGTGTTTCTAAAACCTGATTAATATTTTGAACATAATTGGATTGGGAGTGTAGGAAAGGCAGCAATGTATTCCAATACAAATATGCTCAAAATATTCAACAGAACATTTGTTACATTGTCTTAAAAATTGCACTAACTAACATGTTTCTGTTTTTGTTTTGCAAATGTGTAAACTGATTTGTGAGCTGTACTGTAGTGACAATCATTTTAGTGGTAAGCCTGCAAATGAAAATTAACT
Organism: Chaetoderma sp. LZ-2023a; assembly: GCA_034401795.1. NCBI lineage: Eukaryota > Metazoa > Mollusca > Caudofoveata > Chaetodermatida > Chaetodermatidae > Chaetoderma > Chaetoderma sp. LZ-2023a. Next base: position 59,638,733 of record CM067373.1, read on the forward strand.
AAAACAACGGCTTCAAATTACTTGAAAAATCCTGACCATTAACCCTTTACCACCCTGAAGTCAAAAGTTAAAATCTTTAAAATAAATTAAAAGATGAACTTGTGTTAATTTTTCTACAAATTTGGCGGGAGATGTACACCGGTTTCTTTGTTATTAACACAGTAAAAGATAAAATATTGATGTCAGGATTAAAGGGTTAATACTGTAATAGTCTAATACTCCTGAGCTGGAAATTGTGCAGTATCCCATCGTGTGACTATGGTCAGAATTTGTCTAAACTAAAAGGTTAAATTGGTTTGGTCTCACAAACTTGTGACAGTATGAATAATCTCAATGTATTTTGTCCCACAGTAACATGTTAAGTAAGGGGAATCCAAGTGAATAAATGTTCTACTTATAAATGGATAATTTAACCCTTTAACCCTCGAATTTGTTCAAGAAAATTTAAATTTTCTCATAGAAAATGTCCATTTGCAGACCAAGAGAAGACTTTTTGAAAATTTACCACTGGAATGACTGGCTCGGTTATCGAGCCACTCATTCCAGTGGTAAATTTAAAAAAATAGTCTTCTCTTGGTCTGCAAATGGACATTTCTCAAGACCACTGCAGAAGCCAGTTTTGGCTGATATGAGTGTTGAAGGGTTAAATCTGGTTGCCAATATATTTTTGGGTTATGAAACATGAGAAAACAGTGCCACTCTCTGGACAGACAGATGAGATTATCACTAGAGCTCACATATCTAAAATGGAGACACATACTGTAGTCTAAGCTGGAAAACAATGATGGATTATTTTGACATAACAAAGTGGATCATTCTATAAATAGTGATATTGTAACTGCCATTTGTATAATGACAGCCTAAGAAGCATCCACTAACCTGAATTTTGCAGGCTATCATTGGCTTTCATCATACATGCAATAAACTTGTTGTCAATCTGACCAAGAACCTACAAATAATGAATCAATTAAAGAGTTATCAGCAAGACAATTTATTAAGATTAAGGAATATTTGCTACTAAAAGATAAATGATACCTCTTGGCATAGTGTAAACTTGAAGTGATAACACTTTCATGACGATTACTCTGTAAGCACAATCAGTTTTTAAGAAATTGGGGAACTAAATTAATAAAGGTTTGTGAGCTAACAACCACATTCAAACGAAAAGCTTTTCAGCGGAGATAATTCTGATGAATACAAACAGATTTTGCCAAAACACAATCACACTGACATACCTGAGGGCATTTCACATGATATTCATCTAACAACTTTGAAATGAATTTATAATTCCCAATTCACCTTTCCAGAGTATCCACCCATCATATGACGTCATAATGAAATGTGTGATGTGTACAATGACATCATAATGAATGACGTCGATAAGTACGTCATGAATGCATATTTGAAGACGGTCTATGCATTGTTGTACAAATTGTTTGCTTTTACTATTTTATACATATTCTGTTGAATATTTTGAAACTAATTTGACAGCACCCAGTCAAATTAGTTACAAAATATTCAACAGCTTCCCTGTATAGTTTTCAGGAGATTGATAACTAGGGCATTTGGGGATCGCGCAATCCCAACACAGCGAGGTGTGGGTGGAGCTTAGTTAGTGATGGGCGGGGCATAGCTAAAAATGGAAAGGTCCATTGTATGCAGCACAACTGATCCATTTCCATGTGCCATTCGAACAAACAATTTCCCACCCAATGATTAAATTATCTAGATTTTAAACACGTCTATAAATTTTAAACACTAGAAAGACTGCGCTTTGCATGTCTAGCCACTTTTGGGTTTTTTAGATACTACATGTGGCTGTGGTACTATATTTAGATTATTACATTATATCATACAAATTGTATGGTACAATACAATATGGTACAGTACAGTACAATACAGTACAGTAGAGTATTGTACGGTAATGTATTGCATGTGGCTGGACAAAGCATGGCAGAGAGCAAGCCAAAGGAAAAGTGTGATGCCCTGTGGAAGCTTTGAGTATTATGCTAAATATGGAGAAATTGACAAATACTGGTATACATTTTTATTTCAATTATGACATAATATGATGCAAGCATTGCATCAAACAAATCTGTAAAGTTTCATTAAAACTGGATATGCCATGGCAGTAAATGTCCGTTGAAAAACCTTAATATTTTATCTAATTCTCAATTCAGAAGTGGCATACTATCCGGATCATTAAGTCGTACCATCCTCCACTTCATAAAGGGCTCAACAGAATACTGACCTGTACTTCTGTGAGCATGTCTTTTGTTAGCTGACAAGGATGTAGAGCCTGAAGAACACTGCGATAATGACTGACAGGGAGGTTAGCTGACAGGGTCTCCTATGTAAACATAAAATATATAATAAATACTGAAATACTGCTTACCATGTTCGAGGTCAATGACACAAAACAAGAGAAAATCCAATAAAACACAAATTATGTAGATGGCATTTGATTACATGGTTCAATGGAGGAACTCGGTTTTAGCTATTCCCTGCCTATCCCTAGTTAAATTCCACCAACGCTCCACCCGTGTTTGGATTGATTGATCCCTGCACTCACTGAATTTTAATTTCCAGACAACCATATAGATAAGCTGCTGAATATTCTAAAATTAATTTAGCGCCCAGTTAAATTAGTTTCAAAATATTCAACAGCATGTTTATTAAATAGTAAAGACATACAATTCGTATAACAATGCTTAGTCCATCATGAATTACGTGGTCGTGATGTCATTCATGATGTAATAGATTATGATGTCATCTTACACATCATGTAATTGATTATGATGTCATCCTACACATCACGTAGAACATGAGAAGCATTTCTAACTAGGATATAACCAAGGTATTGACGTGACACAATTCATCAAATCTATCTGCATTAATAATTACATTATGTATTAACCATTACACACACAGACATAGAAGAAAGTCTGGCATACATCTTAGAAACAATGTTGCTGAAAGCTGTTTCTGACTCACAAAATATGCATACCTGTGGTAGCTGTGGAAACACAGGATTCTGCCAGGTATCAATCATGCTCAGCACATTTACAGGTGTGTCTTTCTGTACCAATTCTGAAATGACCATGAACATACTGACACTGTACGTTTTTCAAAACAAATGTCCAGTATATACTACATTGAGTTAAAATGTGTACAACTGGACTCTGAGGTGAATGATGTTCTGTGGCTGAAACGAGTCAATCATTCAACTTAGACAACTGAACTCTTGAGTTGAAAAGATGTGTGTAAATACTAAATAGCGTAGTAATAATAACAGGCACAAATAAGGCATATTAGTAAACTGATGTATGCTCCCCGAAAGCATACTCTGTAGAGACATTCTTGAAACTATGTCCCAGACAAAAATTCTCTGCAATGTTCAGGGAACCATGCAAAGTAGGTCACATTGACCTACTTTACACTGACCTACTTTTCTTACGCAACACACCATCAGCATATAATTTATCCATACACCAATCTTAGTTCCTGTATATCTAAAACTCTTGAAACCACAGCCCAGAGAAAAGACTTCTGTAATGTTCAATGAACAGTGAAAAGGAGGTAAAATGTAGGTCAAGCTGACCTACTGTTTATACACTACACACCTTCCTAGTATGCATTGAGATATCAAGTTTAGGTACCGCATAGCAAAAACTGTTGAAACTAGCTGCAACCAAAATTTTCTGTAATGTTCATTGAACCATGAAAAGTAAGATAAAAGTAGGTCACACTGACCTACTTTTCATAGACTGCACACCATCTCTCTAAGATACATCCACATATCAAGTTTAGTTACTATATACAAAAATCTCTTGAAACTACAGCCCGGACATTTTCGTTAATGTTCAATGAATTGTGAAAAGTAGGTCACACTGACATACTTTTTATACCCTGCACACCTTCTCCCTACAATGCATCCATGTACCAAGTTTAGTGAAAATATGTGAAACAGTCTTGAAACTATGGCCCGGACAAACTTGTAGAGGAAGAATGAACAAAGCGGCCAGCCAAATTTCACAGACTATATTAAGTTTTCATGAGATTAAGTTTCATATAATTTGTTATTTAGGATGAGAGTTATGACCTGAACAAATATTCTAAGCATTTCTCGCTACCTACCACTAGCGCGATCCACATGTTCTGCTGGACACCGCCATTTGACATTGATCTCCGCATCAAGGCTGCTCAAATGGTTCTCCAGCATGCCACCAATCTCACTACACTGCTCCGACACAGACATCTTTACTGGATCAAGGATCTTCTTCTTCACTTGATCCTTATTGCTTCCTAGTGAAGAAATAAATCTGACATAATTATAACAGGGCTTATGTGAAATCAGGGGGTGGGGTGGAATCCTCCCCTAGGAATTTAGACGCTCTCACATAACATATCTGGCATTTCCCTGAGGTAATTTTGAAACATCCATCAGTTGGCTGGTAGTTTATGAACATTTCCCGTCTTAAATTTTTTATTTCTATTCAACAAAAAAAACCTTTCTCAAAAAAATCTAGAAGCTATACACACCGCCCGACACCACCCAACCCCAACCCCTATAGACACACACACCACCACCACCACCAAAACCTCATGTCCACAGCCATGTTATCTAGGCAGTAATGTGGAAAGGCTTCAGAATCGCCTGTCTAAATAAATAAATTTCATCATAGGCTCTTGTTGCCATTTTACATACTTCATTGGTTATAATCACATGATTTCACATGAAATGAATCGCATTGTTCAGCCTGTCCTCTCTAGCAAGCATCGGGTAATATGGCGTAATAGAATCTAATTATTTCATATTAACCCTTTAACCCTTTAACTGACACATCCAGGACAAAGTATATTTTTTACAAAATAAAACTTATTCTGTTGAATATTTTTACGTTAATTTAACTGGATGTTGTTGCTGCCTCAGCGTCCAGTCAACTTAATGTAAAAATATTCAATGGTTTTCCTGTACACTTGCTTTGAAATGAGATATGACGAATTTATCAGTGACATAGTACTCAAACCAAATTGAAGAGAACAGACAGCTTGATTCATCAGACATCTCCACGAGAGGCGAGTGATTGCTCTCCTCTCGCCTACACTCGCCTAAAGTTAATTTTATGCGAGTATCTTATTACTCGCCTACATTGCTTAGTAACAATGACCAAATATAGGAGAGTACTTGCATTGCTCGCCTCAATGGCTTAAATATTAATTCAGGAGAGCAAGTCGTTGCTCCCCTTCAAAATTCTCAATGAAAGGCCTAATTCATGTATCTTTGCAGACATTGACTTCAAACCTTTCAACTTGTCCAACCAGATATATAGGAAATTTATTCTATTGAGTATTTTGAAAGTACTTTTGATAACAACAGCTTACTTGTACGGTTGCTTAGTAACTGAGCTGCTGTAACTTAAAGTTTAAAAGGTTTAAGACAGGCTGACAAAACAGTCTGTTAGCACTTAAATAGTTTAGCAAGTCTGAATTTAAGATGACTATAAAGGCAAAATGAACATTAGATGTTTCACATCCAAGATTCTTTGAATTCTTGACAATTGTATTAACACAAGAACCCTTGAAATTTCAGGAAAGCTGTTGAATATTTTGAAGATAATTGGACTGGAATCTGTTGCAGCTACAGGCAGCAAAAGCTACCAGTGACATTAGTTTCAACATAGTCAACTGGATATTCCATACATTATAAGGAATTTGTCTTTGAGGGCTAAAGGGTAAAAAGATGTATCCTCACAGAATGTCATTGTAATTCAACTTTCCAGAGTATCCATCTATCATCTGATGTCATAATCAGCTAAGCGGCGTGTAGGATGATGTCATAATCATTACATCATAAATGATTCTATTTGGCCTGTCTTTAACTCTTAATAATCTGACACACTGTACAAATTTTATGTCTCTACTATTTAATAAACATGCTGTTGAATATTTTTAAACTAATTCGATTGGACGCAATAGCACCCACTCAAATTAGTTCCAAAAATATTCAATAGCTTACCTGTATAGTTTTCTGGAAATTGATAGTCAGAGTTTAGAGATCGATCAATCCCAACACGGGCGAGGTGTGGGTGGAGCTTAGTTAGAGATGGGCAGGGAATAGCTAAAAATGGAAAGGTTCATTATAATCTATGCCTCACCAGACAGTGGGTTTAAGATGCTGAATGTTGGCTGCTGCACTTCATCTCCATCTGCACTGTCTACAGTGTTACCAGTAACTGAGCTGATAAAGAAGCACTGACCTATAAATAACAACCGCAATTAGAGATTTCAGACAAAATTTTTATTTTCACGATTTTCCCTGGATTTTGTGGATTTTTCGGTTGTGGAATCCTAGTGTCAGGTCACACCCTTTCTTGTGTTAAAACTTGGGCTAAATCGGAACAGCAGTTATATTAGATATACATGGATCCTGAGTTTGATCTGGTCTGGATACAGGCTTTTTATCTGGAAAATGGCCAAAATCTGGAAACAGATAGACAAACAGACAGACAGGCAGACAAACAGACAGGCAGACAGACAGACACACTCATGTCCACAGATCCGCTATGGGGTGAAGGTAATGAATTACAAATTAAACTAAATAAAAGATTAGAGTATTTTCTCCTTATGCTATACAGATTATATTTAAGACATCCAGTTAAGTTGAGTTAACCTCTCTTGTGTCAACTTAACCCTTTAATGGTCAAACTGACCAAAAACAACTCTACAGTGGTCTTCAGACATGCCTATTTGAAAGGCCTAGAGAAGAGTATTTCTGAATATTTACCACTAGAATGAATGGCTCAGTAACCGAGCCAATCATTCTAGTGGTAACGTTTCAAAAATACTTCTCTCGGCCTGCAGATAAACACTTAAAAACTGCAATTTTCTTTACCATTACCCCTTTAATGGTCAAGTCAGCGAAAAAAAATTCAGTGGTAAATTTCCTTCTAAAATTAAAATATCTTGAAAAATATTTACTATTTATTAAAATGTTTAATTGATAATTTAGTAGTATTTTGAGTGCTTTGAGACACTGTTGACACAAGAGGGGTTAAACCTGTTCGAAAACCCAGCAATCATGCTTTCTATATTAGCAGACATGTATTGATCTCAATCCAGCCCAAAAAATGCTTCTGTAGTGGTCAAAACTTATACCCATTTGCATATCATGGGAAGACAATTTTTTTCAATTTACGCCTGGAATGCCCTATGCTACGCAAACATTTCAATTTTCTTGACAGAACTTCCAATTAACATGATTAAAGGGTTAATCAATACCTTACCTGTTCTGGGGTTCGTGACTTTAATCAGCCTGGGATGTGCACTATAATCACCAGCTGCATTAGGGTGGCATGAAGGATCAATGACTGGTTCAGCGTCTTCTTCTGGCAATACTGAGTCATTATCAACCAATCCAGTATTCAGCATCTGCTTTGACTGACATTCTTTATCTGGTTGCGGTATTGCATGTGGAAGGCAGTCAATAGTCCCCATGAAATTTTGAGAATGATGCTGTTCATCCTTACGTCCTGCTGGGAATATTGGTGGTAATCTACTGCATTCCACTGAACATAGCTCTTTCAATCTGTTTGCATGAATTACTGTAGTTTCTGCTGTAATTTCAGTATTATTGCTTACCATTGCAGTATCTCCACACATGATGAGGTCACACGGAATATCAGTTTTAATGGATGATTGATCAACATTGTCAAAACAACTATGAACCTGTAATGCCTCTCCAGTTATAACATTGCCACTGAAACTATTTACCATAGAGTCTAATTCACTGCTGCATATAACAGAATAGTTCGAAACATTATTCTGGTATTTTAAATTGGAATTATATGTATTATTATTTTTGCTAATAATGCTATCACCATTAAGGTGATTGCTACTTTGAAATGGAATCTTATCTAAATTACTATTAACTTCTGTTCTCTCTATTGTGCTACAGTAATTTGCTCCCTGCTGACAATTACACAAATATGTATACATTCTTGATTTAGCTGTAGAATTACTGACATTATCTGATAACAGATTAGTACCATCGCACACAATGAAACTGGGTGATTCAGGAATAACGTCTACAGTTTCTGCTTGTACTCCAGTACATAAACATGTACTATAAATGTTAATTGGGCTAGGATTGCTTGTTCTTTTATTATCAAAGGTTTGTTGAAATGAATAAGAATTATCACAGCTCGACCTTTGTACCATATCAGTAGTTAATTCGCGGTCATCTTGAGATGTCTTGGTATATTTAGAATAATATGTTACGTCTTCAATATCCATCTCACTAGACAGATTGATATCATTCTCATCTATCTGTCTGTTAGCACAATTAAATGTCGTTAAAACTGAATTAGCATAGGTATCTACACTATCATTAGAAGTAATATTATACACTGGTATGTCAAATGTGTCTACGTCCGGATGACAATTAGTTAAACTCGAGCAGTCATCTCTTCCATGAAGTTCATTTATCATTTCAATATTTCCCAAAGAAATATGCAGATTCTCAACATCCATTGCGCTGTTGTTTTCAGGAGAATTGGCAGCAATATGTAAATTACATTGGATAGTGTTGTCATGTATATTGTTAATATTAAGTGCCATACTGTCTTTCCGAGCATACTGAGAAAGATTGTTAGCTAATGATCCATCACATGTTAGTCCACCTAAATTGGAATAGGGGTCACTGTTCACATGGCTGTGATTCAACTCCTCTTCTCCACTTTCTTCCAAAATTGGACTCAAGCGAGTACTGGCCATTGAAAAGCCTTGCGATGAAAAATTATATTGTTTCCATTTTGCATTATATTTATGTATCTTAATCTGATTTGTGTAACTGGTTCTTTCTAAGCTATCATCTTTGTATGCGCTGAAAATCTGACTGGCTGATGGCGTACTTTCCTGACAGGAATCAGTGAATCGCGGTGGAACTGAACGACTCATTTGAGAATAGTCTACCATATATATGTCACTATTATGACTAGAAACTGTTGAAAGTACCATGGTATCTTTGTCAAATTCAGTTTTATCCGTGACCTCAGATTCCTCAGTATGGCCAAGGGTAGGCTGATGATCTAGGTTATGTGTGCCATTTTCACGTATTACAGGAAAATCACTCACATTATCAATACGTGAACTAGAACTCTCAATGTTTGAGATATTAACCCTTTGCTTATGCTGAAAATCACTAGTAAACCCAGGATGTGGTACATGAATGACTGTACGGTTCATTCTATTCCGAGAAATGTCTGTGAAGTCAGCTGATTGACATGGAGCAGGAAAAGATTGCATAGCTCTTTTTGATACCTCATTTGATATGCTATCATCCCTTTGTACTATACTGTGACCAAGAGCACTAAAAGCATGTGGATGATAGAGCAAAGAGGTACTTGATTGATTTTGGTCTGGTGGTCTAGGTTCAGTTAAACTAACTGGCAATGATTCATCTAACATACCAACATCAGCCTCAGCATCTTCCAAACAGCCATGTTTTGTTTTCCTATGAAGATTCAGAATTTTAGATGGTGTTTGCAGAAATGAAGCTGATGTAAGAAATGTATGTCGTTGGTTGCTCACTCTTTTATTCAAAGATTTGGGGTGGACTAGCTCATAGTTAATAATTTCAGCACATTGATCATTATTATGTGGCTCGTTAGTGCACTGGGCATGCTGAGTAATGCCCAACATACTGCCTGTATGTTCACAACTTTGATGGCATTTGACACACAATAAATCACATCCAATATGGCTAGATTTTGATGGTCTAACATTTAATTCAGAATTCTGGCATGGATGGCACCCATCAATTGGCACTTTAGATATGCTTTTTTTTTTCACAGAATTATTCCCTGATTCACCATTCATAGTGAATGCAGCATTTTCTAAAGTCCTTTCCTGCTCTTCACAACTATAACATGGCAGATTATTGGAGGACTCACCTTTACATGATCTATTTGACCAGCTTTCAGCTATCTCACTATTGTTACTAACTTTGCTCATCAATCGAGCCAGCTTAGCAGCCGGATGTGATAATGACTTGTATGGTAATGGACGTTTGCTATAGTAATCATTTTGTACATCACCAACAATTGAATGATGTATTTGAAAACTGTAATGTGAGATGTGTTCATTTGAAGGTGGACCTGCCATGTCCTGTGTTGATCTGTTTGTGGATGTTTTGCACAAGATAGAGTTAGTGGTATCTACAGAACTGAAGCTTTGGTGATCACCATTTAACATGGGTATGTGATCTGTTATCTTCTTATCCTGTACAATATCAGTAGACAACCCATAGTTTGTGCACAATGCACTGACATTAATTAAATCATCACATAACATGGTTTGACTAACTGAACTTGATATGTTTTCAAGAGGTTCCTCTTCTCTACACTTGACTAATGTGACCAAACCAGAACTGGTTTGATAAGGTGTGTTTGCTGTCAGCACATCATCTTGCTTGTCTATTATATTAGCATTGTTAGATTTTGATGGCACAATAGATGCAGATACCCTGATAACAGTCTTTGCTGACTTAGCAGCTGAACTGGCTTTCTTTCTAGATTTTCTAAACTGTTGTAAAGTACTGGTTATTATTCTACCTGGTTTACAAACTGCATGGGAGGAGTAACTGAAAGATCTGAACTTAGTGAGGTTACGTTCAATTCTTTTCACAGGTGGTGTTTGGAACTTATGATGACTAACAGTAAGTTTTCGGAAAGCACCTAGAGTCGTGGCTGGCTGCCTGAATTTTGCCTTATGCAAGGCATTGAAATTCTGCCTTTTCCCACTTTTATTCTGTGGTGGTTTCTCATCACCATTGTTCATGTTCTGCTCGCGGTCAATCTCTAAATGACATCTATTCAACGATGGCAGTCTACTTTTGTCTTGTGTCATCCGTGCCCCATCTAACCTCATCAAACATGGTGGTAAATCTGGGCTAAGTTTCTCATACTCTTTCAAGCAAGACGGTATTGTCATGTCCACACTTAAACATACATTTTCTGGTCCTGTATAGTTTGAATAATCAGCTTCTGAATTGTCACTGGAGATATTATGATCACTGCTCTTCTGTGGAGTTTTTGGACATAGTTCAGACAAGGTATTTTCAGTAGAATTACCACAGACCGCTTCATGGCCATTACTCTCAAAACACTGGCCACCATTATGTGTTTTATTACTAGTTATAGCACGTAATGCTCTGCAATCAGTTTTAATGCGAGTATTGTCTCGTTCACTCTGACTAGCATTATCTGCACAAGTAACCTCAGTTCCTATTGCGCTACAATTCATGCTTACATCATTTTTATTTTCAACTGGACGTTTGACAGTTTTTGATTGCAATAAGTTTGACACATAACAGGTAGATATGGAAGTAGGATATTTTGTGTTTGTTTGTGGCTCTGGTATTTCTAAACTTTGTTCAGATAGAGATTCTGTGCACTTTGCTGGTGATGCTCCTGAAGTAGGTACATTGAGACCGCCACCTGGAGAAATACTTGTCAGATTTTCTTGTTTTAAAAATTCTGTCACAGTATTTTCTACAAATAAACACAATGAATCCCAATCTCTAAATTCTACAAGTGTTTTTGTTGGCTCAAATGTAATGTCATATTCACCCAATGGACATACAATATTCAAGACAAACACACCATAGTGTTTACTGGTGCTAAGCTTTGTTGGACTTCCATGTATTGGGCTTCGAGTTACCTTCCATTTTGCAGCTTCTACCCTTTCAGCCTGTCCTCGTTTTCTACAAATTAATGATTGCCTTATCAGAGAATTGACAAGTTTATGTATTCTAGTTTTAAGCACAAGTCTTTTATTGATGTAAATAAATTGAAGGCTTTTATTAATGTGACATTCTTTGGAAAGTAGACCACTGACTGTAAACACTCCATTTGAATTGTCCTTGATGTCCACAATATTAGCACTCCTGCTGCTGCCAAAAAGATGCATAAATCTTCCAGACAGAGAATTTGTTTTGTGAGTTTGAAGGAGGTTATTACGATTCACATCATTTCTTAGAGACACAGAAACTTGTGGATGAATCAAAGCAAGGGATTGAACGCTATAAACAATTGCTTCAAGTTCTAAATTCTCACGCACACTTTTCTTTCGGACCGGTAGATTATAGAACAACTCTCGCACAGTTATTGTTGTCCCGACACTCGGCCTAATTTGTTTCGCCTCTGCATACGGCTGGGTTTTACCATTATGATAAAACTTTGAGTATGTTTTCACAGACTGTTTTGTACGAGTCACAAGTTCTAGTGTTCCTGCAACTTGTAAGATGCTTGCCAATGCTTCTCCTCTGTATCCATAGTGACCAAGATTGTCCAAATCAGAAATAGTGTGACATTTGCTTGTATAATATCTGAAAATAATAATAAATATGTACATTTAAGCAATGAAAGCCACTTGTGCTGCACAAATGATATACCTTTCGCTGAACCCTGCCATTGCAGTTAAGGTGAACCATGAAAAATAGGTCACATTGGTATACCTTTAATAATACAAGTACAATGCATATACATATAATCCATATACCAAGATTGGTTACTGAATAGGAAACCTCTTAACCCTTACCGCTCTGGTGTTAAAATTTTAAATTTTCAAATTAAATTAAAAGATGAACTGGCGTAGTTTTCAACAAATTTGGTGGGTTGTAGACAGCAACATCTTTCAGAAAAATTGTTGAAAAATGTACACCAGTTTCTGTGATATTTACACAGTAAAAGATAGAATATTGACACCAGAGTGGTCAGGGTTAAAACTAAAGCTCGATTAAGAATTTTCAATGATGTTCAGTGAACCATGCAAAGTAGGTCATGCTGGCCTACTTCTGGTACAGTTACTGTATACAAAAACACTTGAAACTACATGCTGGACAAGAATTCTCTATGGTGCTCGGTGAACAGTGAAATATACCCAATAGAAGTCACCCACCTTATGAGAGATTTGGATTTAGATTCCCTGGCCAGTAAATTGATATTCAGTTAACCCTTATGACTCTGGTGTCAATATTCTATCTTTTACTGTGTCAATAGCAAAGGACAGCAACATCTTTCACCAAATTTGCGGACAAATGAACACCAGTTGATCTTTTAATTAATTTGAAAATTTAAAATTTTGACATCAGAGTGGTAAAGGTTAAAACCGATGGGAAGTCAGGTAGAAAATGATATCGATGTGCAAACCAAACCGTGCATCCCTAGCTTTACATTGACCTGCACATGGACATCTTTCAAGACCACTAGAGAAGCAATGGCCAATAACGTGTTTAAAACCAGCATGGATCTCTAATAAAGCCAGTCATGTAAGAAAGAATTGTGAGAAAAATAAACAAATGCTTCAGTATATTTGTATTAAATTCTCGGCACTCACTGGATTAAGTTTGGTATCTCTAGATAGACTCTGTGGTTACGAAGAACAAGCCAATGGAAGAAAATCCAATATGGCCACGAAAGAATTGACCAATCAAAATTCTAGGTTCTAGAGGATACTATTACCATAGGATCCTTTACGTCAAATTTGGTTAAAATCCGCCAAGCGGTTTATGAGATAACTTTTTAATGATTTTTGGATAGTTTTCGGAATATCAAAGATGGCTACCAAAAAAAGATTTGACCAATCCAAAATTTTGTTTGATATATTGAAGCCTATCATGATCAGATCATTTCACCCCAGTTTCCTTTAAATCAAGCCATTAATTACGTAGGAATAGAGTTTTAAATAGATCTGGAAAATCCAAAATTCTGAAATAAAGTTCTACAGCCTCTCACCATATGATCCTTTCAGGCAAATTTGGTTAACATCCACAAATCAGTTAAGGATGAGATGTGTTTTGACAAGTTCCGGTTTTCATAAAATCTAAGATTTTCATGCCAAAAAATTGAGTAAACAAAATTTTGAATAGCGATTTGGTCGCATACCATTATAGGGTCCTCCTAGCCAAATTTGTTTGAACTCTGTCAAGCAGCTGAGGCCAAGCATTCTGACAATTTCCACAAAATCTTTCATAAAATCTATGATTTTCACCCCAAAAATTGGCCAATCAGAATTCTGAATAGATGTTTTGTTCAAATAAATTTCTATTATAGAAAATGCCCATTTGCAGACAGATTATTTATAATGAAAATTTATTACTGGGATAACTGTTATTGAGTCAGCCATTCATGGGAAATTTTCAAAAAGAGCCTTCTCTTGATCTGCAAATGTACATTTCTCCAGACCACAGCAGTAGCTGTTTTGGCCAGCTTGACGATTAGAGGGGCACACGACAATAGTTGTGAACATGTTAGCGCTTTAAATTATTTATAGTAGAATACCTGTATAACAAGAGTAATTACACACTGCAGACCCGTACCCTCTCTTTTTTGTCACATTGAAAAATGTTTTTGTATTTTCCGGATTTTTGGGGACTTTCCAGATCATTGGGGTATTTTCCTGGCTCACGCCCAAAGTTGTAGAATCAGAGGGTAGAGGCACACCTTTTCACATGTTAAACTTTGAGCCAAATAAGACCAGTAGTTTCCGTGAAATTCAAAGATCCAGAATTTGATCCGATCCAGATTCTCTTTATCATGGCCAAAATCTGTACTCTTGCACCACAAGTTCCTTCGGTGTGTTAAAATTGAACACACAACACTCAGACAGACAAAGTAACAGACGGATGGATGGACAGATGATGGACAGATGGCAAGACGGACAGCAAGACAGACAGAAGGATGGACAGACAGAGACAGCAATACAGACATACAGCAAGACAGACACAGACAGACAGGTAGACAGACACACAGAGACACAGACGCACACACACACAGACAGACAGACCCGATTGTAATACCCTCTTCCCCATACTGGCGATTGTAAATATGTACCTTTGTGCAATGATATCAAGTTGGTCTGCTGCAATACCGTGACCATTATCAACAACTTGAACCTCAAAACAAGGTAGATTTACACGGACAGCAATACATGTGGCTCCAGCATCAAGTGAATTCATAAGCAGCTCTTCAACACACTGAACAATACTTGTAATCGTAACATTGGCGCGTAGACGTGCAGTTACATCGGGATGAAGCTGTCGTAGCATAATCAAACAGCTGATGAAGGGCTAACAGTAACTGCAAGCAAAGAAAATTGCATAAGACAATAACAGCAGGAGTTTAACCCTTTAACACTCATATCAATGGCCTCTGCAGTGGTCTTGAGAAATGTCCATTTGAAGACCAAGAGAAGCCTATTTTTGAAAATTTATTGCTGGAATGACTGGCTCAATAACTGAGCCAGTCATCGTGATAAATTTTCAAAAATAATCTTCTCTTGGTCTGCAAATGGGCATTTTCGATGAGAAAATTTAAACTTTCTTGAATAAAGTCAAGGATCAAAGGGTTAAAGTCTAATTTTGGGATGACTGCAGTGGCCAGATGGAATTTTATATGGATCTTCTCTAAGCCACACCTAATGGATTTGCAGTTTTGAATCACTCGGTAAGAACTACAAGGATTTATTCCATGGAACCAATAACCATGAACTTATCACTGAAAGTGTTAGGTCTGTATCACCATGAGGTCGCATAGAGACCGGTAAATGGCCATACATGTACATGTTCCAGTAAACGGGGGTATAGAGACCAACCGATTTGTCATGTTCTTGACTTGTGACTAACACAAGGGTTTCTTTATTAAACTAGTGAATAAGGGAACCCATTGTAAGAGACCTTACATTGCCCATGGGCTACTAATGGAATACTCACATAGTCCTCATATCGTTATAGACTACCGGTATTGCCGGTTGACCAGAGGTTAACTTCGGTCATTAACAACAGGCCCTGCTTTGGCCGACCAGCACAACTGTTAACTAAGTTGGTTACTATGCAAGTATTAATGTTTAAGACAGGTGTATTATTTATTGCAACTCAACTGCGATGATAAATTTAACAAGACATCAGTGTTACACTGACAAGATATTGACGTACATTTGTATCAAGATCACAATGACCTTGACCTCAGAAGTCTGAATGTCTTTGTGCTGCTCCTACTGGTTTTGGTAACCGTATGACCTTGCTTAGTTCTGATAATTAGGCAAATTCTGAAATAAAGATAAAATCAGCTAAGCAATAGAACCTAACTGTCAAATGTTACAATGACCGTGACCTCAATATTGGCCAATCTGCTTCCTTTAAAAAATTTGACTTCTATGGGCTACGGATGCTTCCTACCAATTGCGACTGAAGAAGTTGTTTTCGCGAAAAATAGGTCATCCACGATGGCTGCTTAACTATTTGGCTAATTAAGTGCACTTGAACAAACCTGGTTCAGCGTTTGCCCTAGATGATATTTCATGAGTTTTGAATTGATTGGAGAAATTTTTTTAAAGACGTTTCTAAAAATTGGCCAAAATCCAAGGTCATAGAACTGGCTGATCAGCTTCATTTGAACATACTTGAATCTCAATGCCCTAAGGATGCTTACTGCCATATATAATTGAAATAAGCCCAGTGGCTCTTGAGAAGACATCGTTTAAAGAAAAAGTTGACGGATGGACGCAGGACGACAGACTATCGCCACGGTATAGGCTCACTTGGCCAGGTGAGCTAAAACAGACTCCTCGAGATGTTCTTCTATACAACAAAATTGATTGGGCAGGATTATATCAGCATGCCAACCAATTAGCGGAGACAGTATACAAGAATGAGTCCACGTCAACTACTGAGGAGCTATGGACCATCTTTAAGAAATGTATCCATGATAGCATCAATAGCTTTATCCCTCACAAAAACATCAAATAGAGAGATTCAAGCCCATGGATAAACCAGGAACTTAAAAAGAAAATCAGAAGAAATAGAGCTTTCAAAGACAGCAAGCGATATGGTAAAACAAAAGATGAAGCCAAATTGCAGAACTTTAAGAAAGAAATCCAATGTCACCTTAGAAGAGCCTACTGGAAGCAGGTAAGAAGAAATAGTCACACTACAAAAATCTGACCAATGTCGATCCTGCAGCATGAAGAGATTCTGTAAATTCATAATGCACAAGAAAACAGACTTCCACAATGGTGTAGCTGCATTGAAAGTGGGTGGCAGGCTTATCACAGAGGCTAAACAAAAAGTCGAGTCATTATATGAGTAATTTCAGTCCATAACACCACACAGCCACATACCTCCATATATGTCACAAATCACCATACTACTGCAGGTGTCCAGAATCTACTAGAAAATCAACACCCTGGCAAAGCTGCAGGCACTGACACTATACACCCCAGAGTCCTGAAGGGGCTATCAAATGAAACTACATACCCCTGACTAGGTTATTCAGTCTCTGAATGAAGATCATGTCTTCTAGGACTGGAAATGCATCAAAAGACGGTATATCAAACCTCCACCCACCTCCCCACCCACCCACACCCAACCCCAACTCCACCCCACCAGATCCAAACATTCCAAATAAACACACATCAACAGTTGGCATAATGTTAATTGTGAAGGACAATATTTTAGGAAAGCTAATCAATGAAAAATGAAATCCTGAAATGGCATCTCGCCTTAATATATCCAATGAGAAAGATGTGCGGGTTCAATTCCGTTCAAAACTCTTCAATATTATGCCCGGACACTCATCAAAATTTTTATGAATTTTAAGTTTTTCAAGGGAGATACCTCAAGCAAAAAAGGATGAATTTCTTCGAAACAGAATCATAGCACTGCTTCTTGAAGTAATATATCCAGTGACAAAGGAATTGAGAGCATAGGTTTAAAAGACAATTTTGATGAATTTTAAGTATCTCAGGGAAGATAACTCTGGAGAATATTAATATTTGAAGAGTAGCATTTTAAAGGATTGCCAGAAAATCCAAGATGGCCGCCAGAAAAATTGACCAATCAAATTCTGAATAGAAGTTCTGGAGCCTGGTCGTTGGTTTTATTAATGACATACACATACCTCCACAGATTATTATATAGCTCTTCCCTTCTCGGAAGGAAAGATTAGTAGGAAGAATTTTCCACTCACTGTCTGCTGGGTATTGTGATTGTTGAGTATCTGAAGGCTCGGTCAGGTATCTCTACTCTCTCTATATGAATGAGAATCCTAGTAATTCACTTAAATACTAGAGCTCAATAGATTGGCATTCAAAAGGTTAATGAGCAATACCTTAGCCGGCACTAGATAGATGGCGCTTCTGCTAAGAAAGCGGCTGATTGGCTAACAACAATCACATGTCCATTGTTGATAGCAACGACGACATCATTCTAGTTTTATACTCCAATCATAGAATCCAGGTTTATGAAGACAGATGAAGAGGATGTTGATCGTCAAATTGACTTTTCTCTGAATGTCTACATAAAACTGGAACAACTGCCTATTCTATGATTGTAATCTACTTTCAGACAAATATATGTAAATAATAGTACATATATTTGTATACTAAACTATATCTATTAGATTATAGTGAAAATCTAGCTTCTTAATTGATATGAACTCCTAAAATATAGACTTTAGAAACCCTCAACCTTACCGCCTGCCCCCACCCCCCCAAAAAAATTTGACTACGGGGTGGCCTGAGATGGGCCGTAATCTGTGGAGGTAGGCATATGTCATTAATAAAACATATGACCAGCTCCCCCAAGGGGGACGTCTAGGTCATTGTTATTAAATGACACCCTACTTCCACAGATTACTCTATAGCTCAACCACAGATTTCAACATTGGATACATAATTGTCCTAAAGGAGGGAGACGAATTGAAAACACATGTGATGTTAAAAATACCAGACACACCACACATTGTTATCTGAGAACATTGTGAAAGAAAAGAATATATAGGGGCCTAAATAGAATTTTTAGAATGAATATTATGATAATGGAATATGAATGAATCGAGGTAGATGAAAACTAAAATTTAAAAAGTGATTGAAATACGAAAGTGAATGAAGACTGATAGTAAAATGTGATGGAACAAAAAGTAAATAAATGAGATAGATTGAGTCATTGAAGGAAAAGGCCCACTCACCCACTCATGAATTGTCTCCAAAAGAAGCTAATTCGTGACAGAGTTCAATTGTTTCAACAATCCAGAGAGAAATGGAATTAATAGATGCAGGATGATCGAGTCCTTCTGTGTAAGTAACACAAAGATAACAATTGCCATAAAATTTATTGTAAATACGGATCTTATAAGAATTAGAGCCATAACAGGGCACCAAACAGAAACATCTGGCGAAAAGGTAGATAACTTTGGAATAAAGATTGGAACCCCAAAATGGTTCATTGATTGAGTTTGGAGAAGAATTCAGATCTGGATAAAAAATCAAACTATTATCAGTTATCTGAAACCTATCATCCTCCGCCGAAAGAGCATGAATCTCAGACCTACAACTGGCGGAAGCTACTGCTAGTAAAAAGACAGACTTAAGTGTTGGATGCTTGAGACATATAGATCCTAATGGTTTGAAATGCTTGTCTGCCAGGACTTGAAGTGCCAAGGAGAGATTCCATATACCACGTAGGCCGAGGCTTCTTAACAGGAGGAAGGGAATTACCCATACCTCTAGCCAGATTATGGTATGGAAGTGAACTGATCTAAGATAAATGGATTCTGAAAACACTGATGAAAGAAGTCAAAGCAAAACTATACAATCTCACATCAAAAAGATACACAAGGAAACTGTGAACTGATTCACCAATCATTCAATGGGCAAGATAAAATTGACTGAACCATTCTTGAAATTTTAGCTCTAGATTTATAAATGATAATGGCAGAAGAACGGAGAGACTTTTATAGAATTTCTCACGATCTTGACAAAAAGATAGATAGAGATCCTGACAACAAACAAGAATGCTGAAGCGTACAATGTCTCGCCTGTAAATTCATTGATAACGTGGATTGCCAAAGCAAACTTGGCATGGTGTTGTACCCTTGCATAGCATATAACGCTGCTGTAAAATTTTGTTGATATCCGGTGCGCCATTGTTGAAAACAAGAGGTATCAGAAGATACCAATATCTCTCATTTTTAAATTATCGTAGGACCCGGTCTGCCCAGGATTAAATATTCTGTGAAAAAATGATTTCCAAGCCATGCACATATATAGAATTAGAGTGACTCAAGAACAAAATAATTTGTTGTACTGTAGTCTACTAACTACAAGCTTCAAAATGATATGTGACATGACCACATTTGATAAAATTTATTTTCTGCCCACCATTTCCCCCAACCCCTGCTCCTGGGGGTGATATCAAAATTCCAACGTGTCATGCACATCCCTGACCATATGTGCAATCATACCAAAGTTTCAAGTTTCTATGTGAAATGGTCTAGGAGTTGTGCTACAATCGATTGGTGCCCACAAGAACTATCAGAAGATTGCAAATAGCTTACCTGTACTGTATATTAATTGTACATCACAGGATATGATGGACCACCGGATACAGTCTCATTTTGAAATTTGAAATTCAACATGCCGATTCAAAATACCCATGTACTACCCATCGGGCAAGCATAGCTTGGAGACTGAACCATAAAGCCTTTCTGCCAAGGAGTAACCTGAAGTCATTAATCATTGTAATGACAACTGGCACCCTGGGGCTAACTGAAAGGCAAATGGTCCAAACATAAGCAAAGTTCATAGTTTGAAAAAAGAAGAAATATTTTCAACAACAATCAGCATAATACATATTTGGATGTGAAATGGTCTAGGAGTTACAATCGATTGGTGCCCACTTTTTACCCCGCCGCCTACCCTCAGTTTGACCCAAGATCAAAATAATTCCTTGTACGTCAGTCTACTCATCATTGGCTTGAAAATGATATGTGACATGACCACCTTTGGATACATTTTATCTTTACCCACAGTCTCCACCACCTGGGTGTGGGGGGGGGGGGGCATAACAAAATTTCAAAAGGGCCATGCACATCCATGTCCATATGTGAAATCGTACCACAAGTTTCAAGTTTCTATCTGAAATGGTTTAGGAGTTGCATTACAATCGATTGGTGCCCACTTTTGACATTTTGACCCCCCGCCCCCCCCCCCCCCCCCTATGCTCAGTTTGACCAAGATCAAAATAATTCCTTGTACTGTAGACTACTTATCATTGGCTTGAAAATGATGTGCGACATGATAAGATTTGGAAAATTTCTTTTTTTTATTCCACACTTCCCATCCCGAGGGCTGTACCCCTGGGGTCACACCAAAATTCCAAGTGTCATGCACATCCCTGGCCATATGTGCAATCATCCTCAAAGTTTCAAGTTTCTATCTGACATGGTCTAGGAGGAGTTGCATTACAATCAATTGGTGCCCACTTTTGACCTTTTGACCCTGCCCCTTACCTTCAGTTTGAACCAAGATCAAAATAATTCCTTGTACTGTAGACTACATATCATTGGCTTGAAATTATATGCAACATGAGAACCTTTGGAAAAATTTAATTTTTGACCCCACATTTTCTACCCCCAGGGCCCTGGCCCCTTGGGGTGATGCCAAATTGTCATATGGACAAGTCCTAAGCATGGTATGAAACACATCTGTGAAGGTTTGAAAAATTTCAAAAATCAATATAGTTTTGATTTAAACTAGTCCTAAGCATCGTATAGAACACATCTGTGAAATGGTTTTTTTTAAATCGGATGACCCTCACGAAGTTGAAAGATTTTGAAAGAAGTGGGTACAAAACTGCAAATGTCATTTTAAAAAACCTTAACCATAGGATTAACATTAAGCTGGACACAAAAATTAGTCAAAGTTAAAACTTGAAAAAAATAAAGAAATATTTCAAAAGTCGATATAGTTTTGATGTAAACTAGTCCTAAGCATCATATAGAACACATCTGTGGTCTTTTTTTAAATCGGATGAACCCTTAGGGGTACAAAACTGCAAATGCCATTTTAAAAAGCCTTAACCATAGGATTAACACTAAGCTGGACATAAAAATTAGTCAAAGTTAAAACAAGAACAAAACAAAGAAAAATGTCAAAAATCGATATAGTTTTGATGTAAACTAGTCCTAAGCATCGTATAGAACACTTAGGGGTGCAAATGCCATTAAAAAAATCCTTAACCAGAGCGGACGGCAATGGCAACATTTATCCACCCTCTCCCAAAATCTCTTTTTTCAACTTCGTGAAAATGGGAGATAAAAATAAGTTGATTAAAAAACCTTAACCAAAACTGCACAAATGAAGGATGACGCCACCACCAATGAGGACGCCGACGCCAATGACGCTGGAATTAGTGATCCCTATGTCTTGCTTTCTGCTTCGCATATGAGACAAAAATCTTCCAAACTGTCAATTGAAATACACTCGGGATCTGATAACAGATACTCACTCTGTTCGGCGATAAAAGATTCTCAGAACAGAGAAACATGATGGGAAATGTACTAGGAGGTTCAGGAGATCCGGAAACCACAATTAAACTGGCCAAAACAGGACAATAAAAAGAATAATGCACTTGGTTCTTACACGTTTCAAATGACTGGAGGAACAAGAACAGATGGGGAAATGCGTAACCGAACATGGAATCCCATGACTGAGCTAGAGTATCCACTAGTAACGCCTACTGGAAACAGAGATATGTAAGTAGAAAACCTTTTGTTCTTGGATGAGTCAAAAATTTTTACGAGAGGCCACCAAAATGGATGAAAAAACCGACTGGACTACACCTCCTCTCAATTACCAATCTGCTGTCTGGGAATGAAGAGGGACAAGACAGATCTGCTAAGAAATCGAGCATGCCTGGGACATGGGAAGCTCTTAAGAAAAAATATGTTCCCTGCACCAGAAGAGCAGAATGCAAGATTCGCGACAAAGGGACACTGATGTGGTCCCCCCCCCCCCCCCCCCCCCCAGCCCACACCCCTGGTGATTGATGAAGAAAACGCTGAAAAGTTGTCGAACAGATAAAGATTGTTGAAAGACAATAAGATCTACCGACTTCACCAGGATGTGAAAACTGCCCAAAGCTCTAAAAGATTGACATTGTGAGAAACCTCCTCTGGGACACAGACCTGAGTGGTTCGAGAATGCCAAATCTCTCCCCACCCCTCCTGGGATGCATGAGTGAAGATAATAACTTAAAGAAGAGGAGGGAGTAAGGGCACACATGACAGAAGGATTGCATGGTCTTACAGAAATAACACTAGAGAAGTGCACAAAACTCTGCCTTTCCTCTAACATCGATGAATTAAACCTACTGACAGATATGTCACCAGTAGATGTCAATTTATGGCCAAATAAAAAAGGGGTGGGATCCATCATCTAAGGAAAACAGAGATTACTAGTGAACTGACAATCAACACCTTCTGTAGAAACAGGGGTACAGGACGCTATCAAACCAACTCTTGTCAGATGTAAGAGTAGCAAAAAACAAGAGGCCCAAGGGGCCTGTGTCACTCACCTGGAGCATTATGCATTTTTGTCACAATTGTTAGTGGGTGGTTTAGGAGTAGTCTTCTAAATGAGTTTGTGGACATTTTTGCAAGTCCAATATGGCGGCCAAACATGCTACATTTTGATTGGTCCACTTCTGCCATGTTTCTGACACAGCTTCTTCCCGTGAAAAAATTTTAATGGCACTTAGTGCCTAATTATATCTCTCAAATTTCGGCCCAATCCGCTCTGCGGTTCTAGAGTCATTTTGGCAAAAATTAGGCTATCCAAGATGGCCACCAAACCATATGGCCAATCAAGTTCCCTTGAAACAAACTTGGTGCAGCTCTTGCCCTAGATGATATTTCATGCGTTTTGAAATGATCCCCTGAGCGGTTTTGGAGATTTTTAAAGACATTTTAAAGCGGCCAGTTTTTTTGACGGATCAACTTCTCTTGAACAAACTTTAATGGTCCTTAGTCCTTAATCATATATCACAAATTTTGGCTTGATCACTTCAGCGGTTCTAGGAAATGAGTCGTTTTTGCGAAAAGGAGGTCATCCAAGATGGCTGCTGAACCATTTAATCAATCAAGTCCCCTTGAACAACCTTGGGTCAGCTTTTACCACAGATCATATTTCATGAGGTCTAAATTGATCCCTCAAAGGGTTTTGGAGAAGATTTTTAAAGACATTTCTAAAAAATCAGCTGAAATCCAAGATGGCCGCCGGCCAAATTGGCCAATCGGCTTCGTTTGAACAAAATGGAATCTTTATGCCCAAAGGATGCTTCCTGCCAAATGTAATTGAAATCGGCCCAGTAGTTCTCGAGAAGACATTTTAAATTTCCCATTGCTTTAGTATGGGAGCTTTTGGCGGGAAAATGATCCAAGACAGCCCACAAATCGTTTATCTGACAGTTTCGAAAATTGCAAAGTTGAGATCAGAATACCCAAAAACCTATATAAAACCAATTTCGACCTCAAAATCTATCAAATAAAAAAATCCAATATGGCCGCCAAACAAGCTATATTTTGATTGGCCCATCGCAGCCATGTTTTCTGGCGGATTAACTTCTCTTGAACAAACATTAATGGCCCTTAGTCCCTAATCATATATCACCAATTTCGGCCTGATCGCTTCAGCGGTTCTGGGGAAGAAGTAATTTTTGCGAAAACTAGGTCATCCAAGATGGCACATTTGGTCAATCAAGTTCCCTTGAACAAACTTGGTTCAGCTCTTACCCTAGAACATATTTTGTGATTTCTGAATCGATCCCTCAAACGGTTTTGGAGAAGAAGATTTTTAGAGACATTTCTAAAAATGGGTAGAAATCCAAGATGAATGTCGACCAAATTGGCTGATCGGGTTCCTTTGAATAAACTTGAATCTCTATGCCTTAAGGCTGCTTCAAGCCAGATATAATTGAAATCAGCCCAGTAGTTCTTGAAAAGAAGACATTTTTAATTTCCCATTGCTTTAGTATGGAGATTTTGGC
Source organism: Chaetoderma sp. LZ-2023a (assembly GCA_034401795.1). Taxonomy (NCBI): domain Eukaryota; kingdom Metazoa; phylum Mollusca; class Caudofoveata; order Chaetodermatida; family Chaetodermatidae; genus Chaetoderma; species Chaetoderma sp. LZ-2023a. Next base: position 59,663,616 of record CM067373.1, read on the forward strand.
GGGAAAATGATCCAAGATGGCCACCAAATCATTTATCCGACAGTTTCGAAAATTGCAAATTTCATATCAGAATACCCAAAGACCTATATAAAAACAATTTCAGCCTCAAAGTCCATCAAATAAAAAAATCCAATATGGCCGCCAAACATGCTATATTTTGATTGGCCCACAGCGGCCATGTTTTTTGACGGATCAACTTCTCTTGAACAAACTTTACTGGCCCTTAGTGTCTAATCATATCTGCCAAATTTTGGCCTGATCCCTTCAGCGGGTCTGGAGAAGTCATTTTCGCTAAAACTAGGTCAACCAAGATGGCCACTGAACCATTTGACCAATCAAGTTCCCCTAAACAAACTTGGTTGAGCTTTTGCCATGGATCATATTTCATGAGATTTCCTTCAATCCCTCAAGTGGTTTCGGAGAAGATTTTTAGACATTTCTAAAAATCGGCCAAAATCCAAGATGGCCACCGGCCAAATTGGCCGATCGGCTTCGTTTGAACAAACTTGGATCCCTATGCCCTAAGGATGCTTCCTGCTAAATATAATTGAAATCGTCCCAGCGGTTCTTGGGAAGAAGTCATTTTAAAGGAAAAGTTGACAGACGGACAGACGTTGGACACACGACGAACAGTCGCCACAACATAAGCTCACTTGGCCTTTCAGGCCAGATGAGCTAATAACAGGGTTTGTACACCTTTCAGTATTTGAAATTCCATGACTTTTCCATGACTTTCCATGACTAAAATTAAGAAATTCCATGACCTCCAAGAATCAATAGCTAGGTCAAAGACAGTCAAATTAGTTTTAAAATGTTCAACAGCATATAGTGAATCATATGGAATTCACTTCATCTAGGGCAAAGGGTGAACATGTGAGAATATCCGGTACATTTTTAATAAAATCTGAGGTTTTCACATAAAAAATTGACGAATAAAAATTCTGAATGGAAGTTCTAGAGCCTATGATCATACATGTAGTATCCTTTCAGCCTAACTTGGTTGAAATCGGTCAAAATGGTAAGAAGCAATATGGCCATTTCTAGTAAAGATTTTGACCCCAAAAATTGTCTATTAACCCTTTAACACTCATATCAGCCAAAGCCGGCTTCTGTCACGCGTGGTCTTGAGAGATGTCCATTTGCAGACCAAGAGAAGACTACTGTTGAACATTTTTTTATAAAATAGTCTTCACTTGGTCTGCAAATTGACATTTTCTTTGAAATTAAAAAAAAAATTTGAACAAATTTAAGGCTTAGAGCCGAGGCTTCTATTTGGACAAGGTGTTCAAGAAAAAATTGAAATCCAATCCCTAAAATTGTTACTTTCGCAAATATGTTGCGCACTAATAGCTAACACGCATGGGAAAATTTGACAAAATATGAGCCAAAAAAGGCTTATACATGTATATAACACGCAATCAGAGTTTAGAAATATTGCAAAACATATATTTTTTAGATGAACGAAAATTGGTAACTTTACCGCTAGATTCAAAATAATAATAATCCTTCATCGGCTAAATATCTTGTTATTCTTTTAATATTACCAAGTTTATTTCATACTTTAACCGTAATAGAATGCATAAAACCATCTTTGAGCAAGAAATACGTTCAATATACAGGGGAATCTCCATACGCTAGCGAGACCGAGATATCATAAGCTGGTACCCGATTCCAATTGCTCATAATCACTGAGCCAGAGAATCGCCAGCGAGGGTATGAGGAGTCGGGTACCAGCCTAGAGATATCATCGCCATCTAATTATCATAATGTAACCAATTCGGCCGGGACGAAATCGCCCAAATGAACAAAAATCTACTGCCGAATGCATACACTGAGTAGGAAATAGTGAATTTATTGCGCAAATTGTTTTAAAAACATTCTCATCTGTACATATTTATTATTAATTTGGGATATTCGCATTCGCAGCGTTACAAAACCCGTTTTTATTTGGGAGGCCTCCTTCCAGTCCAGATATAGTTCAGTGGAATGTCTCCAATCACAAAAGAGTTTAATAGGGCCTACCAACATAAGAAAGGATTTAACCTCATTTTAATTCTTACGTTGTTTTGGGTCATTTTATTTTGGTTGGACATATGACTTTGATAATGAATGAAATCATGTGATCGCCGCGATAAAGATATGGAAATACATTTCCGAGCTTTATTTCCCCATTTCACATTTGTATGCCATCAGATTTTATTTTTATTTAGGGAGATTATCATTTTCCATGACTTTTCCATGACTTTTATCAAATTGACAAATTTCCATGACTTTTCCAGGCCTGGAATTTAGATTTTCAAATTCCATGACTTTCCATGACCTGTGCGAACCCTGTAATAAATGCCCTAACAGGACACCAGACAGGATCATCCAGAAAGGATGAAATTTTGAGCTGCACTAAGAGTATTTAGTGCTACTACAGTACTAATATTTAGTAACTCTTAAATAAGATGATGAGTGGATCCTAAGAAATCGAGACTACAAGTAATAGATCATCTACCCACTACATGGGAAATTGAATCTAGAGAATGCAGAAATACTATATATCCTTGATCTATAAATGTGACGGCGGATGGAACCTGCCATTGGCTTCATTTCTTATTTCAACGATTGAGGTGGGTCTGAAAGTCTAGCTTGTAGCAATATGATGAAATGATCAGGTGACTGACAAATCGTAGGAGCAGAAATTGACACATTTTAAAGAGCTGTCAATTTGTAACATGCAATGTTTAGAATCTCCAAACGTAAAATTTATTTCAATGTCCAAACAATGACTATCATTTTACTGATGCCATTATGAAACACAAATAGAGAATGGCTAAAAAAACAGTTTTCATTCACTACACTCGCCTCGCCCGATCACTCATCGGCCACAGTTTATTTGCTGAAGGATCATTGCGCTTATATTCCCATTTAATTTTGAAACATCCCTCTTTAATTAAGCAAAACAAGTTCATGCGTATTCGTCACATTTAGTCAAAGTATTAACCCTTTAATTGCTAAGAAAATAAAAATCTCTGCTTAGTGACCATCTCTTTGCAAGCTAAGGTTATTAAAAAAACTTTACCACTGGACCGACTGGATCTGTTATGGATTCAGCCATTCCAGTGGCAAATCTTCAAAAACAGTGGTCTGCAAACTGACATTGATGATTGGTAATATCACACTACAGTAACACTACAGAATTGTTAATATCTAGGGTTCCTACAGGTCATGGAAAACCTGGACAGTCATGTAATCTGGCTTGATGTTTGGAACCCCCCCACCCACCCAAAACCCTGGTGTATTTTCGCACTTGCGCGGGTCGGTGCAAGAGCATCCAAAATGTGATAGAATTGTGTGCAGTTGAAAACGTATCTACAGTGCAGGTTAAAAACATCAAGGACGCAGTCTATTTCAGCTGGATGATCTACACCTGCTGCTCGAAACAGTCTAGTGAGGTGCAGCCTATGATCGGAGGTGGTAAGCAACTCCACAGTCTGATACCGTCTGGGAAGAAAGAGCTCTGGTAGCACTGTGTTCTTGCATGTGGAACGATGAATTTCTGCAAGTGCCCATGTGTTAATGCAGCCACCGGGATTAGTTGTTCTGTCGAGTCTCGAGATCTCCACTAGGTCATTTACAATTCGATACATCATAATGGCTTTGGCCTGTGCTCTTCTTTGTTGGAGAGAAGGCCATTGTAGATGGTTAACCATTTATGTGCTGTGTGACACTACTGGTCTTATAATACTCGCTCATAACAAATCTGGCTGCTCGGCTTTGAACCATCTCCAGCTGCCTGATGTTGTTGGCTGTAACCGGGTCCCATATTACACTCGTATACTCCCTGATAGGTCGTACTGCAGTTTTATAGCTAAGTTCATCCGTTTTTTTGGGGCAATGGTGTAGATTTTGTTGTAGAAAGGCCCTAGTGCCATTGGCCTTCTTGGTAATCTGTGTTATATGATGGTTCGATTTTAAGGTTCTATATAGATTTATTCCCAGATATTTAGCTGTATCTACCTCATCAAGTATGTGGCCATGGATTGTGTAAGGTCTTGAGATTGGAATCCTCTTGTTGGTGATATGAAGCACTTGGCACTTTTTAAGTTCTTAGGATGAAATTTCATCAGCCAGCCACTCTACTACGGTTGCAGGCTATCAAGGTAATTTTGGAGCTCAATTGCATCTTCACTTGATCTGATGTTGCGATAGAGCAGAGTCATCGGAAAACAGTCTGGTTGTTGATTCTGGCGAGATGCAGTCTGGAAGGTCATTTATAAATATAAAAAATAAGAGTGGTCCGATAACACTACCCTGTGGTACACCTGACTCTATAGCAGCTGCCTGTGATATCACACCATCTATTACTACCTGTTGTAGCGCTCTCCAAGGAAGTCTCTGATCCAGTTGTTGACATTCCCTCTTATTCCGTAGTGTTCCAGTTTGTGGAGCAGTCTGAGATGGACTACCTTGTCAAAAGCTTTGGAGAAGTCGAGGAGTATCACGTCTGTCTGACCCTTGCTGTCTATAGTGTGTGCAAGGTCTTGGATGCTACTGATTAGCTTTCTCTTGAAGGAGCGTCGTTTTCGAAATCCATGCTGTGCATTAGTCAAGATCAAGAATTTGCCCGTATGGCCCATGATTGAACTGCAAATAATGTGTTCTAGGATTTTGCAGGTGACTGAGGTTAGGGATACTGGTCGATATTTCTCTGCTTTGTTCTTCTCTCCTTTCTTGAAAATGCTGTGACTTTGTGAATCTTTAGGTTAGCCAATAGTTTTCGGACACCTTCAACAGTCACTGGCCGAGTAAGGACGTGGTCCTTTATTTGGAATTGTGGAGCTATCTTCGTTCTTGTTGAAGATGGATGAGAACTGCTGGTTTAGAATATTAGCTTTGTTTAAAGGGTCAGAATACACAGTGCCATTTGATGCTCTTAGTGGTGCGACTCCTGAGCTATCACATTTTTTGCTGTTTATAAAGCTCCAGAATCGCGTTGGGTTACTGGTTGAATTAGGGCTGATGATATTTGTAATTATTCGCCATATGCATGTTTGCATGAAGAGTAAGCTTGCGTCTTCAACTTCTGGTAGTTTTTGAAATCAGATTCCTTATTTGTTCTCCTTACTTGAATGTATAGCTGCGCTTTTTCCTTCTTGAGAGTTCTTTTATCTCTCTATTGATACATGGCTGGCTGTATCGTGTTGATGTCATTTTAGATGGTACTGAACTATTGAGGGAATTGATCAGGTGGTCTTTGATCTCTTTCCACATTTGATGTATTGACCTAGTGGTTTTATGCTTTGTGATGAGGTTATTTTGGAACGATGAGCAGACATTTTTCATCTCGTCAATGCTGGCCCGTTTCCAGAGATAGATTTTCCTTTTCACGGGCTTGCTGCATGTTGTGTGATGTTTGACTCAACATATACGATGGCATGGTCACTTATACCTGGAAAGGATACACATTTGTTTAATATTGATGGGCGATTTGTGATGAATACGTCCAGCGTGTTGATTTTCCATGTTGGAAAAGTGACCATTTGATTGAAGGAGCCATTTTGAAGCATATCCAAGACTCGATTATTCGTGAATAGTAAGTTCTGGTTTCTACTGACTGACTGTGTTTCCCAATTTATGTCAGGGAGGTTGACATCTCCATCCATCTACACGATAGCATTCTTACGTTGTTGTGTTATTCTTTCAAATAGGGTACACAGATTTTCTATATAGTCATCTTCTTTGTTTGGTGGTCGATAGAGTACGCCAATGACAAGGTCTATTCCTTTACTAACTGATAGTTTTACAAATATAGCTCCCTGGTCGCTGTCACAGTTTCTCTGTTCGAATATGTAATCATTCTTAATTGCATGTGGTTGATCGTATTTGTTGTGAAGGATTTTGTATATTTTGATCATATCCCCACGTAGTCTTCTAAATGTGAGTGTTGGTAAGTTAAGTTTTTTTAGTCTTTCATTATACGGTAGACGCAGACCTGGAATAAGTTTGATGGCACGCCTTTACACATTTTCTATTTCATTTACATGGTTTTTTTTAGGAAGACTAAGACTAATAACCATCTGTTTATGATTTTAATTGTGTCACGCAGACATGTTAAGAATGTAAATGGTGTATGCGCTTCATTAGCGGCTGAATGCCCATTATATTATGGGCATAGTCACAAGCAATGGATACATATACCTACGCATTTTTGCGCGTTAAAGATATTTAGCCACCACTTTATGGCGACCTATTTATAACGTCATCGCGATTCTAGTAGTAGTACGAGTCTAAAAAATAAACAAATTGTCATCATTATATGTGTGATATGGTACTATAGCTTGAAAACGAAGCCTTGCCACGGAGTTTGGCATACCGCGGTGTTAGGACCACTGACCCTATATGTTTAGCCTAATCAGCAGAAACGAACTGTAATAAAATATCGAAAACTGGTAACTTATAATTACTTGCTTAATAAATGGTCAGCTCGATACTGAAGTTAAGCGTATCCAATAATATATACGAATAATACATATGGTAAAATACATAAAATCCTGTTTTCATATTAATAATATAGAATTTATATAATTTTTGTGTAACCAAATTAATATTCTTCTTGTTGTGTATATTCCGCCTCTCTTAGGACATTGTAACTATTAACTTTATTGTCTTAGGGTGTCTTAGGATGTTGCTGTGTACTTAGGTTTGTTCATCCCGTATGTCCGCCTCTTAATCATAATCATAATCATAAAGTTATAGCTTTGTAGGAAATTGTAACCTAATATGAAAGTAGGCGCTGCCTATAAGCGAACGCAGACACCATTTATTGCTTAAATAAATAGGACGAATTTGTATATGGTCGAAATGTCCTAAATATGTTTGCCCATGTATAGTACAATTGAAGCAAATTTTTAATCTAGCTTGGAGGGCATTCTGGTAAATCCAGTCCCCGATATTCACAACAATGTGGCTGCCCATTGTTAGTGACATCCGCCAGCATTAAATAGTGGCGACAGTCCAATGACGTTATAAAATGTGTACCGGTCCAATGATGTTATAAAATGTGCACCAACGTATCGCGGTGCTCCTCGCTATTTGGGGAAATACAAGTTCATAGTAACTATGACGTCATAATGAATTGTCGTCTACTAGAATTTTTAGATCGCATTTATCCAGCCATAGGCTACAAAAATGGGAATTAATGCATGTCTGCGAGTAAATACATGAATGTACATTCCATCCGGGTACGAATCGGGTGGTACCTGGACTTAAATATCTTGCTATCGGCGCCAAATACATACCACATTGACAACAATGACTTGCCATGGCCATAGGTGTTAAAAATAATACGAGACAGTCAACCAAACCTCATATTGCATTTACAAGACCCATAAATAGGAATAAACAAAGCTTTTATCTGGTTTGTGTCAGATTATTTAATCGCTTTGCATTCTGAAGTAAATGTACGCTATTTTGTGATAACAATATCACACAAATTTTGGACATTGAAAATGCGCAGTAGATTGCCCTAAAACAACGAGAGGAACATACACATAATGAAGAGCCATATCCCATAATGTAACGGGGGACCATGAAGAAACTACAAAAGCTGTATCATAAGCCGAAACTGGAAGCAAAGCAAAGCTCGTGACTGGAAACGAAGCTTTCTCAGTCACATGGTATATGTATTTTAGTCTGGTTCCCTGTCTCATTTTCTGTTGATTTCTTCCTCACTACACGTGCGTACATGTTATCTATATACGCTCACTGAGTTCGCTAATATGAAAATAGCCGTTGCCTATAAGCGAACACACACACCATTTATTGCTTAAATAAATAGGACGAATTTGTATCGGGTCGAAATGTCCTAAATATGTATGCCCATGTTTAGTACATTCGAAACTAATTTTTAATCATGCGTGGAGGGAATCCTTGTAAATGCAGTCCACGATATTCACAACAATGCATTTGCCCATTGTTAGTGATATCTACCAGTATTATTGCATCTTTTAGTGGGGTCTACACCATTAAATAGTTGCGCCAGTCCAGTAACGTTATAAAATGTGTACCGACATATCGCGGTGCTCCTCGCTATTTGGGGAAATACAAACAAGTCCATAGTAACTATGACATCATAGTGAAATGTCATCCGCTAGAATTTTTAGATCGTATTATCCAGACATAAGCTACAAAAAAACCGGGAATTAAGGTCTGCGAGTAAATACATGAATGTACATTCCATCCGGGTGTGAATCGTGTGGTGCCCGACCTTAAATTTCCTTCTATCAGCGCTAAATGCATACCACATTGACAACAACGACTTTCCACGGCCATGAGCATTAAAAATAATACGAGACAGTCAATCAAACATATTGCATTTACAGACGCATAAATAGGAATAAATAAAGCTTGTATCTGGTCTGCATCAGACCATTTAACCATTTTACATTCTGAAGTAAATGTACACTATTTCATGAAAGCAATATCACACAAATTTTGGACATTGAAAATGCGCAGTAGGTTGCCCTAAAATAACCAGGGGAACATATGCTTAATGAATAACCATATACCATAATGCAATGGGGGCCCATGAAGAAACCACAAAAGCTATATCATAAGCCGAAACCGGAAGCAAAAAAAGCTTGCGACCGGAAACGAAGCTTTCTCAGTCGCATAGTATATGTATTTTAGCCTGGTTCCCTGTCTCATTTTCTGTTGATTTTTCCTCATTACATGTACATACATGTTATCTATATACGCTCACTTCATTCGCTATTCTTAGCTAATTCTATAAATTTGGTGATAAGCTACATTGTCTGATAGTCATTTTTTGATTACATGGGTTGTCTAGAGCTCGATAATTATAGTATACTGGATGTTGAGTAAATAGTTTATCTAGTCTGGTTTTAAAACTATTTAGAGATAGAGCTTCAACAACTTCAGGCGTCAGGGAGTTCCACCAGTCTATGACACGGTTAAAGAAAAAGCTTTGAGAAGGACCTTTGAGAAAAAGCTTTGACCAACAGCAGCCTGTTGATTGTATATATTTTTATTTCCAGAAGGCATTTGACACAGTACCCCAGAAGCACTTACTCGCTATGTTGAACAGCTATAGCATATGTGTGCAATGTAGCATCAAGCCTTCCTTAACAAGCGTACACAGAGAGTTAATGGCAATGGAACTTACTCACCGTGGGCCAATGTCATCAGTGGAGTCCCCCAAGGTAGTGTCCTTGGTCCAATTTTATTTCTCACCTACATCAACGACTTACCAGATGTAGTATTTAGTTACATCAAATTATTCGCTGATGAGACTAAGCTTTATCGAGCTATGTCATCGATCACTGATTGTATCAAAATCCAGACTGACACTAAAGAGATAGAGCAGTGGTCCAGAGACTGGTTACTGAAATTCCACCCACAAAAGTGTAAAGTGTTAAGACTTGGCAAGGAACATCCAGAGTACACATATACAATGACATCTTCAGATGGGACTGTAGTAGAGCTCGAGGAATCACCACGTGAGAAAGATTTAGGTGTTCACATAGACAACGAGGCAAATCAGATGGTGGGATTAATTTGATGAACTTTCCGTTACCTTGATAATTAAATATTCTGTCTATTGTATAAATCTAGGGTACGACCCCTGCTAGAGTATGGAAATTCTGTTTGGTGTCCTCGTTACGTCAATGACTGCAACCAAATTGTAAAGGTCCAATGGTGAGCCACTAAAATTCTACCTAACATGAGCAATTTAACCTACACAGAAAGGCTGCACATTCTCAAGCTACCTTCATTGGCATCAGACGCCGTGGTGATATGATTGAAACATATAAATATATACATGGTAAATATAAAACCCCTCCTCCAGGCCTTGAATTAGATACATCTAAAGCAACACGTGGCACAGTCTCAAATTAATAAAGCCCCACTGTAACTCATCCCATCTTCACTTCTAAAACACTAGTCAAGCTAACTGGTCTGTAATTCCCAGGTTCTGAATTATTTCCCTTTTTGAAAAGCACCATTGCATTAGCTGTTATCCATGTTTCTGGTACTACTCCCTCTACCGGTGATTTGTTGAAGATCAGTGTCAGAGGTTTACAGGGCGTGTCTCTCAGCTCCTTGATTACATTTGGATGGACGCCATTTGGGCCTGGTCCATTGTTCTTCACAATCTCTTTCAATATTTTCATATCTTCCTCCGTTGCACATCTTGCATCATGGAAATCTTCACTCAAATGCTTAATTTCAAATTCAGGTATTTCTGTATCTGGCTCTTCCGTGAAAACACTTGTGAGGAAGTCGGTCAAGACATCCACCTTCTCTTTATCTGTGCCAGCAGTCTTTATTCCCTCATTTCGAGATTCTTTTAGTTCTGCATTCCTGTTTTAACTAACATTTTGGAATTGACATATTTCCAAAATATCTTAGGGTTCCTCTTTGTATTCTTAGCTATATCTTTTTCCTGATTTCTTCTGGCTTTTCTCACTAATCCTTTGACTTGGTTTCTAATTTTAGCATATTCTTTGTGTTTGCTTTCATCTCTTGTCTCCATAAAGCCCTGCCAACTGTGGTGTTTTTTCTGATCTTTTTCATTAATGCCTCATTTAAACAGGTCAACTTTTGCTCTTTGTTCTTACCATTATTATTTGATTTTGGGATGTATTTCTCTTGTGCTTGGTTGTACTTTAACATAAGAATATGCAGTGCATTGGTAGTACTTAATCCAATCAGCTCTGTTTCCAAGTCAATATCCAGATCCTTTCTCATCATCTCATAATCTCCTTTGAAAAGGTTTCTTCTTATACATTCGATATGTTGGTGATATACATATGTTAAACACTGTGGTCACTAGATCCAATGAGACTGAAATGTTCCAGATATGTTATCAATTCTTCATTGGTCAAAATCAGGTCTATTGTACTAGGAATGTTGTCCAGCCTTATGCGTGTGGGTTCCCTCACAATTTGATATAAATAGCCGTCTCTTATGCACAATATGAATAACTCTGCGTCCAAATTTTTTGGTGCCATCCATGTATCCCAATTTATGTCTGGAAAGTTGAAGTAACCCATAATCAGCCGGTGAGTGAATTCCTCACGTAAATAGCATGCTGCTTGAATGAGATTTCTCAATGCATTAAAATTTTCTGTAGTGATGCTGGCACCTTTATATATACATCCTACCAACACATTTTCAGTGTTGTTTAATTTAATTTTCACCCAAATACTTTCTTGAAATTTATTTTCAATTTTGTATTCCATCCCTTAATATATAGGGCAACACCTCTTTTGCTTCCTGCCGCTGACTCATTTATGAACAGTTCAAATCCAGGAATCAGTAGTTCTGCCAGAGATGGAGCACATCTAAAAATTTTTGGATAAATCTCTGTTATTCCAATATTACTGAATGGGGCTTCCTGGCTCTGAATCCCGTTTTTAAGTTCTTCCATTTTATTGGTCAGGCAATCTGCATTTGTGTAAAGACATTTCATATTGTTATAGCATTGGACATGCAGGGTAAGCCCCGCCACCTCTCCAATTCCCTTAATCTATTCATTTTTCGTTGCGAGCATTTAAATGTACAGTTTTGTTTCTAAATCTTATTTACAACTTCACGACGCTCTTTCCCCTTTAATCTCTCGCTGCCTTTTGTTTCATTTCGACCACTTTTCCTTCCCATGGTGGACCACGTACAATGTACTTAAATTCCCCCGATTGATTTTCTTGATTTAGTTTCCTCTTTCTTCAAATTTCTCCTTATTTACTTTCCTTTCCTTGGAAGGTTTTTTGTCAACTTTTTCTTTAACTTCTCCTCAGCTTTCGCTAGATTTTTAACGTGGCTCATGAAGTTCCCTTTGGTTTTCTCATCGTCAAATGTGATTCTCATTAACCTAGGATTTGTTTCTATTTTATTAATGTCTCTCTTGCCTAATCTAGTAATCCTTGTTACTTTATCACCGGGGCTGTTCAGTACTTTGCATAATTCTTCGACATAGGCCACATCCTTGTCTTTTCTAATTTCTCCTCTTTCACTTAATGACTCTTCACAGCTGGGAATAATTATGTTATACTTTCTCTCTTCACTTTCTCTGATGGCTGCAATCTGCTCTTCTACCTCCTTCTGGCAAACTGGGTCACTAGTTGCACCCTCCTGCTTTTTATCATTTTCAATAAGTGCCTTCGCCTGTTCTATGTCTGTTTTCTGCACCATATCCCTTTCTAATTTCTGTACCCACTCTTCCATTTTGTTTAGAAGGCTTCACATCTTTCTTCAACCTCTTTTTCTATTCTTAGATTTCTTAGTGCATTTTCCTCGCATGGTGGACAGTAGCAGTGCAGAATTTACCTTATTGTTAGCAGTTTGTATTCTGCACTGGACAAATTTAAGCAATTCTTGCAGAAATGCTTGCAGCAGTACTCTCACTCTAGCATCTCTGACTTCTAACCATTGTATGTGTGATCAATCTAAAATAGAGGCGTGGCTTCTTGGAGAATACACCTCTAATGTAATAACCGGCCATCTTATTATGTCATCACGGCGACTAGACTGTTACACAGACTCCACTTCGGAGACCAGATAGATCGGGACCCAGTCTATCTCTGTAGTGGACTCTAAAAGCAACACTGTGGATCGTGTAGATTTTGGTATCATCTTAACCTCTGTATCACTAGCTTGATACCGACATTAAAATCGACTTGATCCATCCAGGTGTTCGTGTGATATCAGCATCTACGAAACATCAGCAAATTCTTGATCTCATTTTGTGTGCGACAGATTTGAATTTTACAACGAATTCAGGGGGACTATTTTTCTGTTAACTAATTGTCATACAGACTACTATGGGCTTTATATCATCTTGGTTTACGTGAAATAACATTGTCTGGTATGAAGAGAGTAGCTCAAGTGTCCTTTTACACTTCAATTTTCTCTATCACCATATTCTGGTGGAAATCACTACGCCAATGGCTACTCAATACATACAAGATACTTTTCTCGATCTCGTATCGAAGGAGATCTCGCGAGATATGAATGTATGTGCGATGTGTGACTATAGCCTGAAGAACCTTGAAGGAACTAGGAGTGTATGTAGACAAGTTCAATCAGCATGCAGAAAAGGCAGCCAATAAGGCCAACAGATTAGTTGGCATAATCAGATGATCATTCTACTACATCGATCCTGGTACATTTGTCCTGTTGCATAAGAGCTTAGTCCGACTGCATTTAGAATATGACAATGTCGTCTGGTCCCCCTTCTGCATGAAAGACATCCAACTACTGGAAAATGTTCAACAGCGAGCTACAACATCTGTTCCAGGACTCAAACAAATGTCATATCAAGAATGCCTCAAATAACACAAACTGGCAAGCTTAGTATACAGACTTTTGCAGGCGACCTAATAGAAGTGTACAAATATTTACATGGTGTGTACAACAGTCTACCAGAGTCAGTAGTGCTGGCTCCATCCATCAACTCATTCACGGTACTGTTAGATAGACACTACAGCGAAGCCACATACACGATCGATTGTCTGATCAGGCCCCACCGCACCAACATACCAGTTCAACAGGTACAGGATACGGCTGCCAGCAAAGATAGTGTAGACCTGCTACAGGTTGCATAACATACCAAGCAGAAGAGGACTATGTAACTATGTAACTTGTAGAGATCTTCACCTCCTATATAGGAGAACTGCGAAACGTGTAATAATAGTCCTTATCCTATGAGTCCTATTGTTGCCACGACAAGTGTGTTTGTATCAGAAAAACTTTATATTTACACCGCCACAACACGTAGTATGAAAAAGGAATGAATCGAAATGATACCACTTGAAACAAGGAAAAACATATATAAATAAAAATTATATATATATATATATATATATATATATATATATATATATATATATAAATATATATATATAGATGGCAGTATATATAGCACAAGACAATGATTTCATGTATACAGCCAGGTGAGAAAACATTTGGTTCCGACTGGAAAAACTTTATTATTATCGATAATACTGAACACAGGCCATACAGGCCTCTATATTCAGGTGCATGAGTCACGCTAGGTTTTGAAATGGTTACTTCATGGTGAAGGTGCCTCGAAGTTAAATTTAATTTGTGCATTGCCCCAGTATTTATCCAGTCGGTTTTTAAAGCTTTGAATGGTCGGGGCATTAACGATATGGTCAGTTAGGCTATTCCATACTTTTGCTATTCTGTAATAAAATGAAAACTTGGATATATTATATTTAGCTCGCTGGATAAATACTTTTTTACTATGACCCCTGTTACTATTTCTTGAAGCATATTTTAATACTGGTACTGTGTCTGGATCATAGGTATTCAGAACCGTATATGTTTCAACCATGTCCCCTCTCAGACGTCTGTATGTGAGTGTGGGGAGGTTTAGAGAACGTAACATATGCTCATAACTGAGATTGCGAAATCCAGGGGCAATCTTTGTTGCACGCCTCTGCACATTTTCCGCAGAGTGTGTATGTTTTTTAAGGTGTGGGTTCCATACTGCATGTGCAAATTCAATATGGGGGCGCACAAAAGCTTTATATAATAGCAAAAAGTTTTCTTTATCCAAATATTTATAGGTCCGTCTAATGAGGCCCATGATACTGTTGGCTTTATTGATTTTATTTTGAATGTGGTGATCAAAGGAGAGAGCCGAGTCAAAGATGACTCAGAGATCGTTTTCGTTGTCCACATGTGATAGAGTATGGCTAGCATTATCACATTCAAGTTTATATTGGAAATTCTGTTTTGTACCTCTACCAATGGATAATACATTACATTTATCAGGGTGGAATTTTAGCATCCATGTTTTTTACCACATTTCTAGGCTTGTCAGATCTGATTGCAGGTCATCACAATCAGATTGTTTTGTAATATGCTTAAAGATCTTTGTGTCATCTGTATAAAGATATAGACTGGATGTTTGTATTAGTTCAGGCATGTCATTTATGTAGATCACAAACAGAAGGGGGCCGAGCACACTGCCCTGTGGTATGCCACTAGTCATGGCTGCCCATTGAGAGTATGAGTCGTTTATACGTACTCGTTGACGCCTACCCACTAGGAAGGATGTAATCCACCCCAGGGCTGGTTCTGTGATGCCATAACTTGCTAGTTTGTTAATCAAACATATGTGGGGCACGGTATCAAATGCCTTAGCAAAATCCATATAGATAGTATCCACAGTGCCTCCCTTCTCTAGCATATTAATCCATTCATCTAGGACATTTATTAACTGGAGCATGGCTGATCGTCCAGTAAGAAATCCATATTGTTTCTTACTAAAAAGTTTATTTGATTTCATATGGCTCATTATTTGCTCTCTAATAATGGATTCCATAACCTTGCAAGCTACACAGGTGAGACTTATGGGTCTATAATTACTTGCAAGTTTGGGGCTGCCTTTCTTTTTAAAAATTGCTGTTACATGGGCCTCCTTTCAATCTCCTGGTACAGATTTTGTTCTTAATGAAGTTGAGTATATGATTGACAAAGGTTTGGCTACAGAGATGGATAGTTCTTTAAGAACTCCGGGATGTATCCCATCAGGTCCTGCAGATTTAGGGGTTTTCAATTTGGTGAGGTGGGCTAAAACTTGTGCCTCAGTTACTTGTGTCTCAGTGTTTTTAAATGGGATGTTAATAGGTCTAAATTGAATGATTGGTAGGTTGTTGGTTGGTTCATCAGTGAAAATGGTTGAAAAGTGACATGATAGAACCTCAGCTTTTTCTATGTCAGTTTCTGTGCATTGAGGTGTATCTGGGTCTATCAGCATTGGAGAAGTACCAGGTTTCGTTTTAACTTTAGATTTGGCATACATCCAGAATTGCCTAGGGTTTGATTCGGCTGCTTTTACTATATTTTTTTCATAGTTTTTATGCATTTTGTTAGTCAGAGATTTGACTTTGTTCCATTGCCTGTTATAGTTTATTTTATTTTCGTTTGATCAGTTTGTAAGGGATCTTTCCCAGCATCTGTGTTTTTCCCTAATTTGACCTACAGTATTGTACTCTAATGGGATGTCACCTTTCTTAGTCCAGGTAGGTTTATCTTTAAAGGTATTTGATGGGACATGTCGATTTATCATGTTATTTAGTATCTGTTTAAAAATTGACCATTGCTGATTAGCATCATCTGGGCAATCAAAAAATGTATTTGTCTAGTTTATATTTATGAGGTTGTTATTCATTTCTTTATAGTTTCTTTTGTCTAGAAGAAATTTTTTCTTCACAGGTTTTTCTGCCAGATAAGAATGTAAATGGAATGTGATAATAGAATGGTCACTTTTACCGAGTGGGCTCAGGTAATCTAAATCTGATATCATTTCTTCTTCATTGGTTAAATGCAGATCAAGTATACACCTGTGCAAAAGTTAAGCACCACCCTATTTTTACGCACATGCGAGGGTATATTCATGTGCTATGAAGAAAGCAATAGCATAAACATTTATGTACCCATCCATCTTAGTGCAAGAGGTAATAATGCAACTAGAGGAATGCTGATTATGATGGTGGGGAAACACTGTATGTTTTTGTTTGAACTTGAAAACGAGGCCTGAATATGGTTACGTTGACACAACTGACAACTATTTCCCTACAGTTGACACACGTGGCTAGATTGTCATTAATGGTGTCTGAAAACGAAGTTTAACATCTGTGAACGAGTTTGAGACTGTCATTATTAATACCGGGTATATCCACCTTGTGCCTGGATGACGGCCTGGACACGACGTCTCATGCTGGTCACCAACCGACTGATACGCCATTGTGGTATTCGTTGCCATTCAAGATGGAGTGCGTCTGTTAATTCCTGTAGGTTCTGCACAGGAGGATCCCTCCTTCTCACCATGTTTCCCAGAATGTCCCAGATATGCTCAATAGGGTTAATGTCAGGGCTCCTTGCTGGCCATGGTAGGGTTTCGATGGCATTCTGGCAGAGGTATTCATGCACAGCTCTAGCACGGTGTGGTCGGGCGTTGTCATCCATGAATATAGGGTGGGTTCCAGGTGCATGCTTTACAAAATGAGGGACCACAACTCTATCCAGTATGGAATCTTGATATCTTTGTCCATTTAGTGTTCCAGGTACAGTCAACAGATCCAGCTTACAATCAAATGAGATGCACCCCCATATCATAACGGAACCTCCACCAAATGGAACTTCTTCCATGATGTTACGTTGGTCGTACGCCGTGCGTCTGGACCTCCATACACGAGTTCGACCATCTGTGGCATGAAGCAGGAACCGACTTTCATCGGCCCCGTGTTCCCGTCTCCAGGATCTCATGTTCCAGTGTCTTCTTTCGTTGCACCACCTCAGACGCTCCTCTTTGTGGTGTGCAGTGAGGAGAGGACGTCTGACAGGTCTCCTAGCTTTCATGCCAGCAGCATACAGTCTCCTTTTGACGGTAGACATTGACACTCTATTGCGCGTTTCCCATTGCTGGCTGAGCACTCTGCTGTTGGTGAATGGAGATCTCCTAACAAGGCGTACTAGGGCTCGATCATCACGGGCAGTAGTCTTCTTCGGTCTTCCAGATCTAGGCCTGTCCTTCACCTCGTTAGTTTGCCCATGTTTTGCAATCAAACGACTGATTACAGTATGGTTAATGTTCAGCTGTCTGCCAATCTCTCTGCATGACATACCAGTGGTATGCATGCCTATGATTTGCCATTTCACACGATCCCTTAACCTTCGTCTTGCCATAGCGGTTCACAATCAAGAGCTAATTCTCTCTGTACAAATAAACCACGGTCATGAACACAAAATTCCTAATCTTGTCGCCTAAATCTATATGTAATGTTCTACACCTCAAACTGGACTTTTACATAACTGAACACGTGTGCTGTTTCCCGCCACGCACGGACATCAAGCGGCGTGAAGTCATGCATGCATGTGCATTTCGTACTTGGAATTATGTCAGCTAACGCGGGGACAAAAAGTATGGCAGCCTAGTTGTACCATCATGTTTCTACGTTCTATTGTTTTTGCTGGTGCTTAACTTTTGCACAGGTGTATATATTAGGTGTAACATTATTCCTAAATCTAGTGGGCCTATTTATATGCTGGTATAAGTAGGTGTCACGAATACATTCAATGAACAAGTACTCTTGACTTATTTCATTTTTTGTGGTTGACCATGTGTTTCAGCAGGTATCAGGATAGTCAAAGTCACCCACTATTAAAAGATGGCTATAATGTAGCGTGGCAACATGTTTTAATAATTGTAACAGTTTTTCATTGTTTTCCCTGGTTCCACTGTCAGACCTATATATACCCCCAATTAATAACTTGTCCCGTGAATATAATTTTATCTCAATCCAGACTAATTCTTCATATTCGAATGTGATTAAGTCAGAACCACTAGCACATACAGAAGAATGTGTGTAGATGATTATTCCCCTGCCTATTGTCTTATCAACATTTGTTTGGTGTATGGTATATCCATCAACATTGTAGTCCTCTAGGGTTAGTTCTCTATAATGTTTGGGCTTCACTTCAGTTATAATAATAATTAATGGTTTATTGATGTTTATAATGTACTTTAATTCAGTCATTTTGTTTCGGAGACAGTCTGCATTTGTGTATAAATTTTATGGGAACGTTGAATAGAGATTGATGGGATGCTTCATTAGAGGCACCTTCACCATTGGTGGCCAGATTTCTAAAATTATTTTCATATTTGTTATTGTTAGTTTGCTGTAATCCTTGTTCAGTTGTTTGGTAAATGGCAAGCAGATTTCAATAGAATTAGGCTTGGCCGAATCTTCAACAGAGGGTAGGTTAGGTAGTCATCTCATTAGTGAGCGGGCTTTCTTAAGGATTTCTAAAATTATTTTCATATTTTTTATTGTTAGTTTGCTGTAATCCTTGTTCAGTTGTTTGGTAAATGGCAAGCAGATTTCAATAGAATTAGGCGTGGCCGAATCTTCAACGGAGGGTAGGTTAGGTAGTCATCTCATTAGTGAGCGGGCTTTCTTAAGGATCTGGACTAATTGTTAGTTATTAGGTCCAGACCTGTTCTTCTTTGCTTTTGAATATTCAGTTGCAAGATGATCCACGTTGGGCTGGCTCCCACGGACATGTGTGGTCAACTGGAGCAGGAGTAACTTCCTCATCGGAGGTAGCCGACATCAGCAGTGATGTCCTCTGGTTCCTTCTGGACAATCGCATTACATTTCCTAACTTAGTCATGCCGAAGTTCACAATTTGTAACTTTATAACTTAATATTGGCTTCTGTATGGAACGACTTATATATATTTGGAACTTTATTAGGTTGGTAGCGCGAAAGTGACCTATTGCTTAGTGATCTTCCTGTGCGCTGATTGTTGGAGCGATGTTACTTGCTCCTGGGAAGATATGGTTCTGAGCAAATGCACCTGCCTCCTTATATACTACCTGATAACGTCACAACGTGGAGGGAGACCAATTCCAGTCCATCCCGAGGGTCTGCCTGTGTAATACGACCACACCTAAGATTCCACATGCCACCATTGGGCCATGCATGAATAATAAGCAAGTCAATATAAGTCGTCATTTACAAAAAAAACAACCTTTACTGCCAGTGATTGATAAGTAATTTATGATTGGACGATTCTATTAGGATCTATTTATTCCCGTTGATGGCCCAAGTTGCAGAGCGTAATGCGGTTTTTAGGCATAGGCATTTATAAGCATGCTTAATTAAATTTAAGCCAGGCGCCCGTAGGGGTGGGTGAGGGCGAGATGCACTCAGAACACATGTGGCATGATGTCATCTCCCCATCTCCGTTTGTCTCAACCGCAAGTCTGTCTCTCATGCGAGTTGGTGCCCGCGTGTCTATCATAATGTGTATTTCAGGCATGGGAATATATCCTTGTAAGAAAGTCGATTGTTGGGCACATGCTGCTGCTTAGCATGTGCGTAATTTAGATATAGTGAAGCTCGAGGGGGTATGTGCTGGTCCGCTGATAGATATCCTCCCATCGCACTGGTTAGCTGCGGATCTCGGGGTTGCGGATGATGTCTCTCTGCAGTGTACAAAGACCGATTTCTAGAGCCGGTGGAACACAGATGTACCAGTGGGGCCATGCGAGCATTGCCGGCGAGATTGAACCACATGGTGTCGTCCCAAATATTTGTGTCACTGGTGTGTCTATCCATACTAATTTAGAGAATGGAACAATTAGAATAATTAAACAGTAGAAATGTTAATAAATACTATACAAACAAGGTCAATCGGTTGACAGTAGAATGAGCACAATAACACACAATATGGAGCTAGCTGGTGTCCTTTCTACGTGGTGTCGCCGGAGGTACCACACAGGTCCTTGAATCTGCAGAGGTATCCCCACAAGAGTAAGAAATCGCTGAGTAACTTAGCAAAAATTAATATACCCCTAACATACATAGAGAGAACTATGTTGCTGCGAGAGGAAAGTGTCTCGCGCAGTCCTCAGTCACCGAATGTTTCATGATGGTGCAAGAGGAAGGTGCCTCGCGTGGGCCTCCATCACAGGAATTCTCGCTATTGCGAGAGGCAAGAGCCTCGTGCGGGCCTCTGTCACAGGAAAATGCCTTCGACGCCGAAGCGGAGGAAGAGTTGGCAAAAAGGGCCACTCTTTTGTTCAACAGAAAATGCTAAGTGCTGAAAATCCTAGTGAAGCCATAATTAACGTGATGCGTACTGGTTTATGTGAAGGCGGAACGAGCGATTTCCGAAGAATTCCCACATCACCATCTTATGTAGTTCCAAGATGCTGTATTGGTAGATGCCACTTTATTTATTCAGGCCTTCTGCTACAGTCTAACCTATCAATTAGTTGTTAGAAACAAAAACTAGCTTTGGCCGCAAGTGGCAGGGATTCTTACCTATCATTAGATACAGCTGTCAATTGGGCGCAGACGCTTAGCTTCCTGTAGGTCACTTTGAAAGAGCATCTACCTCCACAGACAGCATGCATACATGTTACATCGCAACGCATCCAAATTTGATGAAAATCCGGCTACCTTGCTCCGCAACCACATAAAACATCACCTGGACAATGGCTACATTTCACATAAGCAAGTTTGATCACTGACATATCGCTAAGCCGGGGATAGAGAGGCGTGGTTGATCCCAAGATCCTTCCCAAGACACTCCAATGAGTTGGATTGAGATGCACGTCTCGTCCGTCACCGATTCCTATGGATCCAACTTTTGACCTGTCATTAGGATTAAGTTCCAATGCGCGCAGATATGCACTGCAGGCCGGTAGATAAACTATCAAACTAACATTTATAACTATATGTTTTCGCAGTGCTTTCCTTCGTTGGCGGGGTTATCTAGCTAACAAGTATCCAAGGATACGGGAGGGATGTATGTAAATCAGCACTTTAGCCATCACCGCTCGGAAACCCCTGATAGTTTCCCAGAGTCGGATCCGATCAACGTGCTGATGGGATGTCCAAACAATTAAGAGCCATGTGGGCGGTGGAACGTGGAAAGAGACAATAACTTGATATATACGAGGCCCTATAGGTATTTGGCCAATTTTACACAACCTTGCTGGAGTGCGTGGCTACATTATCGCAACAACCGGAAAAGAGGTATACACTATATGTCTCTTAATGAAAAGATTGTCCCTAACCATTTTAACCTATCCTATCGAGCTAAATAGTAAGGTTTAGTCAGTAACATGCCAGGCTCAAACAATTACAGCATGGTCAGCGACCTCAGTGTAAAATTGATGATGGTGTGAATAAGTGATGCGGATATAAATGTTGCTGTATAGTATCTCCTACCATACTGCAGTCCAAAGTTTTCTACAATTAAACAAAACATATTAACTGGATGGCTATCTGCCATATAAACTAATCAATGTAATAAGTAGATTGTAATTAAATTAAGTAACTAAGTATCATAGATTGATAAACTTTGACAGTGCGGCTAGTTGAGAGCACCACAGTAAACAAGGATAATATTCACAGTAATAAAGAAATTATAAATTGCGGTCCTAAGACCGGGAAGGCACCTATTAGTCATCAGTACCAAATACGGAAATAATAATTAGATGTACAATAGTTTAGTTACTTGAGTACCTAATAGTCATCGGTGCGGAACAGGCTACTATGTTACTGAAATTGAGGCGCTAACATATTCATAGCGTGAGTCGACACTTTCTCTGGAGCTGGAGAGATTTCCGCAGGCGATTCCCGCAGCTGGTTTCCGCAGGTTGGCTCCGCAAGCTGACTCCTCCAGGCAGGGTAGATATGGTACACACTCAGGGCAGTGAAGCAGAGCAGTGAAGTGACCCCATTTAGATAGTCTCTGTAACTAAATCACAATTTATGCAGAAGTGAGAAAGTTTTCCATTAGGCGACGGAAGTAGTAAAGTTGAAGGTTGCCCATTAACAGAGATGGTGGTATACAATGTTAAGCAGTTACATAACCTGGAACATGGTGCCGGATGCGTCGTATAGCTCTTGCGGCGCACCTAGCAAAGTCCACCAGACTGTGGTAAAAAAGTTAATTAAAACACACACAATATGCAGTGCAGAATTTAGTGTCCACTTTTCAATGTGATCAGCAGATCCGGCGAGTCATCCACCAATAATCACCATAGCTCTACATCATGTAGGCTTACATCATGGGCCCGCACAGCCTGCTCTCGGAAAGGCTCCCTAAGAAAGTCTGGATGTGGAAAGCCTAACTTTAAATTTGGTTTACTACCCCCAGATGGCCATCCGAGAGTATCCAAAATTCCGTGGAAGCCGAGGACGTCCTACCATTGTGGATGTGCTGGGATCTGTAAGACACTGGTTGAAGTGCAGATCACTGTAGGTCAGCGGTTACATCCGTCATCCTGGTGGTCCAGTCGTCCTGCGTGGGTCCACCTTCCACGCCGGCGATGCTCCTGATTCTCGATTTTTCACCCCTTTTATACTCGCTGTGACGTCAGAGCTGGGCGCCTCAACCAATCAGCAGCCGAGCGCCAGACAATCAGCGTGCTGGTATACTAGTGACGTATCGACCACGTGTACAAACCACTCTGTTTTTAGTTTAATATATACACGCGATTACGATGTTATAGCAATATTCTAAGTATAATTTAACGGGGGTCTTCGACGATAACTCAGCCATTTCTGGGCCGATTTTAAAATGGTTTACATTTCTACAAAGCTCGTTTTATTCTGGTTCTGATCGGTACCAAGAACAACGAGAACGGATGAATTATAAACATTTACGAGTACCTACTCGGTACACTATACGCATGCACTCGCTTCCAATTCCGAGATGTGTTGTCAGGGAAGCTCTGACGCGCGCGCATGCGCACCATGCATTTTATCGGACTTAGCCAATTTTTTAGGAGAAACTTCTCTCATAGGGATTATGTACGCATACTATCCTACCGGGGGGGGGGGGGGCGTTCTTGGAGCGAATCCGGAATAGCCGTGCCGAACCCAGCTTTGCTGGGATGGTCAGTACTCGTCCGATCAGTCTGCACTACAATAGGCAATTCGTTTTAGGATAGCCACAGTAGCACCATTTAAGATTGGGTAAAAATAACGGAAGTCTTTCTCTTACAAATAAAGCATGTGGTGTTTACACTGTTAATAGGTGTACGTGTCAAGTTGCGTAATCAGCTGGTTGTGATAATCTCCTCGCCTCAGGTGTTGGTGTTTTGTCCTGACAGAGATTGTAACGAAGATGTCATAATGGGAGGGTATTGGCAGAATTTCGATGTTCTCCGACATGAAAACTGTTTTGAAATTCCTCATTGTGTATCGGTCTGTGACGAAGTGTACTATTTCGGAACGGCCACATTAGCTTGAGCCGAAACATTAACAGTGGTATTTACTCCAAGTTTAGGCATAATCATATTGTAATGGGCTAGGTTACGACACCATTCATATAGATATGACTTATGATTTTACCGAGTCAGGCTGGCTTCCAAGTTGTCATCTCCCACAGGACGATCTAGCAATGCCATTCCTAGACTTGGAGATATATGGTACAATACAATTCAGATATAACATTACAATAATAATAGGGCTTTGTGTGAAGACTCATTGAGGAAATCAATTTCTGCGTATATAGTATTCCATGGGGTGATTGTGGGTGTTTATTTTTTACTTACTGTTAGATTAGGCACTGTTTGCATGTATATATAAAGCGCTGTGCTGTTTACTGTTATATGATTGGAGTGACTATTTCATAGAGCATTGCATGCTTTCACTTTGGTACGAGAGAGCCTATTGGTGGGACAAAGTTACATTAGAACGAGAAGACCATAATAGCTTACTGCAGTTCTTGAATCCTTCCATAATATAGCCTCAGCTTTCAGTAGCAAAATTTTACTGGCTTACTGACTACAGTCTATGGGAATTGGCATTCTCTTAATGAACTAATCTGGGATTAAGTGTGTCATGAAGTTGTCGTTTAGCTAATGGGAGGGTGGTGGTGTTGCGTATAGAGAGATGGGGTGATCCTAGGCTAAATCACTGCAGAATATCTCTTACACTGCTACACCAACTGTGTGAAGCTTTGGTTTTGACTGCAAGCTGTCGGTCCGCATTTATGCGTTTGATGGAGTCCCTATCCCTGATTATATTGGCAAAGGCTGTTAAGATTCTTTTGTGTATCTCAGGTGGAATTTTGACTAATAATAGGTAGACGGCATCATATCTATGGCTCTCTCTGTTAAGTGTTGCAATTGACATAGGAGTTGAATGTGAAATTTATCTGCATGCTCTAGATCTGTTGTAGTTATACGTATCTCTTCGAGACTGTGGATAAGACGTGGAAGTACATATATGTTAAACAGATGAACTGGTACTTTACGGGTGCTTGCTTCATGGAGACCGGCGCCCATCATGGCATAGATGGTTCTTCTAGCTATGTTTATCCTTTCATTAACAATGCGCTAATGAACTAGTACACAAAACAAGCGACTTAATAAAATTACGTAACGGTGATCTTATAAACATGTACACAAACAATTTGTTTCTATTTTTAGATAAATATATAAGAGCGGTAAATAACAATCATGCTACAGTACAATTATTACATGTAAGAATAACTATTTTTCTACGGTGTGTATGCTGATCTACAGATCTTGGAATCTGTTAAACTGATAAATATGGGCTTGTTAAGTATGACATCATGTTCACGCGATGTACCACTTCCAGGATTTTGTGGCTAAATTAAGCAATATCGCGTATATCAGCATATGCATTCCTTGCGACTCCATTCATAATTTAAATAAGTATTCAGCCTTTAATGCGCCCGATATGCGATATTTTTCTTCTGTATGTATCATCCTCCACTTGATAGGGGCTCTCACAACAACGTGTGGTAAATATAAAATATAAACTTTGAAAGTTCTTCTAAGTTGCAAATTATCACAGTGAAACAAATCAAAATGTCAATGATTCCAATTGATATATGATGCATACAGTCTCTGTCTGTATAGCTTTGACAAATTATTGGCGGCAACGTGTGCTATTGTGAGAATTGAGCATATATGCTCTACCACAGTGAACATCATAGCAGAGTTGCCTCGAGATAATCTCAATCTGATGACAGAGATCTGGGATATCTGAGATTACTCCTGAATCCACGAGTACTGTGCAGTCGATGATCAATTTGGCTAACAGACGGATATCTCTACAAAGCAGCGTCCACGTGTGACCACCTAATTGTTGTTCAATGAGAGTTTTAAGTTCCAACAAGCTTTTCTTTCTGTGTGTGAGTAAGGCACAGCTAGTAATGAGCATATGCAGATATTCTTCTGGCTGCTGTTGACACAACGGACATGTTGAATCTATTCGCATTTTGTTAAACCTGGCTATGGTAGACTGGACGAGATAGGTTCTTGTTTGTAGTCTCAGTTTTATGCTAGATCTTCGTACATTATTGACTTCATTCTGAATGCTGCTGATGGACAAATGAGGTCTTCCAATATAAAGTCATGTAGTATATGGCAGTAAAACAGTGTTTTCTTTGTAAGGCATTGTTGACGTGGCTCCGTTGTCCACCATTGATCAACTGCACCTTGGATCATTCCATTGCTGTTTGCTGGGAGACTGATTTCGTAGGTCTTCCAATCTGTATTTTTAACAGGTTCACAATTAAAAACATGAACAAATCCCTATTATTCTTAGGAGCGACAGCCAAACGTAAAAGTCATGAAAACTGGTAACGGAGCATAATTGTTTGTTCATGTAGCCGCTTCTCGGAAGACCGAGATTTCTTTGATCATGATAATTAAATGTATGGTCCCCAAATAAAAATCAAAAGTTTTATGATAATTGCGTTGTAAAATATAGCAAAAATTCTCAACTAAACATCACCCAAAAAGCGTACTGAAGCCTGTCTTAAGCGACCACTTTGCGAGCACAACAAAGTGGCATTAAAGAGTCAGCAAATATTTGATGCACGTCGATGATCCTATTTTTTCTTAGAAAGTATAACGTTGTATTCCTTCTATGAACTGTGATGGTAATTCCATGTTATGTTTAACGAATACGCCAGTGTTTGGCTTTAAAAAGCAGGTGTCCGTTCAAGAAGTTTTAAATGTACTTTGTAGACGTCAATCTGTTGTGGGATATTAATTGACATCAACCCCTCTTTCAAACAGAACCCTATCGAGAGATTTCTATTTGATATATGCGCATCTAACGGATTAAAATTATAAAGTGTGACTGAGGGCAGTATGAAAGAATTAGCTGAAATATAAACACATTTTCATATATATTCCTCACAATGTTAATAAAGTTACAATAAATTAGATAAGCAAAAAATCAAATGCCATCTTCTTCTTCTTCTTCTTCATTTTCTTCTTCTCTTCTTGTTCTTCTTCTTCTTTTGGAAATTACCTCGTTCGAGGCACCGACTGTAAGCCGTCGTCAGCAGTACGTAGTACAATGTTATTGATCCAAATCTCGAATGCACTACCGATCCGATTGGAGGCGCCTTGTTAGGGGAGACAATTCTGCATAGTAAAATATGTGACTTAGATTATTTCCCTATGAATACTTGTCTCCCCATAGATAGCATTCTATTTTTAGCTCATCACATATGCCATGATCATAATGACAGCTAAGTTCATGGAGATTAATAAGGGGAACTTGATCAATGAAGGGAAGGCCATGGAAAAGGCAAATGCTTTATGATATCAGAATTATTCTGGTTAATATTTTGAGAATTAGTTTGACTCTAAGCTGTGTTAGGGGAGACAAGTCAAATTAGTTTCAAAATATTCAACATCCATTATGTCAGAGACCAGTCCCACCATCTTGCTTTTCAAATGAAGTCTTACCTACCAGCTGAACTGAAATCTGTTTACCAGATCGTAAACACTTTATTCACTGTTGATTGGTTCAAGTATTCATATGGCAGGGTATCAAATGTGTACAACATGTACATCTTCTGCAGAATGAAAGTCTATACCTTTTCCAGACCTAATTCATCATCTTCCATGCCCATTTTATGATATCTCCAACCACTGTCCATTTCAAATCAAGCAAATTTGACAGATAACTGTCAGAATTAGTAGGTATTATTCATACAGATTCATACATCTGGAGAATGAAATTCCATACATTTTCCATACCTAATTTCTCAATTTCCAGATCAATTTTATGAAGTTCCCATTCAGTGTACATTTCAAAAACGGACAATTTTTGCAGAAAACTGTCCGTATTTGTACTAGTCCATTATGCCAATATTCTGAATATTATCTATACTATTTTGAAAATTAGAATCACACCTGAAAGTTAAATTTTTTATACTTTTTCCAAACCATTAGCTGGAAATGTAAGATTTTCCATAGATTTTAAGGCCTGGAAACAGGTTTCTTATAATTCCATACTTTTCCAGATTTAACATACTTCTGTATGAAACCTGTATCTCATATTGTAAATGAGAACAACGATGGACAATATTACAGTTTCCATACATTTCCCAAACATTTAGCAGAAAATATTGAATTTTCCATATTTTCAAGGCCTGGAATTTGGTATCCTATAATTCCATACCTTTCCAGGGAACAAACATGACAGGATATCAAAAGGCTGCAAGTATCTAGTCACATACTCTGAATATGAAATTACAGACCATCTGAGACACCTAAAAAAATATTTCTTCAAATTTTCAAGATTGAGGTAAAAAAAACCTGGCCAAAGTTGAAGACGGAGTTCGTACTCATTTTACACTAAGAAATTCAAAGAATTTTCTATTACCAAAATAACACAATTTCATGACCTTGAGTTGAGGACCAAATAACGGTGTTCATACTTTGTTGACTCTCTCTCTCTCTCTCTCTCTCTCTCTCTCTCTCTCTCTCTCTCTCTCGCTGTAACAACAACTCTTAGTGAAATTGCGTTCACAATATTCAGCAGCTTATCTGTATACTAATCTTGAAATAGATATGCTGGAACAAGATACAATGGGCAAATAATTGTTCATGACCTATGAGAAAATATGTCGATTCTCCATGTTTTCCAAGCTACCTTGATACACAATTCTCAGCTTACAGGATTTGAAATTTTCATGACCAGTACAAACCCTGTGGAGGTCCCCCATGCATTGCAAAATCATGTATTGTGTTAAAATGTGAAACAAATCTTTTGAAACATTTATTGTGTTAAAATGTGAGACAAATCTTTTGAACATATATTGTGCTAAAACATTAAATAAATCTTTTGAAACATTTATTGTGTTAAAATGTGGGACAAATCCTTTGAATCAGTAGTTTTCAAGATAATAATAATAATATTCCAGATTTTACCATATGAGGGGACCTCTTGAGGCATACTAAATACTTGGGCCATATAAATGATTTAACCCTTTCATGGACAAAACCGGCCTCTGCAGTGATCTCGAGGAATGTCCATTTCAGGTCAAGAGAAGACTGTTATTGAAAATTTACCACTGGAATGACTGGCGTGATAACCGCCCCAATCAGTCCAGTAGTAAATCTTTTAAATAGTCTTATCTTGGCCTGAAAATGGACATTTAATAAGAAAATATTTAATTTTCTTGACCTAATATAGCAACTAGTGTTAAATAAATGATAATCAGCAGTTTCTTTAAATGACTAAAACTGAAATTTGACCATATTGACGTTTTTATTGTTAGATTACACTATAAAATACATTTAACTAAATATATCTTTATTGCTGCATTCTGATCATATTCCTAAACTATACCAGTATATAGGATTGTTCAGAGTGAGGTATAAACAATAGCTTCTAAAGAAATGTCTATACACAGGGTGTCCAGGACTGTAGTTGACATCATCTCAGCTGATTACAATAGTCTATGCTGGTGAAAATACAATGACTTTCACATCACATATTCAGCTGAGCAAATTTAGATTCAGGAGGTATTCCGTTTAGCGGGTCCGGCACTTTAAAACGTTGAGCATTCTAAAACAAAGTTCATCAAAGGCCTCCATCTTGCATCTCATGCTCACACTGATGGGACTTTTCTACAATAGGCATTGGTACACAATGATCACAAACCTGCAAAGAAACGATTTGACTTGTTATGATAAGATAATAAGCATATTGTCAGGCTTGATAACACATTAATAGTCAAGAAAATCTAAATATTTGTTTATTGAATGACCATTTGCAAGTCAAGAAAATATTATTTTTGAAAATCTACCACAAGAACTACTGGCTCAGTTATCCAGCTAGCCATTCTAGTGGTAAATTTTCAAAAAAAGTATTTTCTTGATCTGCAATTGGACATTCCTCAAGACCACTGCAGAGGCAGGTCAAGTCGGCCAGTAGTTGTCCTGGCAGCGGTCTTGAGGAATGTCCATTTGTAGATCAAGAAAATACTATTTTTAAGAATTTACCACTAGAATGACTAGCTGGATATTTTTCACTGGAATGCCTGCTTCAAGAAGGAAACCAGTTATTATAGTGACAAATTTTCAAAAAAATGGTTGCTCACTGGCCTGCTAATGGACATTCACTGAGCAATAATTTAAATTTTCTCAACCAATCCTGATCATTAAATGGTTAAAAAGCCTTTTACTAGTACGGTGATATTTCAAATCAATGTCAGCTTGCAGGCCACTACATATATTTTTAAGTCACCATCAGAATAGCTGAATCGATAACATAGCCAGTCATTCCACTAGTAACCTTTTTATAAAATATAATGCTTTGCTTGGAAATAGACACTCTCTAAGAAAAGATGATCTTGAACTTTCTGATAGCTTTCAAAAAATTAAGTATTCTTGATTATAACAGAATTGGGCTGATGGAACTAAAGGTTGTAGAGTTTTGCTTTTGAGGTCAGTGCTCAATTTTGATTTTCCACTACATCCAGTCAAGTTGATATTGAGATACTATTTCTGATTGACCAGTCAAGTGGGCTTGTAGCAACCTTTTAACACTCATTTCAGCCAAAAATGGCTTATGCAGTGGGCTTGAGAAATGTGTATTTGCAGACCAAGAGGAAACTATTTTTGAAAATTTACCACTGCAATGACTGTATCGATAACCACGCCAGTCATTTAAGTGGTAAAATCTAAAAAATAATCTTCTCTTTGTCTGCAAATTGACATTCTCTATGAGAAGATTGAAATTTTCTTGAATAAATCCAAGTGTTAAAGGGTTAAATGGGCGCTATCGGGGTCTTGAGAAATTATGTTATGAGAAGACTATTTTTGAAAATTTATCACTGGGCTTACTCACTAGGACTGGTTTGATAATCTCGAGTCATACATCTTCCACAATAGATATCTCTGACATGTATTGGTCGGCATTCAGCAAAGGGACATTGCCAGATTGCTATCTTTAGCGCATTATTTTCTTCTGACATAGCATGTAGAGGGTATATCATATAAATTTACTATATATCACCATTATATTTTAACCCTTCAATCTACATGATCTATTTATATCCCACTTAATGCTTTTGCTTTTGTGTTGTTACTCACCTGGGTAAAAGTTAATACTGATACATTCTGTGCAATATTATCAGGGCTTTAGATTTACCTCATTTGGGAACGCTGCCTATCTGGTCTGGGTTCCACCAATTCCCCTAGAAATTAGAGAATTTTGAAATCTGAGTGATTAACTTTGAGCCATTTTAGTTTTAATAGCACTATAAGACTTTTGAATGGCCATCAAATGCCACAGCATGCATCCCTGAGTATTTAATTGACTAAATCAGTTAATTAAAGCTCACTAATATGGGCGGATTTCATTTGGGCATGACGTGTAGTCATAGCTAAAGGGTAATCTAAAGCCTTGATTATTAGTGATATATGTTCATAGTTATTGAAAGAAAAAAACAGCTAAACTTTTTAATTTTACTTGATATGTAAATATATTAATTATATTTATTGCCTTAGTGCTACCCGTTGCTGTGATTGTCAACATGGGTTTATTTATTTATTGCTGTCTAGCAATCGGCTTTAATTATTTTTTATTATGTGGAGGTGGTTAAGTACCTGCAGGTTATGTGCTAAAACAGCCATTCATAAGTGTGCATCAATGGTAACAGATCCCAATTTTGTTTTACTGTTAACTAAATTCACTATCAACACTGCCATCTCTAGTACACTGATAAGATACGAACCATCACAGGTACCCTGCCCACTCCCCCTTTTCCCTTACATGTAAATACCATATTAAATATATGGTAACACTATTTATACACCAAAATATGTGTTTCCATTGAATCAATGTGTTGGTGTTTTGTTTCTGTTTATGTATTCATGCTAAACAATTAACCCTTTAAGTCAGAATTTGTGAAAATACAAATTTTAGTTTACTAGTTTAGTAAATGTCTGGAAACTTGCCAGGTTAGGTAATACTGTTTTTGAAAATTTATGACTGGGATGACTAGCTGGATTATTGAGCCAATAATTCTCTGTTGTAACTATTCATAAATTGTCTTTAACTGGCATGCAAATCGACATTTTTCTCAAACATGTTGTGGAATCCAGTTTTGGCCATTTAAATGCTTTATTTACTAAATAAGATGCTCTTTATTTTGAGGTAGTCATGTATTGATCGAAGACTTGTATGTTATAATACAAACCCCCCATTATATTCTAAGTTTAAATATGTCAAAAACGTGACCTAAATGCCCGTCAAAGTATCTGGCTATTACACTATTTATATTTGCGAAAACTAGTAGCATCCACTAGATCCTCACCATATCAGTTGTAGATACTTTTTCCGTGCATTTTAATCCGCTGGGAATCTAAAAAATGAAACTCCTGAACATGTTTCAGAAAGGTTTGTACAATGTGGCACAAAAACAAGTCGAATTTTAAAGAGAAATCTACTCAAGCGAAAACACAAACAACACATGTTTTTATCGTAAAAATCAGCCTATGGACCACAAGTGAAAGTCGCGTTCTGAGTGACCTCATCACTTAACAAGCCAGTAGGATTAGTAATCAACTCCAGAAGGCCTAGGGTCTAATAGACGGGATCTCCGCAACACAACAACAACAAAAATATAATTCACTTTCATTTAAAGGTTATATAAAATCTGTATTATTAATATGAAAACAAGATTTAATGTATAGTACTATGTGTATTATTCATATATAGTATCGAATACGCTTACTCGCAGTAGCGAGCTGACCATTTATTGGCAGGTAACTATAAGTTACCAGTTTTCGATGTTCACGCAAAAGTGTAACTCACCAGATATAACTCACCAAATTGCCAATCTTATACCAGCCCAGGCTCCACTTCCGAACACGTCCGATTTCATCTAATCATTCCACTTCTTCACGCCTCTTGCAGGATCTTACTTAAGTGCACATAAACTGATGGATGTCTGATGTCAGCGGAGTGATCATGATGTGCCAGTCCTCTATGCTTCGCAGACTTCAAGCACTCCCTGATAATACTGCCACAATAGCTGTTCGCGGTCTACTAGGAGTGCTACCAGTTGAAGCCTACATAGATATGAGAACTCTTGGCCTACTCAGAACTATACTGGCCCTGGAAGGAAGCTTGGAGCATGACATAGCCATCCGTCAGCTAGCAATGAAGAGTTCCACATCATCCAGCTGGTTTGTCTATGTTCAGTATGAGAGGCTTGGAGCAGCCATCCAAGTATGAGCTTGCTTCGCATCCTTGATGGTGATGGGGCGCTTGGTCAGCGGTCGTGGGTTGACGGAGAAGCTGGTTCGGAATGTCCGTCCACTGTGATGGAGAACGGTGTTAACTCTGGTATATCATCCAGTGGACCTCTCAGGCCAATCAAGGGTGTACCCAGGAGGGGCGGTTGGCTCCGGATGACTGTCGTGAGGTTCAGTGGGAAGGCCATCTATACTGGTGTTCTTTAATCTTAAAGCTACCGTACAGGCAGCACACTATTTGTAGTCGTCTCGACTCCAGAGACCAGCGAGGCGACCTCGCCGTAACATCTCATTTTTTAACTCCTCCATATCAACCCGCCCGCTGGAGCTTTTGACGTATTGCTGTCGCACTTTAGGTTTCTCCGTGCTGTACAGGGATTGGACCTTCAATATGTTGTGGTACTCTTCATCGGTGACCTGGCCATCCTCGAGAGCTTTGCTGACAGACTCATCGATAGTCCGTAGCATACTCTGTGCCAGTGCCACATACTTAGCATGCTTCTCCAGCCTCCTTGTGATCTGCCGCTGCCCCACCCCCAAGCCCATGGCCAAGACAGTGGCGGCTAGTGTCACGCCCCCCACCCCTGTAGCGAGAGTGGCCACAGCTGCCACCCCAGCACTGGCTCCAATCACACCCGCAGCAGTGGTTGTACGCGCGATTATGTTGTAGGCTATCTTATATCGCCTGCGCCTTCTGCTGTACTTTTCTGCCTCATAGACGAGATTCTGTCTGATGGTATCTATCTGCTGGAGTTGCCAGCCGTGTACTGTACCCCCCTCGTCAGCAGGCACTGAGGGGTATATTTCTGGTTGCTTCCGCCACTCTGATTTTGCCATAGTATACCTGGAGATTAAACCTACATCACTTGCAGAATCTGCTCATGAGTCCTAGAAGGGTACATTTTGGAGAGCCTGGCGAACCGTGCCAGCTTGCTGGTTTTGAGACAGACATCTCTTAGACAGAGGTCATCCAGCACTATGTCGGGTGCCAGTAGCTTTCTGAGATGTAACATCTGGAACTTCACTTTATCACCAAGATAGTAGGTCCGCCGCTGGATGGCCTTCTTGGTCTTACATTCTGCGCCATCTCTTTCCACTGTATGACATCTGGCTCATCATCATCTGAGAAGACACCTGGCTCATCCTCATCTGTGAAGACATCTAGCTCATCGTCGTCTGTCAAGACTCCTGCGTCCCGCTTACTCTCCTCCAGGAGGGTCTGCCAGTATCGGAAATTTTCACTGTTCCTTCGCCTTCTTGTAAGGCTCGCGTTCTGTTGATACCAGTTCTCCCGCTGTAGTTGCTCGCCTTCTTGTTGCAGTGCGAGCCTCTGTTCGTTTAAGGCCTTTATCTGTGCAGGGGTCATGAAGGGCCGAACCTCTTTCTTCATCATCTCGGCCAAGGGCAGATAATGCTGGTATGATATCATGTCAGGTCAATGAGTAATAAGAGTGTAAACTCTAAATGGGCGTCCGATATCCCATCCGTGCTGGCATATATGTTAATGGAGGGGCTGTCAAACAGGTGATTTACAGGTGTGAACAGGCTAGGGCTGATAGCTTTCCATAGGTTGTTGTTGGCACCTGTGAGATACTCTTTCACGTCCCGGCCGACTTCTACTAGTGAGCTGCTGTGTGCACTTCCCGGAGGTTGATTTAGCACATCGGCGTGTATGTATGTTGTGCCCCGCTGGGGCACCTCGAAGAGGACCCATTCATGGTACTGTACCACCCGTCTCTCCTCTAGAGAGGATGAGATTACGTTGTCACCACCGGAGAGCAGCAGTCGGACAATCAGCATGGTTATATCTCCTGTTTAAACCCCTTCTATAGCGTGCTATGGAACCCATATTTGCTCACTCGACTGGTCTTGCTGACCTGGCAGATGCGTATGCAGTTGATGCTGCCAAGGTAGAAGAGAGCGATGGCAAGTCATTCGCCCTACAGTACGAAGCAAGCTCAAAGGCATTCTCCCTCCACCCCATTGGTGGTGATGGGGTGGAGCTGCTCACAGACCTCAAGGATGTGACGAAGGAGCACCTGGGTCGCAACATAGATGGCCACAAGATCGTGTTTCGGTACGATTTCCCGAAGAGGAAGTACATCCTCGAGCCGTTGATTGAGCTCTCGGATACAGAGGTGGCAGACATCAACACACTAAATAACGACCTCAGCTTTCATCTGGTCAAACCCTATTCGAGCGGTGCCCCACCGATGGCCCATGATGGCCTGCTATTGACCCTGGCAAAAAACCTGCAGTTCATATTTGAGAAGAATGAAGTGTGGTACCGCGCTGGACCTGTGGGTGACTGGCAAACATGGTTGCCCCTATATAGGCCTCCCGCAGTCATTGACATAGAGGTTCCTCCCCTCTCCACTGTTGTGAAAAAGGATGGGACAGTTCGAAAGCTCTACTATCGGGGATCATCCTTCCTCACCTACATAGGTGAAGGTATCTCCCTGACGCGGGTGGGTCACCGGATCGGGGTTACAGGTGGAAAGCTCCTGCTGCGTCATCCATTCGATGGACCGGAAGAAGCTGTTAACCTCCAGGAGGGCACCCTACAGGTAGATGGCGTGTTACATGTCTCCAAAGTCAAGGGTGCTGTTAAACTGCTTCAGCGAGTCGGACTCACTAGCCCGCAAACGACTCCTAGAGCTACATTTCTTAGCCGGCGGCAGAGTGAAACAGCTAGCCCTGCCCCTGAGGGGATGAAGATCACTATCGATCCGGATGAAACAGGGCTCGATCTGGCACAGATATTTCTCGAGGGGTTCATTCTGTTCAGTTTAACTCTTCATATATAGCCATGGTTCTCATCATACTGCTCGTGCTGGCGTCTACAGCAGTGGCACAGGGCGCTGAGACTGCCATGATATTGGATGCCAAGTGGGCCCACTTCCGGGATGACCCCCAGTACAATCCTTTGGTCAACCCCTTGCGGAGAAACATTTACGACCGCTTTCACCCATGTGAAGAGATCAAGTCTGTCTGCCACTTCTATGGGGTGGAGAGGGTAGGCTGTGGTTGTCTGCTGGAGACCCCTGCTCAGCACCAGATTCTCTGCGTAACATGTGAACATGCCAGAGTCTGCCGTGGTTCAAATGCTAATCACTTTAGCCTCCTCCCAGGTGAGCGTTGTCAAGGTAGATGGAAGCCCTTATGGGTGGTCCCATCATGGCGATGTGACTCTGGCAGAGACTACGTGTTTGTCTGAGCCTACACAGAATAGAGAGAGAGATGCCGGCCCTGTGGTTGATGGCGATCAG
The DNA here is from genome assembly GCA_034401795.1 of Chaetoderma sp. LZ-2023a. Classification (NCBI taxonomy): domain Eukaryota; kingdom Metazoa; phylum Mollusca; class Caudofoveata; order Chaetodermatida; family Chaetodermatidae; genus Chaetoderma; species Chaetoderma sp. LZ-2023a. Next base: position 59,699,997 of record CM067373.1, read on the forward strand.
TGGTGTATATCACTATGGAGGCTTGTCTCTAAATGGGCGTTCAGCCCCTACTCATTTGTCTAAATGGAAATCCAGTTGAGGGAGGTGGTATCCTTTTGACCCCAACACTACTAATGCGTAGCACGCATGCGCACGCGTCAGATCCACGTGTCAGTATTGTGAGAGTGTATGCTTATATTGTACCGAGAAATCACTTCATTCTCGACGTTCTTGGCAATGAAGCGAGAATTTCAAAACTGTTTACCATTTTAAAATCGAACTAGAAATGGCCGAGTTATCCACAAATGGTAATAGCGAGATTTGAACCTGTGATTTTAAGTTTGCTAATAAACACAAAACAAGGATCTCATGCCTTAACTACCTTTGCCATGTATGCATTAGTAATTAAAGCTGATAAGTTATGTGTTCTCATTGCTGTTACTGCATTATCTCGAAGTGACGTCAGACTGATAAGCGCAGTAACCGCAATACTCACGCTCAGAGATAAGATTACTAAGAGGCGAGATTTTAGTAGTGTTGCGGTGGGTCACTCACTAGAGTATTGCATAGGATTCCCAGGCTGCAGACTGGGGTTCAAATCCGCTCAAAAGACCTCGCTAGAACTTACTTGAAATTTCATAACTAGGTAAGACGCTAGGCCGGGGTAATATGACCAGGTTAGATAAAGACCCACCGCGACACTCCCGAGTGCGGGGTAAAAGCAGCACAGACACACACACCAGCTGGCTGGAATAGCAACAGGGTGGGGTAGGAGATAGGTGGGGTAGGATCGGTAGGATAGAATAGGTAGGATAGGTAGAAAAGTGTCCCACAGATAGAAAAACCTCCTCAGGATACCGGCCAGAATAAGAAAGGCCGGCCACTGGCCGGTATCCTGAGGAGGTTCTCCCGGACAGTGGGGTCCACATGGGAGTTTTATATTCTTGGCCATGGCCATTTGTCTAAATGGAAATCCAGTTGAGGGAGGTGGTATTTTTCTACTACCGGCTATACTACTATACTTGATGGGTCAATCACATATATATTTGCTACATGTAGTTTATACATAAAAGAAAAAGTATGTGGTTCTTAACATTTTTGAAATATATACCCTTGAAATTGGCCCAATCTGAAAATGATTCCATATTCAACTGTCAGGATGACCATGTGGGATAGGTGGAAGAAACTTGTGCTTTATGGACAATAAAGCATTAGGTGTGCTCTACAACATATCCAAAATTCTATTTTCTTCCATTCTTCCTTCCATCAAATTTTTTGTGACAAAATGGGATATTGTTGTCATGTGTGAGTATATTTTTATATTTCATGTTAATTATGTGTGTATATAAGTAAATTTTTCCTGTCTGAAAGTGTCAGTCATAGCAATGTGAACAAATAATATTGTAATCCCCACATTAAAAAAAAGTTATGGATATTGTAATCTCCGCCGTCTGTCTGTCCATCTGTCTGTCTGTCACGCTATCTCCTCCAAAACCATTGGGTGGAATTCAACAAAATTTGGTATGTGGGTTACCCATCCATGGTTGTGCTCTGCAACGCAGCATCTATCTTTGGCACCATGCCCTGGGGGTCAAGGGAGCGGGGTCAAAAGGTCAAATATCCTAAAAACTCAGTCACTCAATTACCTCCTAAACCGTTGGATGGAATTTAAACGAATGTGTTAAATGTGAGTTACTGATATGATTACGGACTGTGAGATGACACTTATATTTAACTCCGCCCCCTAGAGTCAGGTTAAAAGGCCAAAGCCAGGAAATGTGGGCATTTGTGATGGGTTACAAAACATAACATAATGTAGACTTTGCACATAGTGTAATAATTTTTTTTTTTTTAATTTTCAAATGACATTATGATTCACAGACCCACATGGTAAAATCTGAGAACAGAACATTTATTTTCAAGGTACTTTATATTCTCTACCATAACACAGTGTACCAATAGTGAACTAAGTGAAGACGATAGGGTTATCTCCCTGTTTTGTGGGTACTATGCTCAATCTCCAGACGATTTGCTAAGTTCAAGATTGGCAATACAGTGACCATCTTTCAACGCCTGCTTTATAAGACGCAGCAACGTGTCATTGTCCTGCTCACTCATCATGTCATAGGTTCCATATCTTCTTCACTAACGTCTTGCACACCAGTGTTTCTAGCATCCACTTCAGCCACATCTACCTCAGGCATTCTAGATAAACAATCAGCATTTGTATTTTTATCACCTTTCTTATACAATATTTCAAAACAATAGCTACTCAGCTCTATAGACCAGCATGTACGACGGCCTGTTAAGTCATTTTCCTGATTGCTAGCCTATATATTCAGTAAAGGGTTGTGGTCTGTAAACACAGTAAACTTCTTTCCACAGAGATATGGTCGAAAGGGCTTCACAGTCCAGACAACAGCATAAAACTATGATATGCACCCCAATTTCTTTCTGATTTCTTCAATGTTGCACTAGCATATCCAATAACTGTTTCTTCCCATTTCTGATTTTGTGATAAAATGGCTCCAACAGATGTATTCGACGCATCTGTAGTTAAAATAAAACTTTCACTGAAGTTTGGAAATGACAACACTGGATATTTCACAAGAGCTTCTCTTAAGGTCAAGAAAGATGCATCACAGGCACATGTCCAATTAAATGATGTTGTCTCTTACCTAGTTAATGCGATCAAAGGTTTGTAAACTTCCAAGAATGATGGCACAAACCGTCGATAGCATGACGCCAATGATATTTTTTCACCTTGTCAATATTCCGTGGGTCAGGTGCTGTACCATTCTTTGACACTTGGTGACCGAGAAATGTAACCTCCCCTTGAAATAGTTGGCACTTGCTGGGCTTAAGCTTGAGCCTTGCTCTCCTCAGTCACAATAATACTTCCTCTAACAGAGATAAGTGTTCTTCCACTGTATTTGTATGCAGAATGATGTCATCAAAGTAGACCAGACAAGATATCCAATGCAACCTAGTCAGAACTAAATCCATCAGCCTTTGAAACGTTGCAGGAGCATTCGTAAGACCAAACGGCATAACTCTGAACTGAAAAAGATTTGTTCCAGTGGAAAAAGCTGTATTTTCATGATCTGCTTCATCTACCTCAACTTGCCAGTAGGCTTGCGCGATTTTTGCCTTGAAGCATCGTGATCGATTTTAATAAAAAAATCATGATTTTCGATTAAATTGTAGGTCCAAATTCCCAAAAGTATAAACCGGGGTAACAGGACTTGTTTCTAGAAAAAGTTGAAATAAATGATACAAAAATAGCACGAAATTATAACACATTTTCATGCGACGAATTCTTACCATCCTATGTCTATGCTTAATGTATACCTTATATCCATCATCGCGGGAGTGAAATTATTAATTGGGACCGCCTAAATATTGCGTATAGTTTAATAAACATTATTTATTTCATCAAAATTTGAGATAAAACGACGCCTAGAAAAAAATATAAATTACATGACGTACTGTATCAGCCTCCGCTTATAGCCTCCCTTTGTAGGACGAGTAACGCGAAGACGCTAATGTTAGTACCCGGGGAGATACTGCGCAATCCACATACATAGGACAGCAGCTTTGAGTAGGTATGAGTGTAACGTCGTAAACTCGTCCTATAGTGCAGTTTATAGTTGTTTTCAGAATGTACGATTTACATTTAAGAGTAATCAACAGAACGCACAGTTCAAAATCTAACAATCTGGAATGCTGTTGCTTTATTTTCTTTATTTTTACATGACAACCGAATCAAAAAGGAAAAATTATTACACCGCCTGAAATTGCTAACTCTAGAATTAAACAGAATTATGTTCACTGATTGCCTAACACTGCAACTAAGTATATACCTGGCATTTTCACAACAGACTCAAAAATTATATGGTGATTCGACGGAGTAACTAGCTGGTTTTCTCAATGACAAAGGTGTTACCTTGCTATTGTTAGCTTGTTTATTGTAGCGCTTTGTGTTGTGATTAGTAATTATTTGATCCATGCATGGCACGGCGGGATATAAACACAATGAACACAGGTGTGAATCGATTATAATTGTACTCATGTACTGATAAAATGCGACGGAAAAGTACACACTTCAGATTTTTAAAAAACATACATTTTTTATGATTTTCCGATTTTTCTTCAATTCCATCGTAAAAATCTCGATTTTAAAAATAAATCGAACTTCACGATTAAATCAAAAAATCATGCAAGCCTACTTACCAGTAGCCTGAAGCACAATCTAAAGTGCTAAACACATTGGCTCCGCATAATGCATCCAAACTGTCATCCACGTGTGGTAGAGGATAACCGTGTTTGTGAGTTAACAGATTTAATTTTCTATAATCCACACAAAATCGAAGACTTCCATCATGCTTTCATACTAATACTACAGGAGAACTCCATGGACTTTTGCTTTCCTCTATAATACCACATATCTTTAGTTTGTTTCTCAATTTCTTGTCTCAGATGGACAGGAATATGGCGACATTGTAGGGCTTCACGGTATTGGAAAAATGAATACCGGTTATGGTATCAATTTTCATACCAGTATACCTTTAATACCGGTATTATTATGATGGACAAAATAGAGTGAGGCTCCAGTAGTACGATTCCATAGTCAACGTATTTCCCATACATACGAAGTAGGCCTATATCAGCACTCCTGAAACAGTCGACGCAAATTTCCACAATAAAACCAATAAATTATACGAATCCCAATATCAAACGCTAAATATGAACTGTCTTCTGTTAAATCATATCCCAAAATGGCTGAAATTCAACCAAATCGTCTCTACAGATGATTTGAATTTGCCACGAAATTACAACTACTCCGTGTCGAGATCAAGAGATACCAGTAACCAGTGACAATCTCGTCCCAAATAAACTTGCCCAGTTAAAGTGCGAACAACCAAGATTGTTGTTATTTGACTGACAAATGTCATTGCTACGAGTCAGACGTTGGATATGGGCTGTTTCACAGTCATGGTCATTTCTGGGAATTTGTATCTTTGCATGCTAATAGCTAAATTAGAGGCTGTAGTATCACTGTCATTAGGGCCAGTAGTTGCTACTAAAGATGGCACAACATGGACCACTTTTTATTTCACAAAATTTTGTTAATTTTTGGCAAAATGGCATAAAAATAGTCATTTTTTTTACAAACGGCTGTCTCATTCTCTCCAGATACACTGCATTCATAGTGTTTAAAAAAATACAAGCAGAAACTGAGACTTTTATTTGTTGTTGCATCAATTTAATATCTTTTCTGTACTTTGTCCACAACATATTATTCATTTCACACTGTGAATATTTATTTCACCCTCAATAAATATGTCCCACCCTTCGTCCGTCAAAAAATGTCCTCTCCGGAAATGCATATTGTAGAAGAATTTTTTTATGTGAATAACAAGCCTTTTTTAAAGTTTATTGTGTGTTTTACCAAGTGTCTTTATACCTGCACTGATATTATGCTACAGAGTGGGAGTGTAACCAATAACCTTCTATTTGCATGGTCCGCACTGACTGCCTTACCTGTGTCCGTCAAAAATGTGTCCTCTCCGGAAACACCTAAACTCCCACTAGTTATAAGGAAACTCCTTGCTGGCTATAAATGTTGATGTTTTGCAAGGTTGATATGGTCATGAATATCCATTATCAGTAATAGATATATACATTTGCGTAACCTATCTTGTGACAACACTGACCGAATGTCCATGTCAAAAATGTCCTCTCCGGAAAGTTATTCAGTGACATTTAACAGGAGATTAATAACATGAAATGACATTGAATTTTGTACAATTATTGCTTCATTCAGGACAATATTGAATATTGTTTATAAAGTATGCTGAATTTGATAACATTTAACACATTTAATCCAGATTTTGAAGGCTAAACCGGGGCTTCCTGGAGCATGCTTAGTTGTCTGAGAAAGAAATATGACAAAATTCCCATCATATGATCATTTTTAGCAAAAATAAACATGTAGTTACATCTGTCATCAAAAATAGTTACAACCAAATAATAATATACAGATATTTGGTACAATACAAGCCATTACAGGGCCCATTATATTACTTTCCGGAGAAGACACAAATTTTTGACATATGTATGTCTGCTGCTTTATGTAGATTTTCTACTTTTGTGCTTGCAGCTTAATCAACTGATGGTGGTGGAAACAGTGATTGCAGTTAGAATAACCCCTCACTCTCCTATAGTTGTAGCATTTTACTGCTATAGTGGTTATTGCTTTAGTATTATACGCAAACTATAGTGGTAAGGATATAGATTGGTTATAATACTGGTAAACAATCATTATGGCAGTAAACCATAACTAACTGGTGTTATTACAGATCCAGATCATGATCAAGTAACAAGTAATCACAAAAGCTAAGCACAAACAATGTCACAAACTCTAACAGTCAGGTTTAATTGGACAAGTCGTACACGATCTCATGCAAGGGCTAAAAATTCAACTCCATCTCAGTTTCACTCTGCAGGTTTTACAGCACTAATTGATAGAGACTGTATCTGTAAAAACTCTCACTACTTCCGGATACCCATTCTCCTTCACATCTTTGTCCAACTCCCTATATATTGCAAATGCTGAATTACCCAACAAAGTGGGAAAATACTGAAGCTTATTTTTATCTTCTGTAGCATGTATATTACACCACGCTTTGAACCGCTCCAACCATGTCTCGAAATCATCACCTTGGTTGCTCTCAAAACGAGGTGGAGGTGCGGCAAGTGAGAACAATTTTGCTTCAGCCATACTTCTTTATATCTGATCAGCAAGCGATTGTTTCACCCACCATACAAATATAAATCTTTATGACTGAAAACTATACATATTGCAACTAGCATACTATATAATCATGACAGTAAGTAGGCAATGAAAAACAACTAGATTGATCGGTCGATGATGCATCATCGCAAATCCCCACGTTCACCGCTTTGAACAATTGACACACCCCACAACCCACCCCAGGGGGCGGAGCCAAATGTAAATGTCATTTTGCACTCTGCGATCATATGGGTAACTCACTCACTCAAATTTGGTTGAATTCCATCCAACCACATCAGAGGAGTTGCATTACAATCAATTTCATGACCTTTTAAACCCATCCCCAACCCTTGGGTGCAGGGCCAAATGTAAATGTGCTCATCCACTCCACATTGATATGGGTATCTCACATACAAAATTTGGTTGAATTCTGTCCAATGGTTTCGGAGGAGATGCATTAAACTATGCAGGTTAAGTTATGTGGTTGAGTTCCGTTTAGCAATTTCAGAGGAGTTGCATTACAATCAATTTCATGACCTTTTGACCCTACCCTACCCCCTGGGGGCGGGGCCAAATGTAAATGTGCTCATATATTCCACATTTATATGGTTAACTGACATACTAAATTTGGTTGAGTTCCGTCCAATTTTTTTACCGTTTGACCCCCCCACCCACTCCTCACCCACCCCTGGGGGCAGGGCCAAATGTAAATGTGCTCATGTACTCCACATTGATATGGGTATTCTCCTTCGATCAATTTTCACCATTCTATTACTTCTGATACAGCTAGCCTGGATAGCTGGGCCCTAGGACTATAGACTTAGTAAGCTTTACCGACTCCTGGAACCGGGTACTCGGCTCCCAACTGCCGAGTACCCGTTTGCCATGAAGCTCATTCTTGTTTGCATAGCAACAAGAGACACATGCTTTTTTGCAGTTGGAAGTCTTAAGTTTATATTAAGTCTTTTTTCTGTGTAAATTGTGATAGCTTTGTGCGCTCTCTTAGGATATATTGGAGTACCATGGATGCTGCCGATGATAACCAGGTTGTATATTTCCATGTTATTCCATAGTTAAAAAGACTTAGGTCTTCAAAATTTCCAATTTCTAAACCCAAAAAATCTGGGACGTGTGTTAACAACGAAATATGCCAGATGATCACCTTCCTTTAAATTTCAACAGGCGATCGGCAGATATGAAATTAGGTGTTGGTTGACAGTGTTTTTAACACGAAAATCGGCTGACGTCATTTTTTGTAAGATCCGAGCGGGTGACGTCACACCCGTGTTGCTCGGATGTTTATGTGAAGAAAATGTTTCATTAATTCACGCATCTGATTCTAGGTGCTGCGTACATTAATTGGTACCAGAAAAACTTTGGAATTTTCAAGTTTTGCGTGTTATCACGATCTGTTTGCAATGATCAGTGGTTTCAAAATTCTTGATTTAGATGTGTGGTCTGTGATTTTACCGTGTGCTACAGCAGTTTGTTTACATTTTGTTGTTTCTTCACATATCGTTTTGGCCTTCGTTAGGAGTATAATTTATATTTATTAGTAAATATACCCCGAATGCTATGCGACGGCCGAAGAGGATACACCCCGTCCATCAGTTGCATCGATTAGGACGGGGTGTCTTGCCTGTGGCTTGGATCCAGTCCATCGGACTGGATCTACGGTTTAAGGAATTACTGGCTGTTATTTATAGCAAGCACCTCCAGACCAAGGGCCAGCTCCCTGCGGCCTCCAAGGATGTGTGGGCGAGATGTCATATTCCCTGTGCGGAATACGACAAATATGGTGTGGTTCCAGCGGTCACTGAAGATGACCGCTGGGTACTTGGAGTCCAGAGTGCTGGAGCGGGTGGCCCCGCACCGACGCTTGTGGACAAGTCCCAAGTACACCATGAGGAAGTCCTGGCCCTATGCGATGAGGGGTTGAGAGCAGCTATGAGTGCTGTGAATCACTCTTATCGCCTTCTTCAGTTGGTGTGGGCTGAAGCAGGGACAGGTTACTGTGGCGCTTTCATGCGTTAATGATGGCTTGGTGCTGTCTATGGACGCATTGGCAAGGGTGCAGGCACGAGTGACGAAGTCCAGGAGGCAGATGGTCCTTGACCATATGCGTCCGGCTACCGCCGTTAGGGAGCGTTTGCTTAGAACGCCCCTGACTGTCCCTAGCATCTTTGGTGGCCAAGCGTGGGTCATCTTGGAGGACACGCCAATATTGCGCAGAATCGGTTGGCTGTAGATCTACAGCTAGAACTAGTGTGACAGGCGCACGCACTAGGGGCTGTACCAAGCCGCTGACTGGACAACCTTATTCAAAGAAGCAGAAGAAGCATAAAAGCAAGGCGAAAGCCAAGCCGAATGCGTCTTCTGTTTCTGCTGAGTCTTCACAGCCACCTCCGGTGAAGAAGGCGAAGAAGGTTGTGGAGGTTCCTGCCCACCCCAATGTTGCTCCTGATCGCCCGAGAGGCTGGAAGGGCAAGGGGAAGGGTAAGGGTAAACCCTAGTGGTGGCTCTGATTGCCCGAGAGGCTGTAAGGGGAAGTCCTCCAAGGGCGGAAAGAAGTGGCCAGATCGTACCTGAGGGTACGGTAGCTCCCTTCATATCAGCCTGGACCGCAGGGACAGCAGTGCCAGTTAGACCAGTCAAGCCAAGACCAAAATGGTTCTCTCTCCCGTTAAGAGAGGGGGGGGGGGGGGAGAGCGGACCGCAAGCCAGACACCCGCATTAGGCATCAATGTGTCTATAGTGGGTGGAAAGCTCATGCATTTCGTCGAGGCTTGGCGAGGTGTGAAGTCAGACAGTCTGGTCCTGGGATGGTTATCCCAGGGGTACATGCCGGAGTGGTGGGATTTTCCACCACAAAATCTGTCTTTGGCACCTGTCTGGACACCCGTACCAAGGGAACCAGACAAGTTAGAAGCCATTCAAAACGAAGTGTCAGGTTTGCTTCTGAAGGGAGCAATAATACCAGCAAACCAGAACACTCCAGGCTTCTATTCAAACATGTTCCTTGTCCCTTGGTTTATCCATACGCCTCGGTTTCAGATGGAAACACTGAGGTCGGTAATGGCAGGATTGAGGAAAGGAATGTGGTGTGTGTCAATCGATCTAAAAGATGCATATTTCCACATGCCAATGAACAGGAGTTGTCACAGGTTTCTGAGATTCGCGTTTGAGAATCAGGTATGGAAGTTTGTAGTCCTCCCATTCGGCATGTCGACAGCGCCACGGGTCTTCACAAGAGTGGTCCTTGCAGTGACAGCGTTTCTCAGAAGAGAGAACGTGGAGCTACATACCTACATAGATGATTGGCTTATCAAGGCGGACACGTCAGCCAGGTTAGAAGTGGATACTGCTCTGACTCTGAAGTTACTTTCAGATTTAGGCTGGATAGTCAACAAGGAGAAATCCGAATTGACACCCACTCAACATTTCGTTTATTTGGGGATGCGATTCGATCTCGAGGAAGGCAGGGTTTAGCCGTCAGAGGCCAGAGTGGTGTCTCTGTTAGCCATCCTCAAGAGTTTTCGATTGGGAAACCACATTCAGGTGAGGCAGTTTCTTCAGATGCTGGGCATGAAGGTCTCCATGGAGCAGGTAATCCTGTACGCTGCTCTGATGCGAAGACCTATCCAGTTGTATCTGATGTCTGTGGAAACAGAGAACAGAATCCCTGTCAAAGCTGGTGCCAGTTTTGAAGCCAATAATGTTGCACCTTGTATGGTGGAAAAAGCATCAGAATCTCCTAGTACCCCCAGCTGTCCATGTACATGGATGCTTCGCTGGAGGGGGGGGGCCCCTGCCTGGGAGAACACCAGGTCTCGGGCACATGGACTCTCCAAGAGAGCCGGCTGCATATCAGTCTGTTGGAAATGATGGCAGTGGAACTGGCATTGGAAAGGTTTCTTCCAAAAGTCAGGGGCAAGGCGATATTGATACGGTCAGACAACTTGACAGTAGTATCATACATAAATCGCCAAGGCGGGACCAAGTCACCCACACTGTGTATGAAGGTGTGGCCCTTGATTCAATGGTGCAGGCATTACTCACTTGTTTTGAAAGCAGCTCACATTCCTGAGCGATTGAACATTCTGGCGGATGCTTTGTCTCGCAGACAGAGAATTCTGCCAATAGAATTGTCTCTCACGTCTCAACCCTCCAGTTCTTCACAGGATCTTCTAGCATTGGGGCAAACCCAATGTGGACTTGTTCGCCACAAAGGAAAATGCTCAAATCATGACTTACATGCCAGTGTCTGGTGCCCAGTCCGTGCTTTGACTAAGTACAAAAAACAGACAAACTCATTGCGGTCAAATGATAGACATCTGTGGATCTGCCATAAAAAGCATTATGGCGCCGCATCCATGGATTCTATCTCTCGTTGGGTGGTGGAATGCATCCAAACTACCCATGAGATTGTGACTGGGCACCAGGTGCAATGCGCAAGGGCACACGATGTCAGAGGAATAGCTGCCTCGACCGCCCTTGACAATGGTGTTCCGTTAGAGGACATCATGGTCGTTGCACAATGGCACTGTGAGTCCTCATTCATGGATTACTATATGAGGGATGTGTCAGACTCCGCCAATCCACTCGCCTTAGCTGTTTTGAAACGATAGTTTAAAATGGCCACACAGATCTGCTCCCTTTTTAGTACTTGAAAAAGCAAAATTTAAGGAACAGACATGGTCCGGCGAGTAGAGTACAATCAAATTGTGTCACAGATGGTCGAACAAGTGCTTGCTTGAAGGCTCCACAACTGAAATCCAATAATCATAAGGTAATTCAAGTTTGAGAGGTTTTTGTATTATGTTTATGTATCATGATCATTCATATTATATATTCATGCTCATTCCCAGGCTCATATATGCAAAGAGCAGTTAACCCTCTTAGCATATTCGTGTTTCAGAGGAGATGCATGTTCGTGAGTTCTCTCCATTTTCTTAGTAGAAAAGGGGGTGCGGTGATGCGAATGTGATTCGGTCCCTAAACTTGATGGTGCTTTTAGGTCTCCGTATGTCAAGTTTAAGTCTAAGATCTTTCTCCATGGGCAAAAGAAGCAATTGATGTCTTGCCCCTTCCCACCAGGTTACTGTTTAAATCTGGTGTTATCAGAAGTAAAAGAATGGTAAGTATTGATCGAAGGAGAGTGAAGGAAATTTCAATTTCCCTTTCTCCGAGATCTAACAATACTCACCACTCTATTACGAACCCTGCCTTCCAGCCCCACGGAGGCAAGCCATAGGTATTCTCTTGTTTGGTAGCTATACAAACAATATGAGTCTCACTGGCAGAAGGGTACCTGTTTGTTGGGACCGGGTACCCGGTTCAGGAGCCGGTAAAGCTTACTAAGTCTAGATTCCTAGAGCCAGCTATCAGGATAGCGTGTTATCCGAAGTAATAGAATGGTGAGTATTCATCGAAGGAGAAACAAACATTTCTATACAGTACTGCTCAGAAATAAGTTAACAAGTTTCCACCACAAAAACAGACATATGTTACTTGGTTGAATTTTGAATGAATGTGCCCGGTTCCAGAAGCCGGTAAAGCTTACTAAGTCTAGATTCCTAGAGCCAGCTATCAGGATAGCCTGTTATCAGAAGTAATAGAATGCTGAGTATTTTTAGATCTCGGCGAAAGGGAACTTGAAATTTCCTTCAATTTCTGGGCAAGAGTGTTCACCGTTCAGACCTGTGAGTGATAGTCAGGCTCTTAGGTCTCTTACAAAATGGCAAAGTTGGCGGAATTCAACCAAATTAGTTATCTAAGTTACTCATATGATTGTGGATTGTGAGGCTCCACCCCTGGGTTGGGATGGAGGGGCAGGTGGGGGAGAAGGGCAAAATTGGCAATCGCATAGGGATTTGTGGACATTTGCGATGTCGTGCCATCCACTGCGCATTCTAGTTCTAACTCTATTACCCTTTTATGGTTCAAGTCGGTCAAAACCTACCTAATACAGTGGTCTTGTGAAATCCATTTACAGGCTAACAGAAGACTATTTTGAAAATGGTTCACTAGAATGCCTGGCCCAATGACCGAGGCAGTGATTCCAATAATAAAACTTCAAAGTTTCTTGGCCTACAAATGGACACTCACTAAGCAACCCAATCTTGACCAATAAAGGGTTAAATTTACAGTCATTTTGAGAAATCTGATGTTATCCTGTATTTGTATGAAGAATTATTATTCCTTTGTAGGTAGCTGTCTCCTCATGTACATGACCGCATAGGCAAAGATCATGTTGTCACAACGCGCTATGTTTTGCACTTGTCAGCTCCGAGGAATCATTAGGAACTTTGCCGTAAGTTTTGTTTTATCATATTCTGAGAAACAACTCTTTTGTACCTGAAATCTTAGAATATCAATTTTGACACAACTATACAGAAAAAATTATTAAATATTCATATGTTTTTTATAAAACCTAGGCGTTTTTCATTATATCATATTATTAATAAATTGGTGTATCTGGTCTGTGTATGTTTGAAAGGGTAATTTATCTATTAGTCAAAGCTGGTTAACCATTTGATGGGCAAGATTTGTCAAGCATATTAATGAATGGCTATTTACCAGCCAAGAAAAGACTAGTTTTTGAAAATTTACTGCTGGAGTGATGTGCTCAGTCACCAAGCTGACTTGGCATGCACATGTACCTTTCTCGAGATCATTGCAGATGGTAGTTCTGTCTGACTTGACCATTAAAGAGTTAAAGTGAAAGAATGACATTATTTACAATTCACCTTTCCAGAGTACCCACACATCATATGACGTCATAATGAACTGCGTGATGTGTACAATGACATCATAATGAATGACGTCGATAAGTATGTCACGAATGCATATTTGAAGGCGGTCTATGCGTTGTTGTACAAATTGTTTGCTTTTACTATTTAATAAATATTCTGTATAGGCAGCAACAGCACCCAGTCGAATTAGTTACAAAATATTCAACAGCTTCCCTGTATAGTTTTCAGGAAATTGATAGCTAGGGCTTTTGGGGATCGATCAATCCCAACACGGCGAGGTGTGGGTGGAGCTTGGCTAAAAATGGAAAAGTTCATTCTCCATATCAGAAACAGTAAAAATGTAAATAAGTTTTAGTTGTTAGTCAGTCAAAGGGAGCTATAGGTATTGTACATTTGCATATACTTCTCTGGCATGTATTTTTGGAAACAAAAGTGAGATATATTTGTGAGAGTATGGATGGGTTGTCAGTTGTCAGACAACGCTACCACTACCAGGTTACCAGGCTCAAAACAGAATTTCAAGGGGAAGAAAAAAGACACAAAACACGTTTTATTGAACAATTTACATAAAATACAGTATCATACTACCCAAGCCATCATTCTATAATTCCAATACTGAGAAGTACTAAAGCTATCCACTACTCGAAAATCTCAAATCCACAAAAAATTGAATTGAAGCTTCATGATGATATCGAATCAAATCAAATCCTCAAAGCTTCAAAGCACTATAGTTTCTAAGCACTTAAAATGCATGAGATTCTTTGGAAGAGTCAAATTTTGAAAAAGGCAGTCTGCGTAATGTATCAATGTCAACACACTAGCTATGTCACTGAGCAAATCAGGATTTGTAATACAATTTTATTTTGGGTTAATATTATTCATTACTTTCTAACAGGATCAGCTACCAATTAATGTTTTAAGTTCCAGACAGTCTGAAGCCCTGAAACAGAGTGATACAATATTTACTGACTCAGGGCCTGGCTGGCCTGCGCTACTAAAATGTTCTTTGTAGCCGGTCTGTTAGCCAAGTGGAGTTTTGTATAGTCAATTTCTCATTTGTTTAGCCAAGAATAATTTAATATTTATCACTATGGTAAACATTGTGTTTTAACCCTTTCCGGCATTCAGTTATGAATCGAAATAGATGTACGTTTATAGGATTTACATACAAGAAAGCTGTTGCATATTTTGAAAATAATTTGACTGGAAGCTATTTCTGACTCAAGGCAGCAATGGCTTCCAGTTAAATTAATTTCAAAATATTCAACAATAATTCTCACATTGTGTTAGGTCTATAGAGCAGGCTAACAGTTTTTAGCCAATAGTACTAGCCAATCCAAACTTCTATTAGCCAATTTAGAATTCTTTTAGTTTTGTCTAAGTGGCTATTGTGTAACATTGACCATGTGACTTAAATTAATTGCCAGTCACGAGTAAACAAGCTGTATGCATTGTAGCTGCTGCGGTGTATGCAACTTCAGCAGGCCAATCATTTGACTGGCTGACAGACCCACTTATAATAGTTGCGTGTCAACACTAAAAGTAAATAATTTAGCGCTCTAAATGTTTGATGGCTTCAAGAAATAATAACTTGTATCAGTAATACTTCATTTAATTTCAGTGGAAAGCTTCTGCTGCTATAATCAATGAGGAAATACCTCGTATTACAGTACCGAGTAAGATGGTGCAGAAAATTAACAAAAAACTTGCACATCAAGCCAGACAACAAGTTCTACATGGAGGTATGGATTAGTAATAAATGGAGGATTTCAAACGAGTTACGCATTAAGGTACGGATTAGTAATAAATAGTGGATCTCAAACAAGTTATACATTGAGGTATGGATTAATAATAAATAGAGGATTTCAAACAAGTTCTGTCCTCAGGTATGGATATGGATTAGTAATAAATAGAGGATTTCAAACAAGTTATGTGTGACGGTATGGATTAGTAATAAATAGAGGATTTCAAACAAGTTTGTGTGAAGGTATGGATTAGTAATAAATAGAGGATTTCAAACAAGTTCTGTGCTGAGGTATGGATTAGCAATAAATAGATGATTTCAAACAAGTTCTGTGTGAAGGTATGTATTAGTACTAAACAGAGGATTTCAAACAAGTTCTTTGTGGAGTTAGGGATAGTAATAAATAGAGGATTTCAAACAGGTTCACAGCTAATATCAGAATTAACCATCAAGTTTATAAGTAAATATCATTTTGAATGTGCTTTACATAGCAACATCTTCCAACAAGACAAGTCTCACTTTGAATGTATACCAATTATTCGGGTAAATGTTGTTAAATAATATAGACTCACTGACAGATCAGCAATAGACAAGTTAGTAGTGTGTACATGTGTTTTAATAATAAAGTATGCATTTTTGTAAATTTCTACATTTTGTTAACATTTCCATTTGTTTTTATCGAACATAAGTTTGGTACACACTACACTAACGTTGCATTGTGTAAAAGTAAATTAGATCGTGTTTCTGGTGCCTAATGTAGCGGCGTAAGTAAATGTCTATTGCTTGTACTGAGTTAGCCTCAAATGTGAGAAGAGAGTTGCTATTTCATTAAATCTATGAGAGAGGACATAGAATGCATTTCTTCAAACCTTTACTGGTCAAACCTGCACAAACCACCCTTTGCAGTTGTCTTAGCCCTTTAACACGCATGTCGGCCAAAAATGCCTTCTGCAGTGGTCTTGAGAAATGTCCATTTTCAGAACAAGAGAAGACTATTTTTGAAGATTTACGACTGTAATGACGGGCTCGATAATGAAAATTGAAATTTACTTGAATAAATTTGAAGGTTAAAAGGTTAAATGTCCATTTGCAATCCATGAGAAGGCTATTTTTGGAATTTTACCGCTGGAATTATGACTGGCTCCTTAGTCATTCTATTGGTAAATTTTTCTAAATTGTCTTTTGTCTTCCAAATAGCCATTCACTGATACAATATTTCAATTTTCTTGACAGATTTTGACCGTTAAGGGTGAAGACATGTGAATGAAAGAATCAGAATTTTGACATTTCTTCATTCTGCTCCACCAGAGTTGTACATCCTCTGGTTATCTATTTAATACGATTTATATCTTTTTATAGGCAGGCACGTATTCAAATCACCTCTCATAATCGCTTGCAAGCGGAAAACCTTCAACCATCACAAAGGACAGACATATCCCAAGTTAGAGCCAATTACCTTGGCATCAAAGGCCTGGAAGCATCGGAAATCAGCTGGTGACCATTTCACAATTCTCAACCATCGATCGGTTAGACTAATTATTGCCTTAGTTGACTGTAATTAATACTGTAACTATATGTATGCGGAAAGTATATTAACCATTTAATGGTCAAGCCGGATAAAACCGGCCTCTGCAGTGGTCTTGAGGAATGTCCATTTGCATGCCAAGATAAGACTATTTTTGAAAATTTACCACTGGATTGACTGGCTCGATAATCGAGCCAGTCATTGCAGTGATAAGATTTCAAAAATCGTATTATCTTGGCCTGCAAATGGACATGCACTGAGGAAGAATTAAAGTTAAAAAGGGATAAGCAAGAGCAATGAGAGATTATAAGCCTTCACTTTTCCACCTTTTGAATGTATACAATTTCTTCAAATTGGATTAACCATTAGTTTCGTAGAAATCCATTAATCCATAATATGATTTGAATCTTGATCAATGTTTTTAAATCCTCTCTATAACCAAAGATTGGAAATCCCAGTACATCTATAGGATAAGAACCTTTCTTGTGTTAATATTTGATTCAAATCAGATCGATAGTTTCCGAGATGTCTATTGACCGAGAATTTGATCCAATATAATTGTATGATAATGTGTGTATGTGTGCATGGATGATTAATACCTAACATTTAAATAGTTTTTTCTTTAAATTCTCGTCTTGTGTTAATTTTGTGAATAATATGTCAGTAGCACTATTGTTAATTGTCTTGCTGCAAGTCACCAGACAGTAATTTCAATTAGCAAAACCCTTGGCATGCTGAATATTTTGAAAACAATTTGATTGAACGTTGTTGGCTTAGCCACCAACAACTTTCAGTCAAACTGTTTTCAAAATATTTAGCAGTTCCAGTGATATAACCCCTGGAATATGTCATCTGCAAAAACTCAGCAGTCAGACGGTTAAAATGTATGCAATGAGGATTATCTCAGATGTCACAAATTTGATACTTAGGTATTCTTAATGACCTGTACATTTCTTATAACCGGAATGCAAAAGGTTGACTTCTTGTCATCTCTGATATATCATCTTTAGTATGTTTCATAGATATTGTATTTTCATAGTATACAGTACAGCTCATCAAT
Organism: Chaetoderma sp. LZ-2023a; assembly: GCA_034401795.1. Classification (NCBI taxonomy): domain Eukaryota; kingdom Metazoa; phylum Mollusca; class Caudofoveata; order Chaetodermatida; family Chaetodermatidae; genus Chaetoderma; species Chaetoderma sp. LZ-2023a. The sequence goes on from CM067373.1 coordinate 59,717,856, forward strand.
ATGGGAATGCATTTCCAAAACAAAAGCAGTTCTAAACATGTTAGTTAGTACAATTTTGTCCATGATGTAAAAATGTTCTGTTGTACATTGTGGACTTAAATTTGATTGGAAGACATTGCTGTACATTGCTGCTTCAGCAGTGTTTTCCAATCCAATTATGTTCAAAATTGTCCAGAGTACATTTTATTTTGTTTTGAAAATATTAAGTTATATCTGCTTTCTACTGTATGTAATTGTATTCCTTAAGACAATCTTATAACTTGTCTGTATTTAAGTTTAGTCTGAAATATTCTGTATATCTTTCTATCAGTGACTGTAAATACTCTACCCAGACCTATAGTGTTGCTTTAGTTATCAACGCATACATGCAAACTCGGGTACACTCACATACATGCATGCACACACGCACGCACGCGAGCGCATGCACACTGAATAAAGGATTTAATGCTCGAATTACATTTGATGATTTTAGAATATTGGTTAAAATTATTATTCAAATATCTATATTTTCTTTTACAGAACCCAGCATTGCAAGGCCATGAGTATGAGACATTTACTGAGCTTGGTTTGGATGACACATTAATAAAGGGTTTACAAGAGACAATGAATATCACTGTGCCCACCAATATACAGGTATGAGATATACATACTATCATTCACAATAAACTAGGTTTATGTGACCTACTTTATAGAGAATGTAGGTCAATTATCAGTTTTCTCATTGAAACCAGTATTAACCCTAACCACTCTGATGTCAATATTCTGTTGTGTCATTAGCAAAGAAACGTGTGTACATTTTCCAATAATTTTGGTGGCGATGTTGCTGGCTATGACAGCACCATCTTCCACCAAATTTGTTGAAAAATGTACACCAGTTCATCTTTTAATTTAATTTGAAAATTTAAGATTTTGACATCAGAGTGGTAGGGGTTAAACAAGAGCAGTGAGAGGTTTAATAGACAGTCAAACAGACACAGACAGACAAACATGCCTGAATCACCAGTGGGTTGTTTTCTGTTTCAGAAGCTCTTGATACCAAAGCTGCTTGAAGGGAAAAATGTTCTCTCAGCTGCAGAAACAGGTATGTAAATATATTAGCCATTGACAGGTTATGTATCAACTGCTTCATTTTGTACATCATTCCACTAAGCTTTCACTTTGTGGTAGGTCAAACAGGCGGTGATCTGGATACTTACCAAATGTATTGTGACACTTAGCCGTATGCTAATAGCCACTCACTAGTAATGTCATGGTTCTAATGGAATAGTGGGATTTATTTCTCGCTATGCCACCACCCATTTCTAGCTAATCTCCACCGACTTTGTGTGCATGTTGGCATCAATTTGAAACTTTGGAACACGAGTTCCCAGCATCTAACAAAATCTGACTTCAGGGTAGGTGTACAGGTTGAACATTTTGGGACTAATTTCATTGTGAGCAGATAGTTTCAAGATATTCAAAAGAATGTTTATTAAAATGTAAATTGATCAAAGACATACAATGCAGACACTTTCATGATGAACCATTGTCGCTTTCGTGATGGACCTACGTGATTTTGATTGTGACATCAACTAACAAGTGATGTATTTGATTATCATAGCCATACTTGAATGACAGATATTATTGGATTCTCTGAACCAGATAAACTTAAAATATCAATCTGCAAATTATGTACCAGTGTTAGGGTATATCATTTCATGAGTGCGAGACTGTTTTACCTATGCCTGTATTAGATTCTATTTAGCTAATTGTGTGAAATGCTAAAACTGGTTGCACCACAATTATTTAATTGTAGTAATGAACAAACCCATCACATTTATCTTAGCTATTGACTATAGCTCAGTCAGCTGAGCTGTTGTGATTTCTCCTCATCCGGATTCCAACCATCTGTCTGTCTGTCTGTCTGTCTGTCATGCTGTCTGCCTGCCTGCCTGCCTGCCTGCCTGCCTGCCTGCCTGCCTGCCTGCCTGCCTGCCTGCCTGCCTGCCTGCCTGCCTGCCTGCCTGCCTGTCATGGATAATTGTTGCACAATTTTTAACTTTTGGTTGTATTAACTATTAATCTGTTCAGGAATAATAATAACTGTAGATTATGCGATAAGTAAATAAGGCATTAAGTCTAAGTTTAAATGTACCGTTAGGTTTTATCATACTGATTTTTCAATTTTCATTGGTATGCGCCTTTCGGACTACTTGATGCAGATCTTTTAATAATGTATGACCGCTTCAATCTTCATCAATACCATTTTCAAAATCAATACATGTTGTCTGTCCAAATGTTCTTGTAACATATATCTTCTATGTGCATAACCAATAATGATCTTATCCTATAAATTTGTGTGGTTGACATTCACAGGTAGTGGTAAGACTCTGGCCTATTTATTACCAATCTTTCAACTGCTTCAGAGACAGAATGCAAAGTTCGGACCTGGCATGTATAAGAATGCACCAAAGTTTCTTATTCTAGCACCATCTAAGGAACTTGTCGAACAAATTATGGTATGTGTCAGGGATGGGGTCAATGGCGGGTTTGAAAATTATCTACTGGTATGACTGGCTCAGTAAATGAGCCTGTTATTCCAGTGGTCGATTAAATTCTTTTAAATTGTCTTCTATTTGCCTGCAAATGAACATTTACCAAGTAAAATCATTTCGATTTAAAAAAACCAAATCATGATCATTAAAGAAGTAAAATCCCACGTGTCTTTAATGCCCTCACCTCTGCTAAGCCGCTTCCTTTGACAAGTTTGATCCAGTTATTATGAGTATGGTATTTAGTATGAAGTGCATAACATGATTTTCTACCCAAAAATCGTAATTCTGAAGGCCAAGTGAGCTTATGCGATGGCGGTCGTCTGTCCGGCCGTCCATCAAATCGCTTTTCCTCCTTAATGGTTTGACCTATTTCAAGAAAATTTGGCTGGAAGGATCCTACGCTGGTTGGTACCCTCCATACTCCTCAGCTATTTGACATATTTCAACCAAATTTTTCAGAATTTTGATAGATCAATTTTTTGGGTGAAAATCTTAGATTTTATTAAAAATCCACTGGAAATGATCAAAATGCTACTCCTTACTGCATGACATATTTCAACAAAATTTTAGTAGATGGATTCTATGGTGGTAGGCTCTAGGAATTCTGTCCAGAATTTTGATTTATCAATTTTTTAGATGAAGATTTAAGATTTTATGACAAATCTACCGGAAATGGTCAAAATGCTACTACTTCTTAGTTGCTTGACATATTTCAAACAAATTTGACTAGATGGATTCTATGGGCGTAGGCTCTAGAACTTCTATTCAGAATTTTGATTGATTAATTTTGTTGTTGAAAATCTTGAATTTTATGAAAATTTACTGGATATCATTTAAAGCGCTACTCCTCATTAACTACTTGTGCGATTGCAACCATCCTTGGATGGAAGGACCCTATGGTATCAGGCTTAAGATCTATATGCAGAATTTTGATAGGTCAATTTTTTTGGTGGCCATCTTGGATTTTCAAAAAGTTTTGGTAAATCAGTTAAAAGCCTACACCTCATTAACCGCCTGGCACATTTCAATCAAACTCAGCTGGAAGGATCCTAGGTGGGTAGGCTTCAGAATGTATATACCGAATTTTGATTGGTCAATTCTTTTGGTGGCCATCTTCAATTTTCCGAAAATTATCCATGTCTATTTAAATGCTGCTGCTTTCTTGTAATTGGCAGGCAGGTCGAAAACCAGCATCGCAGTGGTCTTGAGAAATATCTATTTGCCGATCAACATCATTTCCAAGCTTAATGTCGCTCTTCCTTTGCTATCATCCTGTAACAGATTTGTTTTTGTGTATAAATGGTTAATTTGATGTCTTGTTGCTTACCTATATGCAGGGCGTAATAAAACAGCTATCGGATGTATTTCCACTGACCGCTTTTACTGTCACAGGTGGCAGTAGTTTGAAGGTAAATTATGAATATCAGTGTATAGGTGAAAACTACTTCAACATTCTTCATTAATAAGACCTGTGAATACAGAGGAATAGACTTGTTAGGTGATGATATACTGCCTGTTACATACTTCCTGGTCCAACTGTTTGCTAATTCTTTGATGCTTGAAATTTCAGTTTCAAAGCATCTATGCATGAAACCTGTTAAATAATTTGAAAGTAATCTGACCAGAACCTGATGCTTCCTGTGGCAGCAACATCACTGAGTCAAATTACTTTCAAACTATTCAACAGAATATTCTATACAAAATAAAAGAATTTGTCATTTTTGATTTGTAATGGTTAAAGGCATTTGTTATATAAAAAAACAAAATGCTTTGTCAACAAGAAATGATGATGGAATAAACACACAATTGAGGAATCCAGTTTCTCAGTCAATCATATGACGCTATAATCAACTATGTCACATGTAGTCTGACATCATAATCAATTACATCTTGAATGATGCGATATAGTCCATCACAAATGCTTAATAGTTCGACAAGTTGTACGAATTGTATGTCTTTTTTATTTAATAAACATTCTGTTGAATATTTTGAAACTAATTTGACTGGATGCTGTTGCTGCCATAGGCAACAACAGCACTCAGTCATATTAGTTTCAAAATATTCAACAGCGTATGTGTATAGTTTTCTGGAAATTGAGATTCAGAGAGTGCAGAGATCGATTGATCCCAACATTTGCAAAGCATGGGTGGAGCTTAGCTAGAGATGAGCGGCGCATGGCTAAAACTGGATTCCTTCGTTATGAAGAAGTCTGGCACCATTACATGTGTATGATGTCAGACTTAACAAGCCTGTACTGAGGTCTGAATAGAAGAATGAGTAAAACATTCCAAATAGAAATTATGCGTTTGTGACACATTGTAATAACGTGCATCTCTTGAATGTAACCTCTAGCCAAATAACTCAAGGCAGCCATACATGATTGTTTCTGAAATATGCCTGTGCTATATGGCATTGCACCTATCACTCTGTTCAGCGAGATTTGTGCACATTTTATTTCCATTTAATAACCCCAGTTCCTTTGACCAATCATCATGAGACCCGACAGATATACTATCTGAGGGAGAGGAATGCCATAATGAGCATAATGTCTTTGGTGTCACAAGTTTATGGTCATGGTGATTGGCTCTTTATATGGTCATTGCTTCCTCTGTCTGTGCACCGCTTCAGACTAATCTAAATCTCTGAAACCTTGTGGGTGATCGATTCAAGACTCATGAAATGTTATCTAGCGTAAATGGTAAACCAAATTTCTTCAGGGGAATTTGATTTGGACAAATGCTTCGGTGGCCATCTTGGATGACTTAGTTTTCGTGAAAATGACTTCTCCAGAACTGCTGAACAGATCGGGCCGAAATTTGGGAGATATGATTATGGACTAAGGGCCATTAAAGTTTGTTCAATGGAAGTTGATACGTCAAAAAAACATGGTTACTGTGGGCCAGTCAAAATGTAATGTGTTTGACAGCCATATTGAATTTTGATGTTGATGGATTTTGAAGCCGAAATTAGTTTTATGGAGTGTTTTGAGTATTCTGATTTCAAATTTGCCATTTTCCAAACTGTTTGAAATGGTGTGGCGGCTATCTTATATCTTTGTTCTCGCTAAAAACTCCCATTGCAATAGGGAATTAAAAATGTCCATTCTCGAGAACCACTGGGCCGATTTCAAGTATATTTGGCAGAACATCATTATGGCATAGTGTTACAGGTTGGTTCAAATAAAGCTGGTCGGCCATCTTGGATTTTGTCTTATTTTTAAAAACGTCTAAAATTCTCTGAAACTGCTTGGCGGATTGATTCAAAACTGACACAACACAACTGAACCAAGTTTATTCAAGCGAACTTGTTTGGCCAAATGCTTTGGCGGCCATTTTGGATGACCTAGTTTTCGTGAAAATTACCTCCAGAACTGCTGACGGAATCAGGCCAAAATTTGGGAGATATGATTAGGGACTATTAGGCTATTAAAATTTGTTCACAGGAAGGTGATACATAATGGAAGATGGCTGCTGTGTTCTTGTTACAATTCTGGTCAACTTACTAGGGCTCTAGTTATAGCCGAGGGCCTTTCTTGTTGAAATGCCTATGTTCCAGGTGAGCGATACATGGCTCCTTGGGCCTCTTGTTGTAGTTTCCCAGAACTGGTTAATTGAGTGGTGAAATGATAAAATAATGGTAGCGTGCTATTTATTTGCAGACACTCGGATTTCGCAGCAAACCACAGAATATTGACATCCTTATAGGGACACCAGGTGCTACCATGAGGCTTATTATAAATCGTAAGCAAATCAAGGACCATTTTTGTACATGAATATATTTGTCGAATAGCGTTGGTAGAATATTACTGTAAGCAAATATCATTAGACGATTTATTTTATGTTATATTTAGTCTGCTATGCAGAGTCATCCACTATATCTTAATGTCTCCCGATTTTATTGACAGGGGACTATAGAAACAGGACCTGTCTGCATCCATGTTTGGTTTCAGTTTGATAACGTTAGTCACACGGTATGGATTCAGTTAAGATTTCCGAAATGCATGCCTCCGCATGAGACCTTGACTTGAATTACTATGGCTGAAAATTGGCCAGTAATTGTCAGTGCTATGACTTATTACACTTAATTTTTTGACAAATCGTATAATATTTTGCTCCGGCTCGATAATTTCAGTTTGCCAGCCTGGATTCAATTTCAATTTTCCAAATACATGCCTCTGTTTGGGATCCTATGGCAATAGATTTCATTATAGATGTTGTAACTGCATGTCGTAAGATATTTGGTTTCCGCTCATCCGATTTTGATCTGTATCTTCTTAATACAGTACAGCTCAGAAATAACGTAAATGTTTCCAAGACAGTATAAAATGCACTGTTGAATATTTTGAACATAATTTGCATATTAGGCAGCAATGTCTTCCAATCCAATTATGTTCAAAATTTTCAACAGAACATCTCTTAGAAAAATTCTACTAATGTTTTTTGTTTTTGAAACATGTTAACTTATTTATGAGCTGTACTGTAAGAATCTTTATCTGTCACTAGATAACTGTCTGTTGCTCCATATAGGGAACCATAGACCTATCTGGTTTACATGTATGTAGTACTGCCTTTGGAGATGGCACTGTAGATGGTAGCACTATAGTCCCATCTGCTTTAATACATATTGTGCTGCTTTGGCCATCTGCTAAGGATGCCAGAAGACACACCAGAACAGAGCCCTGGAATTCGCCCTACTCAGACCCAACAAATACAAAGCCAGAAGAGGACGTCATTGCATAAATCTGCTAAGTGTGCTATGAGGTGACCTCAAGTCAAGAATGAACCTGAGGAAGCTAAGGATTTTGACTGAGGACAAGACACAGGGGGCAAAAGCGAAGAAGTACTACAGCCACAGAATACAGTAATCATACATACTATGGTTCTTTCACCAAAGATCTCATTTCTGGACCATGATTTTAGAATGTCTGCACACAGATTCACACATGATTAGTGTGCCATTGTCAGGTCCTTATGACAAGATCTCCATCTATGTTGTGCATCAGCGAAATATGTCCAGATTCATCAATACAAAGTTAGAAACCACTCACAAACTAAAGAATCATTTAAAAACTAGTTTTTTACTGAAACACATGGGTCATGTCACTAATGTGTCACGAAAACTGATATTTTGTTTCTCATAGGTTTAATAATTTTGGTAATAAATCTGATATTGGACACATTCTGCTGCTTACATTGTGAATACTTGTATTTGGCATCATTGATGTCCATGGTTGGACAATATTATTCTTAGTAATTAATGATCATGACAGCCCAGAATGGACTCTGCAATCAGAGCAGAGGTCTTGAGAATGGATGAATCCAGTTTTAGCTATGCCCCGCCTATCTCTAGCTAAGCTCCACCCATGCTTTGACCATGTTGGGATCAATCGATCTCTGAACTCCATGCCTATCAATTTCCAGAAAACTATGCAGGTAAGCTGTTGAATATTTCGAAACTAATTTGACTGGATGCTGTTACTTGCTTATGGTAGCAACAACGCCCAGTCAAATCAGTCTCGTTATTTAAAAGCATGTTTATTAAATAGTAGACATACAATTTGTACAACAACGTTTAGTCCGTCATCAATTAAGCGTTCAATGCAAACTTATCTGTGTCATTCATGACGTAATTGATAATGACATCATCCTACACGTCACATAGTTGATTGTGACATCATATGATTGATGAATAAAATGGAATCCTCCAGTACCCATTTGTAAACCAAGAACATGCCCAAGAGAACATTTTATAAAACTGACCACTGTAATGACTGGCTAAATTACCATTGGCCTGCATATAGACATCGTCTATGAGAAAGTATAAATTAGATATATGATGTGAATTATTAGTTTGTTTATAAAATGAAATCATTTAAGGTGCAATCCGCAAACAGCAGTTACAGATGGTTGTCTTGGATGAAGCTGACACGCTTATGGATGACAGTTTTAGCAGCCAAGTGCGCTCAATTCTCAGGATGCTTGATGTTAGTATCTCGTGAGTCTGCTACTATTCAGCTAGGATTGTGCTCATATTTTCTGCATGTTAATCTTGAAAGCAGTGTGAGCTGTTTTATCTCGTCTGATTTGATAGAACTTTGACACATGAACTGCCTGAATCTCAATTTCAATGTAACCTTACACATAGCAACAATGCCCAGTAAAATTAGTTTCAAAATATTCAACAGAATGTTTATTAAATTGTAGCATTTAGCACATTCATGTCATGTCTACATCATTTGATTGTGATGTCAGCTAACAAGTTACATATTTTGATATTGAAATTAAGTACTTGAGTGACAGCTCAGGGGGAAGGGGCAGTTGCAACAACTCCCAGTCAAATTAGTTCCAAAATACAGCGGATGTTTATTAAATTGTAAATTCATTACAGACATACAATTTGTACACTTCGTGACAAACTTTTCGATTTTCGTGACAGCTATATATAATTGTGATTATGATGTCTGCTAACATGATGTAGTTGATATGACGTCCAATACTTGGATGACAGTTTGGATCCCGCTATTTAAGACAGTACACTTTAGGTATGATAGTGAATAATATATCATTGTCTCCTCATTTCACAGTTAATGTTTTTATTTTAGTTCCAACCTGGTGATAGTACTGGTGATTTGGATATTGTTACCAGTGCCACACAAGTTCTGTTCACTGGGGCCACTGTCCCTCGCAGCCTGGAGGAAATTATCGGTGACCTTGTTCCAGTATGTTCTAGCTTAAGATTATTAGTAATTATAGTCAAGCTTAACAGCAACTCTTGCCATTTTAGTTGGGGTATGGAGCCATATATTCCTGGATTTTCTTTCTAGCCATCTGTCACCCACCATGTGTTGGATCTAATAACTTTACTTCCACTGCAATATATTAATTAAGCTTCATCTGTTGTTTACCTTGGGTGTTGTCTGAACAAGCACATTGGTTTCGAGGTCAGAATGTCAAATATCTCTAATATGTCTAATTCTTGTTCTGTGACATTAGTCTCGCATTGTTCATCAATCGAGTTATAGGATCCAGGGACAGACCTGGCTTTAACAAATCATTAGCCAATAGATTAGCCACTACCCTTTTCTTAGCCAAATCTGAAATATATTAGACAATTTTTTCCTATGTCTAAGATCATCACCACCGGGTAACCGCTTCAGTGCAACATACCAGATACAAAATTAGGTTGAATATTTTGAAACTAGTTTTCCTGGAAGCTGTCGCTGCCTAAGGCACCGATTCAAAAGCTGGCCTATATGGATGCTTTTGATCCGAGAAATTAGAATTTCAGCGTAACTTACTTTGTCACAATAAAACATAATGTAAGTACTAGTTACATAAGTAGGCCTATACTTATCATAAAATGATCTTCAAAGTGAATTTTAATGATTCTCTACTTAGAAATTATGGAAACTATTATTTAATCATTAGCTAAATATTTAGCCAATCCTGCTTTCTATTAGCCAGATCTCAATTTTAATAGCATTTGGCTAATTCACCTTTCCAGAGTACCCACCCATCATATGACGTCATAATGAACTGTGTGATGTGTACAATGACATCATAATGAATGACGTCATGAATGATGTCGATAAGTACGTCACGAATGCATATTTGAAGACGGTCATTGCGTTGTTGTACAAATTGTTTGCTTTTACTATTTAATAAATATTCTGTTGAATATTTTGAAACTAATTTGACTGGGCGCTACAGCACCCAGTCAAATTAGTTACAAAATATTCAACAGCTTCCTTGTATAGTTTTCAGGAAATTGATAGCTAGGGCATTTGGGGATTGATCAATCCCAACATGGCGAGGTGTGGGTGGAGCTTAGCTAGTGATGGGCGGAGCATAGCTAAAAATGGAAAGGTCCATTGGTGAATGGGTAGATCGGTCCCTGGGATCCATACAATTGTACATAAATAATAGCTCATTTAGTGATATAAATTAATGTCTGAAAGTGAAAATGTATTTAATTTTCAGCCTGACTGTCTGGAGACTGTCATGACTAATAATATACATCGGTTGATGCCTCATGTAGCACAGAAGTTTCTCAGATTAAAACCATCCTGTAAACATGGTGCGTATGATCATGAGGAAAAAGCCTCTAAACAAGATGCCTATGTTTGCAATAGATTATATAAGATGTTTAGTATATACATGAAGTATGATACTGATTGTATCTTAAGTCACCGTGTAGTGGGGGAAAAATTATCATGAAATTACTTATAGTTTTTTATGTCATTGAGCAGTTACAGTTAAAAGAGAAATACTGTCTTGGGTGTGACTGTTTGGCAGTCGCTCCAAAGTCATGTCTATTAGTTTGATGAAAGTGGTTGGGTGTGCACCGCCCATCTTCTGTGTGTAACACAGTAAAATAACTAATGATTGGTTAACGCCTTTAATAGTTTGCCTTACCACATGCACGCTTTCCTCTACTAGGCAGTCAGTGTTGCCTAACCATTTCTGACGAAGTTACATCTTGCTATCGATTTGATCAAGCGTGATAAATAATGTGAGATAATATCCATCACAGGCTGCCTATACATAAGCAGCTGAATCCTAATGGCTAAACCTAATCTATTAACCCTTTAACCACTAAATCTTTTCAAGAAAATTTCAAGTTTTTCATAGAAAATGTCCATTTTCAGACCAAGAGATTATTTTTGTTATTACTGGAATGACTAACTTGGTTATCGAGGCAGTCATTCCATTGATAAATTTTCAAAAATAGTCTTGGTCTGCAAATGGACATTTTTCAAGACCACTACAGAAGCTGTTTTTGGCAAGCCTAAATGTTAATAGTTTAAAATAGACACTTGCTGTGGAGGGGATGCATATGCTCAATTTGTAGTGATTCATTACTGGAGATGACCTAAACTAAATAGAAGATAAAATATGGAGTTGTGACTCCTAAGGCCAGTATGAGTGGTCTATAACACACAAATCCATATATTGGCGATCCTAACTCTAAAGTCTTGTCACTAAGCTGAAATGCAACCTAGATAATCTATCTATAACTTTGAATGACTTACGGTCTATATCTACTAAGAAAATGGTTACTGATTAAGGTTCCGGCACTGGTACCAAGACTTTGCCACTGTCAGTGAGTATGGTATATCTATAAAAATATCTGGAGTGTGCTAACTGTAACTAAAATCAGGCTGTCCAAACTGACTAGCCATAGCGAAACTTAAACACGTAACTAACCAATACCCCTGTTCTGTCACTGTTCCCTCTACCTCAGTGCCATTCTCTTTACTGGTTCTGGAACCATTGTCGGTACCCGAGTACCTTTGTTTACTTCTCACTCACTCCCTTTGCTTCACTGTTGTTCACGGATGCTAGTACGATGCTAGTGCCACAAGCCTAGTACGATTAAATTTAGGTTACAATGTCTTAAACTTCGTAAATGCAGACATAGTGTGGTATCCCATGTCTGGGGGGCCCTGGGGCTACTACCCCATATGTATATATTTCCTTATGGGGCAATACCATGGCGTTCTTGCTCTGGCAAGTGGTTTGCCATTTCAAGATCTGGAGTGAATGGATATAAGATGCGAGGGTAGAGGTATGCCCTTTTACAAGTTTCACCCACAATCCTCAACAGTGGGCCAGTCTGCGTCAGTGTAGAGGAAGTAGAACCACACTGATCTTTCAGTGGTGCAACTTCCCATTCACACCATAGATAATGTACATGCATGTAAGAGTGCAGCTCTGAAAGTGGTACCCTGGCCACCACTATGGAGTAAAAGGGAACACAAAACAGTGCTGACATTCAGACTTTGATCACAGCATCAGGAATACGACATCACCAGTAGCTGTGGATCCTCAAGTTTTACTCATTTCAATATCAGATAGTGGATCCTCATCAATGTTGTCCTATTGCGAGGGGATTTTTCATGTTTTTGGCCTACAGTTGGTTGTTGACATCTCACTGAATATTTATTACCGACCACATGACTAATTTGGTTAGGTAATACAACCTATGCTTTAGTTTCTTTTCTTTCAGTATGCATGTCTGTACTTCTCCATCAGTTATAGCTTTATTAACTGTCTGCATGCTGAATTTCTGCAGACTACATTTTCCATGGCGTTTAACTCTAATATTTTGAAAACAATTTGACTGAAAGTTGAAGCCACCAACAACCTTTAGTCAAATTGTTTTCAAAATATTCAGTTCTTCTTTTCGTTCGCTGATCATACCGCCAGTCCTGTAAGTGACTATCGACATGATCATAAGCAGAAATATTCAGTTGATCCAGAGTTATTGTCCATTGAAATTATTGTCTGATGGCTTGCGGCAGCGAGACATTTAACAGCTTTCATCATATTGAATATGCCTTTTGTCACACAGTATATTTAATATCATTATTCTGAAACCTATTTGACTGAATGTCATTGCTACCAGAAGCAGCGAGGGACCAATGACTATAATAAGTCAAGTCGGTTGCAAACTAATCAGCAGGTTAAATATTAAAATCTCAAAAGCATAATTGTTGGTCTTCAGAATGAATAAATACATGTATATTCTTTACCTTCACAGAAGAGCTCTTCAAATTGGCCAAGTATAGCCAGGATAAGAACATAGAAACAATGATATTCTGTAATAAGACAGAGACAGCATTCTGGGTGCATGGATTCTTAAAGGATAATGGAATAGGGAGTATTCCCATGTTTGGAAGCATGGAGGCTGAGGTAGGTAATATATCATAGCATTGTCCATCCATGAAGTGGTAATATGTCATATCATTGTCCATCCATGGAGTGGTAATATGTCATAGCATTGTCCATCCATGAAGTGGTAATATATATCATAGCATTGTCCATCCATGGAGTGCTAATATGTCATAACATTGTCTATCCATGGAGTGGTAATATGTCATAGCATTGTCCATCCATGAAGTGGTAATATGTCATATCATTGTCCATCCATGGAGTGGTAATATGTCATATCATTGTCCATCCACGGAGTGGTAATATGTCATATCATTGTCCGTCCATGGAGTGGTAATATGTCATAGCATTGTCCGTCCATGGAGTGGTAAAATGTCATAACATTGTCTATCCATGGAGTGGTAATATGTCATATCATTGTCCATCCATGGAGTGGTAATGTCATAGCATTGTCCGTCCATGAAGTGGTAATATGTCATAACATTGTCCATCCATGGAGTGGTAATATGTCATAGCATTGTCCATCCATGGAGTGGTAATATGTCATAGCATTGTCCATCCATGGAGTGGTAATATATCATAGCATTGTCCATCCATGGAGTGGTAATATGTCATATCATTGTCCATCCGAGGAGTGGTAATATGTCATATCATTGTCCATCCATGGAGTGGTAATATGTCATAGCATTGTCCATCCATGTAGCAGTAAAATGTCAGAGCATTGTCTATCCATGGAGTGGTAAGACATCATCATTGTCTATCCATGGCATGGTAATATATCATCATTGTCTATCCATGGAGTAGTAATAACTCATAGCATTGCCCATCTATGGAGTGGTAATATCTCATAGCATTGTCCACCTATGGAGTGGTAAAATGTCATATCATTGTCCATCCATGGAGTGGTAATATGTCATAGCATTGACCATCTATGGAGTGGTAATATGTCATATCATGGTCCATCCATGGAGTGGTAATATGTCATATCATTGTCTATCCATGGAGTGGTAATATCTCATATCATTGTCCATCCATGGAGTGGTAATATGTCATATCATTGTCCATCCATGGAGTGGTAATGTCATATCATTGTCCATCCGAGGAGTGGTAATATGTCATATCATTGTCCATCCATGGAGTGGTAATATGTCATATCATTGTCCATCCGAGGAGTGGTAATATGTTATAACATTGTCCATCCATGGAGTGGTAATATGTCATATCATTGTCCATCCATGGAGTGGTAATATCTCATAGCATTGTCCACCTATGGAGTGGTAATATGTCATATCATTGTCCATCCATGGAGTGGTAATATGTCATATCATTGTCCATCCGAAGAGTGGTAATATGTCATATCATTGTCCATCCGAGGAGTGGTAATATGTCATAGCATTGTCCACCTATGGAGTGGTAATATGTCATATTATTGTCCATCCATGGAGTGGTAATATGTCATATCATTGTCCATCCATGGAGTTGTAATATGTCATATCCTTGTCCATCCATGGAGTGGTAATATTTCATATCATTGTCCATCCATGGAGTGGTAATGTCATATCATTGTCCATCCATGGAGTGGTAATATCTCATAGCATTGTCCACCTATGGAGTGGTAATATGTCATATCATTGTCCATCCGAGGAGTGGTAATATGTCATATCATTGTCCATCCGAGGAGTGGTAATATGTCATATTATTGTCCATCCATGGAGTGGTAATATGTCATATCATTGTCCATCCGAGGAGTGGTAATATGTCATATCATTGCCCATCCGAGGAGTGGTAATATGTCATAACATTGTCCATCCATGGAGTGGTAATGTGTCATATCATTGTCCATCCAAGGAGTGGTAATATGTCATATTATTGTCCATCCATGGAGTGGTAATATGTCATATCATTGTCCATCCGAGGAGTGGTAATATGTCATATCATTGCCCATCCATGGAGTGGTAATATGTCATATCATTGTCCATCCATGGAGTGGTAATGTCATATCATTGTCCATCCATGGAGTGGTAATATCTCATAGCATTGTCCTCCTATGGAGTGGTAATATGTCATATCATTGTCCATCCGAGGAGTGGTAATATGTCATATCATTGTCCATCCATGGAGTGGTAATATGTCATATCATTTTCCATCCGAGGAGTGGTAATATGTCATATCATTGTCCATCCGAGGAGTGGTAATATGTCATAGCATTGTCCACCTATGGAGTGGTAATATGTCATATCATTGTCCATCCATGGAGTGGTAATATGTCATAGCATTGTCCATCCATGTAGCAGTAAAATGTCAGAGCATTGTCTATCCATGGAGTGGTAAGACATCATCATTGTCTATCCATGGCATGGTAATATATCATCATTGTCTATCCATGGAGTAGTAATAACTCATAGCATTGCCCATCTATGGAGTGGTAATATCTCATAGCATTGTCCACCTATGGAGTGGTAAAATGTCATCATTGTCCATCCATGGAGTGGTAATATGTCATAGCATTGACCATCTATGGAGTGGTAATATGTCATATCATGGTCCATCCATGGAGTGGTAATATGTCATATCATTGTCTATCCATGGAGTGGTAATATCTCATATCATTGTGCATCCATGGAGTGGTAATATGTCATATCATTGTCCATCCATGGAGTGGTAATGTCATATCATTGTCCATCCGAGGAGTGGTAATATGTCATATCATTGTCCATCCATGGAGTGGTAATATGTCATATCATTGTCCATCCGAGGAGTGGTAATATGTCATATCATTGTCCATCCGAGGAGTGGTAATATGTTATAACATTGTCCATCCATGGAGTGGTAATATGTCATATCATTGTCCATCCATGGAGTGGTAATATCTCATAGCATTGTCCACCTATGGAGTGGTAATATGTCATATCATTGTCCATCCGAGGAGTGGTAATATGTCATCATTGTCCATCCATGAAGTGGTAATATGTCATATCATTGTCCATCCATGGAGTGGTAATATGTCATATCATTGTCCATCCGAAGAGTGGTAATATGTCATATCATTGTCCATCCGAGGAGTGGTAATATGTCATAGCATTGTCCACCTATGGAGTGGTAATATGTCATATTATTGTCCATCCATGGAGTGGTAGTATGTCATATCATTGTCCATCCATGGAGTTGTAATATGTCATATCCTTGTCCATCCATGGAGTGGTAATATTTCATATCATTGTCCATCCATGGAGTGGTAATATGTCATATCATTGTCCATCCATGGAGTGGTAATATCTCATAGCATTGTCCACCTATGGAGTGGTAATATGTCATATCATTGTCCATCCGAGGAGTGGTAATATGTCATATCATTGTCCATCCGAGGAGTGGTAATATGTCATATTATTGTCCATCCATGGAGTGGTAATATGTCATATCATTGTCCATCCGAGGAATGGTAATATGTCATATCATTGCCCATCCGAGGAGTGGTAATATGTCATAACATTGTCCATCCATGGAGTGGTAATGTGTCATATCATTGTCCATCCAAGGAGTGGTAATATGTCATATTATTGTCCATCCATGGAGTGGTAATATGTCATATCATTGTCCATCCGAGGAGTGGTAATATGTCATATCATTGCCCATCCATGGAGTGGTAATATGTCATATCATTGTCCATCCATGGAGTGGTAATGTCATATCATTGTCCATCCATGGAGTGGTAATATCTCATAGCATTGTCCTCCTATGGAGTGGTAATATGTCATATCATTGTCCATCCGAGGAGTGGTAATATGTCATATCATTGTCCATCCATGGAGTGGTAATATGTCATATCATTTTCCATCCGAGGAGTGGTAATATGTCATATCATTGTCCATCCGAGGAGTAGTAATATGTCATAGCATTGTCCACCTATGGAGTGGTAATATGTCATATCATTGTCCATCCGAGGAGTGGTAATATGTCATATCATTGTCCATCCATGGAGTGGTAATATGTCATATCATTGTCCATCCATGGAGTGGTAATATGTCATATCATTGTCCATCCTAGGAGTGGTAATATGTCATATCATTGTCCATCCATGGAGTGGTAATATGTCATATCATTGTCCATCCGAGGAGTGGTAATATCTCATATCATTGTCCATCCATGGAGTGGTAATATCTCATAGCATTGTCCACCTATGGAGTGGTAATATGTTATAACATTGTCCATCCATGGAGTGGTAATATGTCATATCATTGTCCATCCATGGAGTGGTAATATCCCATAGCATTGTGCACCTATGGAGTGGTAATATGTCATATCATTGTCCATCCATGGAGTGGTAATATGTCATATCATTGTCCATCCGAGGAGTGGTAATATGTCATATCATTGTCCATCCATGGAGTGGTCATATCTCATAGCATTGTCCACCTATGGAGTGGTAATATGTTATAACATTGTCCATCCATGGAGTGGTAATATGTCATATCATTGTCCATCCATGGAGTGGTAATATCCCATAGCATTGTGCACCTATGGAGTGGTAATATGTCATATCATTGTCCATCCGAGGAGTGGTAATATGTCATCATTGTCCATCCATGAAGTGGTAATATGTCATATCATTGTCCATCCGGGGAGTGGTAATATGTCATACCATTGTCCATCCGAGGAGTGGTAATATGTCATGTCATTGTCCATCCATGGAGTGGTAATATGTCATATCATTGTCCATCCGAAGAGTGGTAATATGTCATATCATTGTCCATCCGAGGAGTGGTAATATGTCATAGCATTGTCCATCCATGGAGTGGTAATATGTCATATTATTGTCCATCCATGGAGTGGTAATATGTCATATCATTGTCCATCCATGGAGTGGTAATATGTCATATCATTGTCCATCCATGGAGTGGTAATATGTCATATCATTGTCCATCCATGGAGTGGTAATATGTCATATCATTGTCCATCCATGGAGTGGTAATATGTCATATCATTGTCCATCCATGGAGTGGTAATATCTCATAGCATTGTCCACCTATGGAGTGGTAATATGTCATATCATTGTCCATCCATGGAGTGGTAATATGTCATATCATTGTCCATCCATGGAGTGGTAATATGTCATATCATTGTCCATCCGAGGAGTGGTAATATGTCATATCATTGCCCATCCGAGGAGTGGTAATATGTCATAGCATTGTCCACCTATGGAGTGGTAATATGTCATATCATTGTCCATCCGAGGATGGTAATATGTCATATCATTGTCCATCCATGGAGTGGTAATGTCATGTCATATCATTGTCCATCCATGGACTGGTAATATGTCATATCATTGTCCATCCGAGGAGTGGTAATATGTCATATCATTGTCCATCCATGGAGTGGTAATATGTCATCATTGTCCATCCATGGAGTTGTAATATGTCATATCATTGTCCATCCATGGAGTGGTAATATGTCATATCATTGTCCATCCATGGAGTGGTAATATCTCATAGCATTGTCCACCTATGGAGTGGTAATATGTCATATCATTGTCCATCCGAGGAGTGGTAATATGTCATATCATTGTCCATCCATGGAGTAGTAATATGTCATATCATTGTCCATCCATGGAGTGGTAATATGTTATATCATTGTCCATCCGAGGAGTGGTAATATCGCATAGCATTGTCCATCCGAGGAGTGGTAATATGTCATATCATTGTCCATCCATGGAGTGGTAATATGTCATATCATTGTCCATCCGAGGAGTGGTAATATCTCATACCATTGTCCATCCGAGGAGTGGCAATATGTCATATCTTTGTCCATCCGAGGAGTGGTAATATGTCATATCATTGTCCATCCGAGGAGTGGTAATATGTCATATCATTGTCCATCCGAGGAGTGGTAATATGTCATATCATTGTCCATCCATGGAGTGGTAATATGTCATATCATTGTCCATCCGAGGAGTGGTAATATGTCATATCATTGTCCATCCATGGAGTGGTAATATGTCATATCATTGTCCATCCGAGGAGTGGTAATATCTCATATCATTGTCCATCCATGGAGTGGTAATATGTCATATCATTGTCCATCCATGGAGTGGTAATATGTCATATCATTGTCCATCCGAGGAGTGGTAATATGTCATCATTGTCCATCCATGAAGTGGTAATATGTCATATCATTCTCCATCCGTGGAGTGGTAATATGTCATATCATTGTCCATCCGAGGAGTGGTAATATGTCATGTCATTGTCCATCCGTGGAGTGGTAATATGTCATATCATTGTCCATCCGAGGAGTGGTAATATGTCATGTCATTGTCCATCCATGGAGTGGTAATATGTCATATCATTGTCCATCCGAAGAGTGGTAATATGTCATATCATTGTCCATCCGAGGAGTGGTAATATGTCATAGCATTGTCCATCCATGGAGTGGTAATATGTCATATTATTGTCCATCCATGGAGTGGTAATATGTCATATCATTGTCCATCCATGGAGTGGTAATGTCATATCATTGTCCATCCATGGAGTGGTAATATCTCATAGCATTGTCCACCTATGGAGTGGTAATATGTCATATCATTGTCCATCCGAGGAGTGGTAATATGTCATATCATTGTCCATCCATGGAGTGGTAATATGTCATATCATTTTCCATCCGAGGAGTGGTAATATGTCATATCATTGTCCATCCGAGGAGTGGTAATATGTCATAGCATTGTCCACCTATGGAGTGGTAATATGTCATATCATTGTCCATCCGAGGAGTGGTAATATGTCATATCATTGTCCATCCATGGAGTGGTAATATGTCATATCATTGTCCATCCATGGAGTGGTAATATGTCATATCATTGTCCATCCGAGGAGTGGTAATATGTCATATCATTGTCCATCCATGGAGTGGTAATATCTCATAGCATTGTCCACCTATGGAGTGGTAATATGTTATAACATTGTCCATCCATGGAGTGGTAATATGTCATATCATTGTCCATCCATGGAGTGGTAATATCTCATAGCATTGTGCACCTATGGAGTGGTAATATGTCATATCATTGTCCATCCGAGGAGTGGTAATATGTCATCATTGTCCATCCATGAAGTGGTAATATGTCATATCATTGTCCATCCGTGGAGTGGTAATATGTCATACCATTGTCCATCCGAGGAGTGGTAATATGTCATGTCATTGTCCATCCATGGAGTGGTAATATGTCATATCATTGTCCATCCGAAGAGTGGTAATATGTCATATCATTGTCCATCCGAGGAGTGGTAATACGTCATAGCATTGTCCATCCATGGAGTGGTAATATGTCATATTATTGTCCATTCATGGAGTGGTAATATGTCATATCATTGTCCATCCATGGAGTGGTAATATGTCATATCATTGTCCATCCATGGAGTGGTAATATCTCATAGCATTGTCCACCTATGGAGTGGTAATATGTCATAACATTGTCCATCCATGGAGTGGTAATATGTCATATCATTGTCCATCCATGGAGTGGTAATATCTCATAGCATTGTCCACCTATGGAGTGGTAATATGTCATATCATTGTCCATCCGAGGAGTGGTAATATGTCATATCATTGTCCATCCATGGAGTGGTAATATGTCATATCATTTTCCATCCGAGGAGTGGTAATATGTCATATCATTGTCCATCCGAGGAGTGGTAATAGGTCATAGCATTGTCCACCTATGGAGTGGTAATATGTCATATCATTGTCCATCCGAGGATGGTAATATGTCATATCATTGTCCATCCATGGAGTGGTAATGTCATGTCATATCATTGTCCATCCATGGACTGGTAATATGTCATATCATTGTCCATCCGAGGAGTGGTAATATGTCATATCATTGTCCATCCATGGAGTGGTAATATGTCATATCATTGTCCATCCATGGAGTGGTAATATCTCATAGCATTGTCCACCTATGGAGTGGTAATATGTCATATCATTGTCCATCCGAGGAGTGGTAATATGTCATATCATTGTCCATCCATGGAGTAGTAATATGTCATATCATTGTCCATCCATGGAGTGGTAATATGTCATATCATTGTCCATCCGAGGAGTGGTAATATGTCATATCATTGTCCATCCGAGGAGTGGTAATAGGTCATAGCATTGTCCACCTATGGAGTGGTAATATGTCATATCATTGTCCATCCGAGGATGGTAATATGTCATATCATTGTCCATCCATGGAGTGGTAATGTCATGTCATATCATTGTCCATCCATGGACTGGTAATATGTCATATCATTGTCCATCCGAGGAGTGGTAATATGTCATATCATTGTCCATCCATGGAGTGGTAATATGTCATCATTGTCCATCCATGGAGTTGTAATATGTCATATCATTGTCCATCCATGGAGTGGTAATATGTCATATCATTGTCCATCCATGGAGTGGTAATATCTCATAGCATTGTCCACCTATGGAGTGGTAATATGTCATATCATTGTCCATCCGAGGAGTGGTAATATGTCATATCATTGTCCATCCATGGAGTAGTAATATGTCATATCATTGTCCATCCATGGAGTGGTAATATGTTATATCATTGTCCATCCGAGGAGTGGTAATATCGCATAGCATTGTCCATCCGAGGAGTGGTAATATGTCATATCATTGTCCATCCATGGAGTGGTAATATGTCATATCATTGTCCATCCGAGGAGTGGTAATATCTCATACCATTGTCCATCCGAGGAGTGGCAATATGTCATATCTTTGTCCATCCGAGGAGTGGTAATATGTCATATCATTGTCCATCCGAGGAGTGGTAATATGTCATATCATTGTCCATCCGAGGAGTGGTAATATGTCATATCATTGTCCATCCATGGAGTGGTAATATGTCATATCATTGTCCATCCGAGGAGTGGTAATATGTCATATCATTGTCCATCCATGGAGTGGTAATATGTCATATCATTGTCCATCCGAGGAGTGGTAATATCTCATATCATTGTCCATCCATGGAGTGGTAATATGTCATATCATTGTCCATCCATGGAGTGGTAATATGTCATATCATTGTCCATCCGAGGAGTGGTAATATGTCATCATTGTCCATCCATGAAGTGGTAATATGTCATATCATTCTCCATCCGTGGAGTGGTAATATGTCATATCATTGTCCATCCGAGGAGTGGTAATATGTCATGTCATTGTCCATCCGTGGAGTGGTAATATGTCATATCATTGTCCATCCGAGGAGTGGTAATATGTCATGTCATTGTCCATCCATGGAGTGGTAATATGTCATATCATTGTCCATCCGAAGAGTGGTAATATGTCATATCATTGTCCATCCGAGGAGTGGTAATATGTCATAGCATTGTCCATCCATGGAGTGGTAATATGTCATATTATTGTCCATCCATGGAGTGGTAATATGTCATATCATTGTCCATCCATGGAGTGGTAATGTCATATCATTGTCCATCCATGGAGTGGTAATATCTCATAGCATTGTCCACCTATGGAGTGGTAATATGTCATATCATTGTCCATCCGAGGAGTGGTAATATGTCATATCATTGTCCATCCATGGAGTGGTAATATGTCATATCATTTTCCATCTGAGGAGTGGTAATATGTCATATCATTGTCCATCCGAGGAGTGGTAATATGTCATAGCATTGTCCACCTATGGAGTGGTAATATGTCATATCATTGTCCATCCGAGGAGTGGTAATATGTCATATCATTGTCCATCCATGGAGTGGTAATATGTCATATCATTGTCCATCCATGGAGTGGTAATATGTCATATCATTGTCCATCCGAGGAGTGGTAATATGTCATATCATTGTCCATCCATGGAGTGGTAATATCTCATAGCATTGTCCACCTATGGAGTGGTAATATGTTATAACATTGTCCATCCATGGAGTGGTAATATGTCATATCATTGTCCATCCATGGAGTGGTAATATCTCATAGCATTGTGCACCTATGGAGTGGTAATATGTCATATCATTGTCCATCCGAGGAGTGGTAATATGTCATCATTGTCCATCCATGAAGTGGTAACATGTCATATCATTGTCCATCCGTGGAGTGGTAATATGTCATACCATTGTCCATCCGAGGAGTGGTAATATGTCATGTCATTGTCCATCCATGGAGTGGTAATATGTCATATCATTGTCCATCCGAAGAGTGGTAATATGTCATATCATTGTCCATCCGAGGAGTGGTAATACGTCATAGCATTGTCCATCCATGGAGTGGTAATATGTCATATTATTGTCCATTCATGGAGTGGTAATATGTCATATCATTGTCCATCCATGGAGTGGTAATATGTCATATCATTGTCCATCCATGGAGTGGTAATATCTCATAGCATTGTCCACCTATGGAGTGGTAATATGTCATAACATTGTCCATCCATGGAGTGGTAATATGTCATATCATTGTCCATCCATGGAGTGGTAATATCTCATAGCATTGTCCACCTATGGAGTGGTAATATGTCATATCATTGTCCATCCGAGGAGTGGTAATATGTCATATCATTGTCCATCCATGGAGTGGTAATATGTCATATCATTTTCCATCCGAGGAGTGGTAATATGTCATATCATTGTCCATCCGAGGAGTGGTAATAGGTCATAGCATTGTCCACCTATGGAGTGGTAATATGTCATATCATTGTCCATCCGAGGATGGTAATATGTCATATCATTGTCCATCCATGGAGTGGTAATGTCATGTCATATCATTGTCCATCCATGGACTGGTAATATGTCATATCATTGTCCATCCGAGGAGTGGTAATATGTCATATCATTGTCCATCCATGGAGTGGTAATATGTCATCATTGTCCATCCATGGAGTTGTAATATGTCATATCATTGTCCATCCATGGAGTGGTAATATGTCATATCATTGTCCATCCATGGAGTGGTAATATCTCATAGCATTGTCCACCTATGGAGTGGTAATATGTCATATCATTGTCCATCCGAGGAGTGGTAATATGTCATATCATTGTCCATCCATGGAGTAGTAATATGTCATATCATTGTCCATCCATGGAGTGGTAATATGTTATATCATTGTCCATCCGAGGAGTGGTAATATCGCATAGCATTGTCCATCCGAGGAGTGGTAATATGTCATATCATTGTCCATCCATGGAGTGGTAATATGTCATATCATTGTCCATCCGAGGAGTGGTAATATCTCATACCATTGTCCATCCGAGGAGTGGCAATATGTCATATCTTTGTCCATCCGAGGAGTGGTAATATGTCATATCATTGTCCATCCGAGGAGTGGTAATATGTCATATCATTGTCCATCCGAGGAGTGGTAATATGTCATATCATTGTCCATCCATGGAGTGGTAATATGTCATATCATTGTCCATCCGAGGAGTGGTAATATGTCATATCATTGTCCATCCATGGAGTGGTAATATGTCATATCATTGTCCATCCGAGGAGTGGTAATATCTCATATCATTGTCCATCCATGGAGTGGTAATATGTCATATCATTGTCCATCCATGGAGTGGTAATATGTCATATCATTGTCCATCCGAGGAGTGGTAATATGTCATATCATTGTCCATCCATGGAGTGGTAATATCTCATAGCATTGTCCACCTATGGAGTGGTAATATGTTATAACATTGTCCATCCATGGAGTGGTAATATGTCATATCATTGTCCATCCATGGAGGGGTAATATCTCATAGCATTGTCCACCTATGGAGTGGTAATATGTCATATCATTGTCCATCCGAGGAGTGGTAATATGTCATCATTGTCCATCCATGAAGTGGTAATATGTCATATCATTGTCCATCCGTGGAGTGGTAATATGTCATATCATTGTCCATCCGAGGAGTGGTAATATGTCATGTCATTGTCCATCCATGGAGTGGTAATATGTCATATCATTGTCCATCCGAAGAGTGGTAATATGTCATATCATTGTCCATCCGAGGAGTGGTAATATGTCATAGCATTGTCCATCCATGGAGTGGTAATATGTCATATTATTGTCCATCCATGAAGTGGTAATATGTCATATCATTGTCCATCCATGGAGTGGTAATATGTCATATCATTGTCCATCCATGGAGTGGTAATATGTCATATCATTGTCCATCCATGGAGTGGTAATATGTCATCATTGTCCATCCATGGAGTGGTAATATCTCATAGCATTGTCCACCTATGGAGTGGTAATATGTCATAACATTGTCCATCCATGGAGTGGTAATATGTCATATCATTGTCCATCCATGGAGTGGTAATATCTCATAGCATTGTCCACCTATGGAGTGGTAATATGTCATATCATTGTCCATCCGAGGAGTGGTAATATGTCATATCATTGTCCATCCATGGAGTGGTAATATGTCATATCATTTTCCATCCGAGGAGTGGTAATATGTCATATCATTGTCCATCCGAGGAGTGGTAATATGTCATAGCATTGTCCACCTATGGAGTGGTAATATGTCATATCATTGTCCATCCGAGGAGTGGTAATATGTCATATCATTGTCCATCCATGAAGTGGTAATATGTCATGTCATATCATTGTCCATCCATGGACTGGTAATATGTCATATCATTGTCCATCCGAGGAGTGGTAATATGTCATATCATTGTCCATCCATGGAGTGGTAATATGTCATATCATTGTCCATCCATGGAGTGGTAATATGTCATATCATTGTCAATCCATGGAGTGGTAATATGTCATATCATTGTCCATCCGAAGAGTGGTAATATGTCATATCATTGTCCATCCGAGGAGTGGTAATATGTCATAGCATTGTCCACCTATGGAGTGGTAATATGTCATATTATTGTCCATCCATGGAGTGGTAGTATGTCATATCATTGTCCATCCATGGAGTTGTAATATGTCATATCCTTGTCCATCCATGGAGTGGTAATATTTCATATCATTGTCCATCCATGGAGTGGTAATATGTCATATCATTGTCCATCCATGGAGTGGTAATATCTCATAGCATTGTCCACCTATGGAGTGGTAATATGTCATATCATTGTCCATCCGAGGAGTGGTAATATGTCATATCATTGTCCATCCGAGGAGTGGTAATATGTCATATTATTGTCCATCCATGGAGTGGTAATATGTCATATCATTGTCCATCCGAGGAATGGTAATATGTCATATCATTGCCCATCCGAGGAGTGGTAATATGTCATAACATTGTCCATCCATGGAGTGGTAATGTGTCATATCATTGTCCATCCAAGGAGTGGTAATATGTCATATTATTGTCCATCCATGGAGTGGTAATATGTCATATCATTGTCCATCCGAGGAGTGGTAATATGTCATATCATTGCCCATCCATGGAGTGGTAATATGTCATATCATTGTCCATCCATGGAGTGGTAATGTCATATCATTGTCCATCCATGGAGTGGTAATATCTCATAGCATTGTCCTCCTATGGAGTGGTAATATGTCATATCATTGTCCATCCGAGGAGTGGTAATATGTCATATCATTGTCCATCCATGGAGTGGTAATATGTCATATCATTTTCCATCCGAGGAGTGGTAATATGTCATATCATTGTCCATCCGAGGAGTAGTAATATGTCATAGCATTGTCCACCTATGGAGTGGTAATATGTCATATCATTGTCCATCCGAGGAGTGGTAATATGTCATATCATTGTCCATCCATGGAGTGGTAATATGTCATATCATTGTCCATCCATGGAGTGGTAATATGTCATATCATTGTCCATCCTAGGAGTGGTAATATGTCATATCATTGTCCATCCATGGAGTGGTAATATGTCATATCATTGTCCATCCGAGGAGTGGTAATATCTCATATCATTGTCCATCCATGGAGTGGTAATATCTCATAGCATTGTCCACCTATGGAGTGGTAATATGTTATAACATTGTCCATCCATGGAGTGGTAATATGTCATATCATTGTCCATCCATGGAGTGGTAATATCCCATAGCATTGTGCACCTATGGAGTGGTAATATGTCATATCATTGTCCATCCATGGAGTGGTAATATGTCATATCATTGTCCATCCGAGGAGTGGTAATATGTCATATCATTGTCCATCCATGGAGTGGTCATATCTCATAGCATTGTCCACCTATGGAGTGGTAATATGTTATAACATTGTCCATCCATGGAGTGGTAATATGTCATATCATTGTCCATCCATGGAGTGGTAATATCCCATAGCATTGTGCACCTATGGAGTGGTAATATGTCATATCATTGTCCATCCGAGGAGTGGTAATATGTCATCATTGTCCATCCATGAAGTGGTAATATGTCATATCATTGTCCATCCGGGGAGTGGTAATATGTCATACCATTGTCCATCCGAGGAGTGGTAATATGTCATGTCATTGTCCATCCATGGAGTGGTAATATGTCATATCATTGTCCATCCGAAGAGTGGTAATATGTCATATCATTGTCCATCCGAGGAGTGGTAATATGTCATAGCATTGTCCATCCATGGAGTGGTAATATGTCATATTATTGTCCATCCATGGAGTGGTAATATGTCATATCATTGTCCATCCATGGAGTGGTAATATGTCATATCATTGTCCATCCATGGAGTGGTAATATGTCATATCATTGTCCATCCATGGAGTGGTAATATGTCATATCATTGTCCATCCATGGAGTGGTAATATGTCATATCATTGTCCATCCATGGAGTGGTAATATCTCATAGCATTGTCCACCTATGGAGTGGTAATATGTCATATCATTGTCCATCCATGGAGTGGTAATATGTCATATCATTGTCCATCCATGGAGTGGTAATATGTCATATCATTGTCCATCCGAGGAGTGGTAATATGTCATATCATTGCCCATCCGAGGAGTGGTAATATGTCATAGCATTGTCCACCTATGGAGTGGTAATATGTCATATCATTGTCCATCCGAGGATGGTAATATGTCATATCATTGTCCATCCATGGAGTGGTAATGTCATGTCATATCATTGTCCATCCATGGACTGGTAATATGTCATATCATTGTCCATCCGAGGAGTGGTAATATGTCATATCATTGTCCATCCATGGAGTGGTAATATGTCATCATTGTCCATCCATGGAGTTGTAATATGTCATATCATTGTCCATCCATGGAGTGGTAATATGTCATATCATTGTCCATCCATGGAGTGGTAATATCTCATAGCATTGTCCACCTATGGAGTGGTAATATGTCATATCATTGTCCATCCGAGGAGTGGTAATATGTCATATCATTGTCCATCCATGGAGTAGTAATATGTCATATCATTGTCCATCCATGGAGTGGTAATATGTTATATCATTGTCCATCCGAGGAGTGGTAATATCGCATAGCATTGTCCATCCGAGGAGTGGTAATATGTCATATCATTGTCCATCCATGGAGTGGTAATATGTCATATCATTGTCCATCCGAGGAGTGGTAATATCTCATACCATTGTCCATCCGAGGAGTGGCAATATGTCATATCTTTGTCCATCCGAGGAGTGGTAATATGTCATATCATTGTCCATCCGAGGAGTGGTAATATGTCATATCATTGTCCATCCGAGGAGTGGTAATATGTCATATCATTGTCCATCCATGGAGTGGTAATATGTCATATCATTGTCCATCCGAGGAGTGGTAATATGTCATATCATTGTCCATCCATGGAGTGGTAATATGTCATATCATTGTCCATCCGAGGAGTGGTAATATCTCATATCATTGTCCATCCATGGAGTGGTAATATGTCATATCATTGTCCATCCATGGAGTGGTAATATGTCATATCATTGTCCATCCGAGGAGTGGTAATATGTCATCATTGTCCATCCATGAAGTGGTAATATGTCATATCATTCTCCATCCGTGGAGTGGTAATATGTCATATCATTGTCCATCCGAGGAGTGGTAATATGTCATGTCATTGTCCATCCGTGGAGTGGTAATATGTCATATCATTGTCCATCCGAGGAGTGGTAATATGTCATGTCATTGTCCATCCATGGAGTGGTAATATGTCATATCATTGTCCATCCGAAGAGTGGTAATATGTCATATCATTGTCCATCCGAGGAGTGGTAATATGTCATAGCATTGTCCATCCATGGAGTGGTAATATGTCATATTATTGTCCATCCATGGAGTGGTAATATGTCATATCATTGTCCATCCATGGAGTGGTAATGTCATATCATTGTCCATCCATGGAGTGGTAATATCTCATAGCATTGTCCACCTATGGAGTGGTAATATGTCATATCATTGTCCATCCGAGGAGTGGTAATATGTCATATCATTGTCCATCCATGGAGTGGTAATATGTCATATCATTTTCCATCCGAGGAGTGGTAATATGTCATATCATTGTCCATCCGAGGAGTGGTAATATGTCATAGCATTGTCCACCTATGGAGTGGTAATATGTCATATCATTGTCCATCCGAGGAGTGGTAATATGTCATATCATTGTCCATCCATGGAGTGGTAATATGTCATATCATTGTCCATCCATGGAGTGGTAATATGTCATATCATTGTCCATCCGAGGAGTGGTAATATGTCATATCATTGTCCATCCATGGAGTGGTAATATCTCATAGCATTGTCCACCTATGGAGTGGTAATATGTTATAACATTGTCCATCCATGGAGTGGTAATATGTCATATCATTGTCCATCCATGGAGTGGTAATATCTCATAGCATTGTGCACCTATGGAGTGGTAATATGTCATATCATTGTCCATCCGAGGAGTGGTAATATGTCATCATTGTCCATCCATGAAGTGGTAATATGTCATATCATTGTCCATCCGTGGAGTGGTAATATGTCATACCATTGTCCATCCGAGGAGTGGTAATATGTCATGTCATTGTCCATCCATGGAGTGGTAATATGTCATATCATTGTCCATCCGAAGAGTGGTAATATGTCATATCATTGTCCATCCGAGGAGTGGTAATACGTCATAGCATTGTCCATCCATGGAGTGGTAATATGTCATATTATTGTCCATTCATGGAGTGGTAATATGTCATATCATTGTCCATCCATGGAGTGGTAATATGTCATATCATTGTCCATCCATGGAGTGGTAATATCTCATAGCATTGTCCACCTATGGAGTGGTAATATGTCATAACATTGTCCATCCATGGAGTGGTAATATGTCATATCATTGTCCATCCATGGAGTGGTAATATCTCATAGCATTGTCCACCTATGGAGTGGTAATATGTCATATCATTGTCCATCCGAGGAGTGGTAATATGTCATATCATTGTCCATCCATGGAGTGGTAATATGTCATATCATTTTCCATCCGAGGAGTGGTAATATGTCATATCATTGTCCATCCGAGGAGTGGTAATAGGTCATAGCATTGTCCACCTATGGAGTGGTAATATGTCATATCATTGTCCATCCGAGGATGGTAATATGTCATATCATTGTCCATCCATGGAGTGGTAATGTCATGTCATATCATTGTCCATCCATGGACTGGTAATATGTCATATCATTGTCCATCCGAGGAGTGGTAATATGTCATATCATTGTCCATCCATGGAGTGGTAATATGTCATATCATTGTCCATCCATGGAGTGGTAATATCTCATAGCATTGTCCACCTATGGAGTGGTAATATGTCATATCATTGTCCATCCGAGGAGTGGTAATATGTCATATCATTGTCCATCCATGGAGTAGTAATATGTCATATCATTGTCCATCCATGGAGTGGTAATATGTCATATCATTGTCCATCCGAGGAGTGGTAATATGTCATATCATTGTCCATCCGAGGAGTGGTAATAGGTCATAGCATTGTCCACCTATGGAGTGGTAATATGTCATATCATTGTCCATCCGAGGATGGTAATATGTCATATCATTGTCCATCCATGGAGTGGTAATGTCATGTCATATCATTGTCCATCCATGGACTGGTAATATGTCATATCATTGTCCATCCGAGGAGTGGTAATATGTCATATCATTGTCCATCCATGGAGTGGTAATATGTCATCATTGTCCATCCATGGAGTTGTAATATGTCATATCATTGTCCATCCATGGAGTGGTAATATGTCATATCATTGTCCATCCATGGAGTGGTAATATCTCATAGCATTGTCCACCTATGGAGTGGTAATATGTCATATCATTGTCCATCCGAGGAGTGGTAATATGTCATATCATTGTCCATCCATGGAGTAGTAATATGTCATATCATTGTCCATCCATGGAGTGGTAATATGTTATATCATTGTCCATCCGAGGAGTGGTAATATCGCATAGCATTGTCCATCCGAGGAGTGGTAATATGTCATATCATTGTCCATCCATGGAGTGGTAATATGTCATATCATTGTCCATCCGAGGAGTGGTAATATCTCATACCATTGTCCATCCGAGGAGTGGCAATATGTCATATCTTTGTCCATCCGAGGAGTGGTAATATGTCATATCATTGTCCATCCGAGGAGTGGTAATATGTCATATCATTGTCCATCCGAGGAGTGGTAATATGTCATATCATTGTCCATCCATGGAGTGGTAATATGTCATATCATTGTCCATCCGAGGAGTGGTAATATGTCATATCATTGTCCATCCATGGAGTGGTAATATGTCATATCATTGTCCATCCGAGGAGTGGTAATATCTCATATCATTGTCCATCCATGGAGTGGTAATATGTCATATCATTGTCCATCCATGGAGTGGTAATATGTCATATCATTGTCCATCCGAGGAGTGGTAATATGTCATCATTGTCCATCCATGAAGTGGTAATATGTCATATCATTCTCCATCCGTGGAGTGGTAATATGTCATATCATTGTCCATCCGAGGAGTGGTAATATGTCATGTCATTGTCCATCCGTGGAGTGGTAATATGTCATATCATTGTCCATCCGAGGAGTGGTAATATGTCATGTCATTGTCCATCCATGGAGTGGTAATATGTCATATCATTGTCCATCCGAAGAGTGGTAATATGTCATATCATTGTCCATCCGAGGAGTGGTAATATGTCATAGCATTGTCCATCCATGGAGTGGTAATATGTCATATTATTGTCCATCCATGGAGTGGTAATATGTCATATCATTGTCCATCCATGGAGTGGTAATGTCATATCATTGTCCATCCATGGAGTGGTAATATCTCATAGCATTGTCCACCTATGGAGTGGTAATATGTCATATCATTGTCCATCCGAGGAGTGGTAATATGTCATATCATTGTCCATCCATGGAGTGGTAATATGTCATATCATTTTCCATCTGAGGAGTGGTAATATGTCATATCATTGTCCATCCGAGGAGTGGTAATATGTCATAGCATTGTCCACCTATGGAGTGGTAATATGTCATATCATTGTCCATCCGAGGAGTGGTAATATGTCATATCATTGTCCATCCATGGAGTGGTAATATGTCATATCATTGTCCATCCATGGAGTGGTAATATGTCATATCATTGTCCATCCGAGGAGTGGTAATATGTCATATCATTGTCCATCCATGGAGTGGTAATATCTCATAGCATTGTCCACCTATGGAGTGGTAATATGTTATAACATTGTCCATCCATGGAGTGGTAATATGTCATATCATTGTCCATCCATGGAGTGGTAATATCTCATAGCATTGTGCACCTATGGAGTGGTAATATGTCATATCATTGTCCATCCGAGGAGTGGTAATATGTCATCATTGTCCATCCATGAAGTGGTAATATGTCATATCATTGTCCATCCGTGGAGTGGTAATATGTCATACCATTGTCCATCCGAGGAGTGGTAATATGTCATGTCATTGTCCATCCATGGAGTGGTAATATGTCATATCATTGTCCATCCGAAGAGTGGTAATATGTCATATCATTGTCCATCCGAGGAGTGGTAATACGTCATAGCATTGTCCATCCATGGAGTGGTAATATGTCATATTATTGTCCATTCATGGAGTGGTAATATGTCATATCATTGTCCATCCATGGAGTGGTAATATGTCATATCATTGTCCATCCATGGAGTGGTAATATCTCATAGCATTGTCCACCTATGGAGTGGTAATATGTCATAACATTGTCCATCCATGGAGTGGTAATATGTCATATCATTGTCCATCCATGGAGTGGTAATATCTCATAGCATTGTCCACCTATGGAGTGGTAATATGTCATATCATTGTCCATCCGAGGAGTGGTAATATGTCATATCATTGTCCATCCATGGAGTGGTAATATGTCATATCATTTTCCATCCGAGGAGTGGTAATATGTCATATCATTGTCCATCCGAGGAGTGGTAATAGGTCATAGCATTGTCCACCTATGGAGTGGTAATATGTCATATCATTGTCCATCCGAGGATGGTAATATGTCATATCATTGTCCATCCATGGAGTGGTAATGTCATGTCATATCATTGTCCATCCATGGACTGGTAATATGTCATATCATTGTCCATCCGAGGAGTGGTAATATGTCATATCATTGTCCATCCATGGAGTGGTAATATGTCATCATTGTCCATCCATGGAGTTGTAATATGTCATATCATTGTCCATCCATGGAGTGGTAATATGTCATATCATTGTCCATCCATGGAGTGGTAATATCTCATAGCATTGTCCACCTATGGAGTGGTAATATGTCATATCATTGTCCATCCGAGGAGTGGTAATATGTCATATCATTGTCCATCCATGGAGTAGTAATATGTCATATCATTGTCCATCCATGGAGTGGTAATATGTTATATCATTGTCCATCCGAGGAGTGGTAATATCGCATAGCATTGTCCATCCGAGGAGTGGTAATATGTCATATCATTGTCCATCCATGGAGTGGTAATATGTCATATCATTGTCCATCCGAGGAGTGGTAATATCTCATACCATTGTCCATCCGAGGAGTGGCAATATGTCATATCTTTGTCCATCCGAGGAGTGGTAATATGTCATATCATTGTCCATCCGAGGAGTGGTAATATGTCATATCATTGTCCATCCGAGGAGTGGTAATATGTCATATCATTGTCCATCCATGGAGTGGTAATATGTCATATCATTGTCCATCCGAGGAGTGGTAATATGTCATATCATTGTCCATCCATGGAGTGGTAATATGTCATATCATTGTCCATCCGAGGAGTGGTAATATCTCATATCATTGTCCATCCATGGAGTGGTAATATGTCATATCATTGTCCATCCATGGAGTGGTAATATGTCATATCATTGTCCATCCGAGGAGTGGTAATATGTCATATCATTGTCCATCCATGGAGTGGTAATATCTCATAGCATTGTCCACCTATGGAGTGGTAATATGTTATAACATTGTCCATCCATGGAGTGGTAATATGTCATATCATTGTCCATCCATGGAGGGGTAATATCTCATAGCATTGTCCACCTATGGAGTGGTAATATGTCATATCATTGTCCATCCGAGGAGTGGTAATATGTCATCATTGTCCATCCATGAAGTGGTAATATGTCATATCATTGTCCATCCGTGGAGTGGTAATATGTCATATCATTGTCCATCCGAGGAGTGGTAATATGTCATGTCATTGTCCATCCATGGAGTGGTAATATGTCATATCATTGTCCATCCGAAGAGTGGTAATATGTCATATCATTGTCCATCCGAGGAGTGGTAATATGTCATAGCATTGTCCATCCATGGAGTGGTAATATGTCATATTATTGTCCATCCATGAAGTGGTAATATGTCATATCATTGTCCATCCATGGAGTGGTAATATGTCATATCATTGTCCATCCATGGAGTGGTAATATGTCATATCATTGTCCATCCATGGAGTGGTAATATGTCATCATTGTCCATCCATGGAGTGGTAATATCTCATAGCATTGTCCACCTATGGAGTGGTAATATGTCATAACATTGTCCATCCATGGAGTGGTAATATGTCATATCATTGTCCATCCATGGAGTGGTAATATCTCATAGCATTGTCCACCTATGGAGTGGTAATATGTCATATCATTGTCCATCCGAGGAGTGGTAATATGTCATATCATTGTCCATCCATGGAGTGGTAATATGTCATATCATTTTCCATCCGAGGAGTGGTAATATGTCATATCATTGTCCATCCGAGGAGTGGTAATATGTCATAGCATTGTCCACCTATGGAGTGGTAATATGTCATATCATTGTCCATCCGAGGAGTGGTAATATGTCATATCATTGTCCATCCATGAAGTGGTAATATGTCATGTCATATCATTGTCCATCCATGGACTGGTAATATGTCATATCATTGTCCATCCGAGGAGTGGTAATATGTCATATCATTGTCCATCCATGGAGTGGTAATATGTCATATCATTGTCCATCCATGGAGTGGTAATATGTCATATCATTGTCAATCCATGGAGTGGTAATATGTCATATCATTGTCCATCCATGGAGTGGTAATATCTCATAGCATTGTCCACCTATGGAGTGGTAATATGTCATATCATTGTCCATCCGAGGAGTGGTAATATGTCATATCATTGTCCATCCATGGAGTGGTAATATGTTATATCATTGTCCATCCGAGGAGTGGTAATATCGCATAGCATTGTCCATCCGAGGAGTGGTAATATGTCATATCATTGTCCATCCATGGAGTGGTAATATGTCATATCATTGTCCATCCGAGGAGTGGTAATATCTCATACCATTGTCCATCCGAGGAGTGGCAATATGTCATATCTTTGTCCATCCGAGGAGTGGTAATATGTCATATCATTGTCCATCCGAGGAGTGGTAATATGTCATATCATTGTCCATCCGAGGAGTGGTAATATGTCATATCATTGTCCATCCGAGGAGTGGTAATATGTCATATCATTGTCCATCCAAGGAGTGGTAATATGTCATATCATTGTCCATCCGAGGAGTGGTAATGTGTCATATCATTGTCCATCCATGGAGTGGTAATGTGTCATATCATTGTCCATCCATGGAGTGGTAATATGTCATATCATTGTTCATCCATGGAGTGGTAATATGTCATAGCATTGTCCATCCATGGAGTGGTAATATGTCATATCATTGTCCATCCAAGGAGTGGTAATCTCTCATAGCATTGTCCATCCGAGGAGTGGTAATATGTCATATCATTGTCCATCCATGGAGTGGTAATATGTCATATCATTGTCCATCCGAGGAGTGGTAATATCTCATAGCATTGTCCATCCGAGGAGTGGTAATATGTCATATCATTGTCCATCCGAGGAGTGGTAATATGTCATATCATTGTCCAACTGAGGAGTGGTAATATGTCATATCATTGTCCATCCGAGGAGTGGTAATATGTCATATCATTGTCCATCCGAGGAGTGGTAATATGTCATATCATTGTCCATCCGAGGAGTGGTAATATGTCATATCATTGTCCATCCGACGAGTGGTAATATGTCATATCATTGTCCATCCGAGGAGTGGTAATATGTCATATCATTGTCCATCCGAAGAGTGGTAATATGTCATATCATTGTCCATCCGAGGAGTGGTAATATGTCATATCATTGTCCATCCGAGGAGTGGTAATATGTCATATCATTGTCCATCCGAAGAGTGGTAATATGTCATATCATTGTCCATCCGAGGAGTGGTAATATGTCATATCATTGTCCATCTATGGAGCAGTAATAACTCATAACATTGTCAGTTTTATTGAGTGGTAATATATCGAAGCAGCCATTTCAATCCGACATTTTAAAAAATTTGCTTGCAAATGTGAATTTCTCAGGAGTAGTTCATCAAACATTTTTGTCCAGCTTGACCAGCAAATTAGAGAATAGCTAACCAAAATGTTAAAATGGCACTTGCATAAAAGTTTAGTAAAGCCAGCCCAAATCTGGGGGTTCTCCACTGAAAGAATTTAGAAATCTATATGTGCTGAGATGGCTTCTGCATTGGGGGTGGGGGGGAATAATCCTAATATTTTTGCCACCCTACCCCATCCCCCAATTCAAAAGGATCTTCCTACACCCATAATTGACATTAAATAGTAATGGAACTTGTGCTGTACTTTCCTTTTATAGGAGAGAGATGGTGCATTTCAGAGATTTCAAGAACAAGAATGCAACATTCTAGTCGCCACAGATATTTGCTCGCGTGGTTTAGACACTGTTAATGTAAGTCAATAGAGATGTAGGCAACAACAGAATTGTTTGACTTTTATGTTGCTGCAGTCAAAAGTGAAGATTATCTAGTGTAATCAAACCTCTCTGTGATTCTATAAGATAAGGAAGGGAGCCAATCTGTCCCTCATGTATCTGACATCATAATCAATATCTTTTGTTAACTGCTTTCACAATAAAATGATGTAGGTCAGTCACTAAAGCTGAGACGGCCCCTCAGTAAGCATCTGAATTGTATGCCATTGGTGAATTTACAATTTGATAAAGATTCTGTTGAATATTTTGTAATTAATTTGACTGGTAGCGATATCAACTCTCAGTTAAATTAGTTTCAAAATACTCAACAGCTTACCTGTATAGTTACCATGGAATTTGGGTTCTGGGTATTCATTGTTCTGTGTTAAAAATCAATTCAAATATTTATGTACAAATCGTGCATAGCTTAGCTAGAAATTAGTGGGGCAGAGGTAGAAATGGATTCCTCTATTAGCAGATATGCCAGCTATCTTATAGAATTCACGTTTCGTGGCAACAAAAGGTAAGCTGTGAACAACAACAAAAGGTAAGCTGTGAACAAATCGGGTGATAATGATAATAGGATACAAAATTTGACCCCTTTTAAGACTAACTATTATTTTCCATCAAGTATTTGCACATAAATACACTCAACCCGATGATGCAAATTTATGTGTGAAAGCTTGTTGAAAAATAATAAAGGTAGTCTTAAAAGGTATCATCATTTGAATATTATTACAATTAGAAACAATTTTAATTATCTCTAAAACCACGTGGCTGAATTGCATGAAGCGCAATTTAAAATTTGTTCAAGAGGACTTAATTGGTCGGTGTCTTATGGCCATCTTGGATTACATAGTTTTCACAAAAACAACCTCGAAAGCCGCTGATGTGATTGGGCAGAAAATGTGAAGGGCCCATTCATGTTTGTTTAATGCTCTCCTGTATTTGGTCTGTAATATGCCTGACATAAGGGTATATGCATATGTATATTTTAACATGAATGACAATTAAAGATTGTTGAAACTGATGGCAACCACCCTCTTCAGCGTAATTTTATTACATAAGTCACCATGACCGTTAACCATTTGTTGCTAAATTAGTTTCGAAATATTCTACATGATAATCATTACATAATAAAGAATGTGTTCTATTAGCATCACAATAACGATTGAGGAGACAAAATGGCGGCGATAAACAATTCAACATTAATGTCATGTTAATTTGCAAATAATTAACCTTTCCAGTTTTAGCTATGCCCCACCCACCTCTAGCTAAGTTCCACCCACACTTCACCATGTTGGGATTGATCGATCCCCGAATTCCCTGACTATCAATTTTCTGAAAACGATGGTTGTTGAATAGTTTGTAACTAATTTGACTGGACGCTGTTGCTGCCATAGGTAGCAACAGCGTCCAGTCAAATTAGTTTCAAAATATTCAACAGAATATTTATTAAATAGTAGACATACAATTCGTACAAAAACACATAGTCCGTCTTCAACTATGCATTCGTGACGTACTTATCTACATCATTCATGATGTCAGATTATTGATTATGATGTCATTCTATACGTCACATAGTTGATTATGACGTCATATGATGGATGGATACAGTGGAAAGGTCCATTGTGATAAAGATTAGGGAATATGCCAGTATGTGAATGATAATGATTCTATAGACCGTAATATATCCGTACAATACAAAATTGAAAGATGAAAACTGTATCCGTTTAAAGACACCACACGTCTTTGCTCCATATTTATTTACTGCTCTCCTTACTATTTCTTTGACAGGTGAAACGTGTGATTAACTACGAGTTTCCAACATTCATGTCTGACTACATTCATAGAGCTGGACGCGTAGGAAGGGTCGGGACAACATTCACCGGTCAGGTGATTAGCTTTATCACAAAGCCATATGAGGTTGAGCTATTGTGGCATGTTGAGGTAAGATGTTGATAGTATACATGCCTAATGTTGATAATAACCATGATTTCAGTCATTTGATGAGATTATGAAATGATATCTCGACACATTTTCGTCAGCATTAGATATTTAACCCTTTACAGGTCAAATTTGGTCAAGAAAATCAAAATATTTCCTTATTGAATGCCCATCTGCAGGTAAAGAGGAGTATTTTGGAAAATTTACCATTGGAATGACTGGCTTGATTATCGAGCCAGCCATTCGTGCTAAATTTTCAAAAATACTCTTCTCTTTACCTGCAGATGGACATACCTCAAGACTACTGCAGAGGCCGGTTTTGGCCAACTTGACCATCAGATATTTAAACAGAAATACATAGGCAGTTTCCATACTTTAATAAATGGCCCAAGGGCCGTAATGCTCACCTATGAATGTCCTATAAGATCCTCCCCATACTTTGCTTAGTTACTGGTGCTGCAGGTATAGGTGCACCAAATCTACCAGTGATTACACTCTCAGTGGAATGAAATCAAGGGCATTAATGCTACATCGGCGGTTAAGGCTTTTGCTATGTCACATGATGCAAGCATCAAGGGGTAATTTAAGCGGTGCAGTTAAAGGAGGGTATATTAATGTTGGTGCTTAACAGCGAATAAACGTCTGTTTCATAATGTTAAATGCTGAGATGATTTTTTTTACCAGATCTGGTATAAATAACTCAAAATAAAGATGACAAAATGTGCTGCTTGAACAATTTACTATTGATTCCAACATGGTGAAATAGGCCTCTGACATATGTTATCCGAAAGCTAGTTCAGCTATCAGTTATATGGGTGGGTACTGGTAGTTTATACATAAAAGTATCCAACAAGTTAGAAATGGCTCTAAATATGACGAAGCATTCAGCCAAAGAGCTATCTCTTTACATTGCGTCCAATAATGTAGAAAATTCCTAGGATGATAACATTGGGGTTTGAGGTCAAATCATGGATGGGTCGCTATAGCTCAGCTTACTGAAATGTCACCTGTGCTAAAAATGGGACAAAATCGGGAGTGCAATGGTCTGCAATATCTGATTTCTCTTGTTGCCATTTAACTCTTAACACTCAAGCTGACGAAAAGGGATTTGGCAATGGTCTTGAGAGATGTCAATTTAGTCCAACAGAAGACTATTTTTGAAAATTGACCACTGGCTCAGTAACCGAACCCGTCATTCCAAAAGTGAATGAAAAAAAAAATTGTCGCTAGATCTGCAAATGGCCATTTTCTATGAACAAATTGAAATTTTCTAGAACAAATTTTGAAGCCTACCACTATAGCGTCGTTGCAGACAAGTCTGATTGAAATCGCTCCAGCTGTTAATGAGTAGCGTTTTAAATGATTTCCAGTCATTTTTCAGGAAAGTCAAGATGGCTGCAGGACAAATTACCAATCAAAATTCTGTACATACAAGCTCTGAAGCACACCACTCTAGGGACCTTCCAGCCATGTTTGGTTGAAATCAGTCAAGTGGTTAATAAGTAGTAGCCTTTTAACTGATTTCCCAAAATTAAAAAAAAATCCATGATGGCCGATGACCAATCAAAATTCTGTACACAAGTTCTGAAACCTACCAGACTAGTATCCTTCCAGCCAAGTCTGGTTGAAATTGCCCAAGCAGTTAATGAGTAGCGTTTTAAACATTCCATTTTTCGGTGAATTCAAGATGGTTGCTGAAAAAATTGACCAATCAAAATTCTGTATATATGTTCTGAAGCATAGAACTCTAGGGACCTTCCCACCGAGTTTGCTTGAAATCGGCCAAGTAGTTTATGAGTAGGCTTTTAACTTATTTCTAGAAATTTTCAGAAAATTCAAGGTGGCTGGCCACAAAATTTACCAATCAAAATTCTTGTTGGAAGTGTTGAAACGTACCATCACAGGATTATTCCACCAAGTTCCGTCGATCTGGCCATTGATATTGGAGGAGTAGTTTTAAAGGAGTCAGATATTTTGGGAAAATCAAAGATGAAGGT
The DNA here is from genome assembly GCA_034401795.1 of Chaetoderma sp. LZ-2023a. Lineage (NCBI taxonomy): Eukaryota > Metazoa > Mollusca > Caudofoveata > Chaetodermatida > Chaetodermatidae > Chaetoderma > Chaetoderma sp. LZ-2023a. The sequence continues at coordinate 59,759,265 of CM067373.1, forward strand.
GGAAAAATTTACCAATCAGAATTTTGAATAATGTTCTGGAGCCTACCACGATATGATCCTTCCAGCCAAATTGGGTTGAAATTGGTCAAACCGTTATGGAGATCGATTTGGCGGACAAACGACGAACGGCCGCCATGGCATAAGCTGACTTGAGTATTAAATGGGTAAATACTATTATATCATATCATAGACCTAATCCTGTTTTATTCACTCTGTTCTCAGGAAGCGGCTCGAGGGGATGATAAGGTCCTACATAATGTGAATGCAAACATCCGGCGCAAACTAGTATCTCTCACAAATAACAAAGAAAGCTTTATAAATGAAACATAACACAAACTTGATAGATGAATATACTTTATATAAATTGTAGTGTATATTATATACATAACGTGCTAATTTTGGATGTTTTTAAAACAAACAACAAATAAATTATCTGCAAACATTCAGTATTCATTGTTATGTGTTTATGTGCACTGTAAGTTATATTTACCTTGCACATCCGAATGGTCAGCAGGAATTATTAAGTTTCTACATAACTGCTGTACATTCAGTAAATCTGTTTTGCTCTATCAAACAACAACATGGATCCAATATTCAGAGCAAACTCCCACTCATATAGATACTGTTATTGTCAGATTCGAGTTTTGTGTAAATGTATCGTTGGGTGTAACCATATAACCCTTTCAATGACGGATCCCTCAAAATTCTTTACGATGCATTGCATATTCTATTGAATATTTGGAAATTAATATGACAATATCGATACAAATTGGCAAAACCCAAACAGCCCAATGTAAACGACCAGCATAAAATAATCCAAAACGGAATCAAATGTGCAGCAAAAATTAGCTTGAACGCCTGGGAATTAAAAAGCAGTAAGATGGAGCATGGATTTCAAATTTTTATTAGCTCATCTTATGCCATGGCGACCGTCCGTTGTCCATCAACTTCTCTTTTAAACGACTTCTCGAGAACCACTGTGCTGATTTCAATTATATTTGGCAGGAAGCATCCTTAGGGCATAAGGATCCAATTTTGTTCAAATGTGAAGAAGGTTTAGCCAAGTTTTATTAAAATTGGCCCAGTGTTAAATAAGTAGTCTTTTTATGATTTTCTCAGAAATTTGCAGAAAATACAAGATGTCTGGCCGCCAAAAATAAAAAATTTGGATTGAATCAAGGCGGACCTTTTTTTTTACGGTAAACTTACAATGGATGTTTAGGCTCTAATCATACCTCCCAAATTTTGGCTAAATCCATTCATCGGTTCTGGAGGTAATTTTTGTGAAAACTATGTCATCCAAGATGGCCGCTGAAGCATTTGGCCAATCAAGTTCCCTCGAACAAACTTGGTTCAGCTGTTGCTCCAGATAATGTTTCATGAGTTTTGAATTGACCCCCCCCCCCCCCATGCTGTGTCGGAGATTTTGAAAGCTTTCTAAAAATCGGTCAAAATCCAAGATGGCATAAGATAATAATTGTGCAAGCATAAGGCAGCAATGGCTTCTAGTCATATTAATTCCAAAATATTTAACAAGTTTCCTGTTTGTTTGCCCTAAGATTGAGATATGGGGAATTTATCGCTGAAAGGGCTAATACTTAAGATGATTAGTAGCGGTAGTGGAAGATGTCGTAGTGGTACTGGCACTACTGGGTGGGGGTGGGGAGGAGTAGGCATGGTGTTGTTGATGGAGCGATATTGGTAGCGGTACTGGTACTGATAACTCTCCCCCACACCAAACAACATTATTACCAAAAATTATAACTTTTGCCAATATGTCGATGGGTTCTGTTACGCCATCCAGTTTATCTGTTTGTTGGTGTCCAATCTCGGTTGAGCTAATATCTTGACATGGCTTCACCCTATTGAGACTAAATTTGGGCACACTTCCTTGTATCAAAGGGCTGAAGCACAATGATATTCAGGTCAAAGTCACTATACCATTTGTATAGAATACAGACTTTAAGGGTTCATTCGCTTTGATATACAAACAAGATTAGTGATGTCAAAATGTGAGGCCTTCATTACAACATGGAATGCTGAACAGCCACAGGCTAGCTACCATCGACTCAAAATTTAGTATGTACGCTTAATACTGACAAATAAATAAATAAATAGTATTCATTCGGATGTTCTATCGTGTCTCACTAACCTAGCATATAACCATTCATTAGTAAAATGCTTGTCATTACAAAAACTAAGTGCTGCGAAAACATGTAATTATTATATTCTTACAACTTTTCTTTAGCATTCTGAAGCCTTTTTGGGAAAACTTGACTTGAGCGCGGCGCGTCATTCAGGCTGTTCACGCACGCTTGTTGCCAGGCAATGACGTATCGCTCTACCGTATTTATTTACCATATTGTTTCAGCTTCACATTTAGCGCACCGCGGGTGCTTTTAATACAGAAATAGGAACAGTATTCAGCTCAAATATTAAAAAAAAATGGCTGCTATGCCTTCACATTAAACAACACTTAATATTTACAAAAAGTCAGCTAAATGAAAATTCAATTTACAAAATTTGTAATATCCGATATTCGACTAAAATTCGAGACCACGTCAAAAACGCTGTAAATAATGACTTACGCCTTGTAGTTGGAGGGCATACGTTACGCCCGATTTTATGGATGGGCATAAGCTATTCCCATTTCATGAATACCGACTTACGCCACATTGGGGGCTTATGCCCTAGTTATGCCTTTTCTAGGGAGTAAGCCCCCTTCGTGAATACGGCCCCAGTGTTACACTGACAGGATATTGGTGAAAATCATGGTATTGGCCCTTCCAAATGCAAATCTATCTTTGTATCAAGATCACATGCTGGTCCCACTCGTTGAGGTATGATGCTTAGTTCCAATAATTTGGCCAATTCTGAAATAAAGGCCAGATGAGCTAAACAGAACCAAACTGTTAATTAATGTCAGCATTTTATACAAATGTTATGATGACCTTGACTTCAATATCATTGGACTTTATCCACTTCATATAGATAACCATGTGACCAAGCTAAATTCAAGAAGGGTGAACAAATCCTGAGAGATAAGACAATATGTTGAGCTAAACCACAAATTTACCTGAAAAGAATAGGTTTATATCAAGGTCACAGTGAACTTGATGTTTGACCTCATGACCTCAATAGGATTGTACTGCATCTCGATGTTATCTATAACCATGTGTCCAAGTTTAGCCACAATAAGCTGAACCAATCCTTAGATTTAAAACGACACGTTGAACACAGGAACACTGAAGCATGCAATGTCTCGCCTGTAAAGGCATGGATCGTGTGGATTACCAAAGCAAACTTGGCATGGTTTGTAATATATATAGTTAGTGAGACAGCAACAAACTAGTGTAACAAATCAAACATGGTTCACACACAAATATGAACGATCCATTCAAGCACTTTTCAAGGACTATGTCTCGTTTTCAGGGACTCTAAAACTGTGCTACCTTTAAGGGATACAGGAAATTTGGCAAACTATATATTCTGAAACACCATCTCCTGAAGCGCTGAGTGATAATCAGTAGCCTTATATTGTATGCAACTTATGAATATATTTGGAAAAACACATTTTCAAGTACTTTTCAAGGCAAATTTTAAATCAAGGACTGATGCTAAAATTGAAGTACTTTTCAAATTTGTACAAACCTTGCATGAAATTTTTTGCTAAACTTTGGATAGTTTGATCGTGAACAAATTTCTCAAAATCAAATTAGTAATGATGCGGATATTACCCCAGCGTAGTATAACACTGCTGTAAAATTTTCTTAATATGCAGTGAGGCATTGTTGAAAAATAATGTATGTATGATTATTGTATTCTGCAGCTGTAGTAGTAGAAACATCCTACAGCTGCAATCAGTACTTCGCTTTTGCCCACTGTGTCTTGTCCTCAGCCAAAATCTGTATCTCCCTCAGGTCCATTCTTGATTTGACCGTTCCAAGTCCTTCTTTCTTGAGGTCACCGTGTAGCATGCTTAACAGATTTATGCAATGAAGAATAATGGTCCACAAAAAACTTAAACGGAAAAAAACCATGAAAAAGTTTAAGAACAAAATCATGATGAAAAAATAGAAAGGTTCAAAAGGTCTAACTACTAATGATGCTGACTGAATCCCTGTATGGCATAGAACACATTTGTAGTTTCATTAAAACCCAATATGGAGAAGCCAAGTCAAGATATACGACGATATGTTGATCTAAATGAAAAACCTAACTAAAAAGTAGTTTTATACCACGGTCACAGTAAACTTGAACTTTGACCTCCATATCAGTCTTCCATCCCATTGGGTGTCCCAATAGGGATAAGCCATGCCGAGATATTAGACGATATGTTGAGCTAAACAAAAAACTTACCCATAAAAAGTAGGGTTTTATACCAAGGTCATAGTGACCTTGAACTTTGATCTCAATGTCATTGTGCTCCATCCTCCTGACATAAGGAAGCATGTGTTCAAGCTTAGCCCAAATACGATGAAGGTATGCTGAGATATTAGATATGTTGGGCTAAACCAAGATGTTAACTGAGATTGGACGCAAACAGAGACAGCGTAATAAATGGAACCCATCGATACATTGACAAAAATTATAATTTTCACCTAGGGTTGCACGATTATTCACTTTTCATAATCGCGATCATTTAAGAAATATAATCGCGATCATACGATTAATCATGAACTATATTAACTACGTCAATGCTGCTTAGAGAACGTTATTATGCTACTGCAGATTGTAAGATTATGGGTTAGGCACATGGGTATACATACATGGACAGAATACGCCAGTTGCTGATTGCAAACAAAGGAATGTATCAAGATTTTTTCGTTTAATTGTAGCCTATGCTCTAATAGAAGTCCACCCTATAACTTTGACATATGAGCTCCAATGATTTCTTAGCAGTTTCAAAACGGCAAAACTCTGTATTAGAAGCCCACCCCCTAACTCAGCAGATAATTTGTAAGAATAGCGTGTATAATAATAATAATAACAATCGTGTCACAGGGTGTGTCTACTTCAGACCGATCTCTGCCCTGATACATTTCCGGCCCCTCTAGAAGTCAATACAGGCCTCAGATTTGTAAATCTCGACCACCTATTAGATTAATTCTAATAGTAGGCCACGTATGTTCAAGATATAATAAAGTTTATTCCACACTTTTGTAGTTAAAATGCGCTTAAAACAGTCTTGGCGTGATTAAATAGCTTCCTTATAAATATATTTTAAGACCAAATTTATGTACCAAACAAGTACGGGAGAAAATGCGCATCAATTTTGAAACGCCGATCAACATTAAATGACCCAAATTGAATTATTACGAGCGCTAATATAGCCGGCTTCTTAAGTTGGCGAGCCAGCGGCTCTTTTGAGATGGGAGGCGGCGTGTTCTCGCGAGATATTATACGCTAACGGGAGTTTATCAAACAGGTACCCGTTATTCAGATCAGTGTAATACTCGGTTCCTATCACGCAATGATAATATAAAGAAATTCCCGAGTTCCGAGTCCCCGATTCCAGAATATTTATATCTGAGTACTCGCTCTAAAATAAACTCTTCAATTGGAGGCGAATCACGTGATTTGTATTTTTTTCGCGACACCATTTTATATCAAATTGTGGATAAATTTTGATGTATAAACGACCTTTATTAAAGGATACGCAATATTTAGGCGCTCAAATCAAATAATTTCACTTCCCCGGTGATGTTTTGAGGTATACATTAAACATAGGCAGTGAGAATTTTTAAGTGAGAAAATGCGTTGAATTTCTGTGATATCAGTTTTAGGACTTTTTTGGGAAAACCGTTAACGCATAGCTATTCAGAGAATGGGGAACGCGGGATAAGCGTGTGATTACAACAACAATGACAAATAGCGACCAAGTGAACAATCTTTATTCATCTAAAACCAATCATGAGTCAATACAAACAAATCAGTTATTTATTTATTTAGTTTATTTAATCATTCACACATTCGGCTGATAGCCGGATGTTTGTTTCCATGCTTGATAACGCGACTCCGCTCGATTATACGATTATTTCATTTTATAATCGTCCACGATCATTTTGAATTATATAATCGCGATTAATCGAATAATCGAAAAATCGTGCAACCCTATTTTCACCAATAATAAACTAATTGGATTAAGTTGAGTTGATTGACACATAGGTCAATGACGTCAGTCAGCGTTATTGATATTTCCGAAATGTCCTGGAGTTCGTGCAAGGTGGAATAGCGGGAAAGAATGTAATTATAAACATATTAATTTCATTTTTGCATCCTCAGTTCGTGATTTCTCCATATTTTATTTCCAGAAACTTTGATATTAAGGTGCTCACTAACTGTCTTGCACACAAGACATAAAAAAGTGAATGGGCACAGATTTAGATTTGACGAGCTCTTTTAGTAGGTTGGATGTATGGGTAAAAGGAATTGGCCAGCGCAAAACAATATGACAGACACTTACTTGATACAAATTGCAAATATGAATAATAAATTCACTTTTTTTTTATTAAAAAATTTCTTAATTTCATAATGACATTTCAGCCGTAACTGTACATCTGCTTAGTAGATTTACAACCCATGTTATTGCATCAGGATAACTTTAGAGTCAAAAGCTACCACCTTTGACTTGGTGTGACCATATGATAGTTAATTTGTTTCAGCTGACTCTGTTAGTCACCACAATGAAGCAATAAGTAAGAGCTGTGAGACAGAAGACTTATCATAAGAAGTGTGTATTGAGGGTACAAAAGGATTGTGGTTCAAAAGCCAGACGGTGGTTGACTCTAACCCTTACCGCTCTGATGTCAAAATTATTGTCAAATTGAATTAACATATGAACTGGTGTTCATTTTTCAACAAATTTGGTGGAAGATGTTGCTGTAAACAGCGACATCATCCACCAAAATTGTTGAAAATTGTGCACCAGTTTCTAGGATATTGACAGTAAAGGATAGCATATTGACAGCAGAGTGGTAAGGGTTAACACCCATCTTTTGACTACCAGAAGACATGGAGTCTGTAAAATATGTCTTAACCCTTTAATGGTCAAGCCAGCCAAAACTGGCCTCTGCAGTGGTCTTGAGGAATGTCCATTTGCATGCCAAAATAATACTATTTTTGAAAATTTACCACTGGCATGACTGGCTCGATGATCGAGCCAGTCATTCCAGTGAAATTTTCAAAAATAGTCTTATTTTGGCCTACAAATGGACATACGCTGGGGAAAAATTTCAATTTTTGTGAAAAATCATGACCATTAAAGGGTTAATGTAATATGACTAGCTGACTAGATTCCTGAATAATGCTCTGTATAAAAACTTGATTCAACATAATATAAATGATTTGCAACTGTGATTAGACCAGTATTTCACAGAACAGGAAAAGCTGTCCTCTGGTATATAAATTTGTACAAGTATGTAGGGTAACATGATTCAGTATAGTATTACACTTAACCGGAAAACATAACATTTTAGCTGTGATTCAATGCAAACACAAATATCTATGTAACCAATCATCTTCCAGATATCAAAGGCACATGGATCTGAATAGCACTATACTAACACTTAAAGTTCTTTATGATGTTGATGTAAGGAATATCCTATTCAATATTTTGAAACTAATTTGACTGGAAGCTGTTGAACAGGTTCCAGTTGAATTAGTTTCAAAATATTCAACCGCTTTCCAATATAAATGTCTTTAAATCAAGACAATGTCATTACAAGGGTTAATCATGGCAAGATATAGATTAAAACCTGGATTATTAGTTGCATAACTTGCATTGCAAAAACACAGTTGAGTCAAAAACATATATTTAGACAAATTTCACTTTATGAAACTATAAATTTGTCTGTGAAATGTCTGATGCTTGCTAATGATCTAGCAGAGTCTGGATCAAAGGTCGATTTATAACTAGGAGAATTTTCCCTCAAAACCTATTCTTGCATTGCATAGTAGTAATACTAAGTCTTTGGATTCCATATTTATGTAAATATTGGATTATTAAAAACTCTTGCAAATTAAAGAAATACCTATGCACATTTAACGCGTCAACTAATCAGGGCCCTCTGAGTTTATCAACGAATCCATCAATAAGTTCTGTATCCAGAAGGCCAATAAAAGAATCCAGTACTTTCCCATTCTTTACAGCTAACACAGTCGGCACAGAATTCACCTGAATGAAAGACCAAAACAAACAGCAATTCAAGCATAATATATGAAGAAATCAAGTGCATATTTCATCTTTATTCATTTTCAACATGTTAAAGGTGCATAATCCCACAAAATCTTCCTCTGCATTACCAATGTTGTGCTATATTCAGAATTTGGTTCAAATCTGATTAGACTACCAAGAGTTATTTCCCAGAAACCAAAATTCATATACTTTCATGGGAGAAAATATGAAAATTAACACGAAGGTAATCTCCACCGTAGTAATATTAATTAAGATATTATTCAAAATTTTGATCTGATCCACTTAGTCAAATGTAAGTAATGGAGGAAGCCAGCTTTAGTTGTGCCCCGCCCATCTTTAGCTAAGCTCCACCCACACATTGTTTGTGTTGGGATAGATCGATCCCTGCACTCCCTGACAATCAGTTACCAGAAAACTATACAGTTAAGCTGTTGAATATTTTGAAACAAATTTGACTGGGTGCTGTTGCTGATAACCGAGCCAGTCATTCCAGTGGTAAATTTTCAGAAAATAGTCTTCTCTTGGTCTGCAAATGGACATTTTCTATGAAAATATTGAAATTTCCTTGAACAAATGCGATGGTTAAAGGGTTAATGCTCAGAGTTGGTCAAGAATATTGATCATTTTGCAGTGAATGTCCATTTCCAGCCTATCGATCATCGACATGAAGCTCGACTTTACGACTTTGCAATGAACTATGAAGCTTGACTTCAAACATAAAATAAATAAGGCTTATCAATATTTATCAATAACAATGATCTTTGACAATTTGACATGAAGGTAATTGGCTCATCCCTTCTCGTTAGCAAGTTTCTAAGTTTGGGTGTATTATGATTAACAAAACATGAGATATGAACTGCTAAGCTGAAGTAAAAACAAAATGTTATTGTTGAGAAAACCCTTGAGTTTTGTAATTATCACACTGACTTTGACCTTTTGGTACCAACCTGATCATGTCATGCCATCTCATTATAAGGATGTGTCTGAATGTGAGCCCTGTATGCTTAACCAAACATGAGAGATAAACTGCTAAATTGAGCTAAACACAAACCATCACTGTTGAAAAAGCTTTTTTCCCCCAAGACCATAATGACCTTTGACCCTGAAGGACATTATTTCATACTCTCATTATGAGGAAGCATGTGTTTACGGTTGGGTCCAGTATGATTAACCAAACATGAAATATGAACTAAGTTGAGCTAAACGCAAAATGTTAATGTTAAAAAACCCCAGTCATTTACCAATATCATAATAATATCGATCTTTGTTTTATGCCGTCACCTTATACGGAAATATGCGTACAAGTTTGGTACCAGGAAGATTAAGCAAACATGAGATATGAACTGGTAAGTTGAGCTAAACGGAAAATGTTTGTTCAAAATTATTTTTTTATCAAGGTCACAGTGACCTTGACCATTGACCGTAAAATCATTGTGTAATTATAAGGAGGCATGTGTCAAAATTTGGGTCCGGTATGATTAACCAAACATGAGATATATAAACAGAAAGGTTGAGCTAAATGGAAAATGATAACGTTAAAAACAAGAATTCTGCGGAATTAAATGTCTCGCCTGTCTCCTGTTTGTCACCGTTACCATGACCTTTGACCTTCTGCCCTAAATTTTAATTATGCTGCTTCCTAAGATTATAGGTAACCAGGTATCCAAGTTTAGTTTCAATAGGCTTAACCAATCCTGAAATATAATCTGAAAAGTTTTGCTAAAGACAAAAACTTAACGTTGAAAAAGCAGAGTTCTGTATCAAGGTCAGTGACATTGACATTTGACCTTGTGTACCGTAACATCATCATACTACTTCCTAACATTATAGGTAACCATGTATCCAAGCTGAGTTGCAAGAGGCTTGTAAGCCGAGAAGTTTTGCTAAACGCAAAAACTTAATGATGAAATAACAGAGTTCTGTATCAAGGTCACAGTGACCATGACCTTTGACCTTGCAACCCCAACATAATCCTGCTGCTTCCTATCATTATAGGTAACCATGTATCCAAGCTGAGTTGCAAGAGGCTTAACCAATCCAGAAATATAAGCTGAGAAGTTTTTCTAAACGCAAAAACGTAATGTTGAAATAACAGAGTTTTGTATCAAGGTCACAGTGACCTTGACCTTGTGACCCCAACATCATACTGCTTCCTATCATTATAGGTAACCATGTATCCAAGTTTAGTTGTAATAGGCTTAACCAATCTTGAAATATAAGCTGAAAAGTTTTGCTAAACGCAAAAACTTAATGTTAACGCTGTCGCCGCCATCGGAAAAGTGATACCTATGTCTCGCTTTTTCTGCTTCCAGGCGAGACAAAAACCAAGATTTTCCAACAGTCACAATGACCTTGACCTCGGGCCTTTTGACCACAAAGGTAATTCTGTGATGCCGGGTCTTGAGGAAAGTCCATTTGAAGCCTAAGAGAACACTATTTTTGAAAATTAACCATTAGCCTTCAAATGGACATTCCTTCAATAACGACAAATTAATGATTTCTTGACCTAATTTGACCATTAATGGGTGAATGAGATATAACCTGCCTATTGAAATAAATTACCAGAATACAAAGTTATTCTCCAGATTCAGGAAATTAATCTTTTAACCATTACAGACTAGAGACGACAGATTCTCTATGATGTAAGGAAAAGTATGTTGAATATTTTGAAACTTAATTTGACTTGGAGATGTTTTTACCTATGGCAGCAACAAGTGCCAGTCGACCTCGTTCAACAGCTTTCCTGTATAGCCGTCTTGAAATTAAGACTGGAATGTTAAATGTTAAGCTTTAATCTAGATTTATCTTCTTCCAACTAATTTCAAAAAGCTCTATACACTATAAGGAGTTTGTTGTTCCACAGATGGTATGGTTACAAAATATCTGCTATATTCTGCTCCTATAATGTATGCAAAATAGAAAAACGGGATGTGTGCGTCCACTTTACATTTGTAAAATTATATTAAAAAATAGAATATTTATTACTGATATATGATTCGCTTATCTAGTCTTGAAAATCTGTGCAGTATATATATATATAAATATATATAAATATATATATATATATATATATATATATATATATATATATATATATATATATATATTTATAAGAAAGCGCACTGACTGGTGTGGCTATAACCTAGTCTACGTACATGCTGATATATGTATAACTATCAATGTGTCACAAATCCTCAATACTGACCCCATATTCAATAGCTAATTCAGTATTGTTGTCTACATCCACCTTAGCTAGGATCACTTGGCCATCTTTAGCGCCGAGGACTGCCTCTAGACGTGGAGATAAGAGCTTACATGGCCCACACCAGCTACAAGAAAGAGCACATCGAATAAAATACAGTTTAACCATTTAACCATTTCACTGATAAATTTCCCATATCTCATTTAAATTTTCAAGGCAACCGTACAGGGAAACTGTCGAATATTTTGAAATTAATTTGACTGGAAGCTGCCTATCAAATTAATATCAATATATTCAACAGAATAAGCTTTATATCCTAAACATTTTTCCGGGATTTGTCGGTGAAAGGGTTAACACTCACAGACCAGAAGTCACATTCTTTCTGATGTAAGGAATAATCTGTTGAATATTTTGAAACTAATTTGCTTAGGAGCTGATGCTGTCATATGCTGCACATGGCAGCAAGTTTGCAGTTAAATTAGTTTTAAAATATCCAGCATCTTTCCTGTATAGTTGTCTTGAAATTGAGATACTGATATTTCAAGGTTTGAAGAGTTAAATCTACTAAGTCAATATTAGATCCAGAACAACACAGTCAAGAGGCTAAATCTAATAAATCATAAGAAACTTTATCAAATAAAATATACTTCAGGGGTCGAAACATGGCCTTTTTACTGCACAATTCAGATAACAGATGGCTGGTGCATGTGCATTTCAATCATGGGTGCACACGGTGCATGTACATTTCTGGCTGATATACTATGCTAATGGACCGTACCAGTTTTAGCTATGCCCCGCCCATCTCTAGATAATCCCCACCCACACCTTGCTCGTGTTGGGATCGATCTGCCCCGCCCATCTCTAGATAATCCCCACCCACACCTTGCTCGTGTTGGGATCGATCGATCCATGACAATAAATTTTCATAAAACTATACAGTAAGCTGCTGAATATTTTGAAACTAATTTGACTGGGTGCCGTTGCTGCCTATCACTTAGTCAAATTAGTTTCAAAATATTCAACAACTAAGCAACGTATCTACGTCATTCATGACACCATACTACACGTCATGTAGTTGATTATGACGTCATATGATGGATGGATAAACTGGAAAGGTCCATTTACATGCATGTGGATATTTAGATTAAAATTCCAAATGCAATGTGCATGTAAAACAAATTTCTTATTTCTACCCAATTAGATATATAGGATAAGAGAAAAATGAAACAGGAGTCCAGGCAAGGCTCACTACGCACCCTCACACCATATGGCAGATTTTCATATGATTGGTACCAAAATGTACATAGGTTATACAACTTGAGACAAAACATGTTCCCGGACCCAGGAGATATATAATACAAGACATCAGCATTACACTGATGAACACTGACAGGATATTGATGAAAACCTTGGCATTATGCATTCCAAATGCACATCCAGATTTATATCAAGATCACAATGACTGACCTCAGAAGTCTGAATGTCTTTGTGCTGCTCCTACTGGTTGAGGTATCTGTATGACCATGCTTAGTCCCAACAAGAGGCCCAATGGGCCTGTATCGCTCACCTGGAACATTGGCATTTCAACTAATCTTACATAAGTTTTACATCGATCGGTGTCACTTCCAATGACTTTCAGTCAAATGGTTTAGTTTTCGAGATATTGACAACAATCTTTGGACTGTTTTTTTGCATTAGTGATTTTGAACAATGTTTAAGCGAAAATAGATGATATCAGTGCTAACAACAGGTGGTTTCTTAACTGTCTCACTGCTGCAAGCCAGTGCAGCCAATAATTTCAATTTTCAAAAGCTCTTGACTTGTTTAATATTTTGAAAACAATTTGACTGAAAGTTGTTGGCGGCCTAGCCACCAACAACTTTCAGTCCAATTGTTTTCAAAATAGTTATCAGGTTCAGAGATATAACCTTTGGAATATGTCGTCTGCAAAAACTCAGCAGTCAGACAGCTACTAGAGGTTTAAATACAATTGAAGAAAATGGTCTCTAAAGGCAGGTAGGTGGTCTTTATAGCAACTTTCAATCAAATACATTTCGAAATATTTTTATGAGCATAGATGTCAGAGCACATAATACATATGTTAAATATTTAGCCACTGATGGAAAGGTTAATCTGTTAATTGGAGTCTAATCTATGGCAATAAAATCTGACACGGTGATAAATCAGTGGATGGTGAGAACAAACCTGTATCTTCCCTATGAAAGTGACACTGCAAATATTTAAGGGGTGATAACTCTGACATTTGACGTCCTATCAGTTTCATTTTCACAACACAGATATTAGATGCCGACATTAACATTGTGACCAAGTTTGGTGTTAAGAAATAACAAAATGAGCCACCATTGTTGGTGACGGACAGACAGATGGACGGATGGACATACAGAAGACGGACGGGCTCATCGCTATACGACAGCTGACTGACAAGTAAGCGGAGTTAAGAAAACCAATTTCAGCTTCAAAATCCATCAAATAAAAAAATTGAATATGGCAGCCAAACACGCTAAAATTTGATTGGTCCACGGCGGCCATGTTTTTTACCTATCAACGTCCCATGAATAAACTTTAAGGGCCCTTAGTCCATAATTATATTCCCAAAATTTCAGCCCGATCCGTTCAGCGGTTCACGAAAACTAGGTCATCCAAGATTGCCGCTGAACCATTTGGCCAATCAAGTTCCTTCAAACAAACTTGGTTCAGCTCTTGCCCTATATGATATTTCGTGAGTTTTGAATCGATCCACCAAGCGGTTTCGGAGAAGATTTTTAAAGACATTTCCTAAAATCGGCCAAAATCCAAGATGGCCACCGGCCCAATTGGCCGATCGACTTTGTTTGAACATACTTGGATCCCTTTGTCCTAAGGATACTTCCTGCCAAATATAATTGAAATCAGCCCAGTGGTTCTTGAGAAGAAGTCGTTTAAAGAAAAAAGTTGACGGACGGACAGGCGACGGACGGTCATCATGGTATAAGCTCACTTGGCCATTCTGCGTGTGCCCATGTTTAGTCCCAATAGGGTGAACCAATCTTGAGATAAAAGACAATATGTTGAGCTAAACCGAAAACTTAACCATAAAGAATAGTTTTATACCACGGTCAAAGTTACCTTGAACTTTGACCTCAATATCTGCTCATTCCCCTTGATAAAAGGAAGCATGTGTCCAGGTTTAGTCCCAATAACGTGAAGCCATGCCGAGATATGATGCGTTATGTTGATCTAAACCAAAGACCGTAATTGTAAGAAATAGTTTTATATCAAGTTCAGAGTGGCCTTGAACTTTGACATCATGACCTCTGTATCACTGTCCTCCACCCCTTGATATAAGGACGCATGTATCCAGTCCCAATAGGGTGAACCAATGCTGAGATAGACGATATGTTGAGCTAAACCAAAAACTTAACCGCAAGATGTTTTTTACCAAGGTCACGTTGACCGTGAAGTTTGACCTCAATATCATTGTGCTCCATCGATTTGATAAAAGGAAGCATGTGTACAAGTTTAGTCCCATTTGGATGAACAGATCCTGAGATATAACCTTAACCGAGATTGGACGCCAAAAAACAAACAGACAGACAGATGGCGTAACGGAATCCATGGATATATTGGCGAAAATTCAAATTTTCACCAACAATAACCTGATGCACATGTGCGACTGTCAGCGCTGTCTTAAGCTTTTTCAAATAACAAATTAGATATGAACACGAAGACCAACACCTAAAAGACCTGGATCATTACTATAGAGCATCAGTATGAATTATAAACATGGAAAATTATGTTTCAAACACATTTAGATGAAAGCATGGCAGTTTTTTTAAAGAACAAGAGCTCCGCATACAGGGCATAATACCTCACCGTGGTGACAAACTAATGAATGACAGTTAGCAGAAAATAGTGTTTTCTTCGTCCCACCTAGATGAGGCATCCGTTTCAAAGCGATCCGCTAAACGGTCAAGGAGTTATCATCCAGAAACCAATTTTCAAGATGGTCACCGGTGGCTGGTGGTCATATTAGATTTAAGGTTATCTTTGATTTGGTTAAATTTCATCCGTAGACCTAGTCCAATCGTTCTATGAAGTTTCAAAGTGATCCACTAAATCGAAATGGAGTTATCGCTCAGAAACCAATTTTCAAGATGGCTGCCGGTAACTGACGCCCATCCTGGATTTACAATCATCTTCCATTTTGATAGGTTTCTTCTCCAGACCTAATCCAACACTATGAAATTTCAAAGCGATCGGATAAACGGTAACGGAATTGCCATCTGGAAACCAATTTTCAAGATGGCTGCCAGTGGCTGGAGGTCATCTTGCATTTCAGACTATCATCAATTTTGATATGTTTCTTTCAAATACATAGTTCAATCACCCTATGAAGTTTAAAAGTGATCCTTCTTCTTCTTTTCGATCGCTGGTATCACACTTGGAGAGCCGTTCTCAAGATGAAATCTGTGGTTTTCTGCAGTTCTTCTACAGGCCCATACAGCTTTTCAAGAAAAGAGGTTGACAAAGGCCAGATCTCTTCTCTCAGCAGCTGATACGTACTGCAACATTGAAGTATGTGCTCTGTGGTCTGTTCAGCTTCTCCACAAGGACAAGCGGGCGATGTCGTAAGGTGGAACCGCCTGTACATGTGTTGGTTTAGTCTGTTGTGTCCAGTTCTGAGACGAAAAATGGTCACTTGCTCTGGCCTCGAG
Organism: Chaetoderma sp. LZ-2023a; assembly: GCA_034401795.1. Classification (NCBI taxonomy): domain Eukaryota; kingdom Metazoa; phylum Mollusca; class Caudofoveata; order Chaetodermatida; family Chaetodermatidae; genus Chaetoderma; species Chaetoderma sp. LZ-2023a. The sequence continues at coordinate 59,775,379 of CM067373.1, forward strand.
AGATGATGGTAGGCATCTTCTGATTGAGGTGTTCTATAGTGACTTGATAATAGTCTTCATCTCTGTATGAGTAACCATGTTTTCTGTCTGATTCTCTTCTGCACCCACCTTTGCCATCTTGTCTGCTTCCTCATTTCCCTGGACTCCACAGTGTGAGGGGAAACACTGCAATGCTATCCGAAAGCATTTGATGGTTTGTAGTGCTTCTTCAAGTTGTGGCAGCTTACCTTTGGTGATAGCCTCAAGGACGGAGCGGGCATCAGATAAAAAGACAATCTGTGCAATAGGGTCTGCTGTTCTGCTGATGGTATTAGCTGCATGAACCAGTGCTTTGACTTCAGCTCTGTAGTTTGTGCAGTGTTTGCCTGTCGGTATTGCAGCTGACTCATGTCTGTTTGGATACTGTATGTGCAGTCCAACACCTCCGCTCCTAATTGCATCTTTGGCTGATCCATCTGTGTAGATCCTTATCCATGTCTCCTGAGGGTACATTTCTTCCAGCATGGCTAGGGTAAGGGCCTTCTTGCTCACATCACTGTGTTCATCCTTGGTTGTGAGATGAGGTACTGTGGTGCGAATAGCTATGCTCTCTAGTTTGTTTTCCCAGAGTGGAGGATCAAGTGTGTGGTTTGGGTCTTCTATTTGTGCTGGCAACATTTCTTGGTGTTTCCTTTGAAGTGCTTTTGTCTCTTTCACAAAACTTGATCTTTTAAGTCTTCCTGATGACAGCTGTGCTTGCCTGATCTTCATCGGGTGGTTGTTGAACGATTTGAACTCTGCAGCTTGGATCAGTGCTTTGCATTCCCTTCCTTTGCTAAGTGGGGGATGCAGGCTGTCTACTCCATTTTTTCTATTGGTGTTGATCTCATTCCACCAGTGATGATGCGCAGTGCCTGCTTTTGTACTCTGTCGAGGTTCTGTTGATGAGATTTAGCTGCTGTCATCCATGAGCTGGATCCATACTCAAGGTGTGGTCATACGGCACCTAGGTAGATGGTCTTGAGGATCCTTTCATTGGCACCCCACTTTGTTCCTGCCAGCTTCCTCATGATGTTTAGCTTTCTTCTGGCCTTTGCCTCTGCGTTCTGGATGTGCTCCTTCCATGTTAATCTTCTGTCATAAGTGACTCCCAGGTATGTCTGCTGGTCCTCATACTCGAGTGGAGTACCGCCCAGTGTCAGATTGCCAACCTTGGTTTTGGTGGACAGTGAGAATAGCATGGCTGATGATTTTTCTTTGTTGATGGTAATACACCAGCGATTGGCCCAAGCTGTAATTCTGTCCAAGGCGAGCTGCATTCTGTACATGGCAGTCGTTGTGTACTTCTCGGTGCACCAAAGTACGAGGTCATCTGCATAGAGGGCTGCTTGGATCCCTAAAAGTGATCCGATAAATGGTAATTGAGTTATTATCCAGAAACCAATTTTCAAGATGACCGCGGGTGGTTGGCAACCGTCTTGGATTTCGGATTATTGACAATTTCGATGGCTTTTCTTCCCAGTCCTAGCACAACCACCCTATGAAGTTTCAAAGCGATCCAATAAACGGTAATGAAGTTATCATCCGGAAATCAATTTTCAAAATGGCGGCCATTTTGATTTCGGATCATCATCAATTTCGATAGGTTTCCTCCCCAGATCTAGCCCAACCACTGTATGAAGGTTCAACGCAATCCGATAAACGATAACAGCATTATAGTCCAGAAACCACTCTGCCGCCTGTCTGCCCGCCTAGAGCCATCACATAATGTAGGGCTGCGCGATATACCGATACCATATTTAAAACCGATATCCTGCACTGACGGTTTCATAACCGATTATAAAAAATAAATATTGAAAAACCGAATATGAACATATTTTCGGTTTTTCATATCAGGATTGTTAAAAATAAAAGATACTAACGAGCATGAAAATCGTAATGAATAATAATGGCCATACTTTCCATTAAGCTATGTTCGGGGCAACTAATAATTGAACGTGGCCCCAATTGCGCATATTGTGTAACTCCATGTAACTCGCTGTACGCCGAGAGAAATCAAGCAGCGAATTAATTAAATAAATATCCACTCGTCGTTTCTTTGGTAGTCTCAGATAAATTTGCAATATAAAACACAATACTAATGTTGGAATTTGTCATTAAAATTTGTATCGGGGAAAACATTTCTAAACAACGGCATCCATTTTATTTACGTCACCGGCTAATTAACATAATGCAGTCGTCCCAACACTAAATCGCCCGAATGCATCAAAATCTCGCCAATAAATATAATGCTGAATACATTTTGCTGATTAGGATATAGTTTTAAATAAAATTATTACTCAAACCGTTTTTAAAACGTTATCTTCTATACACAATATCATATTAACTTATGAAATTCGCGATCGCAATATTACAGTTAATATTTTCTTCAAGGCATGATTTCGTCCTCGGGCCGAATTGGAAATGAAAGAAGAAAGGGAGATAATTACATCATAATTAATTACAATCGCGTGATTTACGTCTTTTCGCAACCTGTCTTGCTGATTTATGATTAATTTTGACAAAATAAACGATGTTTATTTAACTGTGCGTAATATTTAGGCGGTCTAATTAATAATTTCACTCCCGCGATGATGGATATTATAAGGTATATTAAGCTTTAAAGGCGTAAAACGTTACGAATGTATCGGGGCGTGAAAATACGTTCTGTTTTCGTGCTAATTTTTATCATTTTAATTGGTTGTTTCATGTCCATAAAACCCATATTCGGTTAAAACCGATATGAAAAGTCATATCGAAACCGATATGGCTGTAAGCCAAACCGCGCAGCCCTACGAGAATGACCTATAGTTCCCAATTTTTTTCACTGATATATAACAGTCATATTAGTGAAGTTTTCAAAATATCAAACTTTCTTTTCGGTTTATCATATCATTTTCTGTAACAGAGCCATCTCTCATCATGAATACAGGTAACCAGTAAAGCAATAACCCAATAGTCTCTACTCTGGAGACCGTTCAAGTTGTAACTCAGTATGTCTCCCTAATGGGACTGGACTCTAAAAGCCCACCATTTTGTGTTAAAACATTGACATTTTGCGTGAGAAATAAAATGCAGCGTCATAATAGTATGTTTCCCATGGATCTAAGTTTTGAAAGTCCCAAGGATCCCCCACCCTTAAATCTAGGGTTCCCAACCTGAAATCTGGGGGTTCCAAACTGAAAATCTGGAGTCCAACTCAGTTTTTCTCATCCATGTTAAAATTAGAATGTACCATGTACTCACAGCTGTGAATTATGAGGGTCACATGATACATTTTGTGTGTATTCTTGCGCAAAACCTATAAAACTAATTAGTATTTAACAATCATACAAGATTTTCAGGGGTCCAATGGGACCAACTGCCACTACTTTTGGGGGTGCCAAGTTGCATTTCAGTGGTACAAAATGTATATATCCTCAAAAGGACCCTTTTGAGAATCCCTGATGACATCACATTATGGTAAGGAATCTTGTTGTCGTCAAACCTATTATCCAATTACAGCCACTGATACAATAAGTGTTTACAGACTCGAACAGGAGGATAATCCGAGTCTGCGAACAAACTACATCAAGGAGGCATAAATAAATTTGGGAAAATTCTATGTTACTTTGGCAATGAAATGGTCTCGCTGTATTGTTACTGCATACCGCTTTCTATACAGATATTTCGAACTGATCACCCATATATGTGCGCACTGCAGTTTCTTTGCATAGGAAATTATTTTAAATAAAAAGCATTCCTATTGGTAAGAATTTAAAACAATCTTAAATATGTCTAGACATTTTGAGAATTTCAGACAAAATACTGGCTCCACAAGTTCTACAATCCCTGTCGCTCGCAAAACCTCAAAAGACTCAGGATCCAAAGCGTAAAAAAGTATAGGGCGCTTCAAAGAAATCAGCTTCTGACATAAACATATTATATAATTTATAGCACGCATACCCTGAGTCAATGAATCACTGCAATAATCGTAAGTGAATACTCTGGCGTTCTCTGTCAAAAGCTAGTGAAATCTACTGTCAAATTTCATTTTACGTTTTTAATATTGTTGTGATTTCTAATTCCCATCTTCTTGGCTATTGTGTGCCTGTATGTATAAGAATCAAAGATCAAATGCTAGTATTGACCCACTAGAAGCAGTTTATATACTTATTTACATATAATAAGTTTATGGATCTATCAGCCAATGTACCTTTAAATTTGTCTGTAAAAATCTGTAGTTAGCTTGAAATTGAGATTCTGGTAATTCAGGGTTCAAAGTATATAAATTTATTCCAACGTGTGTACCAAGTGGGCGAAGCTTAGCTAGAAATGGGTGGGGCATAGCTAAATGGATCCCTCTATAATGACCTGACTTACGTAGCATGGAAGTCCACAAGGACTGGCTTCTCATTGCCCAGGACATCACGGTCAAAATGCTCCGTATCCTGTATGGTGATGCATTCAAATGGTGTGCTGGAATATGATTTCCTCGCTGTATCACTTGGAAGCAATGTCACACACTTCCTATGTGTCAATAAATGGCTGCTTCTCACACTCATGTTCATTCTTACAGAATGTTGCGTTGAGCACCAGAATAATCTTGAAGCCTGTCTCATCATCTGAACTGATCGGGCAGACATGATTTCTGACTAAAAGATAAAAAATAAAACAGATGATGTTGAGTAAACTAAGAAAAGTATGCAACACAATTTGACTAATAACTTAATTTTTATAACATTATTGTACATTTTTAGCAAAGTAAAATGAGCCATCGTGATACCCTGCACCACGATGGCAGCGGTGGCCAATTTGCATTTAGCTCCACTTTTCTGTTTATATTTCATGTTTGGTTAATCATACTGGACTCAAACTTGGAAATATGCTTCCTTATAATGACACAGCATTACACAACAACCGTGGGGTCAAAAGATCAAAGGTCAAGGTGACCTCGGTAATAACTTTGTTTTTCAGCATTATCATTTTCCGTTTATATGTAGCTCAACTTGGCAGTTTATATCTCATATTTGGTTAATCATATTGGGACCAAACTTGGCCACATGTTTCCTTATAATGACACGACATCACACAATGACCGTGGGGGTCAAACTCAGTGTCACCATGGTAAAGACCTGGGTTTTTTCAACGTTAACCTCTTCTGTTTAGCTGAACTGATTTATATCTCATCCTTGGTTAATCATCCTGAACACAAACTTGGACACATGTTTCTTTATAATGACACAATGACCGTGGGTCAAAAGATCACATGACAAGGTCACTGGAACCTTGATAAAAACTGTTTTTCAACATTGTCATTTTCCATTTGGCTCAACTTAGCAGTTCATATCTCAACTTTGGTTAGTCATACTGGAGCCAAACTTGGATAACACATGCTTCTGTATAATGCGAAGGCATCACATAATGACACTGAGGTCAAAAGGTCAGTCTCTGTGACATTGGTGAAAACTTAGCTTTTTCAATATTAAAATTTTTCATTTAGCTCAACTTAGCAGTTCATTTCTCATCTTTGGTTAAGAATACTGGACCCAACCTTGGACACACACTTCCTTATAGTTGGATGGCATCATACAATGATATTGGGGTCAAAAGGGCAAAGGTCTAGGTTATTGTCACATTGGTAAAAACTTTTTTGTGTTTTTTTCAACATTAACATTTTGTGCTTGGCTCAACGTAGTAGTTCATATCTCATGTATGCTTTCTTCCTAGACTCAAAACTTGTACACATGCTTCCTAATAATGAGAGGGCACGACACAGTGACCTTTTGGGATAAAAGGTCCATATTACTGTGATATTCATAAATGACTGGGATTTTTCAGCATTGAAATTGTGTGTTTAGCTCAACTTAGTAGTTTAATATCTCATGTTTGGTTAATCATACCTGAGCCAAAGCTGGATGCATGCTTCTTTATCATGAGTGGGAATCACACATGGCACGTTGGAGTCAAAATGTCAAGGTGACTATCCTTTATAAACCGTAGTTAGGAAGCACTATAGTTATCACTGCATCTGTCCATCTGTCTGTCCATCCATCCACAACATCTCATAAACAGCATATCATACAGAAATGATTTAATGAAACTTGTTATATGCCTCAATTATGATATGCATATGTGCCTTTTGAAGAAATCACATTTATCGGTCCAATATATTTGGAGAAATTTGACTTTTTAATGCAAAAACTCATGATTTTCTCATAAACATCATATCATATGGAATCACTTAAAATAATGTAATGAAACTTGGCTGGTGGCTTCTTTATGATGGTAGATGCACCTTTTGAAGGCTTCACCTTTATAGGTGCAAAACTTTGGGCAAAACAGTCCTTTTTATTGCATGAACTCACGATTTTTCCCCATGTTCTCGTAAACAGCATATCATACAAAGCTGCTTATTAAGACAAGAGGCCCACGAGGCCTGTATCACTAACGTGGAACATAGGCATTTTAATTAGAAAAGGCATTAACTATAACACAGCAGCCATTTTCTTTATGCATCAACTTCACGTGAACAAATTTTAATAGCCCTTAGTCCCTAATCATATCTCCCAAATTTTGGCCCAATCCATTCAGTGGTTCTAGAATTTGGATATTTCTAACTTATCCTTCCTTTTTTTTGCAGGTGACTGATGGGCGATGGCTTCTAAACTCTAAACGGACTCATTTTTTCCTGCTACGCCTAATGGATTTACTAACATGGATTTTATAAAAATAAAAATTTGATGACCTGTGTTACTCTATAATCTAATTTTTGTATGGAAACAGTATATTTGAACTAAAACATGATGATGTACGTTCGAAACATGATCAGCTACTACACACATCAATGGCTGACAGCTATGCCGGCGGCTGTTCTGGATCGCTGTTATCAACCGTATTCCTGAGGGCTCAGCTAATGTGCATCTCACATAAGCTCTATGTATCATTTGAGATTGGGTGGGATTTGAATCAAATATCAATAAATTAAATTTAATCTCTTAATTATACCCACACGTGTTGAAAAAACTGCAGGGATATTACAATCGCCTCCATCTGTCTGTCTGTCCATCCATCTCCTCAGAAAGCTTTTGGTAGAATTCAATCAAAATTATTGTGTAAATTACCGATATGCTTGTGGATTGGGAGACACCATTTACATTAGGCTCCATTCCCAGAGGGGAGGGGAAGGGGGGGGGGGGGGGTTAGGGTTGATGGAAGACTGTCAAAGTTAAAGGAATATAACCAAATCTGGTGATTTACCATATCATGGCCCTATGGGTGTAGAATGTGACACAACCTAATACATTAGGCTGTGACACTGCTCGGGTCGGAAGAGGCTGATGGGGGAGGGGCAAAACGTCAACTGAATTTGTTATGTGAGTAGCGGCGACAGCAGAGTGAAATCTACACAATGTAATGTGCACAAGATCAAGGTAAGAGATGAATTGCCCATATCTCATTTTAATGGGAAAAAATTAAAATTTATTACGGAAAGCTGGTGAATATTTTAGAATTAGTTTGCCTTTGCTGACCTGGTGAGTTGGGCAGCAACAGCTTTCAGTCAAATCAAAGTACTTGAAATTGGTTTCAAAATATTCACCAAGTTAGCGGTATCTATGGTTACCATCAAATTTGGAATTCAGGATTCAAAGTATATAAACTGATCCCAACACGCGCAAATCATCGATGGAGCTTATGTAGAGATGGGCGGGGCATAGCTAAAAAATTATCCATTAGAAAATCTAAATTTCTGCTCTGTCCTTCCTTTTGTCAATTCCAGTTTTTACTATGTTTAACCCTTTCGTGACACGTCCTGAAAACAATGTGGCATGGCAAATGATGGTTGTAGCCTAATTTCTCAATCCGAAAGAAAATTACATTTTAGTATGATGACTGAATTAATTATACCTACCAACCTTGTCTCTGAGTCCATTCATTATCCCCATACCTACCGTGTCTCCTTGAGTCCATTCATTATCTCCATGTTTTGAAAAAATGGTGATATAATTGCCTCCATCCACTTATCTGTATGTCCATCATGCTATCTCCTCCCAAACAGTTGGGTCGATTTCAACCAAATTTGGTATGGCGGTTACCCATATGATTGCGCTTTGCAAGACAACATTTAGATTTGGCCCTGCCCACTGAAGGTCAGGGGGTGGGGTCCAAAGTTCAAATATCCAAAAAAAATGTCTTCATATTTTACTCCCAAACTGTTGTGTGGAATTCAAAGAAATTTGGTGTGTGGGTTGCGCATATAATTGTGGATTGCCTGACATTTATTTCTTTGGGTTGGAGAAGGGGTTAAAAGGTCAAGAAATTTATTGTAAGCAGAGATTGGAGTCTTCCAGATTTATCTAGATTTCTGGATTTTTCATAGACCACTCTCGCACACCAGTTGACACCCTCTCCATGAATTGAAATTAAGCCAAATGAGCCACTACGTTCAGATAGGACTAGTGATTACTAGATTCTACTTTAGCCCTTCAAATTTTATATACAGACCAAGGGAACTATTTTTGAAATTTTACAACTGGAATGACTGGCTCAATTACCGAGCATTCTAGTGGTAAATTTTCAAAAAGTCTTGCTCTGCTAATAAACATTTCTTAAGATCACAGCAGAGGCATTCATTGGCCACCATGACCATTAAAGGGTTGACAAATGAAATTGTTACCATTGGGCTGGTCATTGTATTAACCATGGTCAATTTCTACTAGCCTCTGGCTCATGTTAATTTTAACTCCTGCTCTCACAGATCACTTCCTCTGATGACATCCAGATTTTTCAAATCAATCCACTCCAGTCTCTGTGTAATGAAACTAATTCAAACAAATTTGGTATGTGATTATGGAGTGCAGAGGATATGCCCCCAGGGATGGGATGGGTAAAGAGGTCAAAGTGGTGAGCATGGGGATTTGCTATAATGCGTCATCGACCAAGCAATCTAGTTATCACTCACTTACCATCATTGTCGAAGACTTGATGCTTGATAAATAACATTATGAACAGGAGTAATCAGAGATTGTAAACCACCGCCGAGACCACCCTACCGTTTTTGTCATATCCAAATTTGTTAAATCTTTATGTGTGATCACACAGATCACAGTCAAAGTCTGGAAACCCTTGCTTAGGTTATATTGGTTTGTTGTGTTAAAATTTTAAACGAATCGGATCAGAAGTTTTTTAGATGCAATACTGGATGCATGCACACACATAATACCCTCTTTCACCTTAGGGCAAGGGTAATAATCCAGGAATGAATAGCAATAAAGATCAAAAGTACCTGCCATCTAAAGAAACAATCTGTTGAGTATATTTGGACAAATTTAATTGGAATCTATTGTTGTCCAAAACAACACCAGTTTCCAATCAAATTGGACTCGATATATTCAACAAATCTACTATACATAGTCCAGTCTGATTACCTAAGATGAGATTCTCTCTCTCCCTCTCACTTCGAGTAAACTTTATTTGATATTTACACTGATAGCTTACAAATAATACAGTATTCAACCCTTTAGTACGCAAGCTTTACCACTGGAACATGTTGTCACCTAATGCAGCAACATCTTCCAGTCCAATCGATCTCAAAATATTCAACAATTTAATCACCAGTTCTACTAAGTAGAATATGCCAATATTCTATCTTTTAATGTGCCAATAGCCTGGAAAACTGGTACTGTTCTACTTCTGCTAATAGAAACTGGTGTACATTTTTAACAACTTTGGTTTAGTAGATGATGTTGCTTTCTACGACAGCAACATCTTCCACCAAATCTGTTGAGACAGGAACACCAGTTCTTTTAATTTAATTTGAAAATTTAAAATTTTGACAGAATGGTAGGGGTTAATAAAATAGTGCAGAAGATAGAATTACAGAATCATCATTTTCATGAAATCTCAACCAGATAACTGTCCTATTCGCCATATGATCCTGAAGAAAAAAAGAGGAGAAACATTTACAAGATGAAAGAACAATAGAAAACGGAAATAAAACTGGAACAGTCAACAAAGGTGATTTCAAATGGCAATAGCAAGCTAATATGTCTCATGACTCGCATTACTTTAATAATGCATGTTACGGGCCCGTATTGACCCAGTAACATGCGGTATCATGATAGATGATTGAGGAACAGAAATTAGACCGTAGACGCACGACAATATCTCCCTAGAAGCTAAATGACGGGTGTGATATAATGGTATTAATGGGCAAGCTATGTAAGGATGCACTTTAAATCTTGTAGGCGTCAGTGTAGCTATTCAGCTGTATGTAATATTTTACCGACGCAATTATAAATTAGGTTAGCCATTCTCACTAAGCGATTCCGACCATCAGGGAATCGGGTACTCGGTTAAATAAAGGAATCGACACGCTATCGTTGACGATTTTACGCTAGGAATTTCATTCACAGAAAACTATTTATATTTTCCCGTAGAAATTTGTAAACAAACTGAATTGACAAAATCAACAGTGGATTTATAAAATTCAATCATCTGACGTAATGTAACGCTACGTTTGATTGGATAAAACACCCGTAATGCTTGTGTATTTAGCGATCAAAAACTGGTGCTCTTAAAGCCGTACAGACGGCGCGTAGTTTTCCACGTCAAGTTATTGAAAACCGTCTAGACGGCTCATAGGTTCCTTAGGGTTAAAAAACCTTAAAACAAGCCAGAAAAATAAAAAATAACGACTTCAAAGCTGCTCCTTGTTAATAAATTAGCACGTGATCAAAATGGCGCGATCAAATACTACGTTTTAGTAAATTTTCATTGATAAATTCAGCATAGTAATGTATTTTCCCACGGTCCAGTTCATGAACAACCAATCAGATAAGTCTTTGCGAGATTGCTGTTGTGTTTGAATAGCACGCAGTTTGTATGTTATTTTGTTATTCTAGCATGTTTGTTCGGTGACAAAATGCTTGGAGTAATAAATTACAAACAATAGAAATGGGAATAGGGAATATATTATAGTGTAATTACTACTGGCGGACGGCCAGAGAATGAGTTTAGATGTTTTAAATAAAGCAATTTTACCGTGAGACTTTCAAGACGTACGTTTGACATACAATTCTGCCTGTTATTATTTTGTAATTGACGTCTTGATGTTTGTTTTTACAACGACCCTTTCACCTCGACTCGGCTAATAGTTAGGGATGCCTGTATTTTTGGCACTATTAGCACCTATTTACCCTTGGTCAAGTCAGATTTTATGGATCTATTTATGAAATATTGCTCAAACATATGGACGGTATTCACGGTATTTGGAAATGTCAATGGTCACCGTATCGGTTCACGGTATACCGCGGTCCTCACGGTACTACCGTCAGACCGCCCAGCTCTAGAGTGCATAAGCGAGAATATACAGAAAGATGACCAGTCTTAAAGAACAGAAAAAGGTGATACATAGGCCTACATATACATGCACATTTCTGCTTACAAATCAATAAAAAATTTCTATCCAAACATGTTAAATTAACTCACACAATACTAGATGGCTATATTTACATTTTACCACCGGAATGACTGGCTCGATAACAGTCAATCAATCCAATGGTAAAATTTCATAGATATATTCTTCTCTCGCCGTGTTTAAAATCATGTTTTGCTGCTTTTTTAATCACTACTGAATTACTGAAAGGCTCCACAAACTACTGAAAATCCACTACTGAAAGAATGTTTGAAACTACTGAAAATCATGTTTTTTCACCTGAAACTACTGATTGCTTGAACTGGGGGTTGGCAGCTCTCAGAGTTGCCCTTATGCGTCCTTTTGCGCGTATATATGCATAAAAATGGCGGAGGGATGCATAAAAATTAACCCTCTGCATCCCCAGGGATGCACGAGGGATGCAGTGAAAAAGTATAATGGAAACTGGTAACATTGCGTGTGCTTGATTATCGATTATATTATAGTGTGTGTATATTTACAGGGAATATTTTGAGCGGTATCGCATCGCAAAATGCGATGCAAATGAGTACCTGTTGCTACACATTTACAACTTCGCATAGCCATTTGCTGCGATACATAATTCTGATGTAAAATTCCATCAATTCACTTAATTTTGAAATATTTTTGATAAAAAGTCGCTAAAAGATTATTAAATTTAGTAAGGAAGCGAGATGCGCATGCGTTGGAGACTGATTTCTGATATAGCCCATAGACATATATAGCACATATCTTCATACCTTCCTTCACTATGGGACAAATGACCGCCGGTGAAGCGAGTTCAGTAACCGCTCTATAGATCACAATTCTAAAAGCTAGTGATGTGCGCATGTGTTAGCGGCTTCCTTCTTCTGGTATAATAATAAACTGTTACAGACTTCAGTTTTGAGTTTGGACACCAGTCGGAAACTCGCAATATGTATCACGGGGTATTCATGGTCGTCGACATATTGCTCGTAACAGACTCTCTTGTAAATCTAAATTCTCCTATAGGGGGTATGGCTATTGATCATTGCCTCGTCATTAGTTAGCGTTATGATAAACTTTAAAAATACAGGTTTATCTAGGCCGATTCTGGTCGATTTAGACAATGTTTGTCTCGGAAACTGAGTTATATCATCGCGAATGCTAAACTCCTGTTAGCGCATCCCCAAATCAAGGCTGACACAGTATAGTTAGCCATGCTATGGCGGCGTATTGCACTTGATTCGCGTAAGTGACAGATTTAGAATGGCATGTCACCAAGATCGACGCATGCACGAGTGTTCTCGAGTACTCTTCTCCAAAGTCGGGAACATACTTTCTCGCAAGATTATTGGTTAATAAATATAACTACATAGAGAGCAACCAATGAATTGCAAGGAAACTACCGACGGTAAAGAAAATAAACAATGTTTTACGCGCTAATTTTAAGAATGACGTAGTCGTATATATATAGCATTCGTAGTATTCGTAGTAAAACTAGTAACACATGAGCCGATTGATACACGCTGATCACAGTAGAACTTTTTATCATTCACTATTTTAAGCCAGAGAAAACAACCATTAGTAATTTTTAAATAAAAATTGTTAACTCTTTCAACTGAAGTCATAGTATCGCAAAAACTCAATTTCATCTTCAAGTTAATAAGCTGTTGATATGTTGCAAGTTTTTAAGGGGGACCTGTTGCTCACAGCTGCCATAGCCTGCAACAGCTTCCAGTTAAGCACTAACACTATTCAGCCTTCTTACATTGTATTGAATGATGTGTACTTTGTTTAGCCTACCATTTGAAATGGATATGTGATGTAGGTTGGTTAAGTTACAAAATATATGTTAACCCTAGTCAATGAAATCACAGTATTCATGGGAGGTACATTATTGATTTTTTTGAAAACAATTTGACTGAGATGTGTTGCTGCCTTAAGCAGCAACAGCTCCCAATCAATGTAATTGCCAAATCTGCCAATACGTATTATTTTGGGTTTCCTATACTCCCTGACCTTAGCCAGAGCCAGTACATGCATATTCTGAATCTGACAAATGTTATACTGACAAATGACAATACTGGCTACTATAGACCTGAAGACTGATAAACTACCCTCAATAACATTCTCAGAAGTCCAATATTAATTATTCAACCATATGTTCATGTCACATTTGTGCAATTTGTGTAAACTACGTGTCGCATATTACACGCCTTACGGACTACTAATTTTTTTAGACGGACTACTGATTTGCCAAGTTTTAGTAGTCCTTCGGACTACCATCAACTTTTCACTAATTTCGAACCCTGGTTATATTACACATTTTAACACTGATCTCCAGCTAGATTATTTCGAATTTCGAAACCATATTAGAAAAGACTACATTCCATATTTATTCTGTTTGTGGCTTGAACAACACGATCGAAGCACCAATACATGATAAAAATCATGAATTCTCTCAGCTTGAAAATATTGACTAGCTCCCGGTATGGTATATGTATCAATGACTGATACATTGGAACCAGTCCTGCATTCCATAGGGAAAACATTTTACAAAATCGGAAAATTATGCCTTTCGGTTGTTTTCGGATTCACTTGCTCATAGCGTGTGTAGATGAAAAAAGCCGTTTTTGATCATGCAAATATGTTTTGAAACATTTCCCCGTTGGAGCACCAACCAGTTTCAACACAGTTTGTTTGCTATGCAAGTGCTATGAACTGCTATGCATTATTCGATTTGTTTAGCAGTTACTGCTACGCAATTTTTTTCCAACAAAATATTCCCTGATTTATTTGTGCATGTTTTTACTTTAAAAAATATACCTAATGTATTGTGTGTTCAATAAAAACGAACTTACTGCGTTGTTTAAGACTATGATTTGTTGCATGTTTTCTCGCACAACTCAAAGTTGTTAATGCCCATAAATCAGATTCAACCACCACATTTAATTGTAAACACAATCCCCAAATCATCCTTAGTATTCCATTTGATCTAATTTTTATAAATAATTAGTTTACAAGCCTGATGTTAGTCGCCTACAAATTGCAAAAATACCTGCCATGTTTCTGTCTGTTGTGCTAAACGTTAGTGTGACGTGTCAGTATTTGATTGGATAACAGCGGAATCTCCCTCTAGAGGCACTCATGCTTGAGAAATCCAATACAACTGATCAAGCGTATACAAACGTGTCTGGGCGTCTTAACCCTTTCACAGCTCACAGCATTGGACAGATCACAAAGTTGTTATCACTAATCTGCTGAATATTTTGAAATTAATTTGCGCATGCCTAATTCAGCAACGACTTACAAGTAAAATATTTTTTTCTATTTACTTATCGAATTATCTAAATGGATGAAGGAATATATGGAAGATATTGTGATATCTTTTACATTTGAATGGTCATTTGACAGATTAGCGGCGGTGTCTTTGTATTGCTGTTTGAATAACGGTATCAATACGCGCTATAAGCCTTCTTTTATTTAGCAATAGCGACTGATTGATTGACTGATGGATTAGTGTTTATAATGTTTAACAATACTCGATCGTTAGGTGGTCCCAGTTTCTCAACTAAAAAGCTCATCCCAGCAGCGATGTTCAACGATATTGTCGATCTACCGGTAGGCATACGTTAAAATATTGATTTTTTTTCCAAACAGCGTATAGCGCAAAGCTCCCTGATACAAGAGGCCTTATTGGATACACGCTAATTCTATGCGTTATCCATGCTTCAACCAATCAGCAATCGTGTTGCATAGTTACTCCCTATGAATTAGACATACCCGGTTATTGGCTGATATATTTTCACTAATTACGCAGTTTAATCTGATTTATACAGATTATTTTTGATAAATTATTGTTTTGTCTGATCTTAGCCTATGTATTCCACTATATTTAGTCATTCCAGTTGCATCATAAAAAATATGCGTGCATTATATCGAAGTAGGTCAAGTTGTCCTTGAGCAAACTTGCCCCAGATACTCGTAATTTTTCAATTCGTCCAAAGTGAAGTTAGGGTTTAATAGAAAAACTAATGCAGTGGTCTTTGCTAATTACTAATGTAGTGGTCTTTGGAAATGTTAATCATACAAGGGTGTCAATGTAGGATAGTTGGTTTATCAGACAACAAACAAGTACAGTGCTTTAAGTTATTGTTTATTGACATGCAGTTCAAATGTTATTCACTAAATATACAAGGGCCATTTCAATAAATCAATTTTAGCCACCATTGTAGATCACAAAATACATATTTTTGAAAATTTACCACTGGAATGACTGGCACTATTTAGAGCCAGTCATTCCAGTGTTAAACTTTCAAAAATAGGTATTTTGGTGATCTACAATGGTGGCCAAAAGTGTTAAGTGAAAAAGGTTAATAAACTATGCATAGTTAATATTCTCTATATTTACATTAACAGTATTTACAAAATGTCATAACTAGTGCTTTCAACATGTTTAATGAAGTGCTTTATAATTAGATCAATGTGTTTATTTTAAGAAAAAACATGGGAACCCCCCCATATTTCAGATGAGGACCCCATAGATTTTAGAGTGTGACCCCCAAATCTGAGTGTGGGGTCATTTGGACCCCCAAAAATCAGATGTTGTGGACAACACTGGCAGCTCTGTTGTAGCGAATAGAAACATTGTATTTATGTATTTCAAGCCATAATTCAAGTGAAAATCAGAACTCGGAAGTCCATTGAAATCCTATGTAGGGGGATAGAAAGACGATATTGCCCTCATTTCTAAAATCATTGCATGTTATTTCTTCCTTATGAATAATGTTTGTCTTATTTTTTCTTTCTCTGCGTCATTGCCATTAAATTGTGATCAGCTAGCCTCTCCAATTTGCATAAATGCCATCTTTAGTATTTCTGGCCCTCATTTCTAAAATCATTGCATGTTATTTCTTCCTTATGAATAATGTTTGTCTTATTTTTTCTTTCTCTGCGTCATTGCCATTAAATTGTGATCAGCTAGCCTCTCCAATTTGCATAAATGCCATCTTTAGTATTTCTGGCTCGTGGTTCCTGTTTTGAACCAAGTCATCAAAATCTACGACACAAGTTATTCGCGACAACGAGCCATTATTGTTATTATATGTTAGCGACCATATGATATTGATATGGCGGTCGTGTTTCTATTTATGTTGTACAATTGTTCTATCATATGTTATGTGTATAAGGAGACCACCGCCTTATAGGCTCAGCTTTTGGTGGACTACCTGTTGTGACATTACATATGTACAAAAAAATTAATGAAATAAATAACATTGAATCTTCAGCTTTAGACTTTTACATCACGGAAACACATAACAAAGCTAAAACATGACGATAATGTGATAAAAACCACATATTTCTTATGTCAGTGAGAATGTCTATAATTTAATGATTTTACAATAATGTCATTAAGCTGTCTTTATCCGCCTGCGCTTTATCAATTGTTTAAATGTAACCGAGTGCTCGGAAGTAAATGTTACGTTACGTGGGATGTTACGTTATCCGATTTTAGACTCTTCTTGTCTGAGTAGACCCCGTCTCTCGGAACCAGTTAGTTGATCTTGATCTTGATTGGTTCTCAGTAGCATCAGATGTATCGTCTAACCCAGTATCTTGCACCATAGTAAATAAGGCTTTGTTCACATATTATATATGGTATATATATAACAAGAAGACGAATAATGGTTGTCTGAATTTTTTCTTCTTCCTTTGGCAATGTTATTTATGGATATGTGTATGATAATGTGACTGGAAATGAATTAATAAACGGAGCTTATAATAGTTACATAGTAGCCAGTACATGAAAAATGAAATCTGCAAGTTAAACATTTCTATATATGTGATAGAAGAGGTCAAACTGTTGCGAAAACGGGTAACTCTAAATCACCACTATGGGTAGTTAAAAACCGGTCAAATTGGATGAAGTTAAGGACAGTGTGTATGATGTAATTACAAATGACAAGGACTTCATCAAAAGGTTATCTGATGTTATTGCTTCTAGTGTGACATAAAGCTTAAGGTCAAATCCACAATTGTTGAGGCCACTGTTCGAATCAATAGTAGGTGAAATCAAGAAAGAGGTCTACGAAAGCCTATCTAGTGACCTAGACCAAATGAAAAACGAAACTTCACTCATGAAAGGTCAAATTGTAGGCCTCAAGCAGGATAAGGAAAAGCTAGAATCTGAATTAGATGCCCAAGAACAATACTCCCTCCGAACTTATCTACTTAGTCATGGTGTCCCCGAGACCAATGGAGAAAATACAGACAATATAGTTGTTCAAACTATCAATTCCAAACTTGGTCACCATGGTGTTAAAGTAATTGCCAATGATATATGCAGGAGCCACCGTATTGGTCAGAAGCGTCTAGAGCAAGCAAGGAGCCAGTCTGGACATGTGTTGCATAGACCGATCATCTTTCGATTGACAACATACAATAAAAGAGATGAAATTTTCAAAAACAAAAAATTCCTCAAGAATACAGGACTAGTTGTGACTGAAAGCTTGACATCCAGTAGACTAAAGCTATTGAAAGATGCCCAGAAAAATGTCACTGTAGACAATGCCTGGACAATTGATGGTCACATAAACTGCATATTAAAATCTGGACATAAGCAACAAATCCGCACAATAAGTGATCTGTCAAAAATCCGTTAAGAAAATAGCATATTATATAACTATTTCTCTAGCTATCTCAGCACTTGTCGATCGAGACTTTAACCTTGTAATCTTTACTGTAAATACTCAAAACCATAAACTCTAAAAGGCAAGGAATGCTATGCTGTACATTCTCATGTAGGCTTGACTGGGAGAGGCTGCTTCCATGGCAACAGGTCCCAGTTCAGCCTATTTAGAATGTGCATCAGCTTTCCTGTACTGCTGTCCTAAAATTTAGATATGGAATTCTAAGGGTTAAAGTGTTAGCGGCTCTCGTGCACAATACACCTATGTAACATATACTCATATCTTTTTAGGTGATCATGGTAACATTTGCATGAAGATATATTCATCTGAGATGTACAATAACGAGAGATGTCCATATGGCTACATGCCTGCCTATGAAAGTCATCACATGGTAAACCCAAATACATGTTTTAATTGATGCTACCTAGAAATGTTGCCAGCACAAAAAGAAGACCCAAACCACACCCTTGATCCTCCACCCTGGGAAAACAAACTAGAGAGCATAGCCATTCACACCACAGTACCTCATCTCACAACCAAAGATGAAAATACTGATGTGAGCAAGAAGGCCCTGACCCTAGCCATGCTGGAAGAAATGTACCCTCAGGAGACATGGAAAAGGATCTACACAGATGGATCAGCCAAAGATGCAATTAAGAGCGGAGATGCCATACTGCACATACAGTATCCAAATGGACAACATGTGTCAGCTGCAATACCGACAGGCAAACACTGCACAAACTACAGAGCTGAAGTCGAAGCACTGGTTCATGCAGTTAATACCATCAGCAGAACAGCAGACCCTATTGCACAGATTGTCTTTTTATCTGATTCCCACTCCGTCCTTGAGGCTATCACCAAAGGTAAGCTGCCACAACTTGAAGAAGCACTACAAACCATCAAATGCTTTCGGATAGCATTGCAGTGGATCCCCTCACACTGTGTAGTCCAAGGAAATGAGGAAGCAGACAAGATGGCAAAGGTGGGTGCAGAAGAGAATCAGACAGAAAATATGGTTACCCATACAGAGATGAAGACTATCATCAAGCCACTCTATAGAACACCTCAATCAAAAGATGCCTACCATCATCTCTCGAGGCCAGAGCAAGTGACCATTTTTCGTCTCAGAACTGGACATAACAGACTAAAACAACACATGTACAGGTGGTTCCACCATCCGCTTGTCCTTGTGGAGAAGCAGAACAGACAACAGAGCACATACTTCAATGTTGCCGTACGTATCAGCTGCTGAGAGAAGAGATCTGGCCTTTGTCAACCTCTTCTCTTGAAAAGCTTTATGGGCCTGTGGAAGAACTGCAGAAAACCACAGATTTCATCTTGAGAACGGCTCTCCAAGTGTGATACCAGCGATCGAAATGAAGAAGATTGATGCTACCTGTTAGTCTTTTTCGTCTGATTTTGTTTTGCTATGCACACTGTTGTGTATGGATAACATGTCCTTGTGCCTGTACTATTATTTGTTTTAATAATTTCATTGCTCTATGTATGTTAATTTACTATTATTGTCTGTCATTATTGTTTTGTTTTATGTATCTGCTAACTCTATTTTTGTTTATTCTTATCTTGCTTTGCCAGAATCTAGCCTAAATTAAAGTAAATTACGTAATTTCCTTGCATTAACTATGCACTGTCAAACCCCTAAATAAGAAAATTTCCCTATCCTTAGTATATTATGTTGGGTCTATGGATGGTAGGGTTAAACTATGCTCAGCCACCTCACTTTGAAACCAATACCATTGCCTTGCATTGTCCTGCTTCAATTACATCTTGTTATCCATTTCATGGTCAATATTAGTCAATGATACTAATAATTGTTGAACTAGTGAGTGTCCAGCTAAGAGCATGGAGAAACCGTTTTAAAGGTTCATCCATGCAATGATCTGCTAGATAATCAAACCAGACATTCCAGTAGTAAAACCTTGGAGGATACTATTCTTTCAGCCTGCAAGTGGGCATTTCTAAACATGCCAAATGACGCTTCAGAAACAATTCTTGGCTAACTTGGCCAGCAAGGGGTGAAATTACAAAAACCCATCATACACTCCAAACGTATCAATTTTATATATATATATACACCTGTGCAAAAGTTAAGCACCACCCTATTTTTACGCACATGCGAGGGTATATTCATGTGCTATGAAGAAAGCAATAGCATAAACATTTATGTACCCATCCATCTTAGTGCAAGAGGTAATAATGCAACTAGAGGAATGCTGATTATGATGGTGGGGAAACACTGTATGTTTTTGTTTGAACTTGAAAACGAGGCCTGAATATGGTTACGTTGACACAACTGACAACTATTGCCCTACAGTTGACACACGTGGCTAGATTGTCATTAATGGTGTCTGAAAACGAAGTTTAACATCTGTGCACGAGTTTGAGACTGTCATTATTAATACCGGGTATATCCACCTTGTGCCTGGATGACGGCCTGGACACGACGTCTCATGCTGGTCACCAACCGACTGATACGCCATTGTGGTATTCGTTGCCATTCAAGATGGAGTGCGTCTGTTAATTCCTGTAGGTTCTGCACAGGAGGATCCCTCCTTCTCACCATGTATCCCAGAATGTCCCAGATATGCTCAATAGGGTTCATGTCAGGGCTCCTTGCTGGCCATGGTAGGGTTTCGATGGCATTCTGGCGGAGGTATTCATGCACAGCTCTAGCACGATGTGGTCGGGCGTTGTCATCCATGAATATAGGGTGGGTTCCAGGTGCATGATTTACAAAATGAGGGACCACAACTCTATCCAGTATGGAATCTTGATATCTTTGTCCATTTAGTGTTCCAGGTACAGTCAACAGATCCAGCTTACAATCAAATGAGATGCACCCCCATATCATAACGGAACCTCCACCAAATGGAACTTCTTCCATGATGTTACGTTGGTCGTACGCCGTGCGTCTGGACCTCCATACACGAGTTCGACCATCTGTGAAATGAAGCAGGAACCGACTTTCATCGGACCAGTGTACCCGTCTCCAGGATCTCATGTTCCAGTGTCTTCTTTCGTTGCACCACCTCAGACGCTCCTCTTTGTGGTGTGCAGTGAGGAGAGGACGTCTGACAGGTCTCCTAGCCTTCATGCCAGCAGCATACAGTCTCCTTTTGACGGTAGACATTGACACTCTATTGCGCGTTTCCCATTGCTGGCTGAGCACTCTGCTGTTGGTGAATGGAGATCTCCTAACAAGGCGTACTAGGGCTCGATCATCACGGGCAGTAGTCTTCTTCGGTCTTCCAGATCTAGGCCTGTCCTTCACCTCGTTAGTTTGCCCATGTTTTGCAATCAAACGACTGATTACAGTATGGTTAATGTTCAGCTGTCTGCCAATCTCTCTGCATGACATACCAGTGGTATGCATGCCTATGATTTGCCATTTCACACGATCACTTAACCTTCGTCTTGCCATAGCGGTTCACAATCAAGAGCTAATTCTCTCTGTACAAATAAACCACGGTCATGAACACAAAATTCCTAATCTTGTCGCCTAAATCTGTATGTAATGTTCTACACCTCAAACTGGACTTTTACATAACTGAACACGTGTGCTGTTTCCCGCCACGCACGGACATCAAGCGGCGTGAAGTCATGCATGCATGTGCATTTCGTACTTGGAATTATGTCAGCTAACGCAGGGACAAAAAGTATGGCAGCCTAGTTGTACCATCATGTTTCTACGTTCTATTGTTTTTGCTGGTGCTTAACTTTTGCACAGGTGTATATATATATATATATATATATATATATATATATATATATATATATATATATATATATATATATATATATATATATATATATATATATATATATATATATATATATATATATATATATATATATATGTATGTATGTGTGTGTGTGTGTGTGTGTGTGTGTGTGTGTGTGTGTGTGTGTGTGTGTGTGTGTGTGTGTGTGTGTGTGTGTGTGTGTGCACGCGTGTGTGCGTGCGTGTGTGCGTGCGTTCGTGTGTGTCATGTTTTAGGCCTGCCTTTCATGTCTGCTCTCTCTCTCTCTCTTGTTATGCTTAGGCCTGCCTTTCATGTCTGCTCTCTCTCTCTCTCTCTCTTGTTATGCCTAGCTTGTCTAGATATATAAAAAATGCCTATGCTTGAACTATTATTCTTTATAATTTCATTGCATTATGCCTGCTTACTTCTATTACTCTCCGCCATTATTATTTTGTTTCATATTATCATGTACCTGTTAACCCTATTTTTGTTTTTCTTTTTTCTTGCTTTGCCAAAATTTTGCCTAAAGTAAATTGCATAATGCCGTTTACAATTCTTCTTTACTACATCAACCCTTTCACCGCCAAGCCTGAATTCCTCCTTCAACAGATTATGTGAATGCTATAATAGATTATATGAATGCAATGTATATATGCAATATGCCGGTAAATCTGCCACTAGCGACACCTACTTTTGCGGGATGGAAGGCGGCAGTTCTCTGGGACAGGTGGTCATGGGACCACATATCTTAGAGAGCTGCCATATTGTGGACTCAATAGACACTAACTGACTATATTCAATGACCAAATTTCAACAATGCTTCCCTTTGTCAAGAAAATCTAAAAATGTATTTATCGAAGGCCCATGTGCAGACCAGGGAACTATTTTTGAAAACCTACCACTGGAATGAATGACTCGGTTATCGAGACACACATGCTAGTGGTGAATTTTCAGAAATGGTTTTCTGCTGGCCTGCAAATGACCACTCATCAAGATCACTGTAGAGGCCGGTTCTGGCTGGATAGGCCATTGAATGGTTAATTGTTGCACGAAGTGGCCACTGTATACAGGTTTCAGTGCACTATGATATAAATATACTACTCCCATCATGCCTAACTAGTATTTCTTTATATATATAATTTAATATGTTAAGTACAATGTAAAATGATGTACCAATGTTACTCCTATCCAATGTTTCAGTTATACTGCCATTCTGTTTAAAAATTTTGTTTTTTCTCACTGCCTTATTTGATTTACCTCTAACTTTATGTTCAATACCATGCATGTACTAATTTATAATTGTCTATAATTTCCTTCTGTCTGACATGACTTACCCTCCTCACAATTTTCTTCTGTCATCCTCCTCACAAATTCCATAGAACAATGCCAAATTATCTCTGTTCAACACGATCTTTCAGATGCAGTAGTGAAGTACGTGAGCCCTAAATTGTCTATCACCAAGAGAAACGACCTTATATCGTTTGTACGTTGATAACATGCCATTTAGGGTAAGCCTAGATATATTTATAACTATAGATATGTTCTTAATTAATTTTCCTCATGCATGCCATTCAATCCACGACCCATCTCATAACTTGCCTAGCCCATCCACTTCACTTTTTATCTCATTGCACACCCATTTATCAATGTCCTCTACATGTAATACATTTAATGTCTATACATGTTGCCTTCAAATAGTCATACAATTCAAATAATACACAGCCAACTGAGGAAATTATTCAGCAGCCATCTGTTTTCTGCTGACTTTATTTGTCAGTCTTATATTGCAGCATTTACTATAGCTAATTAACCATATCCCACCCCCAACTCCACTTCCGTTCCCATATGCCCACCAAATTCCCATGCTCATCTTGCAATAAAGCAGTGAAAGTAAATCAGCAAGCAATACTGTGTGATTGTTGTGGTGAGTAGGTGCATAGAACTTGCTCAAAGCTAACGACCACAGATTATGAATTACTAGAAAATAACAGAGTCATGGTGGTGTATTAGTTGCAACAAAACTTTATTCCTATTAATCACAATGACAACAACATTGAATTTTTACTAAACATATTAGGTCCCAGCATTCTAATAAATCTATTTAATTTAAATACATCGCAGGAATTTATACTCTCTGAAACCTATGCTGATGATGAAACTATCACTCTTCCCCAACCAGAGTGTAAATATATCTTACAGACTGAATTTAATGGTGAAATGATAAAAAACAATGAGGCGGTGTCTTTCTCAGCAATGCATATTAACATCAGATCTCTACCAGCACATTTTGACAAATTATGCCATTTTATAGAAAACAGTTCTATAGAATTTAATATTATCAGAATTACTGAGACGTGGATCAACTCTAACTCAGTACTTAGCTTACTTAATCTGCAAAATTACAAATTCCTAGAGAATCACAGACCAAATCAAGCAGGAGGTGGGGTAGGCATCTACATAAAAACCAATGTACAGTGTTATGAGAGAGAAGACCTGACAACAATGGAAGACTCCTTTGAATCTCTTTTTATTGAGATACTGGCAAGAAAAGCAAAAAATACAATTATCGGTGTCATTTATAGGTCTCCAAATTGCGATAAAGACAAATTCATAGAATTATTAGAAAAAAGTTTTAAAACCATACAAAAAGAGAATAAGCCCATTTCTCTACTGGGGAATTTTAACATTGATCTACTGAAACAAGAAAAAACAATTACTCAAGACTATGAAGTTATTAGTGAATGTTCTGTTGGCTATTTTGGGACAAATTAGAACTGCCACTGTTGCTGCCTGTGACAGTAACAGACTACAATTGAATGGGTTGCAAAATATTAAATGATTTCACTGTTCACTGTGCACCTGACTGAAATTAAGATACTGAAATCTTAGGGTTAGAGCTTTAACCACTGCCATGGCAGCCCTGTTCAAAGACAGCAGAACCTGTCTATAGTGGCCACTTGCTTTCTGGATCCAGGAGGTGATGGTCCTTTAAAGCAGGTTGACATAAGACCCCGGGTCCTGAAAAGTTGCTGCCCTGTTGTATTACAAGGCACTACCTATATTCCTAAATGTATGAAACAACCAATTTTCAGTGACATATTATTTATTTTTTATGTTGTATAAATGTGGTCTCTGTAGACAGGTTCTTCCGCTGTAGCGCACCCGGTCACCAGAACAACAAATATGTGAAAATATGTACATGTACATGATGTATGAGTGCTGATGATAAAAAAAAAATAAAATAAAATAAAAATAATAATAATACATGGTAATAATAGTAATGGTATTGTCGTTGTTATTGTTATTATTAAATATAATGATAATAATAATGCGACAATAAAAAAAAAAATAATAATAATGGCGGTGACAACAATAATTACACATGATAATAATAATCATTATAATGATAATACTGATGATGATGATAATAATAATGACAATAATATATGTAAATAATAGTAATGGTGTTAATAATAATTTTGTCATTATTGTTGTTGAGCATAATGGTAATAACAATGCGACAATAATAATAATAATAATAATAATAATAATCATAATAATAATAATAATAATAATAGTGATAAAAATAATAATACATGTAAATAATGTTAGTGGTGTTAACAGTGATATTATTATTATTATTGAGCATAATGATAATAACAATGCGACAATGATAATAATAATAATAATAATAATAATAATAATAATAATAATAATGGTAATAATAATGATGTTGTTGTTGTTATTATCATCATTATTCAGCATGAGTATACATGTAATAATGATGAGAAACATAACGGGGATAATGAGTATCTGTATCGTAATTTCACTGAATAGGAATAATACTCCGCAAGAAGTCCACTCCACTCCCTCCACCTTTATGCAAAATGTTCCGTCATAAGCCATGTCTCCACACGTAATTTGTTTAAATGTAAAATAATTCATACATGTATCGTATCGTACTCTATGTCATTTGTAATATAAAATATCGATGTACATGTATATAAATGTTATATGTATAAACATAATACTATAAATTTATGCTATATGTCAAGGGTCCACCGCATCATGGGCCTTGCCTTTTGTGGATGCCTGTATTCAATTGTTAAATTATTTACCGATATGGAAATAAAGAGTCTTGAATCTTCAATCTTGTTTTCATTTTATTCTTTAACTAACTCCTTGTCTACTATGACTTAACTCTAATTCCAATTACTATCATTTCGTTTTGTTGGCTTAATTACCTGCTACTTCAGGGTCCTCCTAAAATATGAGGCTTATCCAATTCAATTCAATTGAATTTTATTCAACATCTGAAATATATATTACATTGCCTTATCATAACGAATACACAACACGCACGCACGCACGCACGCACGCACGCACGCACGCACGCACGCACGCACGCACGCACGCACGCACGCACGCACGCACACACACATATATTCTATTACATTATATATATTCATAACTATATTGAAGGGGGGGGGGGGGTGTTGTTGAAGGGAAATGCATGACGCTTAATGAAAATAAGTGCCACAAAGAAATTGTGATATATTTGTGGGCTGGAACATGCGATGTAACCTGCAAGCGAGGGAAGTTCATATATATATATATATCAGAAGTGAGGAGGATTCCAACATAATAGAGTTAGCTAGACAATGCCAGAGGGCGATTGATATAGTCAGGCCATACCATGGTAAAGTTATGCTAAAGATTGTAGATCTGCCACCATTATCGATTGTACACTGGAATAAAAAGAAGAATTAATCTAGCTAAATATGCAAAAATCTTAGCTATATATGTGGATGCTGACAGACTGGTGGCGAAACAGGTGACAGCAGTCAATACAATCGTTGATCAGCTCAATGCCACACAACTGAGGCACAAAACATTAAAGTTAAATAATAGTTTAATGAGAAGTCACAAGACAGAGGGAAGGTGATACGATACCTGTTCAATTTAAATTTGTTCAGCAATGGTGTACACCCAGGCCATAGCGTAAGCTTAGCCTGGTTAAAACACCTGCTAAATGATATTCAAAGTGAGTGCTATACACAGACAGATGATCTATACGTGGTAGAGGGGTACATAGGAGACGAGGAGCATAACAAAGTTTTGTAGGGGTTGAAGAAGGACCGTGAGTAGTATATCGCTCTTGTTTTCTTTGTTGCACCGAAGTGTCTTTACAGGTATTACTAACCAAGCTATGCTGCCAAGCCTCTTCCTCAAGTTGGCCTTTCAATTCTGTGTTACCTAGCAACATAAGCACGTATTTGGGTGTGGTAATCCACGCCAAAAGAAATAATTAACTAGGGATACTTAGTGATTTATTCTAAATATACCAACTGAGTTATAGACAGGCAAAAAATCACATAAAAATGAGCAGTCGTAGATTGGTTAGAGGAGCAAAAGGTGGAAACAAAGGTGATAATATCAGTTCTAAAGATGTTGCAGGATGGGAATGCAAGGTGTGCAAGTTAGTAAAGACTGATAGTGATGCAATGATGATGGAGTGCAAGGCATGTGACTTGCATTATTGCATTTCTTGCCTGGAAATCCAAGAAGCAGAATATCAGATTCTATCAAACAGACCAGACATTCACTGGTATTGCCCAAGCTGTGAACCTGATGCAGTAAGGAATATTAAAAAGATATCAGAGGTAGAAGAGAGATGTAATAAGCTGATGGCGAGAATGGAGGCAAGAATATCGGTGATAGAAAATAAACTGGATGAGAAGGTGTCAGAGGCTCATGTTAAAGAAATGATTGATACAGCGATAGGAAGCTAACTAATTCAGTCAGTGGCGAGAAATATCTAGAGGAGATCAGATTAGAGATCAATAGGGAAGAGGAAAGAAAGAGATCAGTCATCATCCATAGAGCAGCAGAAAGTGACTCAGAAAGTCCAGATGCACAGAAAAGAAACAACGTTGACTCACTGATATACTAAAGCTTAGAGATGTGGAGGTGAAGACTCTGATCAGACTCGGTGCCAGGAATGAAGGCGGAGGTGAAGGAAGCACAAGACCACTGAAGGTTATATTGGCAGAAGAAAAACAGAAGGTGGAAATCTTTAAAAATGCCCACAGGCTCGGAGGGATTGAGGAGGAGTCAGCATATTCCAAAATAAGCATCACGAATGACATGTGCAAAGAGAATAGCGACACAAAAAAGAAATTGGTGAATGAAGCAAAAGATAGACAAAACAAAGACAAGTCGGGAAACTGGAGGTACAAGGTCAACGGTTCACTGTGGAACATATATATATATATATATATATATATATATATATATATATATATATATATATATATATATATATATATATATATATATATATATATATATATATATATATATATATATATATATATATATATATATATATAACAAAGATGAAGAAATAAGTGCAAATTGTAAAAAAGTTAAAGATGTCACTATGAAAAGATATGATAACACTAGAGCAAGGGATGGTACAACTAACATGTTATATTGTGGATATACAAATGCGGATAGCCTGTCAAATAAATTTAAGGAATTTGTAACCAGGATTAAAAGGATGCAGAAAAAACCAGACGTTATCCTCATAACAGAAGTCTTCCTAAAACATTGCAGATATCTACTGACAAAGGAAGAACTGGCGATGCAGGGATAAGAGATTATACCAGGCGACTTCCCAAAAAAGGATGGTAGAGGAATTATTATGTACATAAAATACTATTTAAAACCAGTGGAACTCAAATTTGTAAATAATTTTCGTGAACAGACCTGGGTTAAAATAAATCTGACAAATAATGACAAGTTATTAATTGGACTAATATACAGAAGCCCAGATAGTCCTGATGTAAATAATAAGTAATTAAACAAACTACTGCAACAGGTGACAGAACAAGCACATGGCTATTCACACATAATGATAGCGGGAGATTTTAATCTTCCCAAGATAAACTGGGACACTTGGACCGGAGATGGGATTGGAGATATTCCTAGAGAGCCTGCGGGACAGTTTCCTATGTCAAATGGTTAATAAACCAACCAGAGCAAGAGGATTAGATAAACCAAGCCTGCTTGACGTAATTCTAACTAATGATGAGGGATTCATAAGCGATATTGACTATGACTCGCCTATTGGCAATAGCGACCATATGCTGATCACTTTTAACTTTATGTGTGACTATGAAGAGGTAACAGGGGGTAGCACAAGATTCAATTATGAGAAGGGAAATTATGAGATGATGAGGAGGTATATGGATATTTAATGGGGAAACGCTTTTGAAGGCAAATCAATGAATGAGATGATCGAAATCTTCACCGGAAAGCTAAAAATGGCACAGGAGCAATACATACCAAAACGTGAGAATAAACCAGGCAAAAGAAAGAAGTCAGACACACCAATATCACCTAAGACAATGGCAGTTATCAAAGAAAAAAGGAGTGCATGGAAAAAGTATATGAGAACACAAAGTGACCAGGATAGACTACTATACACTAGGGCCCGAAATAAAGTAAAACAAGTTGTAAGGAGAGCAAAAAGAGATAAAGAAAAAGATATTGCAATGAAAGCTAAGACAAACCCAAAACTCTTCTGGAAATATGCAAATTCAAAACGCAAATGTAAAACTGGTATATCTGAGCTGATTAGTGAGACACATGGCACACCAACAGTAGCAAGTACTGACATGGAAAAGGCTGATGTTTTGGCAGATTTCTTTACATGTGATTTTACCTCAGAACCAACAGCAGAACCACCGAATTTTAGGGTTAGGCAATATGTGAGTGAATCAGATGACAGTCTATTTGAACCAATGGAAGTACACAAACTCCTGAAGAATATTGATTGTAGTAAGTCTCAAGGACCAGATGAGGTACACCCGAAAGTACTGTTTGAATTGTGTGAGGTAATTTACTTACCCGTAACTACAATGTTTAACACCTCTTTTAAAACTGGCATTGTTACAGACGAATGGAAGGTAGCTAATATTACGCCCACTTTCAAAAAAGGGGATAAGCAAAGTCCGGGAAACTACCGACCTGTTAGTTTAACCAGTGTGCTTGGAAAGATTTTTGAGAAACTTATTAGACAAAGAGTTATTGACCACTTAAATGTAAATGGTCTGCTCAGTAACCAGCAATTCGGTTTCGTTAGTGGGAGATCAACACGCCTACAACTGACAAAGGTACTAGATCAGTGGACAGATATTCTAGACAATGGAGGAACTATTGATGTAATCTACATGGGTTTTATGAAGGCCTTCGACACAGTGGCACACAAGCGGTTGTTAAGTAAGCTGAGGGATTATAGAATAAGTGATCAGATGTGTCAATGGGTAAATAACTTTCTAAGTGACAGAAAACAAAGAGTGTGTGTAAATGGAACATATTAAAAGTGGCATAAAATCACTAGTGGTGTCCCGCAGGGAAGTGCTCTGGGACCAGTTTTGGTCATCATATTTATCAATGATCTGCCAGAATGTGTGAAATCGGATGTTTATCTATATGCAGATGATACAAAATTATATAAACAAATAAGAAGTGGTACAGATATTGAAGAACTACTCGCTTCATGAGTGATCAGAGAAGTGGTTAATTCGATTTCACCCAGACAAATGTAAAGTGTTAACAGTAGCAGCAATGACAAAAAGTATAACTTGTATGATAAAAAGGGAAAATTGTAGAATTAGAAGGTGTGGACAGTGAAAAAGACATTGGCGTCACAATAGACAACCATTTTACCTTCCGATGTCATATGCAAGCTAAAATAAATAAAGCGATGGGAATAATGGCTGCCATACGCAGAACGTACACATATCTTGATGAAGAGACTTTCACGCTGCTGTACAAAGCACTTGTACGAACTCAAATTGAATATGCAGGGAGTGTATGGACGCCTTACAAGGAACGTGATATCGATACTTTAGAAAATGTACAAAGACGAGCCACAAGGTGTGTTCACTCATTAACGAACCTGGCATATTCAGAGAGACTTAAGAAACTGAAATTATCAAACTTTTAAAATAATGCGTGGCATATATGACAAGAAGGTCACTGAAAACTTTTTCAAATTCAACACCACAGATACTAGGGGGTATAACTACAAACTGTACAAAAATTACTCGAGATTAGATATCAGAAAGCACTCATTTGTTAATCGAGTTACAGACATCTGGAATGCACTCCCATATGACGTTGTCAATGCACCAAACATAAACTGTTTTAAAAATAGACTGGACAAGTTCTGGATCGGACAGGAAATGATGTTTGACCACAACTTGGATTATTCGTTTCAGATAATGACATATTAGTATCAACTACTTAGGGGGTAGTTAGTTATCTTAATATTAGGATTGGGTGCGATTTCGCACCAATCAACCATATATATATATATATATATATATATATATATATATATATATATATATATATATATATATATATATATATATATATATATATATATATATATATATATATATATATATATATATATATATATATATATATATATATATAATTAGTATTAAGATTGGGTGCGATTGTGTGCCAATCAATTATAGTGCATGGTTACATAAAAACAAAATGATATTAAGATTGGGTACATTCTTGCGCCAGTCAGCTATCAATATATTAGTGTAACTATAATAACAATAGTATTGGGTGCGTTTTTGCGCCAATCTACAATGGTATGGAATTAGATGTAACTATACGTAAATATATGTGATAATATCAAGATTGGGTGAGATTTGAACCAATCAATTATAGTAGATAGTTATATGTAGATATAATAATATTAGGATTGGGTGCATTTTTGCGCCAATCAATCGTATTGTACAGATGTGGATATATAGATATAATAATATTAGGATTGGGTGCGTTTTCGCGCCAATCAATCATAGTGCGTAGATGTGGATACATGTAGATATAATAATATTGGGATTGGGTGCGTTTTTGCGCCAATCAACCATAGGGCATAGATATCGATACATAAATATAATAATATTAGGATTGGGTGCGATTTTGCACCAATCAATTTATAGTGCGTAGTTTCATAAAATTTAAAAGACATATTATGTGTGTATAATGTATACTAAGTACTATGGGAACCTGTGTGCAATAATTAAAATAAAAAATATAAAAATATTATTATATGTATATATTCATACAGTAGCTGTATATATGTATACATTTCACTATTGTTCCGGTTTTCTACATTTACCGGGTTGGTATTACTATTGTCAGTCTGTCAAATTGCACAGATATGATGATCTTTAATACCAAGTTCGAAATGGGAGCAGAACATAGAGGCATTATGCCTGCGTTCTGAATATAACTTAACTTAACTTATGATCTGCCTTCCCTAATGTGCTTTTTCTAAATGTTAAGTATGTATTTGACTGGCAGCCATGATCAGGCAACCAGACATACACTTATTTATTTTCAGGCTGAGTGAGGTATGAGTGGATTTTAGTTATTATTATTATTATTATTATTATTATTATTATTATTATTATTATTATTATTATTATTATGTATTAAGATGTAATCAGGTCACTTTCATGACAATTTTTAGGATATTATTTGGGCATTGGTTTTGCATATGGTTTATAAAAAATTCTTTGCATTTCCTTTTGAATTTGCAGATTCTTTCACTGCATTTTATATTGTTATCTAAATTGTTCCATAGGTTAATGCCTTTGACAGAAACCCACATTGCCTTTTGAGTGGTACGACTATATCTATTTTAAACTTGTCTGCTTGTCGTGTATGATATTGATGAGCAGTTTCAGTTAATTGAAAATAGTTTTGCAAGTTTATTGGTAACATGTTATTTTTTGCTTTAAACATTATAATCAATGTGTTTAGTTCAATCATATCAAATACTGTAAGCATTTTATGTTTTTATAAAGAGTGGCTTTGTATGTGCATTGTATTCTGCTGTATTTACTAATCTAATTGCTTTCTTTTGTAATTTAAATATAGGCATTATATTTGTGTGGTATTTGTGTTCCCCAGATTATACAGCAATAGTTTAAATATGGTACAACTAGTGACGTATATAGTGAGTATAATGCAGATGTTGTTAGTAAATATTTAACTCTATATAGCATCGCTATATTTTGGGCTACTTTTCCTTTGATCCTTTTAATGTGGTCATTCCAATTTAATTTGTCAACACTATACATGCCTTAAAATTTTGCAACATATACTCTTTCTAAATCTGTGTCATTAATATCAATTTCACAGTTTTGAGATTTTTTATTACTAAATATCATAAAATTTGTTTTTGATAAGTTAAGCGAAAACTTGTTTACATTAAACCATGTGTTTATTTTCTCCAATTCTATGCAAATTGTTTTACCTAATTCGGTTAAGTTATTACCCGTGAGAAAAATGTTAATATAATCGGCAAATATAACTAATTTTAATAAAGAAGAAGCATTTGGTATCTCATTTATATAAAGCATAAATAGTAGCAGCCCAAGGATTGATCCCTGAGGCACACCACATGTTATAGTCTGGTAATCTGAATTTACTTCATTTATACAAACAAACTGCTGTCTGTTTTCTAAGTAACTTTCTATCCATTCATTCGCTATGCCCCTTATTCCATAAATGTTCTAATTAAAAAAAATAATACCTTATGATCAATGGTATCAAATGTTTTTTAAGTCTATAAAAACCCCTAATGTAGTCTTCGAGTTATGAATTGCTTTTGTAATTTCTTCAATCAATTCCATTGCTGCCAGTGAGGTAGAATGACTTTGTGTTAATCCATATTGACTACTATATAGAATATGCTTAGAAGTAATATATGATAATAATCTGTGATTAAATAATTTCTCAAGTATTTTAGAAAACTGAGGTAACAGGGAGACTGGTCTATAATTAGAAAATATCTGTGGATCATTGGCTTTGAATAACGTTATTACACGAGCTATATTTAATTTATCTGGAAAAATTCCTTTGACCAATGATTGATTAAAGATATGTGTTAATGGTAGTGAGATATGATTTATCAGTTTCTTTACAAGTGCCATATCAATATCATCATAACCTTTGAAATTCTTACTCTTTGTCTTATTTACAATGCTTATCACTTCATCTTCTGTTATTGGGGATATGAATATTGATTGCATTTGTCTTTAATTTAAATATTCAGAGAATTTTGAGGTGCAATCTGGAACTTTGTTTTCTAGGTTTGGCCCCACATTAATATAGAAATCATTGAAACCATTTGCAATATTCTTGCTACCAGTTATTGTGTTGTTATAACTTTTGAATTCAGTAGGGTAATGTGTAGATTTAGATTTATTGCTAAGTAATGATTTCAAGATTGTCCATGCCTCTTTGATATTGTTCTTGTACTTATTTAATAGGTCAGCATAATGATCTTTGTTCACAAAATCTCAGTACTGAAGTTAGCTTCTTCTTATAGTTTTTATATTTTGTTTCTGATTCTTTAGTCCTATGTTTTAAGAATTGTTTATATAGTAGATTTTTCTTTTTGCACACATTCTTTAGTGAGTTTGTGATCCTTGGTTTATCCAGTTTGTTCTTAGTATTTAGATTCTTTGTCTTTTTGAGTGGACAGTTTGTTTGGTATAAGTGGCTGAATAATTCAATAAATTTGTCATACACTGCATTTGGGTCATCGCTACATATCACATCATTCCAGCTTATATCTCGGAGTTCTGCACATAAATCATTTATAGTTTGATCATTTATTAATCTTTTCTGAGACAGAGTGGGTGACTGTGCAACATTAATTACATCTTCACAGATCTGAAATACTGGTAAGTGGGTACTTACATCACTAATTAATATTCCACTTTTAACATGGATCACAATTTCTGATGTATATCTATCAAGGTGCTAGGATGATGACTACTGATACGAGTTTGGCGTGCAATTAATGGATATAGGCCTAGCCCAAACATAATGTCTAAGAAATTATTTATATTTGTATCATCTTGATACTGCAATAGGTCTATATTAAAGTCACCACAGAAGAATATCTTTTTATTTCTAGCATTTAAAAATAATTCATCAAGTTTATCACTTAAAACCGTTATATCTATATCTGGTTTACGATATACACAAACAATTAATGCTTTCTTACCGTGTTCCCATTCTACACAGACTGTTTGAACTATGTTTTCAATATTAAATGACATTTCTGGTATATATCGTTGTTCCAATGAGTTATGTATATATAGAGCTACTCCACCCCACCTTCCCTTCTCTGGAAGAATAGTATGGTATATACCCATCTAATGGAAAATCTGTGCATGTCTTATTTTTAAGCCATGTTTCTGATATTCCAATTATTTTGAAGTTATAATTTAGTGAGGTCAAGCAGTCCTTTCCAGTTCCCTTCCACCACCACTACCGCCCCACTCACCCTCCTGCTTGGCAGGTTGTTATAAGGCTGTAGGCTGATGGTAGATTGTACTGTTGCAGGATCTGCTTGATTTTTACTACTAGCCTGTATGATGAGTGTGTCTTAACAGCTAGTTGCCTAATAATTAGCTCCCTTTCGATGGAGGTTTCTCTGTGCAGCATGTTGACAACCAAAGTTAGGACCGTTTTTGTGTAATTGACCTACAATTGGCAGAGCTTCCACTAGCAGGTAGACCGCTGCATTTGCAGTTATAGTTCGCAAGTGTTATAGAAATTTTAGGCTCGTCTCATAAAACTCTTCTAGCTTTGCTGCCCTAGTATTAGAGAGGATCAGACCCCGAGTCCATACAGCAGAATGGGTGCTATATAGATGTCCAACATGTGGTTGGGTGTTGCCGGGTTGAGTCCATTTAGTCAGAGCATCCCTGCTCCCATTAACGACTAAGCAGCTTGTCTTGCTGATTTTATTCTACAGTTGATAGTTTGTTTGTTTGTGCATGTTGAATTCTGTGTAATGCCGAGATGTTTCTCCTCTTTTGTGATATTGAGAAGGTTGCTGTTTAGATGGAAAGTCGATGTATTAGAATTTGTGATCACCATAGTGGTGGTTTTTATCTCGCTAAATAGGTACCTCTCATTTGCAGCATCTAGCTGGGCCTCATTTATAAGTTGTTGCATGCCATAGAGGGACTTAGAAGCTAGTGCCAAGTCATCCACACACATCAGGACACCTGGGCTTGTTGAGCAGGCTATTGCTCCTACTATTAGACCTAGAGGTCCGTGGAAGAGTCACCACCTTGCCAGATGCCTTGACCGTCAGTAATTGCTCTGGGGAAATTTCCTTTCCATTTGATGCTGGAGCCAATATCATTATACATATTGTTGATGATACTCCACAGCTCCCCGTGCATTCAGGAGACTAAGCTGATATGGCACGTCGAATGCCTCACTTGCATCCATACAAGTAAGATATTTCTGGCTTTTGGTGCCAGCTGCCTCAGCGATTGTTTCGCTGAGTATAAATACAGCATTTGTGGGTGCACATTTGTCAGTAAAGCCGAACTGTAATTTGCTCTTGTACTGGTTTAGTACTGGTCTAATACGTTTGGTGATTTTTTTCTCAATGACTTTTCCGAGAAATGGAACCAACCGTAATTTGTTTGAAGCTGTCCAGAAGACGTGACGATTTTCCTTTCTTAAAGCTGCTATATGTCACAGCATTTCATTATTGTAACTCAGTCTCTAGGCTATATACATACTCTCATTGTGTCAGGAGAAGTTCATATTTGCACAATGCCGCCAATAAAACGAGGTAATTTCACTGTTACCGCATTTTTACAGAAATCCTAGTTGGAATCTAAAAGACCCTTCATATGTAAAACACGGTACATGTAGAACAATCATGACAATATGGTACAAAAAATCTTATTCATCTTGTTTATATTGTATTCAGCGGGCATCGCATAAATATTCATTCAGGGAAATCCCTCTTATCACGTGACATAATTTTGTTCCGCTTTTAAATCAAATCAAATCAAATAAACTTTATTTGCTGATATTTTATGAATATATATACATTGATTTCAGGAATCCATCAAAGGCAATGCCTATAAGGCGATGGAACCTTTACATATATAACATACAGTCATCACATTATCAAAGACAACACAGCAACACTCTACACATAACATAGACAATAAAAAGGAAAAGAGAGAGAGAAAAAAGAGAGAATAATTATAAGGGTGGTTATGTTGTAGCATCTACTTGCAGTGTGAATTTTTTTAAAGTGAGTTCAGGGTTTATTTATAAATACGTGCATGTCATTGGCATGTGTGGGTGGGGAATGGGGTGGGGGGGGGAGTTCATCATCATCTTGTTATTATCTGTATCCTTATGTGTCCGGAGCCGCATCTCAAAGACTACTGATCTAATTGGCCTAAAATCCCAACACACAATGTTGTTGCGGTTTAGAACAGTAACACAATTTTAGGATCTGCATACTTGTTCTTGTTATGCCTCTCGGAGTTTCCCTTCAGGCGAACCTCCAAATATGGAGTATATTCCTATCTGATTTCAGTATCTATTATTCCAGGTTAAGCTGTTAATTGAATATAAGATTTGTTACTGTGATGACTAGATACTATATGCATTCTGGAAACGATGGGAGGCCCTTTAGATCATGTAAGTTTCGGTTTCAACTGGCGTCAATCAGCTAATTGTTATTAGATGTAGACATCCCCGGTAAATACTATTAATGACTAAATCTAATGATAGGCTAGCATAAAATAGGTGAGTTAGCTGTAAACTGGCCAACACTGCTAGTAACGTGCATTGCGTATAAGTGCTTGCGTTATCAGTTTTTGTAGCGCTTTCACAATAGTTGCAAACTATTGCAGTTGTTACGAAAACGGGCAGCGCAACTCACGTTCATTCATAAGTGTGCCGTACCAGTATTGTGTGGTATTTTCGTTACTGGACTTTCATTATGAAAAAGCAATCATATCCTGATTTTTCTTGAACTCATCTCAGACTACCTTGAAATTACAAATAGATGCATTATTGATATGGTAGGGGAAAGAGAGGGTGACTTTTTGACAATTTTCGACCGATTGCATGAGTGACAGATCGGATGACTGACCGATTGCATGAGTGACAGATCGGATGACCGACTGACTGCATGAGTGACAGATCGGATGACCGACTGACTGCATGAGTGACAGATCGGATGTCTGACTGCATGAGTGATGAACTGATGGGATAC
Organism: Chaetoderma sp. LZ-2023a; assembly: GCA_034401795.1. Classification (NCBI taxonomy): domain Eukaryota; kingdom Metazoa; phylum Mollusca; class Caudofoveata; order Chaetodermatida; family Chaetodermatidae; genus Chaetoderma; species Chaetoderma sp. LZ-2023a. The sequence continues at coordinate 59,813,410 of CM067373.1, forward strand.
ATGAGTGACAGCTCGGATGACTGCATGATTGATGGACTGGCAGATAGGCTAACAGACCGAATGACTGACTGCATGAGTGACAGATCGGATGACCAACTGCATGAGTGACGGACTGGCAGACTGCATGAGTGACAGCTCGGATAGCTGTATGAGTGACGGCCTGACTGACAGGTCGACCGACCAACCAACTGCATGAGTGAGAGATCGGATGACCAACTGCATGAGTGACGGACTGACAGACTGGATGAGTAACAGCTCGGGTAGGTGTATGAATGACAGACTGACAGACAGGCCGGAAGACTGACCATCGACACCTACTGCATAAGTGGTAGATCAGATGACCGACTGGATGAGTGATGGACTAACAGACTGCATGAGTGACAGCTCTGATGACAGCAAGTGTGACGACTGATGGACAGGCTGACAGACCGACCAACCGACCGAATGAGCGACCAAATGACTGACCAACTTACTGCATGATTGACAGAGCAGATGACTGACTGACTGTATGAGTGACAGATCGGATGACCGACTGCATGAGTGATGGACTGCATGAGTGACAGATCGGTTGACTGATGGACTGATGGACATAATGACCGGCCGATCGACTGACCGACAGCATGAGTCGAGGTCGGATGACTGACCAACTGCAAGAGTGACAGATCTGATGACTTACTGCATGAGTAATGGACTGATAGCATGCATGGGAGACAGAGCAGATGCCTGCATGAGTGATGGACTGACAGAGAGGCAGGCAGACTGAACGACTGACTGCATGAGTGACAGATAGGATTACCAACTGCATGTGTCAGACTGACAAACTGCATGAGTGACAGCTCAGATAGCTGTATGAATGACAGACTGACCGAATGAGTGACCAAATAACTGACTGACTTACTGCATGAGTGGCAGGCCAGCCGACTGACTCACCAACCTACTGCATGAGTAACAGATCAGATGACAGACTGGGTGAGTGATGAACTGACAGACTACATGAGTGAGAGATCTGGTAATTGCATGTGTGATGGACTGATGGACAAGCCGACAGGCCGACCAACTGAGTGAATGACCGACCAAATGACTGACCGACTTAATGCATGAGTGAGAGAGCAGATGACTGACTGACTGACTACATGAGTGACAGATCGGATGACTGACTGCATGAGTACTGGGCTGCATGTGTAACAGATCGGTTGAATGACGGATGGACTGACGGACATAATGACTGGCTGACCAACCGACAACATAAGTGACAGATCAGATGACTGACCGACTGTAAGAGTGACGGGTCGGATGACAGACTGCATGAGCGATGGACTGATGGGATGCATGAGTGACAGAGCGGATGACTGCATGAGTGACCGAACGACTGACTATGAGTGACAGATTGGATGACCAACTGCATGAGTGACGGACTGACAAACTGCATGAGTGGCAGCTCGGATAGCTGTATGAGTGACGGACTGACATACAGGCCGACTGACTGACCGACCAACCTACTGCATGAGTGCCAGATCAGATAACAGACGGCATGAGTGAGGGATCTGATGACTGCATGTGTGACGGACTGATGGACAGGCCGACAGGCTGACCGACCGACCGAATGAGTGACCAAATAACTGACTGACTTACTGCATGAGTGACAGAGCAGATGACTGACTGACTGCATGAGTGACAGATCGGCTGACCGACTGCATGAGTGATGTACTGCATGAGTGACAGATTGGTTGAATGGCGGACTGACAGACATAATGACCGGCCGATCAACTGACTGACCAAGAGCATGAGTGACAGATCGGATGACTGACCGACTGCATGAGTGAGAGATCAGATGACTGACTGCATGAGTGATGGACTGACTGGATGCATGAGCGACAGAGCGGATGACTGCATGAGTGATGGACTGTACGAGTGACAGATATGTTGAATGACGGACATGACGAATGGCTGACTGACAGATCGACTGACAGACTGACTGCATGATGGACAGATCGAATGACTGACCAACTGCATGAGTGACAGACTGATGGACATGTGGATTCACGGATTTCATGAGTGACAGATTGGACTGACCAACCGAATGCTTGAGTAACAAATCGGCTGAGTGCATGCTTGACGGATTGACTGACTACATGAGCGAGCAACCTACCAACTATATGAGTGAGCAATTGCAAGGCTGACAAATTGGATGACTGCATGAGTGACAGATCGGAGGGCTGCATGAGTGATGGACTGATGGACAGGCTGACAGACCAAACCACCAACCCACTGACTGACAAACCCACTGACCGACCAACTGAGCAGCTAACCGACCGCCAGACCAACTGCATGAGTGACAGACTGCATGAGTGACAGATCGGATGAATGCATGACTGACATATCAGATGACTGCATGAGTGACAGATCGGATGACTGCATTAGTGAGATAGGATGACTGCATTGTGATGGACTGATGGACAGGCTGACGGACCAAACCACACACTCACTGACTGACACACCCACTGACTGACCAACTGAGCAGCCAACCAACCGCCCGACCAACTGCATGAGTGACAGACTGCATGAGTGACAGATCGGATGACTGCATGATTTACATATCAGATGACTGCATGAATGAAATATCAGATGACTGCATGGGTGACAGACTGACGGACTGCATGAGTGACATATCGAATGAATGCATGAGTGACAGATCGGATGACTGTCTACATGAGTGATGGACTGATTGGGCAGATGAGTGACAGAGTAGATGACTGCACGAGTGATGGACTGAAAGACTGAGTGACAGATGAGATGACCAACTGCATGAGTGACGGACTGACAGAACGCATCAGTGACAGCTCGGATAGCTGTATGAGTGGCAGATATGTTGAATGATGGACATGACGAATGGCTGACTGACCGATCGACTGACTGCATGAGGGACAGATCGAATGACTGGCCGACTGCATCAGTGACAGATCGGATGAGCGACTGCATGCCTGACAGACTGTATGACTGACAGATCGGATGACTGCATAAGTGACAGACTGACGGACAGGCGGATTGACCGATTGCATGAGTGACAGATCGTACAGATCGACCTAATGCTTGAGTGATGGACTGACTGACCACATGAATGAGCGACCTACCAACTATATGAGTCACCAACTGCATGACTGACAAATTGGATGACTGCATGAGTGACAGATCGGAGGACTGCATGATGGACAGGCTGATGGACCAACCCACCCACCCGCCGACTGACAAATCCACTGATCGATCAACTGAGCAACCAACCGACCGCAAGACCAACTGCATGGGTGACAGACTGCATGAGTGACTGCATGATTGACATATCAGCTGACTGCATGAGTGACAGATCGAACGACTGCACGAGTGACAGACTGACGGACTGCATAAGTGACATATCGGATGCCAGCATGAGTGACAGATAGGGTGACTGCATGAGTAACAGACTGATGGACTGCATGGGTGAGAGATATGATGACTGCATGAGTGACGGACTGATGGACAGGCTGACGAACCAAACCACCCACCCACCGACTGACAAACCCACTGACCGACCAACTGAGCATCCAACCGACCACCAGACCAACTGCATGAGTGACAGACTGGATGAGTAGCAGATTGGATGACTGCATGATTAACTTATCAGATGACTGCATGTGTGACAGATTGGATGCCTGGATAAATGATAGACTGTATGAGTGAGACCTTGAATGACTGCATGAGTGACATATAGAATGACTGCATGAGTAACAGACGGATGGACTGCATGAGTGACAGATATGATGACTGCATTGTGACGGACTGATAGACAGGGTGATGGACCAAACCACCCACCCACCCATCGACTGACAAACCCACTGACTGACCAACTGAGCAACCAACTGACCGCCCGACCAACTGCATGAGTGGCAGACTGCATGAGTGACCGATCAGATGACTGTATAAGTGACAGACTGGTGGACTAAACCACCCACCCACTGACTGACCGACCGACCGACTGACTGACTGCATGAGTAACAGATCGGATGACTACGTGATTGACAGATCGGATGAGTACATGAGTGACATATTGGATGACTGCATGAGTGACTGATCAGATGATTGCGTGAGTGACAGATCAGATGACTGCATGAGTGGCAGACTGGCGGACTGCATGACTGACAGATCGGATGACTGTATCATATGCTGGGCCTTCAATAGTTCATTCAAGGCTAATTGCTTTGTTCTAATAAATAATGAAATTGAGCATCCGATTGAAGGAATAATGAAAGTAGAGATTATACAGAGCAGACGAATTATACATAGTGCCAGTGCGTGTTAGCTGTTCTCCATAATAATCAGTTTGAGTAAAAGATAGGGTCCTAAGAGTGTACTAAATCATACAGTGATCGCATTACACTCTCAGTAATGGGAGAAGTTGGTCCAAACTAATGCAAAAACTCAGATTTGGTACTAGAATAGAACTGAAGGTTGATACATGGATGCTTTATGGTATAAAAGTCCATTACTGGCTTCGATTCTATCAGATTTGTAATTACAAGGCTCCATGCATACTATTCAGTTTGACAGTTCCAATTTGTTATCCAGGCTGAGACATTATGATAAACAGGAATAAATTATGACCTAGGCTGGATCTAATTATGACGTAGGTAGAATTCATTGAACACGTGCCCAGAATTCATTAATGGTCACGTGAAGGTCCAAAAACATTTATAAAGGGAAAAGCGCCCACTCTGGGCATTCTGTTTTGATCATTCTTGGAACCACTTGTCATTCTCGTTATAAGTTTTGGACTTAGAAATAATAAGATTCAGAATTATTTGTTTAAAAGAAACATAAGTCTTTCATGAGGTCTCGTGCTGGATAATGAATTGTGCTAAAATTTAAAGATAATGATAAGAATTAAGAAAAAGTGATATAAGACATTTGCTCAGGAAATTAATTAATTGAGAAGGAAACTTTAGATATTAGATGATAAATATTTGATTAAAGAGAATAATTCATCTTAAATTATAAACTGTGGAACGAAGATCTTGAGCATAATGATTAATAAAAATTAGATAAATGATCCTACATAGTCTCAAGGTTGTGATTTAGCTTAATTCGTTCAGAGAGTAAGAACCACTGAATATAGAAACGTCAACGGACATCACCGTGTTTTGAAAGATATATCATCTGGCTTGAGGGTGGATCGAGCCCCAGCTCCACAAACTAACCGGTGATAAGTGGTGGAGGATACTCGGGTACAATTCTCAGACAATTTCTGCAAGTTTTGTGCAAGTATTCAGTGATAATATCTTCAGATCCAGCAATCTGGTAAGAGATTTAATTTTTGACTTCATGAGCATGAACAAAACTGATCAATACTGGTATCTTAGAGCCAGCTTGGGACGCTATCTGCTTGATCTATGAACACGCATAATACAGGCAATTTGGCTACAGCACATGTATTGATTTTCTTGAAGTGACTGCACATAATTGAGGTGTTAATATGATTAGGAAAATGAACTACAAAGAACGTTATTAGATTAAAAATATTCAACCATATTAAAATTAATCAATCTACACTGTAAAAATGGAGACATCATGAATATTATTGACTTTGGATACAAGAGAGGAAGAATTACTTAGGCAGCGGCTACATGAATTTAGGCAACGTTGATGACATGCCTGATTATCCCATAACCACTGACATTGGATTAATGGACGCTCATTGTTTACCAATGATTTGCTGTAATATTATGTCATATAAGATAAATGCATCTTTCACCTTATTACAGTCAATGCGCTCAGACTGATACAAACATTAATCACTGTTCAGGAATTTCTAATGGATATGACAAAGACAGTTACTTAAACATCATTAGAAACAATTGCTTAGGGAAACAGTAGAAGATTATTTAACAGAAATGCAAAGATTAGGAGCTATGTTGGAGAGATCAATTAAATCTGGAGTGTTTCATCAGCGGACTAAAAACCACAGATATGTAATTATGGTATGTTAAAAAATCAACAGAACTTAACAGATGCCACAGACTTGGTACAAACTCACAGAACACCACCGCCATCACCCACTTTCAGAGCAAGGGTTAATTTTGACATGAGAGGAAATGGACAAAATCAATACCAGGGCTCACGTTACACCCAGACACTCAATAACATGCACGCAGATACAGAGAGCATGACAGTTTTCTTGTCATCACGGTGGCGGAGGCTATAACGGCGCACATGTGTGTCCCGCTCGGAGATCAAAATGTAATTATTGTCAAATTATCGGGCATTTTGCAAGGTTTGCAGGTGGAGGAGAGGAAGCAATCCAACTCCATAGGGGCATGGACCTCACCTGATTAAACAGAAAATGAGTGTCCAACTTTTGAATTTTTTTTTGAAAATATGTTTCCATTTGAAAATTCTAATAATGACACAAAACAAATTTCTGAAATTCCAGTCTATATAGGCTCTCTTTCTTCCCGTAATCATATTAAAATTTCTGTGAATGGACACAGTATAAATGCTTTGGTTGATACAAGTGTTATTATCTCTTGCAAGAATTATGATACATATCACAAATTAAAATTAAATAAAATATTTCGTTTGGGAATATGTCTTCTTTGATCACACACTAAACCTGGCTTGTCTAGAAAATCGACATATAAATACATAGGTCCTTATTATATATGCACACATCAAGGCAATATTACATTTAGGATACGTAAATGTAGTGATAACTCTCTGGTGCAATCATATGTACATGCTAATGTATGTTGATCTGATACTAAGGCCTACAAATCCACCATTGGAGTACATACAATCTGAAGAGGAGCTTAACCCTGAATTAATTCCAGCTCCTCCGGAAGAAGAGGAAGATTCAACTACTACTGATGGAGTATTGGAAGACAAACTTGACACTCCTACTCCACCAGTAGACATTCAGGTGCGAGATGCTGACTTACCTGAATTGGACGACTCGACACAGGAGATGCATCCATCTGAACATGACACACCTGTAACTCATGAAGTTGACAGGATTTTGACATGTAGAAATGTACATGGAAAGAAGTACTATAAAATCATGTGGCAATTGGCAGATACATTACCTGGCCAGCTAATTAGAGTATTTCATGCATCACACACACATACTGGTCGCATGAAATGTAGACGATAGAATATGCAATAATAAAAACCATACAGGGAATGTTAACATTTAGCTGTATATAATATATCTATATGGCTATTCGCATATATCTTTCACAGGTCTTCTCGTCCTACTACTATGAATTTGATTATAATTTGTACTTGGCTTATCTCCATCTTTTCTATACAATTTCATTTCATTTCTATAAGGGACCTGTGGATCATGCTATCTCATATGTCCCTTGTATTGGCGTCCATTGCATTGGTCATAGGCAGACCCACAGAGAAATTAAGCAAAGAATTAATGTTGGTGTCATATTTAATAAAATTGAATTGATGGATATTTCTGAGCAAAGATGGTTAATCGCTTTTGAGGTGAAGTTACCTGATGCTGCAATACACACAATTACACACGAGCATTCGTGTGAGATGTTACTACTGGTACAAAGACGAAATGCAAGTAATAATAATTACTATGTTCGTGCTGGCATTGTTTGTGACTACATTTCTACATTACGTGCATCCATACTTACTGATGTTAGTCAATCTATAGGAAGATTGAAGACAACCTTGCCACAGGACATGATTTGTTTTACTGACTCGAGAACATGTCGAGCCATATTCCGCTTTTTTGGGAATGATTGTCAACCTGAAGTTTTGGGACTTTCTATTACGTCCGATGTTCAACGAGTTGCTACACATGCAAATAAAATCTTGCAACATATGTGATCTGATGATAAGAATTTTCAGACACATGAATTACATGTTGTCTTTTGTGACTGCCACGAATGATAGATTTCAAAATCATATGAAAGCTATAAATGACAATCATCGTAGCTTACAGTATGTGCAGAAGACAATAATAAACATTTCTGAAGCTTTGCAGACGCAATTGTTAACGATGACTCGCTTTATGGTCGATGTTTTGCACAGTGCTATCCATATCAAAAGTGTACTTCAAGAATTCTATCGGCGGTTAATGAGCTTGCACATCATCGTTTGTCACCTACACTGGTTCCTCCAATGCAAGAGACATTAAGAAACATACAAAAAGAATTGATGGACAAACATCCTAAATTTCGTTTGCACACCTTGATACTGGATATTATTTTACTAACCAGTATGTCGAATTCTATTTACGTGGGGATTCAGTTATTTTACAATTACACATACCGGTTACTCAACATGTTAACCTTTTTAATGTTTACCAAGTAAATATACATCCCGTACCTTTAAGTGATGCTGTTTCTCATACCACTGAATTGATAGGTCTTCCTGATTATTTTGCCATAAACAATGACAGTTATTTTCATTTGACATCTGAGTACACTTTGTGTACTGGTACGTTATTTCTTACATGTCCTCATATTGCAGCTGCTATGTCTTTAAATAAACCACCATGCTTGTCGGCTATGTATCAAAATGATCTAGGTCAAGCACATAAGCTGTGCGAGTTCAAACTAAAACCAAACAATACACGACCATATGTTGTTCAAATTTCTCCAGCTACCATTCTAATGTCAAATATCAGTACTGCCGTACTGTCATGTGACAAGCAGGTAAATGACATAGAAGGATGTGCATTTTGTTTTATACAGTTACCTTGTTCATGCAATTTGTTAGCCAATGGCTATTACATTCCATCTAGTCTCACAAACTGTCATGATCTAGATGGTACTGTTACAAAATCATATGGGGTGAACCTGGGTCTTCTACTACATTTCTTTTCACCTAGTAATCTTTCACACGTGGGTGATACACTTCATAAAATGCTGGTCCCATTTGAAATTCCACCCTTTCGTATTCCCACTCACAATTTTTCACATTTGGTTGCCTTAGATGATTCATTTAACTTGTCTTTATCCAAGGTAGTGGCTTTGATTAAAGATGATAAACCTGTATATCAAACATTGACTGATTCACTACTAATGGGTGATTTATCATTACCACCCACTTACATGATGGTTAATCCGGAAATAGTTGGATACATTGCATTGATCATTGTCATAATATCATTAATGGCAGGTATATATGCTATCTGGCGCATGCGTATCCTTGCAATGACACTGACTATAGTGCAGATGGCAAAAGTTGCTAATGCACTCGAACAGACCCCACCACTGCCCAAATTGGTGTAACAGACACCCAATACATCTCCTCCTACCGCATTGAATAATGATATTATATTGTGTTTAACACCGGCTTCAATCACTTTGTTTATGATCGGCGTTATTTTATTGGGTGTAGTGTTAGTTCTTTTGAGATCCTATGTTTTTACTCCACCAAAACATACTTACCTTATGCTACAACTCACTGACACCCAGGAAACTGTTTCTTTGCCTGTTTGGCATGCTGCAGTTTCTCCAATGTTACTATACAGTAAACAGTATGAATGTCCGATTAATTTTACTCTTACCCAACATCCATTTCGCTCTACCCTTCATGCACAATGGCGTAACTTTGACTTACATAATGCAATTTCAAGTGAGAATGTGAAATCTCCAAATGAAATTCCAGTTCCCATGTTTCACACCTTTGTTTTGAAACGCATATTGTCAAAACCATTCTATATCTATATGATCTTGATGCACTCGGGATACATATATTATTTTAGACCTAATGAACTGCGTCCTTCAGTGGATCCAGAACCAATTGAATCTACTCAGCCTGTAAATGCTGCAACTGCTCTGCCATTCCATATAATGCTACACAGGAGGATTGGTAATTACAGAAGGACTTACATGTGAACGGTTGTAGATATCTCAACAGCTTTTGTTTTGTTTCACACAACACTTACCACATACATATTTCTTATGTTCCGTTTGTTTGATGCATGTCAGTATATACATACATACGTACATAAATGAGCTCATTATATATATATATATATATATATATATATATATATATATATATATATATATATATATATATATATATATATATATATATATATATATATATATATATATATATATATATATATATTACATCGCAATGATAGCCGTGGAGTGTGAACTTAATATGACATGTTGTTCGCTGACTCGATTTAACTGCTACATTTGATTTCCCGGAATCATCACAGTATTAGAAAGCATCGTATAAATATGAATTACGAGTTCATTTCGATAGCTAACTCTGTGAATATTGTCATACAGTTTATAGTATATGCATTTCATATGACACAATACAGTGAGGTGTTATAAGTTGGGTAACCAATATGAAAGGCAGAGTACGTGGTCTTTCTAGCTCACAACCACAGGTAAAGCCAAATGTGTGTGTGTGAGGATTGCATGCAAGGAATTCCTTGGCAGTGGATGTGTTACAGCATACTAGGTAATATTAACCCTTATATCGAGGATAATGTGCACTGCAAATGACAAGTGCTTAACACTAGAAAGGATACACAATGAATTGCTTTTCATTCAGTAAAAATAATTCCTACATGATACAGAAATGATGGTATAATGTGAATGGTTATTGGACTGTTTCTGTATCCTGTCGGGTTACTAATATGATAGACAAGATATTATTGAATATATATTGTTTTGTTATACTTTACTTCACTCATCATGGACGAAAGTATAGTATGAGTCTTGATGATGCAAGTGGCTTGTAAGTCAAGTTGAATGTAATTCATTCTATGTCGTCTCGCGTGAGGATATGATTGCATGTACAATATGCCATTGTTTAAATATATATCTTTTCCATATATTTCATTTATGTCAAAGAGAAATGTTAATGATGATGATGTTTATGAGAATTTCGTTTATAATGATAATGATGAATATTTTTGAAGATGATGATGGTTAACCAATGTTATGAATAGGTAATTAATATATAACATACATGTTATTAATGCATCAGTGCAGGTAATGTTAAATACACACACGCACGCACTCACGCACACACACATTCTACTAGATACTTAAATAATCAAAGAAATGCCAACGATTGTTAGATGATTATTAAAGTATTGTGTCGGGATACATGCATTAATACAAAGCAGGGATATTGTACTATTGTACATATGTTGTATTGATTTGTTGTTCGTTATGTAATCCTTTGTGGATGGGTGAATACATGTAATGAATAGTGAAAGTGTGGACGGGTGGTTGATAAGATTGAATGTATTCATTTCTCTCTTTGACCAACATAGTATCATATTGCATTGAATAATTTATCATGACGGGTGTGAATGGGATCACTTGCATGACTTGTTGTTATTAATAATTATATCTATCCATCTATTGATTCTAAATAGAGGTTCAACACGGTTGATATGGTGTCAGGAATCGTCCTAATCCGATGAATGGAGCTGCAAAAAAGGACTCTGGGTGTTTCTGTTCGGGTGTCATATGGGTACACACTTGAGGTAGATAGTGTAGTTCGGATCGACCGGGCAGGTACCAGCCGTACCTGCTAAGCTGGGTACGCGCCGCCTATCCTGGATTCGTTCCCTGAACACGCCCCCCTGGGTAGACCCATAAGCGTATATGAGCCTATGAGAGAGATCGTGTTATAAAAACGACTAAGTCTGTTAAAGCGCATAGTGCGCATGCGCACGCTTAGATGCTATTTTTACACAGCACATAGTTTACGACCAAGATGGGATGATGCTTTTAGTGTACTGAGATGGTACCAGGTAATCTTTTTTAATTACTTGTTCCCGGCGAATCTGGCATTAATCAAGACCATAATTCGACGGGCTTTCTAAATCTGTAAACCATTTCAAAATCGGTTAAGAAATGGCCGAGTTATCCACGGAAAACCCTTCTTGATTAACTTCGAAATATTGCCGTGACGTCATAACCATGTGGACGTAGAACTTCTGGAATGTTCTAGAACATTCGACTGCGCTATTATTAGCTACGCGCTGATTGTCTGTTGTCGACCGATGATTTGTTGGAGCTTGCGCCTGTGACGTCACGAGTAGTATAAAAGGAGACGCGATCCAGAGATCGAGAGCATCCTCGGGCAGGGGCCGAACAGGTTGGACCTGTATCAGCTACTATCAGCGCGACAGACAATACGCATATTACTTCGCTTTCTGTCAGGTTTTCTCCTGTAGTTAGCAGTTACCCAACTCACCGCACTAAAACAATTTTGTAACCCCCTTCTTGCGGGAGCAATTTGGAACTTTCTAATTATTGTTCACGAATATCAAGATCTACTTCGGAACACGAACTTGCGGTGAGGCCTTTACAGCCTGAATATGTGATTCTACAGATGTAGAGGCAGCGATGTTCTTTGGTGGGTGACTCGCCAGATTTGCCGGCCACGCCAAAAAGTGGTATTTCAACCGTCCCCGCACTGATGTCGTGCAGGTTCTTCGAACTTTCGACCGCAGCAAGTAAACTTTGCTCGGTGCGTCTTCAGAGCTGGCTGACGTGCCCAGCACCGTTAAGCTTTGTTTTGTATCTTCATCTGCATCTAACAACCCCCGCTTGTGATCGGGTTGTTATCAACTTCCATCCATACCATCGGTGTATGGGAACTTTCTTCACAGCAGTAATGCTATTGTATCTCTTACTGACTTCTCTATATTGTGCTTACAGTCCTGAGCGATGTGCTCCTGCCATGAGTTGCTTGCGGGAATCATGTTTGCGGGAACTAACCTGCGGGAACTTTCCAACTTCCTGAGAATGCATCAACACACATCAACCAAAGAATGACGTATCAATTTCAGTAACACGATAGCCAAACCTAAGAATGGCTACCGAGTATTCAAGTAACTATACTTAACATTTTAATTATTCCGTTAATTATATTTCTGATAATTATATTGTATCCGTATAAATGGTCCCGATGACTAAAAGGTACCGTAACAGTCTTAGGACCGCTAGTTATAATTTCTGTATATGTTTATAGTTATTCTAATTTTCTGTAGGGTGTTTTCACTAACCGCACCATAGTAGGTTCGTTAACCTGTAATAAGATATATAATTCTGATCATTTGATACTGTATTGGTTGTTCTGGTTAGTTTATATATATATATATATATATATATATATATATATATATATATATATATATATATATATATATATATATATATATATATATATATATATGGCCAGTAGCCATCAGTTCATATGTTTTGTTTATTTGTAGAAAATATAGGACTGCAGTGCACGTAGGAAACACTATACAACAACATTTATATATGCATCACTTTCTCCCGCCACCAACAATTTTTCACTGAGGTCGCTGTCCGTGCTATAACTCTGTTTATCCCGGCATGCTACCGACTAAACCTTTTCTATTCAGCTCGATAGGATAGGTTTAATATGATTAGAGACACTTTCTTCGTTAAGAAATCTGTAGTATACTCTTCTCTCCCGGTAGTGCGATAATTTAGCCCCGCACTCCGTCAAGACTCATAACTCTAAGATTTTGTCTCTCTTCATGTTCCACTCAGCTTCGTGGCTTCTTAATTGTTTGGATGTCCCTATCCGCACCATGGGCTGATCCGACCCTGGGAAACTGTTGGGGTTTCCGAGCGGTGATGGCCAGGGTGTGGTGTCACATGCATCTCCCCCCCCCCACCGGTACCTTCGGATACTTAATAGTTAGCACTTTTGCCAATGTAGGAAAGCACTGCGAAAACATACCTTAATTATTATTTGAACAATCCTCCCGCACCGCAGTGCAAAACTGGGCAACTTGTATTTAAACCTAACGACAGGTTAGACGATTAGTTCCATAGGACCAGGTGACGGGCGAGATGTGCATCCCCACCGAATTCCGTAAGAATGTCTGGGCATGATATTTAGATCTGCCACGCCCTGACGGGAAGGACATTTACGATGGGCATTTGTCTCTCTTACCCCGGCCATAACGATAGATAAGTTGCCTAAAAATGCTTTTGTGAAAAGTAACCAGTGTCTTGTGACGTTTTATGTGGCTACGGAGCGAGATGTCCGGATTCTTATCCAGTTCGGAAATCTTACTAAGAAACATGTATGAGCGCTGTCTTCAGTATTGATGTCTCAGGGCATCCGTTCTCAATGACAGCCGTGTCTAACAGTTAGGTAGATACCCGCCATTTGCGGCCTAAAAATAGTTCTTGTTTCTAAAAACTAAAAGCAAGTGAAGCAGAGCAGAAGGCCCGCATAAATAAAGCGGCAACTACAAATTCAGCATTCTACGAATCACATAGGACGGCGACATGGGAATCCCTCGGGAATCGTTCATCCCGTCTTCACGTAAAACAGCACGCAACCCCATAGTCATAATTTCACTAGGTATGGTCTTTTCTTTTCAAACATTTTGGTTGAAATATTAAAGTGGGCCCATTTTTTCCTACTACTCTTCTCCCGCTTTAAGTAGTGGCGACACCTTCCCGAGACAGAGGCCCGCGTGAGGCACTTGCCTCTCGCAAGGATTCAGTGACGACGGTCCACGTGAGGATAATACTCCTCACCCAAACTAGCACTAGGAGTAGTGCCCGCGTGAGGCACCTGACTTTTCATCCGAGATAATCTTCTTTCCTTTCAGCCTAGAGGTATAATAACTTATATTAAGTTAATTAGTTAAGTCTCGTGTACGGGAGCCTCCCGCACAGGCATACCTCTGCGGACCTACGAGTCTGTGTGGTACCTCTGGGAGCCCCATGTTTAAAAGTTCATCTGGCTGTATTTCCGTATGCTCCTCATTTTTATCTAGCATACTCGACAATCTGTTTAGGTAAAAACATTGTATAGACTTATATTTCTAGGTCACCAAATCAAGTCTTGTAAGTCTATAGATCACGAAATTGCTATGGACAGGCATACTGGTGACACAAACTCTTGGGATGAGACAGTTGTGTTTAATGTTCGTGACAATGGTCGCACGGCCCCACCGGAACGATTGAGTTCCACTGGCCTTAGGAGCCAGTTTTTGTTTCCCGCAGTGCAGTCTCGTTCAAGGTCCATTACCCCAAGACCGGATGCTAACCAGCGTCATCACTCGTCATGCACTTGTGGTGTGGAGAGTCAACATGAGACATCGGAACGGCCCGACACTACCCGGCGAGCTACATTTGTGGTGGGTGGGGTGGATGTGCTCGCCATGGTTGATTACAATACATATCATACCATATTTATGTATCATCATTAATGCTTAGGCCCGACCAATTTTATCACAACAAATTGGTATGGCCTTATGCTATAAGTAAAATTAGTATTATTGCGATCATCAACATAATCATTAACATAATTAATAACACTGTTGTTGTTGTTGTTGTTGTTGTTGTTGTTATTATTATTGTTAACATCATTATCTTAATTATAGTCAACTGTTCCTAATTATCATCATAGACATAATTATGTACATCAGGAACATCATTAATTTAATTTGTGTTCTGACTGAATACATCTGTCCTGTAACAGCCATGGTGATCTTTGCATCATAGCCCTTGAAACATTGTTGATTGGGTATTAGGATTTTGTCACTAATTAAATGATGAGAATAGGTGTCCATTTTGGCTACAATGCTGGCCTCATGGCAGGTGGGTTCTCTGTCTATGTTTGGCAGCATTGTTACAAAAATGTACCCCTGTTTTGGTTACCATTGGGTTGATGCTGGGGACTTGCAGTGTGCCAAGGGTTATTTCAGTAGTTTCCTATTAAAAGGTTCCTTACAGTTTTCTTGTATGAAATCTTAGTTAAAATTTGTGTGCGAACGTTTGCATCTGTATTATTCCTTAATTTTATTGCCTGTGTGGAGGGTTTTTGCATGGATGTTCGTGTATGGCAGTGGCTCATGTAAAGGTTCTGTTCTGTTCGGGTGTTATATGAATGTATTTTGGTGTTGTTTTTTAATAGATTTGAGTGGTGTCGGTAGGTTGCCATTGTGGTAGTCTTTAAGGATTGAATATAATTGGATTTTCCCAATGTCTTCTAGCTTAAGTAGATTTCTTTTTTGACAATGCTTTGGCCCTCTGCTATTTGTGCAAATAGCTTAATGCTTTTCTTTTGCAGTGCTTTCAGTTTTGTTAGTTTATTTTGGTAGGTGTTAATCCAGATCATATGGCAGTAGGTGATGTGCGGTAATATTAATGTGCTGTACAGTGTTTTTAATAAATTATTTGGCAAGTATAGTTTTAGTCGTCGCATGATACCCACATTCTTTGCAACTTTAGCTGTAACAATTTCTATATGCTTCTCCCAGGTAAAATTCTTGTCTAAATATACGCCTAAAATTTTTGCAAATTGAGATTCATGTATTTCCTGATTAGCGATAAAGTTTTGGGAGATTTTTGGATTTCAGTGTTTTTGTGAATAATAAATAATTAGTTTTGCTTACATTTAGTGACAACTTATTTACTTTAAACCAGCGGATTACATTTTCCATTTCATGATTTACATTTTTATATAGGGTATCTATATCTTTGTGGCTACAAAAAGCATTGTTATCATCCGCAAACAGGATTAGTGATAGTTGGTTGCATATGGTGGGTAGATCATTCATATGTAGCAGCGGGCCAAGTATTGATCCTTGAGGAACACCACATAATAATTTTCTATTTTCTGACAAGACTCCATTATATTAGACGCACTGCACTCTGTCGGTTAGATAGCTTTTAATCCAATCGAGTGTATGCGTATTCTACACGCAAAACGTGAATAGACGACCTATATACTACACTTTTTATGCCCAATGCATAGAATAGGGCTATGGAACTGGCTTGTGTAGAATATTACGTAAAATCGCGGAAGTCACCTGGACTTTAAAATAAGCCCCCAGCATATTACAATTGTACCATAATAACAATGGTACCTATGGCGAATTGACCCTGGGGTAAACGCCCCTCGACGAGATTGTTTTCCGCTTCCAATCGCGTAAATGTTGTTGAATTTTCTAATTCTAGAGCATATGATTCAATATCAAGCCGTCACCAAAAAGTTGATACATGAGAATACACCAAAACACGCGAGTAGAAGAAAAATATGCAAACTCGTCACTGTCACGAGAGATTTGTTTATGCGCTGTGGCACACTTTGCGACTTGGGAAGCCCTTATTGCATGGCTATTCCACCACCTAGGCACAACCTACAGATATTAAATAAAACTCATCCACGTTGCATAGTTTTTATGCCCAATTAGTTTCGATGATAGGGCGCTCAACGTGGAAAATCATTTTATATTCCATTAGATTGCATAAAAATACGCTAAATACGCCTGGAATATTGTACGTTTGCTATTATTTTTCACTTGAGACTACTTGGTGTGACACAGTACATTTAAGTATTGTGGAGATCAGACCTGTTTTAATCATGTCCGGGGGTTTTCCAGTAGCGAGTACACTGTTTGTGATCATATTTAGAATAAGTAGAACTTTGTGCACTGCATGTTGAATATGTTCATTAGATATACCTCGACTATATCTGGTGCTTTGGCATGCCTAAGACACGAAACGTGTCTTGCAGTTTCTTCAATACTTATCAGTAGTAAGGGCTTTTCTGTAGACGTGAAAAGGTCCATCAGAAAGCTTCTCAGCTCTAATGAAGTTTTCATGGTAGGGTCGAATGTCGGGCCATCCTTTGGAGCTGCAAGCTGTTCGAAGCAAAGGGCCCATAACTCATGTTCTGGATCATCTTACGCTTGCTCACTAAAGATGATAAACATGTCTTCATGGGGTTTGTCATTGCGTAGTTTTCTTATTGCTTTGAACATTTCTTTCCTTTTTTCTCTTGAAAACACGTTACTGAGGGCCTATTCGATTATGGCGAAACCGGTTTCGGTTTTACAAAACTGGTTTGCAGTTGCACTACTCTGATAAACGAGTACAGTTTCGAGTAAAACTGAAACTGGTTCTATAAAAGAATGCATAGTTTCAAAGAACTGAAACACTTTTTATACACTAGCACAAACTACAACTATTCAGATGCTCACTAAGCCACTAGCTAGAAATTGGATGAAAAATATATACAAATTTTTATACTGTATAGCAACGGTGACTGAAATCATGCACATGGCTAATGCATACAGAAGTTTCACAGAACCATATGCAAGAATATAATAAATACAAAACAACTATCACCGATAAGCATATAATCAAGATGGTAAATGCACAAAGAGGTGAGAAAAATCGTAACATAAACACAGCCTTGCAATTTAAAATAATACAAAAACATACTTACAATAACAACAAGAGGCCCAAGGGTCTGTGACGCTCACCTGGACCATTAGCATTTGAAATATTTGCATTTAAATATACATGATTCGTTACATTAAACAAAACGGGAAAAAATGTTCACAGGAAAAATCTACCAATCAAAATTGGGAATGGAAATTGTAGAGACTATTATCATAGGATCATTTTAGCCAAGTTTTCTTGAAATTGCTCAAAGTAGTAAGGAGAAGAAGCAATTTGACAATTTCCTGTAAATTTGTAATAAAATCTAAGATCTTTACCCAAAAGATTTGATGAATCAAAATTCTGAATGCAAGTTCCAGAGCGTATGATCATAGGATCCTTTTGGCCATATTTTCTTGTAATCAGCTAAGTTGACAAGTAGAAGAGGTAATTTGACAATTTCCAGTAAATGTCATAAAACCCCCAAAAATAGCTCAATCAAAATTCTGAATGGAAGTTCGGGAGCCTACTACCATAGAATCCATCTAATCAAATTTGGTTGAAATGCGTCAAGTAGCTATGGAGGAGTAGCATTTTGACCATTTCCGGTACATTTTTCATAAAATCTAAGATTTTCACCAAAATAATTCTGAATGGATGGTCTAGAACCCATCGTCACAGGATCCTTTCAGCCAAATTTGGTTGAAATCACTCAGAATGGTAAGGAGAAGAAGCAATTTGACAATTTCCGGTACATTTTTCATAAAATCTAAGATTTTCACCCAAAAAATTGATGAATCAAAATTCCAAATAGCAGTTTTGGAACCCACAACCAGAGGGTACTTCCAGCCAAATTTGGTTGAAATTGGACAAGAGGTTAATGAGGAGTAGTGTTTTAAAGCAAAAGTTTACGGAAGGATGATGGACGGTCGCCACGGCATAAGCTCACTTGACCCGGTGAGCTAAAAATTGACCAAAATCTATGATGGCCACCAGCCAAATTGGCTGATTGGCTTCGTTTGAACAAACTTAAAATCTCCATGCCCTAAGGATGTTTCTTGCCAAATATACTTGAAATCGGCCCAGTAGTTCTCGAGAAGACGTTTTAAATTTCCCATTGCTTTAGTATGGGAGCTTTTTTGTGGGAAAATTATCTAAGATGACCGGCAACCTGTTTATCCGACAATTTCGAAAATTACAAATTTGAGATCAGAATATCCAAAAACATATATAGAGCCAATTTTTTTGCCTCAAAATCCATCAAAAAAAATAATCCAACATGGCCGCCAAACACGCTACATTTTGATTGGCCCACGGCGGCCATGTTTATTGATGGATCAACTTTCTTTGAACAAACTTTACTGGCCCTTAGTCCCTAATCATATCTCCAAAATTTCGGCCTGATCCCTTCAGCGGTTCTGGAGTAGTCGTTTTCGCTAAAACTAGGTCAACCAAGATGGTCGTCGAACCATTTGACCAGTCAAGTTCCCTTGAACAAACTTGGTTCAGCTCTTGCCCTAGATCATATTTCATGACATTTACATCAATTCCCCAAGCAGTTTCGGAGATTTTTAAAGACATTTCCTAAAATTGGCCAAAATCCAAGATGGCCATCGGCCAAATTGTCCGATCGCCTTCGTTTGAACAAACTTAGATCCTTATGGCCAAAGGATGCTTCATGTCAAATATAATTGAAATCGACCCAGAGGTTCTTGAGAAGTTGTTTAAAGAAAAAGTTGACGGACGGACAACGGATGGATGGGGAGTCACACGACGGATGGTCACCATGGCATAAGCTCATTTGGCCTTTCAGGCCAGGTGAGCTAATAAGTAAAATTGACAGTGTTTACACCATTCCTACTACCAAATCTGTGGTGACCTTGCCACAGGGGGAAGAGACTGGGGTAAGAATATCTTAAACCGAGTTGCTATTCAAAGAAAGGGGAGGGTAAATCTGGTCAATATCAAGACTATTCTGTCACACTGTCCCCCAGGGGTTTAATAGCCCAGGAGCATTACTTAGCATCATGACTGGCCCGCATATTTATGATTACCAAGATTCAAACTTGTGAGCTAACTATAACTAGATTGCTTGGTCGATGACGCATCATCGCAAATCCCCACATTAACCACTTTGACCTCTTAACCTGCCCCACTCCTGGAGGGTAAAGCCAAATGTAAATTTCATCTTGCACACCGTTGCATTACAATCAAGTTCTTGACGTCTCAACCCCGTCCCACTCCTTGGAAAATGTCATCATGCAATCTGCAATTATATGGGTAACCTACATACCAAATTTGGTTAAATTCCACACAATGGTTTGGGAGGAGATAGCGTTATCGCCAGTTCTAGCATATTTGATTTTTGGATGGCGCCCCCTCGACCCCGCAGGGTCTGAGGCAATCATAAGTGTTGTCACGCAATCTACAATTACATGGGTAGCCGGCCTAACAAATTTGGTTGAATTCCACACAGTGGTTTGGGAATAAATATCATGATGGACAGTTTTTTTAAGGATATTTGACCTTTTGACCTTGCCCCTTATTACCCATGGTGCTAGAGCCAAACATAAATGTTGTCACACAATCTGGAATTATATGGCTAACCCACAGACCAAATATGGTTGAATTCCATCGGCTTGGGAGGAGAGTAACAAATCTAAATATACCAAATTTGGTTGAATTCTGTATGAAGGTTTCGGAGGAGTTGCATTACAATCGATTACCGCACCCATGCACGCACACACGCACGTACGCATGCACACACAAGCACGCACCCACATGCTCACGCGCGCGCGGGCAAGATGGCATAATTCCCACTTCACTTTGAAAAACGTTGGGGGTAATGGTGTATCGTTTCATGAATGATCTTGTGGATATCAAGCAAGCCAATGGTCACAACAGGTTGCTAGTATCACATTGCCTCAAACTAGCACAACTACATCCAATCCAGCAGCAGGCTGTGGAGTTCACTGCCAGCTGACATTGGTAGCTGTTTTTCGCAGATTTTTCGCTAGAATCCTTCAACACTGCACTTCAGGGCGTCCGCTCCCACTAATTACCACACCATTGTAATATCCTGTAACTATTTTCAACCTACACACAGATTATCGACACCGCACATACTCACCCTGATGTTATGATACTTTCTGAGGTGATTCACCATATTTGGAAGATGAATCCATAAGCTTTGTTCGTAGTATTGTATTGTATAAGCTCCATTTTACCCCCTGCTGCTACTGAGGTTAACAAAGACATAAATGGCAAAGGTAACGGAAGCACAATCCACGATGGCTCAGAGAGAGTGCAACCAACTTTACGAGAGGTACCTATGATCGAATCTCAATCAACAAGGCAAAAAAGGACAAAGCAATACAAATCCCCTCGATTCTTACTTTTGTTGAAATAAGATGTAAAGTGCTCCTTATATATGCTTACATTGCAGTGTTTCTTGTAATGGAATGACATCAAATCAATGAAGTTTATATTTTTCAAGGCCGATAAATATGCAGTCTTGGGCTATTTCCCAGAAAGGGCCAAATTAACGAAGATTGTATTTTCAATGGTGATAATTCTGGCAAATTTTGATGGAAACTAACAAAACACGAACTTGAATGTCTTAATATTATTAATCTAAATTTCCGAATTTGGATCAAATCCGTTTAGTCTACCATGAGTTATTGCCCGGTAACCATCAAATTAATTAAATTCGTCAAGGGCAAATATTGACGAAAGTAACAAAACAAAAACTTGACCTCCATCTTAATACCATTAATCTAAACTTTGAAAACTTTGAATTATGTTCAAATCTGTTTAGTCTAGCATGAGTTATTGTCCGGAAATGGCCAAAGTTTGCAAAATATGTACTTTTAAAGGTGATAACTCCACCAAATATTGACGAAAACTAATAGAAACACTCTTGACATCACCTCGCAGTATTAAGCTATATTCTGAATTTGTTTCAAATCCATTTAGTCTAGCATGGGTTATTGCCCAGAAATGGTCAAATTAACGAAGTTTGTATTTCTCAAGTGTGATAACTCCAGCAAATATTGTCGAAAAATAATGGAACACGAGCATCTTGACATCCGCATCTGTAGTCTTAAGCCATATTCCAAATTCGGTTCGAATTGGTTTAGTATTACACGAATTATTTCCAGAACTGTCAAATTAACATTTGTAATTTTTCAAGGGATATAACTTCGGCAAATATTGACAAAACCTTTACCAAACACGAACTTGACCTCCGCCGTTACATTATTAAGTTATATTGTGTCAAGCTCTCTCATTATAAGGAGGCACGTGTCGAAGTTTGGGTCCAGTATAATTAACCAAACATGAGATAATCCAAGTTGAGCTAAATGCAAAATGTCAATGCAGAAGAAACCCAGTCATTTACTAATATCATAATATTGAGTTGACCTTTTAGCTCAAAGGCCAATGTGTCATGCACTCACGAGAATACGCTCTAATGTCAACTCCTTTCTGAACACATCAATTACAAGAAGTTCACAGTAAGACTAACCTGAAACATCTGAGAATTGACAAGTGCGAGATAGGCAAGACTCACACAATCTGGACAATGACCAATATTCCTAAAAAGTGTGAGAAGCCGAGTCATACTTATGTCTGTTATGCTACAAAGAGCCACAGGATGTTCCTCATTTCTTATTCCGCTGCATCAATGTTTACTCCAGTGCAATCTGCTATCGGAACTCATAGAGAATCTTCTACAGATCAACGTCAATGATGGCATACTGTGCAGCTTAACTTAGGACGCAATTGATTTTGAATTAGGCTGATATATCCAACCAGTCGGTACTCGAAACTATAGAATCTGCATCTCGCTGGCTCTGCTAGTCTCCATGAGTTTAGGGCAAGAGACTTAAGCCTTTAATGGTCAAGCCGGCCACAACCAGCCATTGTTATGGTCATGTGGAATGTCCATTTACAGGCCAAGAGAATATAATTTTTGAAAATTTACCACTGGAATGATTGGCTCGATAACCGAGCCAGTCATTTCAGTGATAAATTTTCATAAATTCTATTCTCTTGGCCTGTAAATGGACATTCAATAGGCAGATGTTTACATTTTCTTGACCAAATTTGACCATTAAAAGGTTAAATTATCTTCAAAAGTCCAACAAACGTGGTAAAGTGGGAGACAATTTAGAAACGTAATCCCACATGAACTCTACTATGTAGGTCTATTTAGTTCGAGATATTATTAGAATTTAGTTCGATGTTTAGTTCACTGTACACATTTTAATTAATTGATTACTAATTTGTGGCTAACATGGTTAGCATTACCTGATAACTAGGGGGATTACAACATAGTAACTAACTCCATTACAGTATCTGTCTTGTACAAATATGCTCATTTTCCATGTCTATATGTTTATAGATTTTGTGCCAACAAAATATTCTGATTCTGAGTATGGTATTGTTTTACTGCCTCCCGAGTTCTCAGACCTTCAGGCGAACCTCTTATGTTGGAGTGATATCAGCAGGCTGGTAGCTATGCCCTGTGATATTCAATCTGGCTATATACCACGCCACTCGTACTTCTACTACTGTAAGCGTCAAGCCATCATCTATGGTGTCACCACCTGTACCTCTACTATTGTAAGCATTAGTTATGGCATCATGGAGGCGAGGCGATTGCAGATTATATTCCTATCCGAGCATAATCACTATTGACCGCCGAATTAACGTGCTCTGGCAGCGTGAGGTTTTATGATCCCCATGGCACAGACACCATGCAAGACTGGACCGAGTTCTTAACATCCCATCTGAATGATGGGACTGCATGTTTTTACTCATATCCACATGCCTGAGTACTGGATCGCACCTTGAATCTTGTGGCTGAAGTGAACGCTCTAGACCACTGAGCCACACTGCCCCTCACACTAGTATTCATGGCGGCGTAATATTAATATTTAAAACTTAGGGGCAATATAAACAAGCATTCTGTAAGCATTGCTTTGCAATACATGTACCCTACCTGGTGATATAAATCTTTAGAGATTGATAGTCAAAAACTCCATTAAAAATTGACCGAAGCAGCTGAAACTCGAACTTGACCGATAACTTCTCATAACACAGCAATATACCAAGTTTCAGTTATATATGGTGAAGGAGAACGAAAGTCTTGAATGCTGATATGTTTGTATTTCATAAGTCAAAAGGGGACATAACTCCATCAAAAATTGACGCCAACGCCGGAACCTCAAACTTGCTCTGTAATTTCTCACAACAAAGCAATATACCAATTCTCAGTTGAATATCTTGAAGGAATGCGAGTGCGGAACTGATATTTTTTTGGATTTTATGTCGAAATGGGACATAACTCCATTAAAAATTGACGCAAACTCCTGAAACTCGAAACTTTGTCTGTGATTTCTCATAACAAAGCAACGTACCAATTCTCAGTTGAATATCTTGAAGGACTGCGAAAAAAGTGCGGAAAACTAATATTTTTCATAAGTTGAAAGGGGGCATAACTTCATGAAAAATTTACAAAATTGTCTGAAACTCGAACTTGGTCTGTAACTCTTTATACTAAAGCGATGTACCAATTTCCTTTAAAAATTGAGAATCTCTATGAATGAATCCAGATTCACCCACATATACCTAAAGAAAATGATCATCCCCTTCGTCGCGGCGAACCATGGAGGAAAAGTAATCCTCGGCTCACTGTATTGCAGTACTGCTGACATTGCTGCACGTTGTATCATGGGGAACAGTTTTCCAGTCCTTCTGCAAGCTATGGATTCATAGATTAAAGATGCCCTTGATAAAAAGACTACGTTTATACAATGCAACCTGCATATCCTTGATGCTGTATAACTGTAACAGCTGGGCAGCTCTAAAGACAGCTCTAGACAAACTCGATGCCTGCCACCACAAACACTTACGCTCCATCACTGGACACTGATGGCCAGACAGCATAATTTCCAAGGATGCCCTCTACAAGATGTGTAATACGTCGCCGCTGTCTGTAAAAGTCGTTCCATGTTTGGCCATGTGCTAAGCATGCCAGAAGACACACCAGCACAGAGCCTTGGAATTCGCCCTACTCGGAGCCAACAAATACAAAGCCAGGAGAGGACGTCACTGCATAAATCTGCTAAGCGTGCTATGAGGTGACCTCAAAGCAGGACTCAGTACACTAAAGTCAAGAATTTCGGCTGAGGACAAGACACAGTGGGCAAAAGCAAAGAAGGACTGATTGCAGCTGTAAGATGTTTCTACTACTACAGCTGCAGAATACAGTAATCATACGTACTGTAGTGGGTGTAACAAATACTGCTGGTTATCTAGCATAGTCTGTGGACGGCTCGTTATATTTCTTGCCCTTTGAGGCTCTATTGCTTGCAGAGAGTTTCTACGGCTTGCCCAACTTGAGGGAAAGTCATGGCGCTGATGATGATTTGTATGTTGGCATCCCTGTTTCTAACAGCATCAAAAAAGCATCCGCTTTTGTTTCTACGAGAATTCTTAATAATTACCAGATGTACTATTATGATAATGTCTATTATCTAGTCTAGCTCAAAATAAACAATTAAAACTCCGCACTCTCCTGGTCCTGCCCCTACTGTGTCCGGGAATACCATAGCCGCAGGTACCGAGTCAATTCCCAATCACAGTCAGATTCGTCTTATGTTCGCCTTGGCAAACTGCGAAAGCAGCTCAGCCTCACCTCAGCGGGGCGGCTGAGGCAGGGCCATAGTACATCTGGTAAGTATTAAGAATTCTCGTAGAAACAAAAGCGGATGCTTTTTTGATTCTACTTCGAATAATACTTACCAGATGTACTATTATGATAAACTCCGGATTTCGACAGCCAGAAAATGCCGGTGGGAGGAGGTGAGGCTCGAACCAGCACTCAACTACCACCCAACAGAGAAGGTTGTGAAGAGACTAAAACCCTGGCATACGCTTGGGTTCTGCTATCTGACTCATAGAGTGCTAAACTTCCATGGTCTAGACCGCGCTCCCCCCCTCTTTTGTCCGCACAAAATTCAGAGGGCTGTCACTGGGGATGCAACACCCACCAGACCCGTGTCAGCCCCAAGCCTCAGCTAGGGCAGTCCAGTAGACTGCAAAGAAGCTACTACAACTTCTAATTTTGAAAAAATATCAGTATATCGACTAGATTTTCAAATTGGAATGAGTCTAATGTCTGGTTGATAGGATAAGAATACTCTTGTACCAGACTATTTACCTAAGCAGTCTGGTATTTCGACTGTAAGTAAACATATTTATAGTCACTTAATTAATGTAAACACTCACCATTTTGAGTGCTTGATCTTTTCTTGATCATCACAGGAGCTCGGCCCAATCCACGGTCGTACTCAGTCATGTGCATAGCGTTTGTTCAGTGTAGGCGGAAGACTTTAGTGATGTGTGCGAAGTAGTGGTCGGACGTGGCTTATTTTAGGTTCGACAGATTGGCGATGGCTACCGGATTAAGTGAGCTGGAGATGTCGCGAAGGTAGAAATCAGTGAATGACGACTCGGCATGCCATTGTGCTACAGACATCACCTCCTCTAATGAGACACCCTTATAAAGGGCCGATGATGCTGCTAGTGCTCGGACCTGATGGGCATTCGCATGATCAATTTGCTTTCCTGTAGCGATTTTGTGTGACATCTTAATAGCGTCAACTATCCAACGAGAAATAGTATCTTTCGAGGCACATAAATGGGGAGCTTTGAGACATAACCACAGAGATTTCGGGTCGTCTCTCCACTCATTAGTACGTTTCTTATACATTTTAAGACATCTGACAGGACACCAAACAGAAGAGTTTGGGTCATGTCTAGTTAAACTTGGCAAATTGATCGGCTGACCTGGATATTTAAGTGACTGATTCTTTGCCAGGAAACAAAGACGCGGAAGTAGTCTTAAACCTTCACCCATGACGACAAAACGGTCTTGTTCGGCAGAAAGCGCATGAATTTCGCTTCTCCTTCTCGCCGACGCTGCTGCAACCAAGAAAACTGATTTAATAGTTAACAGTTTAATATCAATAGATCTAATCGGTTCAAAAGGAGCCTGTCCTAAAACCTGTAGAACAAGATATAGATTCCATGATGGGATAGGAATTGGCTGTCTAGGTCGCAGATTGCTCATTCCTTTGATAACTTCATTCAAAGTGTCATTCTCCACTCCTTCAACAGTGAGACTGGGAATGACTGAAGCTAATGCAGACTTATATGCTGCTAGGGTAGAAGGTACAAGTTTGTCAACTTCGTATAAATGACATATAAAATCTGCTACGTGTTGAACAGACGCAGAAAAGGGATCAATATCTCCTCTCTCACACCACTGTGCAAATTTGTTGATTCTATAATTATATGTCTTTGTGGTTGAAACTCTTCTGGCTGAAGCAACAAACTTCGCTGCTTGCTCAGAAAAGCCACTCTCAATTGCACGCTGCTTGACAACATCCATGCAGTCAATCTGAACATTTCTGGTCTGTCGTGAAGGTACAGACCCTTGTTTTGAGAGATTAGATCTCTTGCGTCTGGCAGAGAGACTGGATTGCAGACCAGAAGGTCCAGCAGATCCGTAAACCATGATCGGCCTGGCCAATACGATCAGTAGTACTTGGCACATCCCCTCTCTTATCTTTGCCAGAACTTTCGGGATGAGAATTGTTGGAGGGTACGCATACGCGTACATTCCCTCCCAACTTATCGCCAGTGCGTCTACTGCTAAGGCTAGCGGGTCCGGGATCGGTGACACGTAAGTGACCATCTTTGCGTTTTGATTCATAGCAAACAGGTTGACATTTGGCTTGCCCCAGTGTTTGAATAGAACCTCCGCTACCGATTGGTTGAGCTGCCCTTCCGTCGGACGACAAACCGTCCTTCGACTGAGAGCATCCGCTAGGATGTTCAATCTTCCTGGAATGTGTGCTGCCCGAAGAATAATATTCCTCTCTTGGCACCACAGCAGAAGGTTCCAAACCATCATACACAACTCTGGTGATCTCGTCCCGCCCTGGCGGTTCAAATAAGACACCACTGTTGAGTTGTCTGTCCTTATTAGGACAATTTTGTCTTGAATTAGACTCTCGAACTTTCGAAGTGCAAATACCACCGCTAATAGTTCGAGCACATTGATATGTTTCTGCGCATTGGTCCGATCCCATTCCCCTGACACTGACTGATTGTCCAATACCGCTCCCCAACCCGTCAACGATGCATCCGTGAAGATGGACATCTGAGGTTGAGGAGGTTGTAGAGGAACACCTCGCAGGAGATTCTGTTTGGATAACCACCACTGAAGGTGGAATATCAATGGTTCTTTGACTGGTATCCTCAGAGATAACGGATCCGTTTTCTGAGACCAGAATGACATTAGATACATCTGAATTGGCCTGCGCCTGAGTGCTGCATATGGAACCACCTTCTCCAGAGATACTAGTAACCCCAGTATCCTGAGAAACTGGCGCGCCGTCAGATAGGCTCCTAGAGAAACCGACTCCAAAACTGCAATCAGGCTTTTGACTCTGCTCTCCGCCGGAAAAGCTACGCCGTCCCTGAGATTGAAAAAGATTCCCAGATAAACAAACTCCTGGGATGGAGTCAGTTCTGATTTCTCTAGATTCACAATCCACCCTAGATCCTTTAATAAGTCTAGGACTACCTGCAGATTGCTGCGCAGAGTGACTGGATTCCACGCCTTTAGCAGCCAGTCGTCTATGTAGGTGTGAACAGCTATGTTTCTCCTGCGAAGTAAAGAAGTCATGGCGAGAACCACCTTGGTGAAGACCCTCGGAGCTGTGGTCAGGCCGAACGGGAGAGCATTGAATTCCCAAACATTGTCTTGGAATGCAAAGCGAAGGTACTTCTGAAAAGGAATTGACATTGGAATATGAAAATATGCATCCTTCAGATCTATCAACACTCCCCACATGCCTTTCCTCAGCCCTGTCATTACTGCTGCTACCGTCTCCATCTGAAATTTGGGAGAAAGAATAAACTTGTTCAACGGTTTGAGATTGAGAATTGGTCTCCATCCTCCGGTACGCTTCGGAACGAGGAACATGATCGAATAGAATCCCAGTGAAGACTGATCTTTGACTAGATGAATGGCCTTCTTCTGATGAAGAGATTCTATTTCTGACCGAATGGCGTCTAGACGATCTGATTCCCTTGGAACAGGAGTCCATATTGGAGTCGAGGTTAACGGAACTAACGATTGATGGATGAGCCAGTCCGGATCGTAGCCGTTTCTTATCCACTGACAAACTAAACAGTCGCGCACGACCTGTTCCCATTGGTTTAGGAATAATTGAAGTCTGCCTCCGACGGATGGCATCTGCACACAGCTGTCGGTCAAGATTGGCCGATAAGACGCTAAGTCGCTTGGGTGAAGATTCTCGACTCCATTCGCCTCCAAAGCCACCGGTACTGGTTCCGCCGGAAACCCGTCAGGAGCGAGCCCCATGGCCGCCCCTCGGTTTCTTGTAGTACGACGGTCCGGAACCGCCGCCACGGCTATCCTTACGGTAGCCGCCGCGGCCCGAACCGCCACCCTTCCTGTCTTCCTCATACGGCCTCTTATTAGAGGACTTGTATGAGGATGAACGGCCAGGTCCTTGTGATCCGGATGGCCTATGGGCATCACGGCCAGAAGGACGGAAGGGCGATCTAGGACGCTGTCGTTGCTGCTCCTGGCGATGTTGCTTGTAGGACTGCTGCGGCCGTGTCCTCTTAGTCGATTTCCACGACTTGCCGACTACCTCCTGCTCTGCAACCATTGACGCGACTTTGGAGAGAGCTTGTCGTGCCGAGCCGCCGAACAAGCCTGGACCTATGAAAGGCGCAGAAGACAATGCAGCCCTCATCTCTGGTCCTGGTTCTACGCAATCGAGAACCATTCTCCGTCGCTCTGCC
Organism: Chaetoderma sp. LZ-2023a; assembly: GCA_034401795.1. Taxonomy (NCBI): domain Eukaryota; kingdom Metazoa; phylum Mollusca; class Caudofoveata; order Chaetodermatida; family Chaetodermatidae; genus Chaetoderma; species Chaetoderma sp. LZ-2023a. The sequence continues at coordinate 59,843,535 of CM067373.1, forward strand.
AATGTCCTAGTGATCACCCTGGCCAGGCAATCTTGAGACAGGCGCATGGTGTCCCGCCGGGAGCAGCCTCTGGCACCTGTCCACCCTCCGCCGTGCAGTCCAGCAGGACGGTACACCCGTGTGACAGCGCAGCCATGGCAGAAGAGCCACTTGACAGAGCGCTAGCTGCTCGCTCTGACATCCGTTCAACATGTTTCAGCAAAAATCTTTCCAAAATGTATATATCAGTCATTCTTCTACTGACTAGATATATTGATTAACTTATTGGCACCAGTGTAATAAGGGCTATCACATAAGATACTGTGCATTTATTGAGCCTGGTTTGGCTTTGCTTAGATGCGCTTTAGACTGTTAAAAAGACTCCAATTCAAAGGAGACCAGTCGAATCTGACTTAGTGGGTCACAGCACTCAACATAGTGAGACTGTAAGTGGCCACTATTTTGTGCAAAAGTTAAACACTATAGTTCCGATAGAGGCACCTTTGTCAGAAATGTGAAAAACTTAACAGACAGGCAAAGTCTCCACCAAAATGGGTCATACTGGTTCTGAGTCACAACTAAGAATCACCAGATTTTGTGTGAGAAATAATGTGATGTCATAATAATAGCCTAACATCGCATCATAAGTGTGATATTCTCATGGTAACGAATCCCATTGCCTGCCATCTCAATGGCTGTGGCTGGCTGACTTATTTTAACTTATCAGCCAATCATGGGCATAGACACAGTGAGTGTCCGATATAAGAGGGTGCTGTGAGTCTGCGGAACATGATAGGGGAAAAGTCTGTTATAAACGTGTTTGAATTGTATTTCTTTGGTGAATTTACAATTTAATAAACATTCTGTTAAATAATTTGAAACTAATTTGGCTGGCAGCTGTAGCTGCCATAAGCAACAATTTACCTGTATAGTTAACATGAAATTGAGATTATGGGACTAAAGAGTCCGTCTTAAAATTGATTAAAGCTTAGCTAGAAATGAGGAGCACAGCGACAAATTGATCCCTCTAAATTATAACCTCAGATAAACTCACTTATGAAATATAAGATTTTTATTCAGATAATAATCTGAATGTAAACATGCACAATATCATACACCATTTGTCATCTTTTCTTTCGTACATTATCCTTGACGTTCGTCTTAGGTAGATACTTTTTGTTTATAAGATACGTCATTTTGTGTCTGTGGTTGTCAGGCTGCAGGCTGATATAATGCATGTCTCCCATGTATGGCCGGAGAACTTCAGGGATTTCAACTTTTCTATCCTGTGAATGATAAATCAAAGAAAGAAATCATTACACAGCAAAATATTTCTTGGCATTTTGAACCCTGAACTTAATTCATTGGCGACAAACATTACCAAGATTTTGTTTGGAATTTCAAATAAAACTTATTTAGTTATCATCTTTGCTCGCCAACATGGTTTTTTTCATAAACAAGAGGCCAAGAGGCCTGTATCGCTCACCTGGAATTATTGGCCATTTGCACAACCGAACAAAACGAGATGACCACCGGAGAAATTTACCAATCAAATTTCTGTGAAGGTTTAACTAAGTTTTATTAAAATTGGCTCAGTGGTTAATAACTAGGTCTTTTTATAATTTTCTCAGAAGTTTGCAGAAAATACAAGATGTCCGCTATATTTTGATTGATCATGGCGCGCATGTTTTTTGACATATCAAATTTCCATGGACAAATTCTAATGGCGTTTTGGTCCTAATCATATCTGCCAAATTTCGGCCTGCCAGTCAGCGGATATAGAAAAGAAGTGGTTTTCATCCAAGATGGCCGCCGAACCACTTGGCAAATCAAGTTCCCTCGAACAAACTTGGTTCAGCTCTTGCCCTAGATCATATTTCATGAGGTTTGCATCGATTCCCCAAGCGGTTTCGGAGATTTTTAAAGAAGTTTCTAACAGTCTGCCAAAATCCAAGATGGCCACCAGCCAATCATCTTCCTTTGAACAAAGTTGTATCCCTATGCCGTAAGGATGCTTCCTGTGAAATATACTTTAAATCGGCCCAGCGGTTCTCGAGACGATACTTTTAAATTTCCTATTGCTTTAGTATGGGAGTTTGGGCGGGAAAAAGATCCAAGATGGTCAACAAACTGTTTATCCGACCATTTCGAAAATGGAAAATTTGAAATCAGAATACCTAAAAACCTCTATAAAACCAATTTTAGCTTCAAAATCCATCAAATAAAAATATCCAATATGGCCACCAAACACGCTACATTTTGATTGGTCCATGCCGGCCATATTTTTGTACTTATCAAGTTCCCGTGAACAAACTTTAATGGCCCTTAGTCCCTAATTATATCTGCCAAATTTCGGCTGGATCCATTCAGCATTTCTGGCGAAGTAATTTTTGTGAAAACTAGGTCATCCAAGATGGCTGCCAAACTATTTGGCCAATCAAGTTCCCTTGAACAAACTTGATTCAGCTCTTTCCCTAGATCATATTCCATGAGTTTTGCATGGATGCCCCAAGCGAATTCGGACAAGAGTTTTAGTGAAACTCAACATAGGCCCGTAGGCACACTTGTTTGAGGAATGCTAAATGTGAACAGTTTGTCTTTGATAAATGACACTTCGTCTATCCCTAAAACATCTGCTGAACAAAAAATTGTGAGTGTAGGTTCAAAACTCTTCGATATCTGGACTGGACAAGAAAATTTTAGCCTTTTCAAGGGAGATAACTCTGACAAATATGTGCAGATTTTGTGAAAACGAAATCATGACACTTTGTCTAGCGCTAACACATCTGGTGGGAAAAAAATTGTGAGTGTAGGTTCAAAAGTCCTCGACATATGACTCAGACATGAAATCAGACAGATGGACGGATGCATGGATGGACGGACGGCAAGCACCATCATATAATATGACCCCGCTTACGCGGGCGTGTAAAATTCAGCCAAAATCCAAGATGGCCACTGGCCAAATTGGCCAAAGTTAAAAAAATGTCTGGAGAGTACCAGCATAGGATCGTTCCAGCCAAATTTGGTTGAAATCATTCAAACCATTAAGGAGAAGCGATTTGACGGATGGACGATGGATAACGGACAGCCGGCTGCCTTGGCATAAGCTCACTTGGCCTTTCAAGCCAGGTGAGCTAACAATGATTGTCTCAAAGAATCTATAAACAAATAGTAGAAATGACCATGACCAATTAATGTATTAACTTAGTATGCTGATATCGTGTAATTTACCTTAGTCTGGTAATGCTCACAAATAGCCATCAACATGCGTGGAACGGCACAAGCTGTGCCATTAATCTGAAATAGAAATGTTCTTAGTACTGTAAATATTGTAGTTGAGTAATAACGTCTCCGATAAAAGGCATGTAAATCTGGTAATAACAGAATTAAGGTGATAGCTTTCAAAATCCACATTTGATCTATACACTTTCACACATCAATGCTCCAGCATGTTGATGAAGCACACTATGGATGAATCCACTTTTAGCTTTGCTCCGCCCATCTCTAGCTAGGCTCCACACATGCATTGAGCGTGATGTGATCAATTTATATACTTGGGAACCCGCTTGACTTCCCAGAATCCCATTTGCAAGTTAACTATACAGTCAGGTAAGGTATATATTTGACTGACAGATAAGATTCATCCATTGAAAGTGTAAAAATTAAAAATCTTAGTCTTAACTTTTAATGGTCAAGTTTGGTCAAGAAAATTTAAATACTTGCTCATTAAATGGTCATTTGTAGGCCCAGAGAAAAGAATTGTTTGAAGATTTACCACTGGAATGACTGTTTCTATTATCAAGCAAGTCACTCCAGCTATAAATTTAAACCAGAAATGTGGTTGCAATGCAATCACGAAGCTCGACTTTATGATTTTGCAATGAAGCTTGACTTCAAACATAAAATAAATATAGACGGCTTATCAATACCCTTATCAACAAGAGGCCCAAGGGCCTGTAATTCTCACCTGGACCATTAGCATTTGAACAATTTGCATTTAAATACCAGTAGACATGATGGATAATTTTTGAAAAATCATAGCTGGCCACCAAAAAATTTGACCAATCAAAATTCTCGTTTGATATGTTGAAACCTACCATGATAGGATCATTACACCCAAGTTTCGTTGAAATCGGGCCACTAATTAAGAAGTAGTGTTTTCAATGGTTCTGGAAAATAATAAAAAAATCCAAATGGCCAGCAAAAAACTCGACCAACCAAAATTCTGAATAGTAGTTCTAAAGCCTATCACTATAGAATCTTTCCAGCCAAATTTGGATCCAAATCCACTAAGCGGTTATGGAGAAGATGCATTTTGACAATTTCTGGTACATTGTTCATAAAATTTTACCGTAGCAAAAACGTTTGACCTATTAAAATTGTGAACAAATGTTCTAAAGCCTAGGGTCTGTCCAGCCAACTAGGGTTGAAATCTGTCCAGCGGTTAATGATGAGTTGTGTTTTGACAATTTCCAGTAAATTTTTCATAAAATCTAAGATTTTCACCCCAAAATATTGAACAATTAAAATTGTGTATACAAGTTCTGAAGTCTAGTCCGATAGGATCCTTCCAACCCAAGTAAGTTGAAATCCATCAAACGGTTAATGAGGAGTAGCGTTTTGACAACAATTAACTTGACCAATCAAAATTCTGTATACACGTTCTGAAGCCTAGCGCCACAGGATCCTTCCTTCCAAAGTAACTTAAAATCCGCCAACTGTTTAATGGGCAGTAGCCTTTTGACAATCTCTGGTAAATTTTTTATAAAATCTAGGATTTTCACCCAAAAAATTGACCAATCTAAATTCTGTATACAAGTTCTGAAGCCTAGCCCCGTAGGATCCTTCCAGCCACGGTAAGTTGAACTCTGTCCAGCGGTTAATGATAAGTAGCATTTTGACAATTTCCAGTAAAATTTTCATAAAATTTAAGATTTTCACCCAAAAGACTTGACCAATCAAAGTTCTGTATATGAGTTCTGAAGCCTCACCGAATAGGCTCCTTTCAGCCAAAGTAAGTTGAGATCTGACAAAAAGTTAATGAGTAGCGTTTTGACAATTTCCAGTAAATTTTTCATAAAATCTAAGATTTTCACCCCAAAAAATTGATCAATCTAAATTCTGTATAGAAGTTCTGAAGCCTACCACATAGGGTCCTTCCAGCCAAAGTAAGATGAAATCCGGCCAGCGGTTAATTTGTAGTGTTTTGACAATTTCCGGTAAATTTTTCATAAAATCTATGATTTTCACCAAAAAGAATCGGCCAATTTAAATTCTGTATACAAATTCTGAATCCCACCCCATAGGGTCCAGCTAAATTAGGTTGAAATATGCCAAGCGGTTAATAAGGAGTAGCATTTTTAAACAAAAGCTGACGGAGGGATGACGATCAACAGATGGTCGTCATGCGTATCAGTAACGATGGCTTTTTGACCCTAACATCATTGTGTGATGCTGTGTCCCTATAAAGAGGCATGTGTCCAAGTTCGGGTCCAGTATGATTAACCAAATATCAGATATAATCAGAAAAGTTGAGCTAAACGGAAAATGTTAAAGTTGAAGAAAAAGGTTTTTACCAAGGTCACAGTGACTGACCTTTTGACCCCAACATCATTGTCATTATAAGGAGGCATGTGTCCAACTTTGGATCCAGCATGATTAACCAAACATGAGATATAAACAGAAAAGTTGAGCTAAACAGAAAATGTTACAGTAAAAAAAGGATTTTCCCCCTGACCTTTTTACCCCAAGATCATTGTGCCATGCTGGGTCATTATAAGGTGGCATGTGTCCAAGTTTGGGTCCAGTTTGATCAACCAAACATCAGATACAAACACAAAAATTTTGCTAAACGGAACATGTTAGTTAATATAATAGGATTTTTACCAAGGTGGCTTGGATCCTGCCCTTGCCTCAAAATGACCTTGAATACCATAGTGATATACAGATTAACTAATTAAAGTTGTGGTTAGTCTGTTAATAATGATTTTTATAACAAGAATCAAAGGTTATACCTGTAAAGACTAAGTTTATTAATTTTCGACAAACTTTCACACGTAAATACGCTTCACCAGGGATCTGATAAGCACATTTATGTGCAAAAGCTAGTGAAAATCAATAAAGTTAGTCTTTATAGGTCTCACAGGTAAAATACGGTTTTAAAGGCTAATGAACAGGATACGGTAAGATATTTCTTCTTCTTGCGTTCATCTTTCTCATGACAGTAATATTAGACCGTTTTCCTTATTTGGTGCATGAAAGCTGAAGTGGTCACCAAACTGTCTCTGTCTCCTCTGATCTTCACTTCAAAAGATACTTTAATAGGCCAGAAGCTTCTTCTAGCCTGTTCATATCGCTGGCAGTACTGCAAGAGATGTTCTGTTTGTTCTGACTGCTGACACTCACAAAGTGCAGAATCTGTAATCTTGAGATGGTGAAGATGTGCATTGAGACGATTGTGACCAGTCCTCAATCTGAAGATACATGTCTGATCCTCCTTACTGAGGCTGTGTATTGCATCATTATGCTGCCTGCTGGTGGTTCTTGTAGCTTTAATGATATGCTTCAGTTCTTCAAAGTTAACCTCGCGGTTGAATTGTTCTTTATTTGACCCTTCCGTAGCCAGTTGATCAGCTTTGTCATTTCCTAATATGCCACAATGCGAGGCGATCTACTGTCAGTTGACATTGTTCTCCTTAGCCAGTTGCGTAAGATCTTCATGAATTAAATCTGTACTTTTCTTTCCACTCTCCAGCGCCTGGAGCGCTGAGAGGGAGTCTGTCAGGAAGACAATATTTTCATTTCTGGTTTTTCGTTGTATCAGCATTTGGCTAGCTAAGATCAGTGCCTGGATTTCTGCAATGTAATTGCTACAGTGCTTCCCTGTTGGGAAGCATGAGTCTGTTATATCTCCACATGGAAACCGAATGTGAGCACCTGCCCCTCCATTCCTGACAGCCTGGATAGCCGATCCATCTGTATAAACATGTATCCACTCTTCCTCAGGTTAGTTTTCTGCAATATGACGTTCTTCCATCGAGTGGTCTTCATAGACCCTGTTATAATACGAAGGGCCTGATTTTGTACCTTATCCAATGTCTGAAGGGTGCTTGTAGCAGCTGTCATCCATGATGATGAGCCGTATTCGATGATTGGCCTAACTGATCCAGAGTAAACCTGTTTCAGAATTTTCATGTTAGCTCCCAATTTTGTTCCAGAGAGCTTCCGCATAACTGCCAGTCTTCGCGTAGCTATACCTTCAGCTTTTCTGATTTGCACCTTCCAGGTTAGTCTTTTGTCAAATATCAGACCAAGATAAGTTACTTCATCCTCAAAGTGCAGAACTGAGTCACCAAATTTTAGCCTTGTCTTGTGTTCCTTTTTAGTGGATAGTGTGAATAAAGTTGCGACTGTCTTCTCTTTGTTGATCTGGACAAACCACCAAGTAGACTGTAGGGGGGTCATCTGCCTTATTCAAGAGAATCAGCTTCTGCTCATCCAGCCAATTTTCAATGTCCTCACCCTTCCTATCAGTAGAATGATAGCCCCATAACTGAGAATGACTGTTGAGGTCACCAGCAACGACAGTTGAATCTGGGTGAACTGGGATTTTTCTAAGATTCAATGGTTGATTATTAGGGGAGTAATAGTTGACAACAGTGATAGGATGTTTCTCTGGAATTATCTTGATTGTGAGAATTTCAGGTCTGTCCATGTCTCTCTGAACTTCAATGGCATTTAGGTTATTCCGGACCAGGGTTATGATTCCTCCTTTATGTCTTCCATCCCTGTCAGATCTGAAGCACTGAAATCCTCTTATACAGAATCTTCTGTTGGCTAAGCTCCGTTTTGTTGTTAGAAACTCATTCAGCATTCCATTGCATGATAGTTAGCGGTTTGCTTACTTGTACTTTAGGTTGGACAACCTTCTTCCTTTTTCTCCAAGGTCTACGAACTTTACCACCAGTAACTTGGGTGGACCCCTGCGAGGCCGGGGGGGGGGGGCTGGTGCTGCACATGCCTGGCGGGAACTCACACGGCGAGCGCCATGATGGATATTCATAATATTAACTGTCATGAAAGATGAGTTGTTTAGTGCTATGGTTGGCCACTCGCTCCAAATACCTGGCTTGGTACCCAGATAAAGTGTTACACCCCTGCGCCCGACCCAAGATCTACTTTGAGGCCTAGCACTTGTAGCAGGGGAGGTAAGACATAGTGATGGAGACATAATTATTAGAAATTCTACTTTGCATTTGAGTAAACTTACAGTATGCACATGCCTTACTGCTCCTGTCTCATTTTTATATTTGATCGAAAGCCGACGACTCTGGAAGTCTGTACAGTTAGAGGCACTGGAAATCTGAAAATTCAAAGTAACAAATTAAGAGTTCTAACAAAAAACAGACAGAGATTGTCGACCATCGATCCATCTGAAGCTTTTTCTATTTGTTTGTTCCCCTAGATTTTTTTACTGACAAATACCAAAGTATATCAGATTAAGTTGTATTAAAATTTTAGTAAAATAACATCAATCGTTTCATTAAAACAGGTTCTCATTAGTGATCAGACAGACAAATAAACAGACATACACACATACAATACCCTCCCACAAACTCTAACTGTACACAGGGTATTAAAACACAACTTGACAAACACAAACATGACCAAACAAACTACCGTTAAAATTCGACCAAAGGACACAGCTTTTTTGTCATATTACATGTTCTAGGAATGTGCGTCCTATAATCGAGTAGATTCTTTGAGCTAATTCTTTTTGTCAAGTTTCGTAAAAAAAATAAATGATAGCACAAAAAATTGAACTCATTTTCGCACGGTACAAATTCTCACCGCCGTACGACTATGTTTAATGTATACCTCAAAACATAATAGCGGAAGTGAAATTATTAAATTGGAGTGCCGAAATATTGCGTATCCATTAATAAAGATCATTTATTACACCGAAATTAATCCTGAATTTAACATAAAATGGCATCGGGAAAAGATATAAATCACGTGATTCGCCTCCAAATGCAAAAGATTGTTTTTAATTAGAGCGAGTACTTGGATAAAATATTCTGGACTCGGAACTCTGAATACTATATATTATCATTGCGCGATAGTAACTAAGTATTGTACTTTAGGTCTGATCCATACCCGTTTGATAACAAACTACCATTGGCGTATAAGATCTCGTGAGAACACAGCGCCTCCAATCGCAAGAGCCAGCGGCTCGGCAACATAAGAAGCGCTTTATCTCATTTTAATTCTTGGACTGTATCATTTAATGCTGGTCTGCATTACAAAATTAATGCTCAATATGAGAGAAAACAGTTCCATTACTAATTTTCTCTGAAGAGAAATAGTATTTCTCTTCTGATTGGATAAATTCTTCCGTACAAGCAAATGAAAATTGAGAATGGCATATATTAGAAGAAATCTAGTAAACACAACTGCTGATCTTACCGTATTCCTAATGCCATATGATTTCCATATTTTCTAGGCGACATTTTATGTCAAAAGTAGCATTGATTTTTATGTAATAAACGATCTTTATTGAAGACACGTGATATTTAGGCAGTCCCATTGATAATTTCACTTCCACGATGATATTTTTGAGCCGTACATTAAACATAGTCATACGGCGGTAAGCATGTGTATGGAAATTGCGTTCAATTTTTGTGATAGGTTCTAAATGAGTGTTAACACCTTTAGAGAATGGATTTCAATTTCTCTATGCATCCTTTCTATGAGTATAAGGATTTTTGGGGAGGGTTTGAGCCAACTTTAGCCTGAGAACAATACAAGCTAGCGTCCTTTCCTCGAATAAAAACGGTACTTCATGCAGTCTGTAAAACAAGCCGATATATTTCTCTCCTCTACCATGATAATAAATATATCGCACAAATAAATCAACTTATAACAAGGCTGAGCATTAATAATTAAACTATTAATAGCCATGCAAGCCAAAAATGGCTTCATACCACACTCATAGAATGGAACTTGAACCAACTAACAAACTATATTGAACTCACCTCACCCCAGAATTCTTTTTCTGACATCCATGCTTCAATGTCATACTTTCGATAAGCTGGAGCCCCAAGTTCTTGGCTGGGCATCTCAAGTATTCTGCCAAATAGAATGATGTCTATACTATACCATGCTGCAACACTAAACGGCAACACTTTTAAGATGGTGGTACATAACTTGTGCTACAGAGGCATCTACCCTTTAGACAAGCTAAAATGATTTAATTTAAATCAAATTACAGGATGAATAGCCAGGTTTGTGGTGGTGGTTATTCTTAGTGTCTAAACTGGTAATGTCATTGAGCTTTTAACAGAAAAAGACAGTCCTTCAGTGTAACGCCACGGCCAATATCCCAACAATCATGTGTCACTTCATACCGAGACCAACAAGCAATCCGAGGATTTCTCATCTCACCCACCCACCCTTTCCGATGGCCTTGTCTCCAAAAAGACCTCCCACCAAAGTTTCCTGGAGATGCCTTCAATATAGATTGAGCTATCACACTAGACAGGCAGCCACATGAACAGTTAGACAAACACACATGCACATGGATGTATGTACACAGGGCAATTATACATTGTGACACTTCACTGAGACTAAAAACAATATACTACCAGTAAATGAGAAGTGCTGGATTGTAAGAGTACAAGTAATAATATGTGCATGTACACTTGCCTATCCTCTCGTTTTGTCATTTACCTAAAATGCAATCCCAATGCTGTGAATATCTCCTTTTCAATATCAATGAACTCCGCCAACAGATTGGAACTCTCTAAGCCTGTATCATTTGTCGTCACACCAAACATTTCTACCTGAAAACAGAGAAATAAATACATGTAACTCATTAATAGATGATCAATTTCAAGTCTTCAAGATGGAAATGGTATGTAATTGAATATGACACTCAGCATTGTCACCTCTTTGATTCACAAATTTGTTGAAGAAAATTTAAATTTTCTCATAGCAAATATCCCTTTGCTGACCAAGAAATTATTTAGAAAATTGAGTTATTGAGCCAGTCATTCCAGTGATAAATTTTCTAAAATAGTCTTCTCTTGGTCCAGAAATGGATATTTCTCAAGGGAACTTTAAAGGGTTAGGGTATCGTTGCTGTGACGATCTTTATGCAATACCTTTGTGAACTGATGCACTCTGTAGATGCCTTTCTCTCGTTCCACTTCAGATGTTTCTGCTCTATAACATCGACTCACTGCTATGTGTCTGGAATATAATCAGTTAGACATATGAATACTCACAGAAATGTGTTCTCAATATTACGCTGAAGAGATTACACATAAATTAACGAGTTGTTGAATATAATATAGCAATGAAACAGTAAACAAAATTCAAAGGAGAAAAACTGTCTTCCAGTCATTAAAAATATTTGTGCGAACAGGTTTTACAAATAGAAAATTCAGATGCTTTTGGTTCTTCAAAAACAATAGCATGATGGTGTATGTGATATAATCATAGAGTAATTGCAAAAGGAAACAGAAATACATAAAGATTAGTGATCCAATGGAAACAAGTTTTCTTTAAATGCTCACAATAGCATTGGCCTTTGACATTTTGATGGCCAACCAACATGGAATATTAGATATCAAAGGGCAACAACCATCGTATGGATATGGTGATGGTATATGAAACACAGTGCAGATCAATGGAGGAATCCAGTTAGCCCATCTCTAGCTAAGATCCATCCACACCTCACATATTTTGGAATCGATCGATCCCTGCACTTTCTGAATCTCACTTTCCAGAAAAGCTATACAAGCTGTTGAATATTTTGAAACTAATGTGTCTGGGTGTTGTTGTCGCCTATGGCAGCAACAGCGCCCAGTCAAATTAGTTTCAAAATATTCAACAGCATGTTTATTAAATAGTACAGAGTACAGACATACAATTCATAAAACCTGATAGGCTATTAAGCATTTAAGATGGACTAAATCGAGTCATTCATGAAGTAATTGATTGTGACGTCAGCCTACATGTCATGTAGTTGATTATGACATCATATGATTGATCGATAAACTGGAATCCTCCATTCTCCTTACAGTCACAATGACGTCAATGTTTAATCTTTTGAGCCTGATACTAAATTGATGTACAAGCATAAATATTGTACTTACTGACCTCTGTGGTAGATGCAAGTTATTCAATGTTCTGCCTCTGAAAAAGCCTGCAACAGAAAATGAGAGGGAATCACTGCTGACCTATAATCTCTAACACAACCTCTCTCACACGTGTCATGTCAATGACGTGGAGTCTGTGTAACAGTCTAGGATGACCTATACCTCCTTCAATAAAGTCAACCTGTTTTGAGATAGCACCTGCATCTTTACTGGGAGAGGTACATGGAGATGCTAAAATCCCATTCTATTAACACTTTAATACTCATATCAGCCAAAAGCAGCTTCTGCGATGGTCTTGAGAAATGCCCATTTGTAGACCAACAGAAGACTATTCCTGAAAGTTTACCACTGGAATGACTGCCTTGATAACCGAGTCAGTCATAACCGTGAAAGATTTTCAAAAATAGTCTTCTCTTGGTCTGCAAATGAACATTTTCTATGAAAAAGCAATAAATGATGCCATATATAATATATTCTGTGTGAACGTTTCTATAGTGGGCTTAATGACAGTGACATATGAAAATATATCCACGTCTCATATATATTAATATATTTATTAACAAGAACTCCGCAAACAGCACATAATACCCCGCCATGATGACAAACCAATGAATGAGCCATCAAGAAATATTTATTTCTTCCTCAGACCTAGACCAGTCAGCCTTATGAAGTGTCAAAGCGATCCGTTAAATGGTCAAGGAGGTATGATATCGTCCGGAAACCAATTTTCAAGTTGGCTGCTGCTGACTGGTGGCCATATTGGATTTCGGATTATCGTAAATTTCGATAAGTTTCTTCACCAGACATATTCCAACCATCCCACGAAGTGATCCGATAAATGGTAATGGAGATATCCAGAAACCAACTTTCAACATGGCAGACCGTGGCAAGCGGTCAGCTTGGTGTTCGGATCATCGTCAATTTTGATAGGTTACTTCTCCAGACCTAGTCCAACCACCTTATGAAGTTTCAAAGCGATCCGACAAACGGGAACAGAATTATCATCTGGAAAGCAATTTCCAAGATGGTGGCTGGCGGCCATCTTGAATTTTGGATCATTGTCAATTTCGATACAGTTCTTCTCCACACCTAGTTGAACCACCCTACGAAGTTTCAATGCGATCCGATAAACGGCAACAGAGTTATCATCTGGAAACAAATTTTCAAGATGGCCACCGGTGACTGGTGGCCATCTTGGATTTTGGATCAGTGTCCGTTTCGATAGGTTTCTTCCCCAGAGGTAGTCCAACCACCCTATGAAGTTTCATAGCAATCCGATAAACGATAACAGAGTTATCATCTGGAAACCAATTTTCAAGATGGCCACTGGTGACTGGCAGCCATCTTGGATTTCGGATCATTGTCGATTTCGATAAGTTTCTTCCTCCGAGCTACTGCAACCACCCTATGAAGTTTCAAAGTGATCCGATAAACAGTAACAGATTTATCATCCGGAAACAAATTTTCTAGATGGCCGCCGGTGGTTGGTGGCCATCTTGGATTTCGGATCATCGTCGATTTCAATAGGTTTCTTTACCAGACCTAGTCCAACCACTATGAATTGTCAAAGCGATCCGATAAACAGTAATGGCATTATCATCCCGAAACCAATGTTCAAGATGGTGGTCATCTTGGATTTCGGATCATCGTTGATTCCGATAAGTTTCTTCCCAAGACCTACTCCAACCACTCTATGAAGTTTCAATGCGATCCGACAAACGATAACAGTTACCATCTGGAAACCACTCTGCCACCCGCATGCCCGCCCGCCCGCCTGGATGGACGGCACCATTACATAATACCATGACAAATTTTTGGGCGGGGTATAAGAAATAAACTTTCAACATTTTAAGTTATATGGTAGCTGTATTAGTATGGCGATAATGATAGATAAAGTCAAAAATACTACCTTTCCAGACAAAATTTATTAATTTGTGAAGGTCTGTCACAAACATAATGTAACTCTTTGTTACACCAATACTGACTTTATAGCACAAAAATACCTAAATTAGAATTTTTAGCATTTCATTTAACCATGAGACTCAAGATGGCAGTATTCTGGTATATTGGGTTCAAAGGTGTAATAACATAATTTTTATCACTTCCATTGACAAATCGCTGAAAAAGTTAAAATATTTAACAGTTTTCTTATTTGTTTGCCTTGAGATTGAGATACATGGAGTTCATCGGTGAAACGGTTAAAATGCATCCCCTTGGAATCCTATATGTTTTAACGTGCATGTGAAATATTCAATAATAATCAACTAAATCTAAGTTGGTATACTGATTATTTCGTGTGTGCTAATTACCTGCTAGTGCCAGTTCAGATGTACCAGCCAGGCCCACCTGCCCATGCCGCTCAGCATCTAGCTTGTATACCTGACTTCTTTCACCTGTTGTTTTGAAACCACAGCTTTCCTGTATGATACACATACAAGATTATTCTGTGATTAAAATCAAAGCAGCTCAAGTAATCCCAGGTCTTTGTCAGACACAATATGGTGACTCCCTAACACAGGTGACCACATGTTTTAAAGAACGAACATAATGGAGGAATCCAGTTTTAGCTATGCACCGTCCATCTCTGGTTAAGCTCCACCCATGATTTGACTGTGTTGGGATCGATCGATCCCTGCACTCCCTGAATCTCCATTTCCAGAATACTACACAGGTAAGCTGTTGATTATTTTGAAACTAATTTGACTGGGTGTAGTTGCTGTCTATAGATGTTCATTAAATAGTAGACTACTATTTGTACAACAAATCTTAGTCTGTCATCAATAAAGTGTCTGTGACGAACTTAGCTATGTCATTCATGATGTAATTGATTATGACATCATCCTACGCATTACGTAGTTGATTATGATGTCATATGATTAACTGAGAAACTGGCAAGTTCCATTTGTGTATTGTGATTTTGGCGGTTTGGGGTCAAGATGGTTCTTCATGGTTTTGGGGGTCAGGGTGGTCTTTGGGGCCAAGAGGGTTCTTGGTGGTTTGGGATCAAGGTGGTCCTTGACAGCTTTGAGGTCAAGGTCATTCTTAATGGTTTTTGGCAGTTTTTGGGGATTTTGGTTGTTTTGGCAGTTTTTGCTGGGTTGCTGAGCCACCATTGTTGTAAGCAGTTTGCTGCACATGTTTTTGCTCCTTTTGGGGGCAAAAACTTTGGGGTTCTTTGATGTTTTTTGATAAGGTATGGCAGTGAGTGGGGCTTATAAGGGCATTTGACTCTTGCTTAGGAATATAGATAAAACAAACTTACGTCTGACAACTGTTGATAAATACAACTAATGAAATCACACCATCTGTGAAAAACATTTCTGCTGTTAACAAGGAAACAAGGTTTCTAGAAAATGGGAATTTCCAGAGCACTCCAGAAGCCATTTTTCTCTCGATTAACCATTAACCAGATACATAGAAATGTAAGATTATATATTGATGCAATACCGACAAGAATCTATGTATCAAGTTTTATCAAATTTGTACTTACAATTATTGCAGGACGAAGTAAATCCGGAACAGATATCAAGGAGAATTTCTGAAAATTAAAAGCGCTACAGTTAAACCTGGTCAAGATACCACCTGTCTTAAAGGCCCACCATCATTTGACTCTAAATGGCACATCTAATAGATCACATGTATTAAGGCACCACCTGTCTATAGTGAGTAATAAAGGCATCCATTTCTAGCTATGCCCTGCCCATTTCTACCTAAGATCAACCCACATTGTATGTGTGCTTGAAGCGATTTTAACACTTTTAACACTAAGTTTCCAGAATCCAAATTTCAAACTAGTTTGACAGACAGCTCCCAGGCAAATTCATTTCAAAATATTCAACTTCCTATCTGACCGTTGTCACTTCGTGAAGGAAATACATCATTTGATTGCGACAAGTGACATATTTTGATCATGACGTCAGATACTTCAGTGACAGATGTGATCCCTCCATTGATAGTGCACCATATGCTTCGCATGAAAAAATACATTAGGAATATAACAGTACATGTAGATGATCAATGCTAAATGAGAAACCACAATGCTATCATGCCAAAAGTGAAATAACTGCCTGAGTTAACGAACCAGCATCCGTTAGCAATCAAAAAGAAGAATGACTTAATGTAAAACATAAGCGACCACCTCTCTTTATTGATCACATTCACGTTTTCCTAAGCTGGATTCTAAAACATTTAATGGCCACCTTGGGGTCTGTAGTAAACCTAGGCGATGTCCATTTGCAGGTTAAGACCATTTTTGAAAATTGACTACTGGAATGAATGGCTCGGTAACCAAGCCAGTCATTCCAGTTGTAAATTTTCTAAAATATGCTTTTCCTGGCCTGGATATGGACATCGATTAAGCATAAGTCTTGCTTTTCCTGACCAATAAAGGGTTAAAATATGGGTGAGTGCAGTAAAGGTTAATCCCATGATGATCGAAGATGAAGAAAACACAGTGACATGTATATTTACATGGAATAATAATTGTAATTACACGTACACTCAATATACTAAACGTTAATTCTTAAAAACAAGTATTTATCATATAGTACACATTTAAAATTTATTATTACATTCTTACCTTCCTAATCAGCATGCTTAGTGTATAACGTATCAACGCATTTTCCAAGTTTGCTAATGAACCAATGAAATAGTATGTTCTGGGCCCAGTAGAAAGACTAATGTCACTGTAAAAAAGAAAGCAGAAAATAACAAGAGTTCGCACAAGGACACACAAATATGATGAAATGCTGAGAACCTACAAATTAAATATTATGCAAATTAGCATTACAATAAATCTGTTCCTCAAACTTGACCAGATATACAGCATTTCAAACTGAAGGACACAGAATGGAGATGTTAATGAAAGCATATAAAACATTTTGACATGAGGCTCGTGAAAGACTGAAACGTAGAAGTTTCAAGTATGATAGGATAGCACCACACTAAGGTTCAACCCCCCACCCCCAATCCCCCTAAAAAAAGAAAGATTTAGTCAAAACCTTTCCAGGAGGACGATGAACTCATATTAAAAATATTTTAGTGGAAACTGGAAAATCCAAGCTGGTCAACAACAAAATTGAATCATCAAAAATCATTGCGTTTTCCAGCAAGTTGGACTAAAATCATTTTGGAGTACATAGTCATTTAAAGAAAAGGTTGATGGCTGACATGTACCATAAGATTAGGTGAGCTATCTGGCTATAGGATCGATCACTAAAAGGTTTGAAATAGTTTGTCAAGCAAAGTAAATTCTACGATAAACCAAGACGTTTTTATAATTCATATGCAGATCTATCAGACTTCAAACGTAATATTCAGGCAATTTAAGCCTCGATGAATATAATTTCATTTTAGAATGTCGACTCACTCTGTTCTGAGCAAGCCCAATCTGTGACCGATCTCTACCATTCCACATGGTGGTACAGTGAAATCTGGAAATGAATAAAATCAATGATTGGAAAATTCTAAATAATCTGTTCAAATCCAATAAAACTCACACAAAGGATATTATTTGATTAGCAGACCAGATTCATGAATTTGCATACAAGGTTGATTTGAAAACAATGACACTAAATTTGCCCAAACTCTTTAAATTATTCAGCAAAACTAGCAATTCTCATACTAAACAATCCAATATGAAACACGGGACAATAACATTGACATTGGAGATGCAGTATAGTAATGGATTTTCCCATGGTCTAGGTTGCGATTAACCAATCAGATATATCATTACGAGAAGCTTATTGTGTTTAAATAGAATGCAGTTAGTGTATTCTGTTCTTATTCTAGCGTGTTTGCTTGGCCACACAATGTTTGGACTAATAATTACAAATAATACAACCGGGAATAGGCACTCTATTATATTTTGATATTTTAAATATATTAATCTTACGGTGAGACTTGCAAGGCATACGTCCTACATTTCTGCCTCTCAATAATTTGTTATAGATGTCTTGATGTTTATTTCACAGCCTTCCTTACATCTCCCAGCTAATAGCTAGAGATGCATGTAGTTTTTTTTGGCACTGTTAGCACCTATTTATCACATGAACTATCAAGTAAGTATGGAAAGATTAAGTTCTGAACACAGCTTTTGATTTTTAGTTTGGAACCAATTTTAGTATATCGTTATTGATGGTATTGACAATATTTTAAAGTGCTTGCGGCAAAATTATCAGTATATCGCAGATTTCTCAGTAATAATGGATATCGACTAACTTTAAATGGCATGATATTAGCTCATTCAGAAATTCATATCATATCTATGTGTTTAACTGTTTAATGTTCAAGCCAGCTAAAATGGTTTCTGGACAGGTCTATTTACAAATAAGCACAATTGAACCAGAGCTACCATGGTAGTAGTAGTAGTACTAAGCACAGAGAACAGTATATTTTAACCTAGCAACAACAGCCATAACAGATACCCTATAGCATGTATGTCTGTACCCGATTCTGTTATTGCAGTAGTAACAATTCCCACACGGAAATACCAGGACCTCATTGGCATTTTTACCCTTTAATGCTCTAGATTTGTCAAGAAAATTGAAATACTTGCTCAACATTCAGTTGCAGACCATGAGAAAGCAACCTTTAAGCATTTACTAATGGAATGGTTGGTTTGATAATCGAGCCAGCCATTCCAATGGTAAATTTTCAAACACAGTCCTTTCTTGGCAAAGAAATTGACCATTAACACTTTAACACTCATATCAGCCAAAAATGGCTTCTGCAGTGGTCTTGAGAAATGGCCATTTGCAGACCAAAAGAAGACTATTTTTAAAAATTTACCACTGGAATGATCGAGCCAGTCATTCCAGTGGCAAATTAAAAAAATAGTGTTTTCTTGGTCTGCAAATAGATTTTCTGAGAAAATTTAAATTTTCTTGAATAAATTCAATGGTTAAATGATTAAATAAAGAATATTCTTTATAAATGTCCAGAAAAGATTGAGCAAATAGTGTTAGTCTACAACTTCCTAAACTACTAAATCTACATAAAATACGCGATTATACAGATTTTGTGCAGTTTACCTTTCTTCTGTCCCACAGTGTCAACCACTACAGCTGAGGATTCATCACCTATTGGCTAAAACAAACAGAACAAAAATAGACCTTTCCAAGTTTTTATCCATCATATAATGTCATAATCAACTACATGACGTGTAGGTTGATGTCATAATCATATTATGAATGATTCAAAATAGTCTGTCTTTAGCGCTTAATAGTCCGACACATGGTACGAATTGTATGTCTTTGATATTTAATAAATTAGATAGAGATGGGTGGGGCATAGCTAAAACTGGGTCCGCTACATCTCTCAAAAGACCAATCTTGTCTGTCTCATGTTTTGTTTGTGCCTTAGTATCTACCTGTACAATTCATCCATTCTAAAGCATCCTGTTATCCAGTTTCACACCATTTTGTCATAACTTGACAGCATTATGTGTACATCCCTTTAATGTCGAAAATGACAGTATATTCTCAGTTTCACACCAACTATACTGGAAGGATGAATATTTTGAAATTAATTTAACAGGAAGTTGTTGATGCCATGGGAATGATAAACTTCCAGCCAAATTAATTAAAAACAAGGCATATCAGTAAACTGATGTACGCTCCCCAAAGGCATACTCTGCAGGGAGACACTTGAAACTATGGCCCTGACAAAAATTATCTTTAATGTTCAGTGAACCATGAAAAGTAGGTCAAAAGCATGCTGAACAAAATGTGAAAAGTAGGTTATGCTGACATACTTTTCATATGCAACATATCTCAAGCGTATATAATGCATCCATACAGCAAGTTTAGTTCCAATATACCAAAAACTCTTGAAAACACAGCCTGGACAAAGAATTTCTGTAATGTTCAGTGAACTGTGCAAGGTAGGTCATGCTGAGCTACGTTTCATACACAACACACCTGAATCCATACATCAAGTTTAGATCCTGGATACCAAAAACTCTAGGAACTACAGCCCGGACAAAAATTAAGTGAGTTTTGGCCCATGAAAAGTAGGTTACGTGGACCTACTTTTCATACACACCACACCTCCTCCATAAGATGTATCGACATATCCAGTTTAGTTCCTGTATACCAAGAACTCTAGAAACTACTGCATGGACAAACAAATTTCTGTAATGCTCAATGAACCATCAAAAGTAGGGTTACGATGACCTACTTTTCAACCATTGCACACCATCTCCCTAACATGTATCCACATATAAAGTTTAGTGAATATACGTGAAAGTCTTGAAACTATGCACGGACAAACTTGTAAAGGCCAAATGGATGGATGGATGAACAAACGAACGGACACACAAAGTGGTGACTATTATGCTCCCTCGAAATTTTGCGGGAAGCATAAAAATATTTAACAGATTATTTCTATGATAGAGAACAATGGCGAAGAAACTTGTCACCAACAACATCTCTTAAAACTACAGCCCTGACAAAATAAACGAAATCAAAGATTTCTTTTTTTCACGAGAGTTGATACTTACCTCCCTAATACTCTTTGATATTGCTAAATATCGGCTTTCACTCAATAAAATACTCAGATTAAAAAAGTTAGGCAGGTAGTCAGAAGACAGACAGGCGGATGCCAGCCCATCACCGCGCATGCGCAAACTAGTACTTCCTCCGACTAATTTATTGGCTGACACTATGCAACTTTACAAGAGCCTGAAGACCGAGCCTCAGTGGGGCGGAGAGGCCGGGTCCATATTAGGGAGGTAAGTATCAACTCTCTCGTGAAAAAAGAAATCAGTGATTTCATTTATTTCACTTCAAGAGTATACTTACCTCCCTAATACATATTGCCAGAATTCGTCAGGGAATTCGGCGGGAGGGAGGTGAGGTCAAAAGACCAACTCTTCCCTATGCGCTTTCCTGCGCTTAAGGCCCTTAAACTTCTGAAATTGTGTGGAAACACAATCAGGAATAGATTTGAACATCAGCTAACCCAACCGATGACTGAGAGTTGACCATATGTCATATGCGCTACCCCCCTCTTCTTGGGAGGAAGACTGAATGACCTCGATGTCCCATACGCTCTCTATGTACAAGTGCCATGTACTATAGGACATTAAACGAAAATGAATTTCGTATACTCTCAATAATGAACAACACATAAAACACGTACCATCACCATATTAATAATGAAGGGTCACGTGACAATACAATTAATAATGAACAACACATAAACAAGACTGACCTTGTGGAGTTTGGCTGCTGTCATCATCTCCCCATTGGTGAAGACTGATGCAGTCCAAATAAGTGGTTGATTAATTGTGAAATATATAAAAAATGAGAAACCTCATCAAATATGTACACCTAAATTATACTTTCAAAATCGATAAGGCGAGAGGATTCGAGGTGTCACGGAGGTAATGGTCTGTAAAACTTGGCTCACAGTGCCACTGAGCTACCGATATAATGTCATCCACAGGGACCCCATTAAACAGGGCAGTGGAAGCCACTACGCCACGGACACTGTGAGCCTTGGCCATGTCAACTTGTTTACCTGTGGCAGATTTATGACAAAATTGAATACACACTACAATCCACCTGGAAATGGTGTCCTTAGACGGCCTGCCATGGGGTTCAATATACGACAACCATAACGCTGTTTTGTCCGTCCGCCATTCCTGAGTGTTGTTTGTACCGGTTTAATGCTCGGACTGGACACCGTGCTTTTGAATTAGGATCATATCTAGTCAAAGCTGGAAAAGATATGGGTTGACCGAATTATTTCAAAGACTGATTCTTAGCTATGAAATTAATCCTAGGATGAAGCTTGAGGTCTTCCCCTGTAACCATAAAATGGTCTGCCTCGGCTGATAAGGCATGAATTTCACTTCTACGCTTAGCCGACGCCGCAGCAATCAAAAACACAGTTTTAAGTGTCAACATTTTCAAAGAAATGGAACGAAGTGGTTCAAATGGCTTATCCCCTAGTACCTGAAGCACTAGATATAAACTCCAAGACGGAATCACTGGGGGATTCCTTGGTCTTAGATTGCCCATGCCCTTAATTAAAGTATTTAATGTACTTACTTCATCACTTCCCCTATTAGCCAAGCAAGGGATAACTGATATTAAGCTGATTTATAACCAGCAATAGTTAGGCTTGAGGCTATAAGAATCATACAGGTGACAGAGGAAATCAACTACTACCTGAATAGATGAATACATTGGATTAATCCATCCTTTTGAGCACCATTCCGCAAATCTGTTGATTTTATAATTATATGCTCTGGAGGTTGACCCCCTTCTGGCTTTTGCCATAAACATGGCTGCTTGCTCAGAAAAGCTCTCCTTAATTCTAGATTCCTTGACAACATCCACGCAGTCAATCTGAACATTGATGGATTGCTGTGAAGGGCCTTGCCCTGGAAGACAATATTGTCCATCAGAGGCAGAGGAACCGGAATGCAGACCAGAAGGTCCAGCAGATCCGTATACCATGATCGGCTTGGCCAATTTGGGGCGATCAGAAGCACTTGGCACTCCTCCTGTCTGACTTTCTGAAGAATTTTTGGAATCAGGATTGCTGGAGGGAATGCGGATGCATACATTCCCACCCAGCTGATAGCTAGCGCATCTGTTGCGATAGCGCTCGGATCTGGAATTGGAGAGACGTACGTCGTCATCTTCACATTCTTCTTCATTGCGAATAAATCTATGTTGGGCTTCCCCCAGTGGTTGAACAGATGATCCGCCACACATTGATTCAGTTGCCATTCCGTAGGTAAAACACTCATCCTTCGGCTCAATGAGTCTGCTAACAGATTAAACCTTCCCTGAATATGAACTGCTTTCAAGGTAATCCTGTGATTCAGGCACCAGCAAAGCAGGTTCCATGTTATCATACAGAGACTGGGCGACTTCGTTTTGCCCTGGCGGTTTATGTAAGTCACTACTGTTGAGTTGTATGATCGAATTAGAACACACTTGGCCTGAACTTTCTGTACGAAATGTTCCAGGCCCAGGACTACAGCTCGTAATTCCAGTAGATGTATATGTTCTTTTGACTGTTCCAGATTCCAAAGCCCTGATATCGTAGATTCTTCCAGGCAAGCTCCCCACCCCTCCATCACTGCATCTCTATACATTGTTAACTGAGGGTGAGGAGGGGTTAGCATCACCCCTGCTAGGAGATTCTCTGTCTTCAACCACCATTGTAGGTGGTGAATTAGAGGCTCCAGCACTGACACGTTTGAGTCCAGCGAACCTGTACTCTGAGTCCATTGCGTCATGAGAAATAACTGGATCAGCCGCCTGTGCAAGGCCGCCTGAGGAATGACTGGTTCCAGAGAAACCATCAACCCCAGCATTCTCAGGTAAATCCGTGCCAGGACATGACGACTGTTGTATCTGAACCCTCTCCTGAGTAGGATAAACATATCCTATCTCCAGATCGAAGAACATTCCCAGATAGACAAACTTCTGGGATGGAGTCAGCTCTGATTTTTGAAAATTGATTATCCAGCCTAAGTCTGTGAGAGTTTTCAAAACTATCTCCAGATTTGCTGATAATCTTTCCTGGTTGTGTGCTTTTAACAGCCAGTCATCTATGTACGTGTGGACTGCTATGCTTCTCCTGCGGAGGTATGCTGTTATCGCAAGAACCACCCTGGTGAAGACCCGAGGAGTCGAAGAAATTCCGAAGGGTAATACCCTGAATTCCCACTGTCTGCCCTGGAATGCGAATCTCAGGAAGCGACGAAAACTCCTCGCTATAGGAATGTGGAAATAAGCATCCTTCAAATCTATTGAAGCTGTCCACATTCCCTGCTCTAACCCTGCCAACACCGATTTCACTGTCTTCATTTTGAAACTGGGTGTGTCTATGAACTTGTTCAATGGCTTGAGGTTGAGAATTGGTCTCCACCCTCCAGTGCTCTTTGATACTAGGAACACGGTTGAATAGAAGCCTGGATATTTTTGCGCCGGTTGAATGGCTCCTTTTTGTATGAGGGAATTTATCTCTTCCTCTATACACAACCGTTGATCTGGATCTCTTGGAATTTGAGTCCAGACTGGCACCAGAGACAGTCGCGATGGAAGGCCTGTTATCCAATCGGGATGATACCCGACTGAAAGCCATCGCAAGACTAAACGGTCCTGAGTCAACGTTTCCACTCTTGCTTGTGGTGGGCCAATCGGCCTCCCACCGGACCACCTAGGGAGAGAGGTGGACGTAAGGAGTGCAAGAGTGGCACTGTCTCCTTGGCCAGAAGCACCATGATAACCGACCCATCAGGCACGATTACCACGACCAGATCCTCGCACGCCACGACCAGCGCCATGCACACCTCGGTGCATTGGCGGCTGCCTGCGTCGGAGGAGCCTGCACCCCCCCTCGCTCGTGGCCGAGGCTGACACTGCGTTGGTGGCTGGCCTCTGACCTGGCCACCTCGAGCCTGCAGGGGATGATACGCAGGGGGTGCTGTAAGAACGCGCTCTCTGCGGAGCACCTCAAATTGCTCGCGCAGTGCCCTCTGGTTATTGACCAGTGACCATCTCCTGGAGGTGCCAACATCCTTCACCTCCAAAAAGACCAGGACATGCCATAGGCGTACGCAGCAGCCTATTATACAGGTCCTGAGACGGGCACAGGTTGTCTAAAGCAAACGTGCGCCGCGCCTGGACACTCCTGGTCACAGCCCAGATTAAACAATCCAGAGCCCGGTTGATTCCATCCTGGATGGCTCTCTGGACCGTTACTGGGCTAGGCTGGCGTGACACGGATGCCGTTACTACCCCCTGTAACAGCTGGGAGACATGAGAAAGCACCGCAATAGACGCTCTCCCACTCTCCTCTGCATCGCGCAACGCGGTATTTGCTGAACGCAAAGCGTTCGAGCACAGCGCTGCCGTGTCAGACCGGGAGCCTGGCCACGTGTCCTCACCTAACTCTGCGCGGTCATCCACGCTCGGCTTAGGTACCACACCGTATTTCTGATATTCATCAGACACGGTGCGGCAACACCTCGCCACATTGCGAGGGGCCTTGATGAGACATCCATGCACCTTGATGGATGTCTCTGCCGCTGTGAACATATCTACAATATGTTCTGCCAGCGGCAGAGATGGCATAGCGCTAACAGCCGACCTACCTGCCAACCACAGGCGGTGATCCCGTTGACTGGCCAACTGTTCCACAGGCAGGTCTGGCCTGATGCTTATAAGCCACTGACAAGCGTCCGACCTGTCCTCCTCTGTGGCTACCTGCGAAAGCTCTACAAGACGAGGGCCTTCGTCTTCCTCCTCAGCGTTCGCAGGCGTGCATGAGGCTGGATAACCGGACACTCCTGGCAACCCAGAGAAAGCATGCGGGCCCGAAAGAGCAGGCATACTAAACTGACCTGATCAGGAGTAGGCGCCGTGGTATTGCGTGGGGCGCTTATCGCCACACAATGGCCCTGATCAGCACCTGCTACACTCTCGGCAAGCCGAGGTATGCGGTAGACCTGGCCATCAGATCCAACCCGGGCCACCTTCTGTGCCGTGAACCTTACCCCTGCGTGAGTAGAACCATGGATAATGTCGCCTGTATTCCTCGCGAAGGGTGCACAGACGTCAATGTCCATGGTCACGGCATCAGAAGGAGAACCCAGCAAATAATCCTCTTCATCCTGGCCAGAAAGATTAGACTCCGGGTCAGCGAAGAATGCTAAACCGGACTGGCCAGGAAAGGTACCATAGGAGGAACTGGTATCTGCGGTGTGCGGATAATCCTGGCCTGATAAGCAGGCACCAGGCTCCAGCGACAACCATCCATGGATCACCGGCACGGCAAGCCTGCTGCCAGTGTCCTGGACCACCCCCTCTAATGCGACCACCTCTGAACCTTGCTAAAAAACTGGTAGGGTCCTAAGGAAACCTGATTCAGAGGTGGGGATTACCTGCTCCGAAGCAGATGAAGAGGACAACAAAAGATTTGGTTCAGGAAGCATGCCACGGAGCAACTCTGGAACCAAATCCTTGATTGTCCTCTTCATCTCTCCCAACATCTCAACTCGGAAGGCCTCCATATATCCACATAGGACGAGGCCTTCCTCTTACCCTTCTTACCCGACACCTCTCTCTTCGCTCTTCTCTCCTCCTCAGCCACCTTCTCCTTTGCCTGTAACGATAAAAAATTCCGTCATTAGCTCACCCCCCACCCCCCTCTGTTTACATATTTCACATTTAAGCAGTGGTCCACAGGGACTGCACTGGAAACAGAGATGAGGGGCGAAACGTTCTTTCAGGAAACATCCACAACAGGGACAACCAGGTCTCTGAAACAGGCCCGAGGATGAAGACAATGTGAGTATTTTAGTTAAAGAATTAGTAACTCAAAACCAAAATAAAAAGGAGAGAGAAGGTGGTCATAAAGACCACCTACAAAGACAATAAACCAGTGTTGGGCAAAACTTTAAATGTTAATAAAGTGCAAGGCTGATTATGATGTCATAACTTCAAAAATAAGAAGTTAAATCGATCCGAAACAAACATCCAGGTGTAAGGACGAATTGTATACATATCCAGAACATCCTAACTAGAAAGGATAGAACATACAGGCTATACTAACATCAGACAAACAATGATAAAATCGCAGCAGATTTCATAAATATTTTCAAATATAATTGAAGTGCCTCATATCATAACTACGTGTAGAATACACGAGTCTTTAGCATAGACAAACCATCCTCTCTGATGCACTGGAAACTCCGCCAACACTATGACCTCTTAACTCTCTCCACCTTTAAACGGAAGGAAGTGGACCAAGAGGGCAAAGTGAGAAGACCTTCATCCGAGGCCTCCACCTCACTGGGCATAGATTTTGGTTAGATAACCTAACAATGTTAGTAGGAAATGGAACCTTGGTGGAGAGAAAAACAAACCCTCTGACGATGTGCTGTCCTGTTCAATCATACATAGATACCTGTGGACATAAACACAAAGAGAGATTAATATTTCATAGCGCCATTTAGAAATAAACCAGTTATTTTAGGCACTTATCACAATAAATGCGAGTCCCGGAAACACATTACAACAGGACAAACTCGTTAAAATATAATTGAAGTCACCTGATGCATAGGTCCTGGGGCCCCTCCTCTGGAGACATAGCGCCTTTATGATGTTCAGACATTATTCACTAGGTAAATTTCAATACTACTTTTAAGAAAACTAGCAAAAAATTGCATGAGAACTCTCTGCCAATAAATTAGCAAAGAGGAAGTACTACTCTGCGCATGCGCGGTGGTGGGAACGGCATCCGCCTGACTGTCTTCTGACTACCTGCCCAGTAGGGGAACCTAACTTTTTAAATCTGAGTGTTTTATTGAGTGAAAGCCGATATTTAGCAATATCAGAGTATTAGGGAGGTAAGTATACTCTTGAAGTGAAAATAGTTGGTAATGTTCCATTGCACAGTTTCTCCCTAAAATGCATCCACATACCAAGTTTAGTGAATATATGTGAAAGTCTTGAAACTATGCATGGACAAACTTGTAAAGGCCGAATGGATGGATGGATGGATGGATGGATGAACAAACGAACGGACACACAAAGTGGTGACTATTATGCTCCTTCGAAATTTTGCGGGAAGCATAAAAATATTGAACAGATTATTTCTATGATAGAGAACAATGGCGAAGAAACTTGTCACCGTTGGTCTGTGGCCTGCGAATAGAGCTCAATATTGTAAATAATTAGGAATCAAACCAAAATGTGTTTATTTCTTGAAATTAGGTAACGCCCGTGTCTATATTCCTGCTGTTAATGCAGCAACCTACATTTTGTACTTAATAAAAAAATGACTCACCACATTACAGTGTGTTTGATTCGGCAGATCTACAGCTTCACGCAGCAAATTCATCCATAATTCTTTTTTCGTTATTTCCTAAACCAAGATAAATACATAAACCGGTATATATTTTTCCAATTACGTATCATCGTCACCAATATTACAGCATGAGAGGATGAGCTACCCTAAATGAGTGCAAAGGATGAATATTGGTCACTGTCCAGGGCTGATTTAGGGTTGTTCATGGGCATACCTTTTGTGGAAAACTTTTTAATATATAGATGTTCTCAGATGCCATCTACATTTCCAGAGCTATAATGATTGTTCACAAACAATGAATTTTTGATATAGATTACCAATAATATTACTGATCTTGCATTTTCCTGAGTGGTCAGTGAAGATGTGGGAGTGAAGGAGTCACTCTTCCCAAGTGAGTGAGTGGATAAATTTTCTCTTTTTACAAATCAGTGAAATATACCAATTTCTAATCAGAAGTCATGAAAATAAATCACCGATAGTAACAAGATGATTTATGCATCCATCACCTTTTAAAATGCATGTCAGTTGTCAATTTGTTAATAAACTTTATAGTATGTGGTCAAAACAAAGAAACCATATATGCTGTGCAACAGTCTCCACATATAGTGTATTTTAATTTTTAATACATATTTTCAGGATACTTAAGAATGAATTTATATTATGGAAGGATTTTTTTACCACCTTGTAATTCTTATTTAACCCTTTAACACTCTTATCAGCCAAACACAGCTTCTGCAGTGGTCTCGAGAAACGGCCATTTGCAGACTAAGACTATTTTTGAAATTTTAACACTGGCATGACTGGCTCGATTGCTCAGATCAATATCTGAATTCTGTTAATCATTATGCTACCATACACATTAAGGCATCTATGCATGCGGAGAACATATCACGTATGATAACATGCAATGCATCAATGGAATTCCTGAATAGCAAGGTGAATGGTCAATGTGACAATATATGTAAACGTACAAATACTAATTCACACTACTACTACCATCATCTTCACAACAACCACAATCACCGCAACGACTACTAATAAATATTTACACAATGTAACTGTTCAGTGAGTAAGATAACTTTTAATATAAATTTAATTATTATTAAAATAGAATAAAAACAAGAAAATAAGCAAACGTTTTCTTACATTAGTTGCTTCCAGATACTGTTTTCTCAGATCCAGCTGCAAGACAATCAAACAATGATTTCATATAATTAAATATATTAGGGAACAAGAACCACACAGGTCAGTAGTTGCAACATGAAATCATGTCTTTCACAGGGCAAAAGCTGTGGCACTTTAACCATTCAAACTTTAAATTTATTCAAGAAAATTTAAATTTTCTAATTTTCAAAACCACTACAGAAGCCATTTTTGACCAGCTTATGTGTTAAAGGGTTAAAGATATGTGGTGATGTTTCTTAACCCGTACCAATCTTTGGTCAAAATTTTAAATTTTCAAATTAAATTCAAATATGAACTGGTGTTCATTTTTCAACAAATTTGGTGGAAGACGTTGCTGTCATAGACAGCAACATCACTCACCGAAATTGTTGAAAAGTGTACACCAGTTACTTTGCTATTGATTCAGTAAAAGACAGAATATTGACACCAGAGTGTCCAGGGTTAAACAAGCAGGACAAAGAGGAGCAGCATCACTTCAGCACCAGGGCAAATGCATGGCCACCTGATCGACATCAGTAAATATCATCAAGGACCCGGACTGGCTCCAGAACTTCACAAAATCAAAGTTTGACAGTCCTCACTTTCGGCGGGGTGGGGGTGTAACATGTTTCCAAAATAAAAACATGTTAGCTAGCGAAGAAATGTTCTGTTGAATCTATTGAACATAAGTGTATGGCCAGCAATGCCTTCCAATCAAATTATGTTCAGAATATTCAACAGTACGTTTTATTATTCCAACACGTTTTGAGAAAACTGAGGGGATATTGCAATCGCTTCCGTCCATCCATCTGTCCATCAGACTATCCCCATTAAAACCATTTGGTAGAATTCAATCAAATTTGCTATGTGCAAAATTAATTTGAAACTGGTCTTGGCTACTTTCTATTTCTGACGCTTGATCAGGTTGGATCGAAATCCGAATGCCGTTACCTGGTTTGGCACTTCCTTTTACACTCTCCTGGCCGGTTACACTTTCCCATCTTGTGTAACCGGTCAGAAAAATCTGGTCACAGGTAACCGTTTGTGACCGTTTGTAACCAGATTTTTAATTTAGTAACCGTTAATTTGTGATTTGCAACCAGGAACAAAAATGGTTGTTGATTTGTGTAACCATTAAAAAGTTACAGTTTCCTGTAACCGTCAGTTTTTGATTGTTTGGTGTTTGTAACCGGTTTAATCAGTTGGGTTAACCGGTAATATTTTAACGTGTAACCGTTAAAAATTATTGTGTCGTTTTCAGCGGCTATTTGTTTTTGGCTTTGGCCAACATTTGTCTGTTTTAAAATGAAGACTTTATGGAATAGGTTGTTTCCTGGGCCCTATTTGGGTCTATAATTTTAATGAGAGTGGTTATAGGCAAAGGCTTCTGTGGTTTTTAGATGCCTCAATTCAGATTTCATGGCATTTCGTACTTTGTTTGGTTTTACTCATCAGAGAAATATTCATGACTACATATAGACTTACACCAGATACCATGAGACTGTAGCTGATGACTACCATATAGACTTACACCAGAAACCATGAGACTGTAGCTGATGACTACATATAGACTTACACCAGATACCATGAGACTGAGCTGATGACTACATATAGACTTACACCAGATACCATGAGACTGAGCTGATGACTACATATATACATACACCAGATTCCATGAGACTGTAGCTGATGACTACATATAGACTTACACCAGATACCATGAGACTGAGCTGATGACTACATATAGACAAACACCAGATTCCATGAGACTGTAGCTGATGACTACATATATACATACACCAGATACCATGAGACTGTAGCTGATGACTACATATAGACATACACCAGATTCCATGAGACTGTAGCTGATGACTACATATAGACATACACCAGATTCCATGAGACTGTAGCTGATGACTACATATAGACAAACACCAGATACCATGAGACTGAGCTGATGACTACATATATACATACACCAGATTCCATGAGACTGTAGCTGATGACTACATATAGACTTACACCAGATACCATGAGACTGAGCTGATGACTACATATAGACAAACACCAGATTCCATGAGACTGTAGCTGATGACTACATATATACATACACCAGATTCCATGAGACTGTAGTTGATGACTACATATAGACAAACACCAGATTCCATGAGACTGTAGCTGATGACTACATATAGACTTACACCAGATTCCATGAGACTGTAGCTGATGACTACATATAGACTTACACCAGATACCATGAGACTGAGCTGATGACTACATATAGACAAACACCAGATTCCATGAGACTGTAGCTGATGACTACATATAGACATACACCAGATTCCATGAGACTGTAGCTGATGACTACATATAGACAAACACCAGATTCCATGAGACTGTAGCTGATGACTACAAATAGACAAACACCAGATACCATGAGACTGAGCTGATGACTACATATATACATACACCAGATTCCACGAGACTGTAGCTGATGACTACATATAGACTTACACCAGATACCATGAGACTGAGCTGATGACTACATATAGACAAACACCAGATTCCATGAGACTGTAGCTGATGACTACATATATACATACACCAGATACCATGCGACTGTAGCTGATGACTACATATAGACAAACACCAGATTCCATGAGACTATAGCTGATGACTACATATAGACAAACACCAGATTCCATGAGACTGAGCTTCTGATGACTACATATAGACATACACCAAATTCCATGAGACTGTAGCTGATGACTACATATAGACAGACACCAGATTCCATGAGACTGTAGCTGATGACTACATATATACATACACCAAATTCCATGAGACTGTAGCTGATGACTACATATAGACATACACCAGATTCCATGAGACTGTAGCTGATGACTACATATAGACTTACACCAGATACCATCAGACTGAGCTGATGACTACATATAGACAAACACCAGATGCCATGAGACTGTAGCTGATGACTACATATATACATACACCAGATACCATGAGACTGTAGCTGATGACTACATATAGACATACACCAGATTCCATGAGACTGTAGCTGATGACTACATATAGACATACACCAGATTCCATGAGACTGAGCTTCTGATGACTACATATAGACTTACACCCGATACCATGAGACTGTAGCTGATGACTACGTATAGACAAACACCAGATTCCATGAGACTGTAGCTGATGACTACATATAGACATACACCAGATACCATGAGACTGAGCTTCTGATGACTACATATAGACATACACCAGGTTCCAAGAGACTGAGCATCTGATGACTACATATAGACATACACCAAATTCCATGAGACTGTAGCTGATGACTACATATAGACATACACCAGATTCCATGAGACTGAGCTTCTGATGACTACATATAGACATACACCAGATTCCATGAGACTGTAGCTGATGACTACATATAGACATACACCAGATACCATGAGACTGTAGCTGATGACTACATATAGGCACACACCAGATTCCATGAGACTGAGCTTCTGATGACTATATATAGACATACACCAGATTCCATGAGACTGAGCTTCTGATGACTATATATAGACATACACCAGATTCCATGAGACTGAGCTTCTGATGACTACATATAGGCACACACCAGATTCCATGAGACTGCGGCTGATGACTACATATAGGCATACTGTATACAACATATTCTGGGCGATCGGCTGCAAAATATCATTGCATATTATGCATGATAGTTTCTCATAGCCAAAAGATTATGGCTATAGTCAACTGACATAGAAAATGTTAAGTCTCTCGATCAGGTTTATATCTTAAATGTAAATGTTCAGGTTTTTAAATTAATAAAATACTTACCACTGTGTCAATGTCTCCAACTCCTTTCCTGTTGACAATATTTTCCTTTATTGCAGCATAATTGTTAGGATGACATATCCAGTCCCAGTCAAGCTCAGGCTCACTGAGTTTTAAATCTTTACTCCACTCCACAACATTATTAGATTGACTGGGCTTGCTAAATGCTCTGTGGGTTACTGTGCAGTAAAAATGCTGTAAATAAACATATGATGTACAGCACATGATCCCACCACAAACGGCAGCCATTTACGAAACCTTGTTTGCCACAGGGATTGATAGATAGATTGTACTGGCAGGCAAATAGACAGACAAACATGGTGGAATATGACCACAACTTTCGAAGATACCCTGGGCTAGCATCGTAGGGGTGGGTAGGCGCTAATTTTGAATCCACTATCCATCCATTAAAAGTAAAATATTTAACGGAAATGAATTGCACTGGCATGTTTGACAAATTTAAAGTAATGCAAGGGAGATAATAACGGTAATCTAGAATGTTTTGCTGATATGCACTCCACCGAGGGCATATCATCAGTTGATATACCATATTCAAAATGAATCCATCCATTATAAGCGAAGTTATTGAGCAAAAACCAAATGCACACACATTTTTGATGAATTTCAAATATTTCAAGGGAGATAACTACAGTAAAACTACGCACGTTCACTGATACACACTCTCCAACAAGGGCATGTCATTAGGAGTTGACATACCAAATTTGAAATGAATCCATCCATTATAAGTGACGTTATTGAGCAAAAACCAAATGCATGTACGGATAGAAATGAAAGCATAACACACAAACGCCCTCACTCATGCATGCCCCACACGCGCACAAAGCACCCACCTAACACCCCGAATTTGCTTAAAAAAAAATTCTCATAGAAAATGTCCATTTGCAGACCAAGAGGACTATTTTTGAAAATTTACCACTACATTAACTGGCTCCATTGTAAGACCCCTGTAGAAGAGGTTTTTGTCTGATATGAGTGTTAAGGTGTTAAAGGGGAACACAAGAAGGGTCACCATCGTTTGCATAAAACACGCAGTTCTATTGTAGAGCCCACATTTAAGCTACTGTATAAAGCTTTCCCCCGACATTTGTATATAAATCCGAGTAAAATGGTGTTAAAAAACGCTATGTTACTATAATTTTCTGCGGGTTAATTAAACCTATGACGTCATAGGTTGAATCCCATCCGACAAGAACCATAATAACGGCACTCTGAAGACAGGAGTGCATGCATTTGGATGGTGATATCTCTATCGGTGATAATGCTATCGACATCATTTATATATGTACAGATTGAAGAGATTAAGACGTGTCTCACACTATCGCAAATTTATGGAATGTATTTGTTATTTTCACACATTAATTGCCGTACCTTAAGATGGCCATTTTCTATGAAGATACCTGCCAATTACATTAACATTACAAAATCTCAGGAAGTTTTGAGGCTAGTATGAAAACATAAGTACCTAAAGATGGACTGGATGTATGTACAAACTATTTAAACTCTCATATTAATAGATGAAACTTTAATAACATTATCTGCCGTAGCCCCAGTGAGAACATTGATTCAATAGTGGCAATTATATTGAATTGCCTATACTATCGCGTCATTCATTTATCTTAAGATCAAAACTTCATGTCAAAATTGGCACCATCTGAGAAATCAGACAAAGGACTGTTAGTATATATTCCTCAACATTTCCGCAAATATAGTTTATATATTCCTAAAACCGCTGAACAGAATCCCCTTATAAAAACGCAATTCGCTATTTTATTGCGATAGCGTTGGGTGACAGCGAGAAAAACGTTCAACTTATGACGTCATACACCTTCATCCGGGAATAGAAATTTAACCCATGTACCACACATTTAAATAACGAAGATATATATTTCTAATTTGAGCACAGATCTTACAATTATATTTTTGAAAACGTTACGGTCTGTAGATTCATTTTATACACAGTAGTATAGAGGGGCAGGTGATTCCCTTTAAACATATTGCTTTGTTGGGTTGCTTTCATAAGCCTCCCTTTATCCATCCATATTCGTGCACTCATCTACTTCATTCATTCATACATTCATTTGTCCATTCATTGATTCATTCATTCAGTTATCCACTTCAACCATTCATACATTTGTCAATTCATTCATTTATCTCATGATAAGTAAAAAATTTGTGTTCATTTCGAAAACAATCTTGCTGTAACTTTACGGGGTGAATCATGACACGGTGGTGATATCCACCCAATCCAGACTATACCAGCCTTGCAATAGACATGTGATCCTTGCCGCTTCATGATTTGTAGGATGTGGTAAAAGAGAAACCCATGTCCACTTTTAAAGGTTTGTGCTGTCTAACAGTCTTCGAATTAAAGCTGAAGTGTCATTAAGAAATGAATAAATTAGTTTTCTTTAAAAATGGTAAATTCACGTTTGCAATCTGCATCCATTACAAGCATCCGCCATATTGTTTTATGTCCCTCACACAAACCCCACCCCACCTCTGACACAATAAAGAAGCTCACCAAATCTAAATCCATTACCATTCACTTTTTGATTCTTCATGTGTAAGATGTTAACGAGTACCCCAACAGCAAATTTTCTTCAAATAGAGTAGAAAAATCACTAAGTGAGGACGCAAAAATGATACACAAATTTTATTGTTATGATTACATTCTATTATATCCTGGACAGGTGCTCTTGATAAATGTTAATTTGCAGACCAAGAGAAGACAAATTTTAAAAATGTACAACTGTTATGACTGTTACAATAACGGAACCAGTCATTCCAGTGGTAAATAAAAAAACCTGTCTTCTCTTGGTCTGAAAATCGACGTTTTCTTAGAGAAAATTCAACATTTTATAAACAAATTTAAGGCTTAAAGGGTTAATAATAGTAGTTGATTTAATAACAGTACAGCTCCACAAGAGTTAACATTTAACCCTACAATCGTCAAAATTGGTCACGAATAGACAAAGCCGTTGGCAGATCAGAATATCTGTGAAAACTAAGCTCTGGTTTGGTTACAGTCTGTGCCCCCATTCCAATGATAAACAAAGCTGGTTTTGTTCAACTTGACCATTACGAGCTTAAGCTTCGGTGTTCCCTATGAAGGTGACAAATTCAGGAATTTCCATGGTACGGATGCAGGACAAAATAGCACATAGTTCAGGAGTGGCAGTCCCACTTATGCCTGGCTAGTGATCCTGGTCCACCACTACTTTAAACACCTAGGTTTTGAATTTGTAATACATTCTGAAAATCAATTTCATACATTCTGAGAGATTTACTTCGCTCTTCAAACTTGGGATGGCATATCCTAGCTAGAGTGGTCTGTATGTGTGTGCAGTTAAGCAGATGCATCAACGTCCCCCTCACCCCACCCCCTCAAACAACCACCCCACCCACCCCTTGAAATATGTTTCACTGTACAATAATACAATAATTGACACATGTCTACATGTCTCTGCCGTGTACTTACTACTGGTACAGGATAATCACAAACAACACATGAGCGTGTCCATATATGCCTGAATCTGCCATACAACCATCTGTACTGGCACCATGATCTGCCCATAGTAGTCAAGATTATGATGCTAAACTGCTACTAATTCAATTATCATGATCTGTATTGCAACCAGTGTCTGAAATATGAAAATAATAGTTTGCATTGCTTACCTTGACCCATGTAACAAAGTGAAAGAAACTGAATCAAAATATCTGTCAGTTTATTCTATTTTGGAGATATTGTTACATTCTTATTAGCCCTTTAGTTTAACCCTCATATCAACCAAAACGGGTTCTGCAGTGGTCTTGAGAAATGTCCATTTGCAGACAAAAGAGAAGACTATCTTTGAAAAATTACCACTGGAATGACTGGCTCGATAACCGAGCCAGTCATGCCAGTGGTACATTTTCAAAAATAGCCTTCTCTTGGTCTACAAATTGACATTTTCTTTGAGAAAATTGAACTTTTTAAAAACAAATTCGAGGGTTAAAGAACCAGGATCTGGATCGCATGAAATTCTGAATCTAAGGCCATCTCAAGTTTAACACAAGAAAAAGCATGCCAGAACATTGGGATTCCACAATTTTTCGAAATTCTACTAGATATAGTCCATGTACCAGTTTTAGGGTATGGCCAGTTTTGCAGATTGCATATGAATTTAAAGGCTTTGTCAGGAAATGATTTCGATTTAGCAACAAGAGAAATGACACCCCAATATGAATGTTTCCAATACCAAGATCTTTGGGATGGATGGACGGCAGAGTTAGCAGTTTTTTCCGAAGGGCGTTTTTTCTGGTTTCTTCCATCCCGGAAGAAATAGTTTCTTCTGGAAGAAACTCAAATACTTTTCAATGCCTAGCAGTTTTGTAACCTTTGTATAAGTGCCCATATATAGATATCAATCCTATTTAGTGTAATATACAGTGTACATGTACATTGGCGTAATATGGGTGTAGTTAACTGTTTAACACACAAATTTATTCGTGCAAAAAAACGTCCATTTGCAGAGTGAAAATCTATCACTGGACTGACTGGCTCATTTATTGTACTGCAAAACTGGTAAAAATAATGACAAAAAAACAATTCAGTGAACATGTTAACTCTTTCATCCATAGTAATAGTATCCATGTATCTCAACCATAAAGCAAGTTATAGGAACTGTTGAATCTTCAAAATCTAATTTGAGTAAAATACCTTGCTGACTTGTACTAGTTATAGGGATGGCTTCTATTACATGACATTTATTACCGTTACTTCAAAATTTCTCTTACTATTACTCTGATTTTGATCTATTACTATTACTGTCTTATCTATTACTATTACATTTCCAGATCACATGCACACTCTCGCACACGACAAAAATAAATGTTCCATCAGTCGGAGTGTACAATTCCAAAAAACATTATTAACCTTTCAACACTGCAGTCCCAGTATCTCAACTTTACATCAACCATACAGCTAAACTGTTGAATATTTGGAAATAATTTGACATTTTTCATCATATTTGTTGTATCTGGTCTATAGGGTTGAAATGGTTAAATGCTATTCGCTTATTTCAAATGTTTCCATTTCACTCTGCATGATATAACCTCTTGCTATAAATAAAATCATGTGGCTTGCTTTGAAAACAATTTGACTGAAAGTCATTATTCCCTGACAGCAACAAATCAAATTTCAGTTAAGGGCAGTGAATAACAACGTAATCAGAAATATGAGCTACTTGTAGGTTACCTAGCCTGACGCTTGGTCGCGATGTGAGACCAAAAGTCTGAATGATCTGGGCTGGAATTTTCGTCCGTTTTATACCCTTCCTGGGTGAGCCTGTGGATTGAGTCGATCTTGACTATATATGTGCAGAAAGAACCATACTGACGGTTCCCCACTTGAAATTTTTGGAGGTTTGGCGGTATTGTCAAACATTTTACCGGTTGACCTGTGTTTTACCGGTTGGGGTCAAGTTTACCGGTTGTGACTTTTTTTACTGGTTGTGCCTTTTTTGGCGGTTGTCACCATTTTTTGCCGGTTGTAATATTTTTTGCCGGTTGTAAGTTTGTTGCCAGTTCTGCCATTTTTGGCGGTTGGGCAACTTTTTTGGCAGTTGTGGTCAATTTTACCGGTTGTGAATTTTTTACCCGTTGTGTCCATTTTGGCGGTTAGAAAAACTTTTTGGCGATTTAGGTTTTTTACCGGTTGTAAGTCATTTTGTTCATAAATTTCTAAGGGTTTCTGTAGGTCAAGTTCGTAGAGGTATTGCTCCTTTAGTGGAGATTCCATTCATCGAAGCCCTAGAGCGGATGCGGGAGTTCTACACAGAACGAGAAATAGACATCCTCAAAGACGCGGTGTCTCTCCCAGGTGTGTCACTGCAGTACCTCCTACGTGGAACCGCTCAGCACGTGCCAGATATTAGCCTCTATTCACCGCACAAGGAAGCCTATGAGATGCTGAAGGGTGCTGTTATTGGCAGTCCCAGCATCGTGTTCACCAGATACCACGAGGCCGGTGTGACTCGAATCCGCCAGAGTGAGCGTGTCTGCCAACAGCTACTCCGCTACGACGCAAATGCTCTGTACCTGTCAATGATGGCCAAAGAGATGCCATGTGGTAAGGAGAAAGTGTGCCATTGGTCCGGTGCCAGTGGGGTAGCTAGCTTTAAGGAGGCTCTCCTAGCAGACAGCTGGTTTGGGTTTGTTGAGGTGGATATAAAGGTCCCCAAGGCTCTGTGGGCAAAGTTCGAGGAAATGCCTCCTCTCTTCTATAACCGCGAGATCCCGGTAGAGGCAATCTCGTCTGAGATGCTGGCATATCTAGGGCAAACAGGGAGCTAGCGGCCCACCACCGAGAAGCTGGTCAGTGCCCTCTCTGGCAAGAAGCGGCTGCTGTACGCCCCGACCCTCAAGTAGTATATAACCCATGGCCTGGAGATCACTGCTGTATACCGCACCATAGACTATGAGGCCAAGCACCCATTCGAGTGGTTCGTGGAGAATGTTACGGAGGCCCGCCGCTCGGGAGATGTAGATAAGAGCAAAGGCCCTAGAATGCCATTACAACACCCGCTTCACGAAGGATGAACGCGTGGTAGACAAGGCTCTGCGTAGTGCATGGTTCGAAGATCTCGCGGAAATCGGTGAGTCATACAAGCTCCAGAGTCGCAAGCCGAGAATCACTATTCTAAGGCCCTTCCAGGTGGGGATAGCCGTTTATGAGCTCGCGAAGCTGCAAATGCTGGAGTTCTACTACGACTTCCTCGATCACTACATAGCTCGTGACAGCTTTGAGTACCTGCAGATGGACACTGACTCCACATATATCGCAATGGAGAGCATTGTTGGCGATCTTGTGGACCGTCTCACCAGCCTTCATTGTGAACAGAGCGATCAGAGCCCCAACTGCTGCCAGCGGCCCGATAGAACCTTTTACATAAGTGCGATAGATTCCTTTCGCTCTGTGTACTAGCTTGCGGGATTCAGGCACGGTCTCCGCCACATGATACTCACCCGCGGTCTCCGCTACATCATAGTCATCTGCATCATAATCCCCCTCATCATAGTCCTCCTCATAGTTCTCGTCATCTATATCCTCGACTAGATCAGCCTCTGGTTCATACATCGCGTCGCTGGGGCAGCTATATAGTAGCTTTAAACTGTAGTCTATAGCATGGCATCCGCAATCTTGAATGCGGGCGTGTTTGCCTAAGCGAACTTGGCACTCAGCTTCGCCGACAAGAAGGCGGCAGAGGTCGAGCGTGAGCGTCATAACCAGGCGATGGAGAAGCTGTCTAAGGAGAAGTTTGAGTACAGCAAAGCCCTCGAGCATATGCGCCAGAGGGAGGCACGCGGACGACAACTCCGAGCCTCAAAGAGGCAGATGAGTCTCGATGAGTACTACAAGGCTGTAAAAATATCTGAGCCAACGCTCGACTATGAAGCATCGACAGGTCAGAAGACAGCAGAGCTTATAGTAGTGGTGGCAGTTGCAGTGGGGACCATGGTGACGACAGGAGTCGTGCTCTACGCACGCTCAAGCTGAATACCTGATGTGTTCGACACGCATACCTTAGCATAGGCAAAGTAAAGTACCATCACACCTAATGAGCAAGTCCCAGCTATGAGGTTTCCAATGTTGAAGCCGAGTCGGTTGCCCTGATTAGGTGGGATATCCCTGCCCCCGAGGTGGTGACGACCCTCGAATACCGACTCGAGGAGGTCGCTTCCACTGGTTAGGCGCAGAAGTGCATATGACTTAGTTTTCAGTCTGTAGAGTTGGCAATCAGCCAGCTTGCGTACCTCACCAAGAACATTGGTCCCAGCAACCACAAGCTTGAAGTCGTCTAGCTTATCCACCTGCTGGATGGCTCCTCCCTTCTGAACCAGGACCGCAACAGCGACACAGTCCGATGCACCACGATGCAATGTCAGCTCTACCCGCTGGTTAGCTGTGGCTTGGACCTGCTGGTGTTCTCCCTCCACATGCATGATCCGCTGTTTGGAACCCGTTTGCTTCAGCTCCTGGTCATTCTCGTCATGCCAGACATGAAGTCTTGGAACATTCATCGTCGCATCTGTACACCCGGAGGAACAGCCTATCCTACATGGCAGCCAGATTCACGTGTGTGTTCTCGAGGAGGGTTAAGAGTGGAACTGCCACGGGCATCTCGACACCTGCCCGTAGTTCGAATTCTGTGAACCCCTCATTGCACCTCACAGCGTAGTACCCCTTTCCCTTCGCATAGAAGGTTGGGCCACGAGCCAGCGGACCTACTATATTGTGCTCTGAAGCTTGAACTCGAGTGTCATGCTCTTGATCTCATGGATCTGTGCCGAGATTGCAAAGTCAATGTACTTCCCAGCAGCGGACAACAGGTTCTCATCATGTATACTGGGTCGAATGACCATCAGACAGTCCTGAGGCTCAGTGCAGTGCGATGTCACGGGTTCAATGGCCCCATCTGGATGTTGCACATACTGCAGCATGTTTAAGGTCTGGGTATATAGAGGTTTTAAACGGCTGCCATGTTTGGTAAAGTTCTCCACCAGATTGTCTATAGGCAGCAGGACAAGTCGGCACGACAGTCACAGCCATGGCGTGCACTGTACCACTGTGACAGGGTCTGAGGACTGCTCCGTTACATCTACATTATCCACGAGCGAGCCAAGGTCACCCCTCCGTCTGATGCGGAGATACTGGCCGCCATAGAGGAAGAAGCACCAGCTCGTAGTACAACTCCCAAGTCTGATACTCTACCGGAAGTTTGACAGCACCCAGGGCAAGGTACTACCCGACCTACCTGTGACCCCAACCAACAGTCCTGTTATTCTAGCTCTCCAAAGGGCGAGGGTCGAACCCAAAGATCTACTAACGGTCGGGAATTGGGCTGCCGTATTTAGCCTCCATAGCCAGGAGTGAGAGCTGATGGATAGAATCCAGTCTGGAGCAAATAATGCCCTCAGGAAGGAGATCAGTGCTGCTGTAGCGGAGAGCCACGCCACCGGTCATGCAGAAGGTACTCAGGAGGGCGGTCACTGTTGGCCGCAAGGAGGCTGTTGAGCACATCTTCAATGAAGAAGGGCGCGAGAAATTGTACAGTGATCTGGAAGCCTTTGTGGAAGTCCCAGAAAATGACTCGGCTTCCTAGACTACCTCATGAAACCCCCCACCCCCCGGCAAGTATGCTGCTAGTCACGGGCTCACATGGGAAGTGGGTTTTCCGAGATGCACCAGATGAACAAAATCCCAGAGAAGGACCCGCAGTGGTAAGAGTTTCAACAAAAGTATTGTCTTAAGAAGCTTCTGGAGAGGCAACTTCGTCAGCAGGAGAACCTACTTCGTCAGAAGCTACTTTGTCAGAAGAAACCACAGGCTTCTGCCAAAATTGCCGAAGTAGCAGCGGAGACCGCGGCTGAAGTAGCAGCAGAGACCGCGGGTCCTCAAGCATCGGAGACCGCGGATGAAGCAGCCTTGAAAAAAGTTGCAGCAGAGACCACGGACAGTCTGTCAGCAATGACGCGTAGAGCAGGCTAGTTTCCTGGCTGGATTCAGCTTGTAGGTGAAGGTCTGCGCATTTTCCAGAGATGGCTTGAAGTGTGACAGCTCACCTGTCTCCTTGTTGCTGAAGATGAAGCGGTACAGCTCAGCTGCCCTCTGTACACCTGCGATAAAGTCCCCTTTGGTCTCCTTGAGGGTTAGGCTGTCGTATATGGTCTCGAGCAGGGCACATCCACACATGGAGCTGAAGTATAGCAACCGGGCATTGTGGCGGATGTCCGGTGAGATCTCGCGGGTGTACTTCTGAAAGAGGATGAAGACAGTTATCTTTGTGTACCAGATGCGCCTGGTGATGTTGCTGAGGTAGGTGACTGTCTTCTGGTCCATTGCAGGGTCATCGATAACTAGAACAAGTGGTTCTGTCAGTCAGGCTGCCAGCAGCTTCTCCATCAGTGCTTGCAGGTTCTGCATCTTGGTGATTGGGCGGCCATTGTACCATTGATCAATACTGTCCACCGCCTCAGCGGCAGAGTCAGACACCAGAAGGATGTATTGAGTGTAGATGTTCGGCCAGGAGAGCCTGCAGCAAGATTGTTTTCCCGTGTCCTGACGGGGCAATGATCAGCACCACCTGGCCTGCATCTGCTGGCCTACTGTCGAATGGTACAGACATGCGTGCGGAGGATTGTTAGCATTTGCTCGGCAGTAGCCTCGTCTATATCTGGGAGACTAAACGGCAGTACTTCCTGCACCAGCTCTTTCGCCTGCAGAGCGGGGAATCCTGCACCTCCGGCGGATACGAAGGATGCGATGGAGGCGTCAAGCATGAAATCCCAGCAGCAGCTGAAAAGATAGCGTAGAGGGCCTGTGTCAGCACCCACAGTGTCTAGTACATCCAGTATCTGTATGATACATGCACAGGAAGCCATGACTATCCTGTGGTCTTAAACGGCAAACCAAAGAACCCTGACTTCTTCACCTCTGGTAGCCAGAGGCTGGCGGTAGCACCTGCACCTGTTTGGCCGTCGACAGTAATATCCCTCAGGCAGAGGGCGCCTATCTTGAGATTCTTTCCATCCTGTCGGAATGAGCTCCGTGGTTTCAGGAGATCCGTAACCAGGTCCTGTGCAAAGGACTCAGCCATAACCTTGATGGCTCCAGCCTCATCGACTCCGAGCATACCTTGCATCGTCGCCCTCTCCTTGATGCCCATCCCCTTGTATACAGTCTTGGCCTTGTTAATGGCTGATTGTCCTACCGTATCAGTGGTCCCGACGAGATCTTGGGTTAGGATGGTACCTCGGATCTCCCTTCTCATCGAAGTCTAGGAAGGAGATAGGGGCAACAGTTTCCTTTGCACCGAGGCGTGCCTCGCCCAAGTGAGCAAGATCGCCAACAGTGTAGGAGGCACCACTGAGGGCGATCTTTGGGATGGGGTGAGTTATTCCGAGACAGTGCCCGGCCACCCGATTCACCACTGTAGCGAGGACACCCGCAGTGGCGGCAGGAAGAACCTCATTTCCCCATGTCATCTTCACCACGGCCACATTCGCCGCCACGTTACTGGTGACATGGACTGCCAGAGGTTTTGCTTTGGTCAGTAACTTCCGTGTCTTGGTTTGCAGCACTGTTCTCCACCTTCTGAAGACTCGCCTGGCTCTCGGGCAGTTGCTTCACGATTAATACCGTTGATGCCATTGTTTAAGCACTGAATTTACAACGCAGTTAAATGTCTGCGTCCCCTGTCGAGAGAGCTAATAAGATCTTCCCAGTCTGCATCTGCCAGGTGGCCGGGTTGGTACTCAGGAATATTCATCTCTCTATTGAGACATCTTAAACATGTCCGTGCTCACGCTATGCGAGAAGTACTATGATGTCTTCCGGAGGGAGCTGAAGGACTACAAGAAGAAGACACCAGATGAGCTCGCTCAGCTCTCCGGTGCTGAGCTGACAGAGGAGCTGACAGCTGTGAAGCTCTATCTAGGATTTGGCAAGGTACAGATCTGCTTCCTTGAATACCTTATCATGGGCGGGAGTATCGTCGAGCAGCTCCTGCGAGCTAAAGGGTTCTACAAGGATCGGGAGTATCTGTCAGATGTGTTCCAGCAGTTGCAGACCGCCATGGCCCTTCCGGACTCAGAGCTGAACAAGACTCTGCAATACTACAAGCTGGAAAAAGGATGCGCCGCAGAACCCTCCAGCCCTTGGATGTGCATGTTGGCAGCGGGTATAGGGGCTGTAGGGCATGTCAAGCTGGTTCAGTGTCTCACCGTGGTCCCCACTGCTACTGTAGAGCCAGGATAGTCTTATAGCTGATTTGCTAGCGGCGGAGTAGGCTGATCCCGAGCGCCACGATAGCTAGGCCTG
Organism: Chaetoderma sp. LZ-2023a; assembly: GCA_034401795.1. NCBI lineage: Eukaryota > Metazoa > Mollusca > Caudofoveata > Chaetodermatida > Chaetodermatidae > Chaetoderma > Chaetoderma sp. LZ-2023a. The sequence goes on from CM067373.1 coordinate 59,888,430, forward strand.
ACAACACTCATAGAGCTACCACCGGAAGCGGTGTCGTGTCAACTGGCTGCAGTGTCGGGGCGCCTGGAGCTGCCATGTCGACTGGCTGCAGTGTCAGGGTCGGAACGACTGTATGGCCCGTACTATGCGTAGGTGCGTTGATGTCAGTGTTGAAGCCGAAGTGGACACCGGGGGAACTCCCCTCGACTATCATGTTGTTATAGCCCATGACTTGGAGGTCCTCGATGTTCACGATCATGTTGCTCGGAATCAACCATAGGTGTGGCGAAATAGCAAAGTCAAGTTTGCGACGGGCCTTCTGCAACCCCTGCTGGAACTTAGCAATAAGACTACTGGGGTCTGCCAAGATGATCATATCCTCAATGAGACTGATGAACATGGCCTGGACCTCTGCTCCACTGACACCATCTATGGAATGCCGCAGCTGGGTCTGTGCCATAAGGAGGCAGTAGCACAGCGCTGCCAGGGACTGGTTGATTCGAACGATCCCTGCTGGTGTGAGGCCTGAGGTGGTGTGTGGGACAAAGTACATCCACACATCTGGATAGTCCTGCCGCAAGCCAGTGATGTGCATATTTTGCACCAGAGCTCCAGGGTCGGAGTCTGGATCGAACGAGAATGTCGCTGTCTTCCGACGGCCTACTTGCCGGGGGGGGGGGGGGGGTTCGATAGGAGAATGCTCAGTGGTCACGTCTCGGGTCACCGTACATAACCCCTAGACCGCTGTTGTCACCACCATGCCACCGATAGTCTGGGTGAGTGCTGAACTCTCTCTGTAGTCTGTTGGCGGCTGAGACGCTATGACTGTTGACCTGTGGGTCGAAGGCATTTGTATCAGGGAGGCTTGCACCCAGCTCATGGAAGATTCGTCGCACGGTAAAGTACACGTGGAATCTGAGACAGGTGGCGATGAGCACAGCTTCACGAGTACCAGAATAGGAGTGAAGCAGGGTGGAACTTACTCCACATCCTGCTGTGGCACATCACATGGCAAAGTTCAGCTGCTGATTCCAGTATGAGAGGCTTGGAGCAGCCATCCAAGTATGAGCTTGCTTCGCATCCTTGATGGTGATGGGGCGGTTGGTCAGCGGTCTTGGGTTGACGGAGAAGCTGGTTCGGGACCGTCCATCCACTGTGATGGAGAACTGTGTTAGCTCTGGTATATCATCCAGTAGACCTCTCAGGCCAGTCAAGCCTGTACCCGGGAGGGGCGGTTGGCTCCGGATGACTGTCGTGAGGTTCAGTGGGAAGGCCATCTATACTGGTGTTCTTAAAGCTACTGTACAGGCAGCACACTATTTGTAGTCGGCTCGACTCCAGAGACCAGCGAGGCGACCTCGCCGTAACATCTCATTTTTTAACTCCTCCATATCAACCTGCCCGCTGGAGCCTTTGAGGTATTGCTGTCGCACTTTAGGTTTCTCTGTGCGGTACAGGGCTTGGACCTTAAATATATGGTGGTACTCTTCATCGGTGACATGGCCATCCTTGAGAGCTTTGCTGACAGGCTCGTCAATAGTCCATAGCATACTCTGTGCCAGTGCCACGTACTTAGCATGCTTCTCCAGCCTCCTTGTGATCTGCCGCTGCCCCACCCCCAAGCCCATGGCCAAGACAGTGGCAGCTAGTGTGACGCCACCCAGCAGGATGGCGATAATGGCCCCCACCCCTGTAGCGAATGGCCACAACTGCCACCCCAGCACTGGCTCCAATCACACCCGCAGCAGTGGTTGTACGCGCCAGGACGTCGTAGGCTGTCTTATATCGCCTGCGTGTTCTGCTGTACTTTTCTGCCTCATGGACGAGATTCTGTCTGATGGTATCTATTTGCTGGAGTCGCCAGCTGTGGATGGTACCGCTCTCATCAGCCGTCAGGGAGGGGTATAGTTCTGGTTGCTTCCGCCACTCTGATTTTGCCATAGTATATCTGGAGGCTTAAACGGCATCACCTGCACATGAGTCATAGAAGGGTTAATTTTGGAGAGCCTGGCGAACCGTGCCAGCTTGCTGGTGTCGAGACAGACGTCTCTTAGACAGGGGTCATCCAGCACTATGTCGGGTGCCAGTAGCTTTCTGAGACGTGACATCTGGAACTTCACCTTATGACCAAGATAGTAGGTCCGCCGCTGGATGGCTTTCTTGGTCGTACATTTCTGCACCATCTCCGCTTCCCACTGTATGGCATCTAGCTCATCCTCATCCGCGGTCTCCGCTGCATCGTCCGCGGTAGCTGGCTCATCGTCGTCCGTCAAGACTCCTGTGTCCCGCTTACTCTCCTCCAGGAGGGCCTGACAGTATCTGGAACCTTCACTCTTCCTTCGCCTCCTTGCAATGCTCGTGTTCTGTTGATACCAGCTCTCCCATTGTAGTCGCTCTCCTTCTTGTTGACAGATCTGTTGCTGTGCGAGCATCTGTGCAGGTGTCATGAAGGGGCAACCCTGTAGCGGGCTCTTCATCATCTCGGCAAAGGTCAGATATTCCTGGTGTGATATCATGAGTAATAAGAGGGTAAACTCTAAATGGGCGTCCAATACCACATCCGTGCTGGCATACATGTTAATGGAGGGGCTGTCAAACAGGTGATTTACAGGTGTGAACAGGCTAGGACTGATAGCTTTCCATAGGTTGCTGTTGGCACCTGGGAGATACTCTATCAAGTCCCGGCCGACTTCTATCAGTGAGTTGCTGTGTGCACTGCCCGGAGGTTGATGTAGCACATCGGCGTGTATGTATGTTGTGCCCCACTGGGGCACCTCGAAGAGGACCCATTCTACACGGTACTGTACAACCCGTTTTCCCCTCTAGAGGGTGAGATTACGTTCTCACCACAGGAGAGCAGCAGTCGGACAATCGGCATGGTTATATGTCCTGTTTAAACCACTCCTATAGCGTGCTATGGAACCCATATTTGCTCACTCGACTGGTCTTGCTGACCTGGCAGATGTGTACGCAGTTGATGCTGCCATGGTAGAAGAGCGCGATGGCAAGTCATTCGCCCTACTTTTCGAGATATATACAACAATCTTTGGACTGTTTTTTGCAGTAGTGATTTTGAACAATGTTTAAGCGAAAATAGATGATATCAGTGCAGGTGGTTTCTTAACTGTCTCACTGCTGCAAGCCAGTGCAGCCAATAATATCAATTTGCAAAAACTCAGCAGTCAGATGGCCACTAGGGATTTAAATACAATTGAAGAAAATGGTCTCTAAAGGCAGGTAGGTGGTCTTTATAGCAGGTTATCCCCCCCCCCCCCCCAGCCATGACACAATCCATTTAACAGATGTGCATCTGGCTGAATCACCATGTTAGCAGCAAGGGTAGGGTGAGCTGGAGTTGATTTAGAAAATAATTTGACTGAAAGCCATTGCTGCCTCAGGCAGCAACAACATTCATTGCTGCCTAAGGCAGCAACAACTTTCAATCAAATACATTTGAAAATATTTTTATGAGCATAAATGTCAGTGCACATAATACATATGTTAAATATTTAGCCAGTGATGGAAAGGTTAATCTGTTAATTGGAGTCTAATCTATGGCAATAAAATCTGACATGGTGATAAATCAGTGGATGGTGAGAACAAACCTGTATTTTCCCTATGAAAGTGACACTGCAAATATTTAAGAGGTGATAACTCTGGCATTTGACGTCCTATCAGTTTCATTTTCACAACACAGATGTTAGATGCCGACATTAACATTGTGACCAAGTTTGGTGTTAATCCGTTAAGAAATAACAAAATGAGCCCCATTGTTGGTGACGGACAGACAGATGGATGGACATACAGAAGACGGACGGGCTCATCGCTATAAGACAGCTGACTGACAAGTAAGCGGAGCTAAGAAAACCAATTTCGGCTTCAAAATCCATCAAATAAAAAAATTGACTATGGCAGCCAAACACGCTAAGATTTAATTGGTCCACGGCAGCCATGTTTTTTAACTATCAGCTTCCCATGAACAAACTTTAATGGCCCTTAGTCCATAATCATATCCCCAAAATTTCAGCCTGATTCGTTCAGCCGTTCTGCAGAACAAGTCGTTTTCATGAAAACTAGGTCATCCAAGATGGCCGCTGAACCATTTGGCCAATCAAGTTCCTTCGAACAAACTTGGTTCAGCTCTTGCCCTATATGATATTTCACAAGTTTTTAATCGATCCACCAAGCGGTTTCGGAGAAGAGGATTTTTAAAGACGTTTCCTAAAATCGGCCAAAATCAAGATGGCCACCGGCCCAATTGGCCGATCGGTTTTGTTTGAACAAAGTTGGATCCCTATGTCCTAAGGATACTTCCTGCCAAATATAATAGAAATCGGCCCAGTGGTTCTTGAGAAGAAGTCGTTTAGAGAAAGTTGACGGACGGACGCCATGGCATAAGCTCACTTGGCCATTCTGGCCAGGTGAGCTAATAAACAATTAAAATTATAGAAATGTAGCGTGATAGTTCTTTTAGAATGTTGATGTTAATTTTGAGTGCCTAAAATAACTTTATAACCCGATTGAAAACTACCTCAAGTTCAAGATTATTTATTTTGATATAGAATATACATTTACAGTTTCACAACAGGTAGTCCACCAAAGGCAGAGCCTATGTGGCGGTGGACCCCTACATATAACAACAATATAGGACATGAGAATACTGAATAGATACGGTTAACATGTTATAGTCCTATATATACATATAGTTAACTGTCTCACTGCCAAGCTTCTGCAGTCTACATTTTCGATGGAGCCTAACTCAGGGTATGCTGAGTACCTCTAAAAAATTAATTTGACCGAACGTTGTCGGTGGCTAAGCCACAAGCAACTTTCAGTCAAATTTGTCCAAAATACTCAGCCAATCCAGAGTCATTGCCAATTGGAATTATTGTCCGCTTCCAGCAGTCCAACAGTTAATAGACGTATGACAATTTACATTTTACAGGGAAAGACATGACAGAGGGATGTGTGCTTATCTTGCTTAAGTTAATAATTCTATATTACATATTCTTATTATCAATGACAAAGTATTAATTTTTTTTTTTTTTTTTTTAGGCTGTGATGGTAGAGGTAGTTGTTTGGTAATTACCATTATGACAGATATTCTTATTCTTATTATTATTATTATTATTATTATTTGTTCTGGTGACTGGGTGCAAGTATGAGAATAGCATGCCATGATGGTGAGTGTTTTCCAGAGTCTAGTAGGTTTCTATAATCTTCTTTTTGATATTCTGCTTAAAGTACTGTAGCTTTATGATGTCTGTGCGTGTGCTTGTGTCTATATTATTCCATAACTGAATTACTTTGTATGAGTTTTTGTTGTGCTGCTTTTGTTTGGTGGTGTGTTGAATGGAGGCTATTTCTTGTTCTTGTGTTGTGAGGATGCAATTGTGTATTGAGCATAAAAATGTTAGATAAGGATGAGGGTAAGTTGCCATTGTGGAAGTCCCTTAAGATTGTGTATAGTTGGAGCCCTCCTATGTCCTCAAGGTTTAAGACCTTTTCTGATTTAAAGATATCCTGGCCACCTGCTGTTTGTGAAAATAGTTTAATAGATTGCTTTTGCATAGATTTTAGTTTTTTTAGTCTAGCTTGAGATGTATTAGTCCAGATAGCATTGCAGTAGGTGATGTGAGGAGGTATCATTGTGCAGTACAGGTTTTTAATAATATTAGGTGTTAGATAGGGTTTCAGTCTGCGAATGATGCCAATGCTTTTTGCCACCCTGGTAGTAATAATTTTAATATGCTTCTCCCATGTTATATTTTTGTCCAGATATACTCCTAAAAACTTAGCATATTGTGCTTCTTGAATTATCTGGTTGTCGATATAGAGGTTTGGGAGAGCTATTTCTTTTAGTTTCCTAGATTTTGTGAATAGTATATAATTAGTTTTTGAAACATTTAAGGACAATTTGTTTACCGTACTTTCTCGACTAAAGGCCGCCCTCGAATATAGGACGCTGTCCCAAATTTGACCAAAATCCGCCCAAAAAACTCTTGTATTCAAGTATAAGACGCTGTTAAATTTAGAAAAAACGTACCTTTAAAAAATCGAAAATTGGTATCAAAAATAACCATCAATCCGGTCATGTTTAATGCATGACTAAAAATTATCATGATGTTAGAGAAATTATTAAATAGGACCGCCTAAATATCGTGTATCTTCAATAAAGATTGTTTATTACATCAAAATCAATCTAATTTTGGCATAAAATGTCTCCTTGAAAACATCGAAATCGCGTGATAGAAACAGATTGTAATGACTCTTTTGCGTTTGGAGGCGCTGTGTGATCTTATGCGCTAACGGGAGTTGGTTATCTGGCTCTTTTGTGATTGGAGGCGCTGTGTAATCTTATGCGCTAACGGGAGTTGGTTATCAAACAGGTACGGGAACATTCAGTTCCTATCGCGCAATGATGATATATAGCAATTTCCGAGTTCCGAGTCCAGAATATTTATATCCGAGTACTCGCTCTAATTAGAATAAAGATCTTTTGTGATTGGAGGCGAATCACGTGATTTATACACGTATCTTTTCTCGACGCCATTTTATGTCAAATTCTGGATTAATTTTTATTTAATAAGTGATATGTATTAAAGAATAAGCAATATTTAGGCACCCCAATTGAATAATTTCACTTCCGCTTGGTGTTTTTGGAGTATACATTAAACATAGTCGTCAGGCGGCGTGAATTGTCTAGGGTAACATTTAGTTCAATTACTGTGGTATAATCTGTGACTTTTTAAGAAAAATTTCGAGCCAAAAATGTGGGGAAGGAATGTTCTCGATTATAGTACGCACCCCCCTTTCTAGTACATGTGTTTTGACCAAAAAACTGCGTCCTTTAGTCGAGTTTTAACGGTACTTTAAACCAGTCTATTAATTTCGCCATTTCTGTATAGAATTTCTATATCCTTGTGGCTGCAGAAAGCATTTGTGTCGTCTGCAAAAAGTATTAGTGAGAGATGTTTGCAGACTTTGGGTATGTCATTCATATATAGGAGAAACAGCTGGGGCCCAAGAACTGAACCTTGGGGAACACCACAAACTATATTTTTGTATTCAGAGATAGCCCCATTGAATTGTACACACTGTCCCCTGTTTGACAGGTAACTCTGTATCCAGTTCAATGCAGTACCTCTTATTCCATAGTATGCAAGCTTTTGCAGTAAAATTGTATGATCAATTGTATCGAAGGCTTTGGAAAGATCCAAGAATACACCTAGCGTATGTTCATTAATCTCAAGGGAGGTTAATAATTTTTCTATCATATCCACAATGGCAAGCATAGTAGACTGTTTTTCTCTGAAACCATATTGAGAAGGATATATGATTGAGTTTTTGTTTAGATATTTAGTAATTCTACTAAAATACAGCTTTTCTAAGAGTTTTGAGAAAAGTGGAAGTACCGAGACTGGCCGATAATTAGTAAAGTCAGATACATCTTTAGCTTTGTATATGGGTGTCACACGTGCAACCTTTAATCTTGATGGAAATACTCCCTGTGTAAGTGAGAGATTACAGATGTGGTCCAATGGTGTTAGTATTTCTGTTACAGTGTTTAAAAATTTTCCATTTGAAATTATCGATTCCAGAACTTTTAGCTGTGTTAATTTGCATTAGTATTTTGTAGATTTCGTGAGTATCTGTTGGATTTAGGAAAATAGAGTGTTGATAACTACCTGTTAGAAAGTCCTTTATATGTATGTTAGAGCTGGGTTGAATTTTTTGTGATAAATTAGGACCAATGTTAGTAAAATACTCATTAAATTTGTCTGCTATTTCTTTTTTGTCGTTAATGACTCTATTATTATAAATAAACCGTGATGCTTCAGTATTGGTTTTTTCCTTATTTAGTAATGATTTAATCAGTTTCCAGTTTTCCTTTATATTATCTTTTTGTTCATCAAATTTATCATGAAAATAATTTATTTTTGCTGTCCTAATTATCTGATTTAGCCTGTTTCTATATTTCTTGAACTGTGAGTCATTATACTTTGTCGGATATTTAATAAAATTCAGATATAACTTGTTTTTCTTGTGACAGGCAGCTATCACTCCTCTTGTAATCCAGGGTTTAGTAGGATTTTGTTTAAATTTCTTAATATTTTTAAGTGGAAAGGCAGATTCATAGATGTTAGAGCATATAGTGTGGAAGGTGTTGTAGGCATCTTCACATGACTGTGATTCAATTACCTGGTTCCAGTTTATGTTAGCCATATTGTTTTTGAACATTTCTATATTTTCCTTTTTGAAGTCTCTACAAGTTACTGCTTCTTTTACAAATGATTTTCCTTTTTTGTTTTCTTTTTCTATATAGAAAATAGGTAAATGGTCTGAAATATCTACAACAAAGATACCTGTTTGATTCTTGCCACTTACAGCATTATTCGAGATGATGTCAATAACAGTAGCCGAGCATTCTGTAATTCTTGTTGGTTTCGTTATAAATGGATAAAAGCCAGATATTTTTAACAAGAGGCCCAATGGGCCTGTATCGCTCACCTGGAACATTGGCATATCAAACTAATCTTACTTAAGTTTTACATCTATCGGTGTCACTTCCAATGACTTTCAGTCAAATGATTTAGTTTTCGAGATATTGACAACAATCTCTGGACTGTTTTTTTTTGCATTAGTGATTTTGAACAATGTTTAAGTGAAAATAGACGATATCAGTGCTAACAACAGCTGGTTTCTTAACTGTCTTACTGCTGCAAGCCAGTGCAGCCAATAATTTCAATTTTCAAAAGCTCTTGACTTGTTGAATATTTTGAAAACAATTGGACTGAAAGTTGTTGGTGGCTTAGCCACCAACAACTTTCAGTCCAATTGTTTTCAAAATATTTATCACGTTCAAAGATATAATCTTTGGAATATGTCGTCTGCAAAAACTCAGTCAGACGCTTACTAGAGGTTTAAATACAATTTGAAGAAAATGGTCTCTAAAGGCAGGTAGGTGGTCTTTATAGCAGGTTATTCCCCACCACCACACAATCCATTTAACACATGCACATCTGGCTGAATCACCAAGTTAGCAGCAGGGGTAGGGTGAGCTGGAGTTGATTTAGAAAATAATTTGACTGAAAGTCATTGCTGCCTTAGGCAGCAACAACTTTCATTGCTGCCTAAGGCAGCAACAAATTTCAATCAGATACATTTCAAATATTTTTAAGAGCATAGATGTCAGAGCACATAATACATATCTTAAATATTTCTGCAGTATTGGAAAGGTTAATCTGTTAATTGGAATTTAATATCTAGTTTGACAATAAAATCTGACATGGTGATAAGACGATGGGAACAAACCATTTGCCCTATGAAAGTGAGACTGCAAATATTTAAGGAGTGATAACTCTGGCATTTGACGTCCTATCAGTTTCATTTTCACAACACAGATATTAGATGCCGTCATTAACATTGTGACCAAGTTTGGTGTCAATCCGTCAAGAAATAACAAAATGAGCCGTCATTGTTGGTGACGGACAAACAGATGGATGGACGGACATACAGAAGACGGATAGGGTTATCGCTATACGATGGCTGACTGACAAGTAAGCGGAGTTAAGAAAACCAATTTCGGCTTCACAATCCATGAAATAAAAAAATTGAATATGGCAGCCAAACACGCTAAAATTTGATTGGTCCACGGCGGCCATGTTTTTTACCTATCAACTTCCCATGAACAAACTTTAATGGCCCTTAGTCCATAATCATATCCCCAAAATTTCAGCCCGATCCGTTCAGCGGGTCTGCAGAATAAGTCGTTTTTACGAAAACTAAGTCATCCAAGATGGCCACCGAACCATTTGGCCAATCAAGTTCCTTCGAACAAACTTGGTTCAGCTCTTTCCCTATATGATATTTCGTGAGTTTTGAATCAATCCACCAAGCGGTTTCGGAGAAGATTTTTAAAGCCATTTCCTAAAATCGGCCAAAATCCAAGATGGCCACCGGCCAAATCGGCTTTGTTTGAACACACTTGGATCCCTATGCTCTAAGGATACTTCCTGCCAAATATAATTGAAATCGGCCCAGTGGTTATTGAGAAGTCGTTTAAAGGAGAAAGTTGACGGACAGACGGACGGACGCCATGGCATAAGCTCACTTGGCCATTCTGGCCAGGTGAGCTAAAAAATTTAATAGGTCTTGAGTGTAGAAGCTATGTTGTTTTAACAAATCAATATTAAAGTCACCTAATATATAAGCGGATTTCTTTTCATTTTGTATGGTATTTAGAATTTTTTCGAATGATTTCATAAATTTGTCGTTGTCACTTCCAGGAGGTCTGTATCATCATCATCATCATCAATTTACAAGGCATAAGCCATTGGCTTGTTATTGCCTCAGTGCTAAACTGGTAGGGCAGGCAACCCTGGTCTGGATACAACACGTGTAGCTATCTTCATGTGTGCATGTTCATGTAGATGCACAGGCTGTTTCAAGATTAGTCCACTGTGATGTAATAATTGTATTATGACTTTGGGAATTGACGGCTCACATATGTTGTATAAGCATATGTGTAACAGCAACGTCCAAAGCCACACCACAATTAATTGTGTTCAGTCGAATTCAAATATTCTTTCCTTGAAAAAGATGTCCAGTTTGCCCGTGAATACTTCGACTGTGGTTGCTTCGACTATTGCTGCTGGCAGTGAATTCCAATGTGGTGCCACTCTATTTGCGAAGGAGTGCTTCCGAATATCTTTGCTGCTACGTTTTATGTTGAGCTTGAGCCTATGACCTCTGGTCCGTGTAACATTGGACAGTTCGAAAAAGTAGTTCTTATCAATATTATATAGATCTTTGATGAGTTTGAATGTTTCAATCAAATCTCCACGAAACCGTCTATATTTCAGTGACATTAGATTTAGGGCTTCAAGTCTTTCTGTGTAGCTATACTCTCTGATTTGTTGGACAAGTTTTGTTGCTCTGCGTTGTACTCTTTCTAATAGCTGCGATTGCCTTTTGAGTCTTGGAGACCATGCTGAGTTGCAGTATTCAAGAATGGGTCGCACAAGTGATTTGTATAGTAGCGTGAAAGTAGATTGATCAATGTTGGTAAATGTTCTCTTGATTAGTCCTATTGTACTGTTTGCCTTGGATTGCAGGAAATGTCAATTTCCCTTTCTCCGAGATCTAACAATACTCACCATTCTGTTACTTCTGATATACAGCTGGCCCTGACAGCGGCTCTAGGATTATAGACTTAGAAAGCTTTACCGACTCCTGGGAACCGGGTACCCGGCTCCCCACTGCCGAGTACCCGTTTACCATAGAGCTCATATTGTTTGCATAGCCACCAAACAAGAGAAAACTATGGCTTGCCTCCGTGGGGCTGGGAGGCTGGGTCCGTAACAGAATGGTGAGTATTGTTAGATCTCGGAGAAAGGGAAATTGACATTTCCTGCATTCTCCTTCGATCAATACTCACCATTCTGTTACTTCTGATATACACCAGATTTGATCAGTAACATGGTGGGAAGGGGCAAGCCATAAATGCTAATTTTGCCCCTTGGAGAAAGATTTTAGACTTCAAACTTGACTAACGGAGACCTAAAAGGACCGTCAAGTTCACGGAACCGAATCACATTCGCGTCACAGCCCACCCCCCTTTTTCCTCCTAAGAAAAGGGAGAGAACTAACGAACATGTATCTCGCCTGAAACACCAATATGCCAAGAGGGTTAACTACTCCCTGCATATCGCTTGTATTAGCCTGGGAATGAGCATGAATATATAAGATGAATGAACATGATACATATACATAATACAAAAAACTCTCACTTGTTGAATTACCTTATGATAACAGGACTTCAGACGTACCGCCTACAACCATTCACCAGTTCGGCCATCAGTGACACAATCTGGTTGACATCCTCTCGCTTGACCATGCCTGCTTTAGGTTCTTTTCTTACCAAAGTGAAAAAAGGGGAAAAGCAGTGTGGTCACTAACTATCGTTTCAAAACAGCTAAAGCGAGTGGATTGGCTGAGTCTGACACATCCCTCATATAGTAATCCGTAAATGAGGACTCACAGTGCCATTGTGCAACGGCCATGATGTCCTCTAACGGAACACCATTGTAAAGGGCGGTTGAGGCGGCTATTCCTCTAACATCGTGTGCCCTTACGCCCTGCACCTGGTGCCCAGTCGCCATCTCATGAGTAGTCTGAATGCATTCGACCACCCAACGAGAGATAGTATCCATGGATGCGGCGCCATAAGGCTTTTTATGGCAGATCCACAGATGTCTATCGTTCGACCGTAACGAGTCAGTCCGTTTCTTGTACTTAGTCAAAGCACGGACCGGGCACCAGACACTGGCATCACGATCAAACCTGGTTAACTTCGGTATAATGATCGGTTTGCCGGGATATCTCAAAGATTGGTTCTTTGACATAAATTCTGCTCTTGGCAGAAGACGCAGACCTTCTCCAGAAACAATAAATCGGTTCCTCTCTGCCGAAAGCGCATGGATCTCACTGCGCCTTCTAGCTGAGGAAGCTGCCAATAGAAAGACCGCCTTTAGAGTCAAATGCTTTAGACTAGCCGAACGCAACGGTTCGAATGGGTGCTTGGCCAGTACATTAAGCACTAAAGATAGACTCCAGGCTGGAATGACTACCGGTTGTCTCGGGCGGAGATTGCTCATTCCCTTCAACATCACGTTTAACTGGGCCACCTCTGGACTATCCCTGTTGGCTAGACAAGGGATAACTGATGCCAAAGCTGACTTGTATCCAGCAATTGTGACGGGAGCTAGTCCTGTAAAGAACAGCTCACAGAGAAAGTCTGCTATTTGCTGAATAGTGGATTGAAAGGTATCAATACCCTTTTCTTCACACCAGTCTGCAAATCTGTTAACCTTGTTGTTATATGACTTGAAGGTTGACCTCCTTCTCGCAGCCGCGATGAAATCAGCAGCCTGTCGAGAAAAGCCTTCCGACGTGGAACGTTGTTTGACAACATCCACGCAGTCAATTTGAACATTTCGGGACGCTCGTGTAGGAAGCGTCCCTTGGCCTGGGAGATTATGTTCGGAATCTCGGGCAACTGCACAGGATTTTCCACCAGCAGATCTAGAAGATCCGTGAACCACGCCCTGCTCGGCCAATACGGCGCTATTAGCAGGACCAGACACGGTTCCTCCCTGACCTTCACCAATACCTTCGGTAGAAGAATGGTGGGTGGATACGCGTAAGCGTGCATCCCTCTCCAGCTTATCGCCAGAGCGTCTGTATCGACGGCATTTGGATCTGGAATCGGCGAGACATATGTCATGATTTGAGCATTTTCCTTTGTGGCGAACAAGTCCACGTTGGGTTTGCCCCAATGCTCGAAGATCCGTCGTAGAACTGGAGGGTTGAGGGACCATTCTGTTGGCAGGATTCTCTGTCTGCGAGACAAAGCATCCGCCAGAATGTTCAATCGGCCAGGAATATGAGCTGCTTTCAAAACAACCGAGTAATTCCTGCACCATTGAATCAAGTGCCACACCCTGATGCACAGGGTGGGCGACCTGGTCCCTCCTTGGCGATTTATATATGATACTACTGTCGAATTGTCCGACCGTATCAATATCACCTTGCCCCTGATCATCGGAAGGAATTCTTCCAACGCCAGTTCCACTGCCATCATTTCCAACAGATTGATATGCAGCTGACTCTCCGGGAGAGTCCATGTGCCCGAGACCTGGTGTTCTCCCAGGCAGGCACCCCACCCTTCCAGCGATGCATCCGTGTAAACGGACAGCTGGGGGTGGGGTAGGTGCAGCGAAACCCCTATTAAGAGATTCTGACGCTGTTTCCACCATAGAAGATGCGATATTATCGGCTCCAAAACTGGCACCAGTTTTGACAGGGGTTCTGTTCTCTGTTTCCACAGAGACATCAGATACAACTGGATAGGTCTTCGCATTAGAGCAGCGTACGGGATAACCTGCTCCATGGAGACCATCATGCCCAGCATCTGAAGGAACCGCCTCGCCTGAATGTGGTTTCCCACTCGAAAACTCCCGAGGATGGCTAATAGAGACACCACTCTGGGCTCTGACGGGTAAACCCTGCCCTCCTCGAGGTCGAATCGCATCCCCAAATAAACGAAATGTTGAGTGTGTGTCAACTCGGATTTCTCCTCGTTGACTAACCAGCCTAGATCTGAAAGTAACTTCAGAGTCAGAGCAGTATCCACGTTCAACCTGGCTGCCGAGTCTGCCTTGAGCAGCCAGTCGTCTATGTAGGTGTGTAGCGCCACGTTCTCTTTTCTGAGAAACGCTGTCACCGCAAGGACCACTCTTGTGAAAACCCTCGGAGCTGTCGACAGGCCAAACGGGAGAACTGTAAACTCCCATACTTGATTCTGAAACGCAAATCTCAGAAACCTGTGCCAACTCCGATTGATCGGAATGTGGAAATATGCATCTTTCAGATCGATCGATACACACCACATTCCTTTCCTCAATCCCGCCATTACCGACCTCGGTGTTTCCATCTGGAACCGAGGCGTATGGATAAACCAATTTAATGGCCTGAGATTGAGTATGGGTCTCCATCCCCCCGTGCTCTTGGGGACAAGGAACATGTTTGAATAGAAGCCTGGAGTGTTCCGGTTTGCTGGTTTTATTGCTCCCTTCAGAAGCAAACCCGACACTTCCTTTTGAACGGCTTCTAACTTGTCTGGCTCCCTTGGTACGGGTGTCCAGACTGGTGCCAAAGACAGATTTTGTGGCGGAAAGTCCCACCACTCCGGCATGTAACCCTGGGATAACCATCCCAGGACCAGACTGTCTGACGTCACACCTCGCCAAGCCTCGACGAAACGCATGAGCCTTCCACCCACCATAGACGCCTCGACGTCTAACGGGGTTGTCCGGCTCGCAGTCCGCCCCCCCCCCTTTCTTAACGAGAGAGAGTGAGAACCATTTCGTTCTAGGCACGACGGGTATAACTGGCACCGCTGTTCCTGTCGCACAGGTGCGGTCCAGGCGGATATGAAGGGAGCTTGCGTACCCTCAGGTACGCTTCGGCCCCTTCTGTCCGCCCTTTGAGGCCTTACCCTTACCCTTCCCCTTGCCCTTACCACCTCTAGGGCGGTCCGGAGCAACATTGGGGAGGGTAGGCGCCTCTACAGCCTTCCTGGGTTTCTTCGCCGGCGGCGGCTCCGAAAACCCAGCCGAAACAGACGTCGCAATAGGCCTGGCTTTCGCCTTGCCCTTATGCTTTTTCTGTTTCTTTGAAGGCTGTACTGTTAGCGGCTTACCCACAGCCCCTAGTGCGTGCGCTTGCCGCACTAGCTCTAGCTGTAGATTTACCGCTAACCGATTCTGCGCAATACTGGCGGTGTCCTCTAAGATGGCCCGCGCTTGGCCACCAAAGATGCTAGGCCCTGTCAGGGGCGTCCCAAGAAGACGCTCCTTGACTGCCGTAGCCGGACGCATATGGTCAATGACCATTTGCCTCCTGGACTTCGTCACACGCGCTTGCACCCTTGCCAATGCGTCCATTGACAGCACCAAGCCGTCATTAACGCACGATAGCGCCACAGGTGGCACAGGGTGGCCTGCCCCCGCTTCAGCCCACACCGACTGAAGTAGACGATAGGAGTGATTGACAGCGCTCATGGCTGCCCTCACACCCTCATCGCATAGGGCCAGGACTTCTTCCTGGTGTACCTGGGCCTTATCCACTAGTGCCGGACCGGGACCACCCGAACCGGCACTTTGGACGCCCAGTACCCATCGGTCATCCTCCGTGACCGACGGGACTACACCATACCTGTCGTATTCACCCCGCGGAATACGGCACCTTGCCCGCACCTCCCTGGAGGCCGCAGGGAGCTGACCCTTGGTCATTAGTTGTTTGCTATAAATAGCATCCAACAAATCAATGAACCGTGGATCCAGTCCCACTGACTGGATCCGGGCCGCGGGCAAAATCCCCGTCCTAATCGACGCAACCGACGGACGGGGTGCATCTTCATCGGCCGTGGCCGAAACCACAGACGGGTCAACTCTGGCTAGCCACGCCAGAGCATCAGACCAGTCTAACTCCGAAGAAGATACTCCCGCAAACACGTCACCCGTTGACATGTTTACGGGTCTGCCAGCCATGGCCTCCCGGCCAGGAGCCACGGCTGACACGCCAGGCACTCCGCTACCACATGGTTCCGCCGCCACCCCATGAAACACTCCGGTCCATGGGGTAGGTCCGCACGGAAAACCGTACGGACCCGTAACCGTCGCGGAACCATAGCCGGCCACGGGCGCCAACGGCACCCCATGTCCGGCTGCTGGACCAGGCGAGATAGGTGAGTACCACGCCTGGCCCGGCACACCGGTTCCCCTGACGGCTGGTGACAAACCAAGCCGCGCGGAACCGGTGCACGGTAACGGATTGGCCTCAGCTGCAGGCGGAGCCGCTGACCTGGCTTGCGCCAAACCAGACAAATGGAGGCTGGTTCCGTCCAGGACGGAATCAACCTCCATATTCTCCACCTGCGGCTTCACGGGCCGCAGCAACCTCTCCTCCTCGGCCTCATCGTCTTCAGACTCCGAAGAGCCGTCACTAGACGAATAAACCGTGGAGCCGTCCTGGCGGACGGCTCCCACACCTGACGGACCGGCCACCGCTACTGGACCACCCGGAGGTGGCCGCAGAGAGACAGAACCCGTCTGGCCGAAGCCAGACGGACCCGCCAGGGGGCCGTACGAGACGGCCCCCTCGGTAACCAGTCCAGAATCCTGTCCGAAGACAGGATCCGTACCAGGCATGGGGAGAAACTGCCCCCCAACCTTTGGTAGCAGGGACGACACCAGCGTGGGCAGAACGCTATGCAGAAAACCCTGCATAGCCGGACCAAACCACGCCGGCGGTGCCATCTCCGCCACCTCCAGCTGGGGACGTGGAGCACCCCCACCGGCCGAACCGGGCGCTCCACGATTTCCTCTCGGACCGCCTGACCCCGCGTCAGACCCAGCCAAGTCCTTCTGGGCAAGGAACTTAACCATCGTTTCGACGGACCACACTGCACAAACATTACACCTATGATCTATATTACACAGGGCACACCTAAAACAGACATGGTCCTTGAACATTACACGGACAAACTTATGGCAGTCGTCACATGATGGCGGGGCTGGCTTGGCCTATAAAATAAGCACAAACCTACAATAAACAAGCGGAACGAGACACGGATGGAAGGCAGACAATTAATTTTCAAATATTTTGACTCATAAATTAACCGTAACCTCCCGCACCCCACCCCGCCACGTTACAACAACGATCGCATTGATTATGACGACAAGAACGCGGCGGGCACAACACACCCATAATAGATCCTACAGGATGTGTAACGGCTCCAGGAATCATATCGCATAGCATTCAGGGTATATTTACTAATCAATATAAATTATACTCCTAACGAACGCAGCACGATATGTGAAGAAAACAACAAAATGTATAACAACTGCTGTCTCACACGGTAAAACCGCAGACCACGCATCTACTCAAGAATTTTGAAACCACCGATCATTGCAAACCGATCGTGATCACACGAAAAACTTGATCATTCTAAAGTTTCCGGTACCATTTTTTAGTACGCAGCACCCAGAACAAGATGCGCGATTAATGAAAAAATTTTTCTTCACATAAACATCCGAGCGACCGGGTGTGACGTCACCCGCTCGGATTCTACGGAGAACGACGTCAGCCGATATTCGTGTTAGAAATACCGTAGCAAACACCTATTTTCATATCTGCCGATCGCCTGTTGGGGTTTAAAGAAGGCGATCGTCTGGCATATATCGTTGCTAGCACACGTCCCAGATTCTATGGGGTTAGAAATTGGAACATGCGACACAACGAAATTTAGAGACCTAAGTCTTTTAACTATGGATATAAAGAACAATACAACCTGGTTATCTTGGGCGGTATTCTCCATAGTCCTTAGTTATTCCTTTAGCGCACAAACTATCACCGATTAAAGACTTAGAATCTTTTTAAAAAACACTAAAATCCCTAATGCGAAAAGCATGTATTGCACTTGTTGCTATGCAAACAAGAATGAGCTCTATGGTAAACGGGTACTCGGCAGTGGGGAGCCGGGTACCCGGTTCCCAGGAGTCGGTAAAGCTTTCTAAGTCTATAATCCTAGAGCCGCTGTCAGGGCCAGCTGTATATCAGAAGTAACAGAATGGTGAGTATTGATCGAAGGAGAACTCATATTGTTTGCATAGCCACCAAACAAGAGAAAACTATGGCTTGCCTCCGTGGGGCTGGGAGGCTGGGTCCGTAACAGAATGGTGAGTATTGTTAGATCTCGGAGAAAGGGAAATTGACATTTCCTGCATTCTCCTTCGATCAATACTCACCATTCTGTTACTTCTGATATACACCAGATTTGATCAGTAACATGGTGGGAAGGGGCAAGCCATAAATGCTAATTTTGCCCCTTGGAGAAAGATTTTAGACTTCAAACTTGACTAACGGAGACCTAAAAGGACCGTCAACTAACGAACATGTATCTCGCCTGAAACACCAATATGCCAAGAGGGTTAACTACTCCCTGCATATCGCTTGTATTAGCCTGGGAATGAGCATGAATATATAAGATGAATGAACATGATACATATACATAATACAAAAAACTCTCACTTGTTGAATTACCTTATGATAACAGGACTTCAGACGTACCGCCTACAACCATACACCGGTTCGGCCATCAGTGACACAATCTGGTTGACATCCTCTCGCTTGACCATGCCTGCTTTAGGTTCTTTTCTTACCAAAGTGAAAAAAGGGGAAAAGCAGTGTGGTCACTAACTATCGTTTCAAAACAGCTAAAGCGAGTGGATTGGCTGAGTCTGACACATCCCTCATATAGTAATCCGTAAATGAGGACTCACAGTGCCATTGTGCAACGGCCATGATGTCCTCTAACGGAACACCATTGTAAAGGGCGGTTGAGGCGGCTATTCCTCTAACATCGTGTGCCCTTACGCCCTGCACCTGGTGCCCAGTCGCCATCTCATGAGTAGTCTGAATGCATTCGACCACCCAACGAGAGATAGTATCCATGGATGCGGCGCCATAAGGCTTTTTATGGCAGATCCACAGATGTCTATCGTTCGACCGTAACGAGTCAGTCCGTTTCTTGTACGTAGTCAAAGCACGGATCGGGCACCAGACACTGGCATCACGATCAAACCTGGTTAACTTCGGTATAATGATCGGTTTGCCGGGATATCTCAAAGATTGGTTCTTTGACATAAATTCTGCTCTTGGCAGAAGACGCAGACCTTCTCCAGAAACAATAAATCCGTTCCTCTCTGCCGAAAGCGCATGGATCTCACTGCGCCTTCTCGCTGAGGAAGCTGCCAATAGAAAGACCGCCTTTAGAGTCAAATGCTTTAGACTAGCCGAACGCAACGGTTCGAATGGGTGCTTGGCCAGTACATTAAGCACTAAAGATAGACTCCAGGCTGGAATGACTACCGGTTGTCTCGGGCGGAGATTGCTCATTCCCTTCAACATCATGTTTAACTGGGCCACCTCTGGACTATCCCTGTTGGCTAGACAAGGGATAACTGATGCCAAAGCTGACTTGTATCCAGCAATTGTGACGGGAGCTAGTCCTGTAAAGAACAGCTCACAGAGAAGGTCTGCTATTTGCTGAATAGTGGATTGAAAGGTATCAATACCCTTTTCTTCACACCAGTCTGCAAATCTGTTAACCTTGTTGTTATATGACTTGAAGGTTGACCTCCTTCTCGCAGCCGCGATGAAATCAGCAGCCTGTCGAGAAAAGCCTTCCGACGTGGAACGTTGTTTGACAACATCCACGCAGTCAATTTGAACATTTCGGGACGCTCGTGTAGGAAGCGTCCCTTGGCCTGGGAGATTATGTTCGGAATCTCGGGCAACTGCACAGGATTTTCCACCAGCAGATCTAGAAGATCCGTGAACCACGCCCTGCTCGGCCAATACGGCGCTATTAGCAGGACCAGACACGGTTCCTCCCTGACCTTCACCAATACCTTCGGTAGAAGAATGGTGGGTGGATACGCGTAAGCGTGCATCCCTCTCCAGCTTATCGCCAGAGCGTCTGTATCGACGGCATTTGGATCTGGAATCGGCGAGACATATGTCATGATTTGAGCATTTTCCTTTGTGGCGAACAAGTCCACGTTGGGTTTGCCCCAATGCTCGAAGATCCGTCGTAGAACTGGAGGGTTGAGGGACCATTCTGTTGGCAGGATTCTCTGTCTGCGAGACAAAGCATCCGCCAGAATGTTCAATCGGCCAGGAATATGAGCTGCTTTCAAAACAACCGAGTAATTCCTGCACCATTGAATCAAGTGCCACACCCTGATGCACAGGGTGGGCGACCTGGTCCCTCCTTGGCGATTTATATATGATACTACTGTCGAATTGTCCGACCGTATCAATATCACCTTGCCCCTGATCATCGGAAGGAACTCTTCCAACGCCAGTTCCACTGCCATCATTTCCAACAGATTGATATGCAGCTGACTCTCCGGGAGAGTCCATGTGCCCGAGACCTGGTGTTCTCCCAGGCAGGCACCCCACCCTTCCAGCGATGCATCCGTGTAAACGGACAGCTGGGGGTGGGGTAGGTGCAGCGAAACCCCTATTAGGAGATTCTGACGCTGTTTCCACCATAGAAGATGCGATATTATCGGCTCCAAAACTGGCACCAGTTTTGACAGGGGTTCTGTTCTCTGTTTCCACAGAGACATCAGATACAACTGGATAGGTCTTCGCATTAGAGCAGCGTACAGGATAACCTGCTCCATGGAGACCATCATGCCCAACATCTGAAGGAACCGCCTTGCCTGAATGTGGTTTCCCACTCGAAAACTCCCGAGGATGGCTAACAGAGACACCACTCTGGGCTCTGACGGGTAAACCCTGCCCTCCTCGAGGTCGAATCGCATCCCCAAATAAACGAAATGTTGAGTGGGTGTCAACTCGGATTTCTCCTCGTTGACTATCCAGCCTAGATCTGAAAGTAACTTCAGAGTCAGAGCAGTATCCACGTTCAACCTGGCTGCCGAGTCTGCCTTGAGCAGCCAGTCGTCTATGTAGGTGTGTAGCGCCACGTTCTCTTTTCTGAGAAACGCTGTCACCGCAAGGACCACTCTTGTGAAAACCCTCGGAGCTGTCGACAGGCCAAACGGGAGAACTGTAAACTCCCATACTTGATTCTGAAACGCAAATCTCAGAAACTTGTGCCAACTCCGATTGATCGGAATGTGGAAATATGCATCTTTCAGATCGATCGATACACACCACATTCCTTTCCTCAATCCCGCCATTACCGACCTCGGTGTTTCCATCTGGAACCGAGGCGTATGGATAAACCAATTTAATGGCCTGAGATTGAGTATGGGTCTCCATCCCCCCGTGCTCTTGGGGACAAGGAACATGTTTGAATAGAAGCCTGGAGTGTTCCGGTTTGCTGGTTTTATTGCTCCCTTCAGAAGCAAACCCGACACTTCCTTTTGAACGGCTTCTAACTTGTCTGGCTCCCTTGGTACGGGTGTCCAGACTGGTGCCAAAGACAGATTTTGTGGCGGAAAGTCCCACCACTCCGGCATGTAACCCTGGGATAACCATCCCAGGACCACACTGTCTGACGTCACACCTCGCCAAACCTCAACGAAACACATGAGCCTTCCACCCACCATAGACGCCTCGACGTCTAACGGGGTTGTCCGGCTCGCAGTCCGCCCCCCCCCCCCCCCTTTCTTAACGAGAGAGAGTGAGAACCATTTCGTTCTAGGTACGACGGGTATAACTGGCACCGCTGTTCCTGTCGCACAGGTGCGGTCCAGGCGGATATGAAGGGAGCTTGCGTACCCTCAGGTACGCTTCGGCCCCTTCTGTCCGCCCTTTGAGGCCTTACCCGTACCCTTCCCCTTGCCCTTACCACCTCTAGGGCGGTCAGGAGCAACATTGGGGAGGGTAGGCGCCTCTACAGCCTTCCTGGGTTTCTTCGCCGGCGGCGGCTCCGAGAACCCAGCCGAAACAGACGTCGCAATAGGCCTGGCTTTCGCCTTGCCCTTATGCTTTTTCTGTTTCTTTGAAGGCTGTCCGGTTAGCGGCTTGCCCACAGCCCCTAGTGCGTGCGCTTGCCGCACCAGCTCTAGCTTGAGATTTACCGCTAACCGATTCTGCGCAATACTGGCGGTGTCCTCTAAGATGGCCCGCGCTTGGCCACCAAAGATGCTAGGCCCTGTCAGGGGCGTCCCAAGAAGACGCTCCCTGACTGCCGTAGCCGGACGCATATGGTCAATGACCATTTGCCTCCTGGACTTCGTCACACGCGCTTGCACCCTTGCCAATGCGTCCATTGACAGCACCAAGCCGTCATTAACGCACGATAGCGCCACAGGTGGCACAGGGTGGCCTGCCCCCGCTTCAGCCCACACCGACTGAAGTAGACGATAGGAGTGATTGACAGCGCTCATGGCTGCCCTCACACCCTCATCGCATAGGGCCAGGACTTCTTCCTGGTGTACCTGGGCCTTATCCACTAGTGCCGGACCGGGACCACCCGACCCGGCACTCTGGACGCCCAGTACCCATCGGTCATCCTCCGTGACCGACGGGACTACACCATACCTGTCGTATTCACCCCGCGGAATACGGCACCTTGCCCGCACCTCCCTGGAGGCCGCAGGGAGCTGACCCTTGGTCATTAGTTGTTTACTATAAATAGCATCCAACAAATCAATGAACCGTGGATCCAGTCCCACTGACTGGATCCGGGCCGCGGGCAAAATCCCCGTCCTAATCGACGCAACCGACGGACGGGGCGCATCTTCATCGGCCGTGGCCGAAACCACAGACGGGTCAACTCTGGCTAGCCACGCCAGAGCATCAGACCAGTCTAACTCCGAAGAAGATACCCCCGCAAACACGTCACCCGTTGACATGCTTACGGGTCTGCCAGCCATGGCCTCCCGGCCAGGAGCCACGGCTGACACGCCAGGCACTCCGCTACCACATGGTTCCGCCGCCACCCCATGAAACACTCCGGTCCATGGGGTAGGTCCGCACGGAAAACCGTACGGACCCGTAACCGTCGCGGAACCATAGCCGGCCACGGGCGCCAACGGCACCCCATGTCCGGCTGCCGGACCAGGCGAGATAGGTGAGTACCACGCCTGGCCCGGCACACCGGTTCCCCTGACGGCTGGTGACAAACCAAGCCGCGCGGAACCGGTGCACGGTAACGGATTGGCCTCAGCCGCAGGCGGAGCCGCTGACCTGGCTTGCGCCAAACCAGACAAATGGAGGCCGGTTCCGTCCAGGACGGAATCAACCTCCATATTCTCCACCTGCGGCTTCACGGGCCGCAGCAACCTCTCCTCCTCGGCCTCATCGTCTTCAGACTCCGAAGAGCCATCACTAGACGAATAAACCGTGGAGCCGTCCTGGCGGACGGCTCCCACACCTGACGGACCGGCCACCGCTACTGGACCACCCGGAGGTGGCCGCAGAGAGACAGAACCCGTCTGGCCGAAGCCAGACGGACCCGCCAGGGGGCCGTACGAGACGGCCCCCTCGGTAACCAGTCCAGAATCCTGTCCGAAGACAGGATCCGTACCAGGCATGGGGAGAAACTGCCCCCCAACCTTTGGTAGCAGGGATGACACCAGCGTGGGCAGAACGCTATGCAGAAAACCCTGCATAGCCGGACCAAACCACGCCGGCGGTGCCATCTCCGCCACCTCCAGCTGGGGACATGGAGCACCCCCACCGGCCGAACCGGGCGCTCCACGATTTCCTCTCGGACCGCCTGACCCCGCGTCAGACCCAGCCAAGTCCTTCTGGGCAAAGAACTTAACCATCGTTTCGACGGACCACACTGCACAAACATTACACCTATGATCTATATTACACAGGGCACACCTAAAACAGACATGGTCCTTGAACATTACACGGACAAACTTATGGCAGTCGTCACATGATGGCGGGGCTGGCTTGGCCTATAAAATAAGCACAAACCTACAATAAACAAGCGGAACGAGACACGGATGGAAGGCAGACAATTAATTTTCAAATATTTTGACTCATAAATTAACCGTAACCTCCCGCACCCCACCCCGCCACGTTACAACAACGATCGCATTGATTATGACGACAAGAACGCGGCGGGCACAACACACCCATAATAGATCCTACAGGATGTGTAACGGCTCCAGGAATCATATCACATAGCATTCAGGGTATATTTACTAATCAATATAAATTATACTCCAAACGAACGCAGCACGATATGTGAAGAAAACAACAAAATGTATAACAACTGCTGTCTCACACGGTAAAACCGCAGACCACGCATCTACTCAAGAATTTTGAAACCACCGATCATTGCAAACCGATCGTGATCGCACGTAAACTTGATCATTCTAAAGTTTCCGGTACCATTTTTTAGTACGCAGCACCCAGAACAAGATGCGCGAATTAATGAAAAAAATTTTCTTCACATAAACATCCGAGCGACCGGGTGTGACGTCACCCGCTCGGATTCTACGGAGAACGACGTCAGCCGATATTCGTGTTAGAAATACTGTAGCAAACACCTATTTTCATATCTGCCGATCGCCTGTTGGGGTTTAAAGAAGGCGATCGTCTGGCATATATCGTTGCTAGCACACGTCCCAGATTCTATGGGGTTAGAAATTGGAACATGCGACACAACGAAATTTAGAGACCTAAGTCTTTTAACTATGGATATAAAGAACAATACAACCTGGTTGTCTTGGGCGGTATTCTCCATAGTCCTTAGTTATCCTTTCAGAACACACAAACTATCACTGATTAAAGACTTAGATTCTTTTAAAAAACACTAAAATCCTTAATGCGAAAAGCATGTATTGCACTTGTTGCTATGCAAACAAGAATGAGCTCTATGGTAAACGGGTACTGGCAGTGGGGAGCCGGGTACCCGGTTCCCAGGAGTCGGTAAAGCTTTCTAAGTCTATAATCCTAGAGCCGCTGTCAGGGCCAGCTGTATATCAGAAGTAACAGAATGGTGAGTATTGATCGAAGGAGAAACAATGTTCCCTATATGTATGTCAAAAGAGAGGTTTCTGTCGACATGAACCCCCAAATCTTTTTCTACATCTGATGTTGATACAGGATGTGGATCAGGTGTATCTGTCATATAGTATTTGGTTTGAGGGTTATTTCTGCCGAAGTGCATGACATGCGTTTTGTCTGTGTTGAAAGATAGTTGCCATGTCTGCGACCATTTACATACTTTATTTATGTTTTCCTGAATCTGACTGGTAGCTGGGTTGCCGTACATCTTTGTATCATCTGCAAATATTTTGCAGTGGCAGGTTAATCGATTAGGTAGGTCATTTATATATATCAGAAAAAGTATAGGTCCTAGAACACTTCCTTGTGGCACGCCGCTGGTCACCTCAATCCAGTCCGATGATGCATCATTAATTCTAACTCTCTGGCTCCTGTTGCTTAAGTAGTTCCCTATCCATTTTACTAAATTTTCGCCAATACCATAGCTTCTCAGTTTTGTTTGGAGTCGTTGGTGTGGCACAGTATCAAAAGCTTTTGAAAAGTCTAAATATATTGCATCGACAGGTTCGTTTGAGTCAAGCATGGCTGTTAAATCCTCCAGGTATTCTAGTAGTTGAGTTTTACATGATCTTTTACGTCTAAATCCATGCTGACATTTGGTAAATAGATTAGCCGTTTCCAGGAAATTTACAATACTGTCTCTTATAAAAGATTCTAGGACCTTGCATAATGTAGAAGTGAGACTGATTGGTCTGTAGTTGCTTGGGTCATTCTTGGCGCCTTTTTTGTGTATGCAGCATACATTTGCAATTTTCCAGATGTCGGGTAAAATGGCTTCTTCAAGAGACTTGTTGCAAATTATGCATAGTGATGTACTAATTTCTTTAGCAGCTTCTTTTAGTATTCTCACTGGTATTTCATCCGGGCCATTGCTTTTGTTGGGGTTGAGTCCTTTTAGTTTATTTTCGATGGCAATAGGTGTTATTAATATGTCTTTTAGTATGGTACCATTGTTTCTGGGGTTAATGATTGGTGTAGAAAGAAGATTTTCTGGAGTGAACATGTTTGAGAAAAATGTGTTGAGAATGTTTGCTTTTTCTGTATCATCTGTGGTCATGTGTCGTTTGCAGGGTTACGTAG
This sequence comes from Chaetoderma sp. LZ-2023a, assembly GCA_034401795.1. Taxonomy (NCBI): domain Eukaryota; kingdom Metazoa; phylum Mollusca; class Caudofoveata; order Chaetodermatida; family Chaetodermatidae; genus Chaetoderma; species Chaetoderma sp. LZ-2023a. Next base: position 59,914,626 of record CM067373.1, read on the forward strand.
CTTGCTAATTGATTCACGTAGAACTGTTTTACTCTTGACATAGTTCCAAAAGGCTTTAGGATTTTTCTTACTTTCAGTTGCCACTTTACGTTCAAATGTCTGTTTTGATTTTCTGATGCATGCTGTTGCTTTGTTTCTAGCAATTTTGTAGAGTGTGTAATCTGTAGTTTTCTTAGTTTCATTGTATCTTTTGTATGCACGCTTTTTGCTATTGAGTGAATCTGTTGCCGCCCGATCAATCCAGAGGTGCTTTTTCTTGCCATGGTTTTTTGTTGTAGGTATATACTGTTCTTTCACTGTGTTCAATGTTTTGTGTAGGAAGTTCCAAGCTTCTGATGCATTAAGTTGGTGTAGATGATTCCAGTCAGTCGTTCCTAAGTCTCTTCGCAGTTCGTTATATTGTCCTTTGTTCAACAGTAGTTTTGGCTTAGCTATTTGTTTGCTTGTGCTTAAGATGTCAGGATGTAGTGATATTTGTAGAATGTCATGATCACTTTTACCTAGCGGCGGTAGGTGAGTTATTTCATGGACGATGTTTTCGTTGTTTGTTAAAACTAGATCCAAAAGATTTGAAGTCTGATTTATTCTATGTCGAGTCGGATTAGTAACTAGTTGCTGTAGAAAAATATCGCTGGTAGTATTAAGAAAAGCGTCTTCTTCTTCTTTTGGAGAAAAGCCTTTGTTCCAATTTATCGATGGGTAGTTGAAGTCCCCTACTATAAGAATATGGTCTGTATTTGCTGCATCAACTTTCTGTAGTAGATTTAAGAGGTTTTTGTTATTTGAGCCATCTGAGCTGGGACTTCTGTAGATGCAACCAATGATAATTCTTTCCTTTTGTTGTGTCGTCCATGTACTCCATACTGATTCGGTAAAGTCATCGTCATTCAAGATGTCACAGGATTGAGCATTTAGTGATACATGTGTATATATAATAACTCCCCTTGATGGTTTATTATTCAGTGATAGTTGGTACTCATCAATCTGTAGTTCACTAATGTTGATGGTTGTGTTTTTAGGTAAGGCTTCCGTGATTAATATGATTGCAGGGCGAATATTCTGTACTAGTGTTTCGAGCTCAGCTTTTTTATTAATCAAACTATCTGCATTTGTGTATATACATGTGTTCGTTACTGTTTTAGAATTTCCATTGTTGTTTGATTGTAAATGTTTTGGCAATTGATTTGTGCTAATTTCTGCCTGGGAATGTACATGCAGTTCAGTATTTGTGTTTGTATTGCTGTTGATAGTGTCTATGTTTGGCTCATCATCTGGAGTGGCTATGGACTCGTTGTGTAATAAACTGAAATGGTTTGATAGTTGGATTGGTACTTGTTTATATATGACTGGCCGTGTACCGGATTGATCGCAAAATGGTAAAACTAGCACCTCCATGTCCTTCCATTTCGAAAATCCTGTAAAAGGTAGTAATTTATGTAATCTTGGATGTTAGTGGATAGGAGATTTATTCCTGATTTGTTGGGATGGACATTGTCCCAGAATAACTCACCATATACTTGGCCCTCTTCGCTGCTGAAAATAAAAGAATGGTTAATCATGAAAGTCACAGCGAGCCACACCGCTAGGGATTCTAATCTTGTGTTGAACTCACTGACTAGATCATTTTCATATGGTTCGTTTGGGCGTGGAAGCAGTGATGATACAAATACCTGTGTTTCGGGTGACTGGCGACGGATTGTTTGTATGAGTGTAGTGTAGTCCTCTATCATTCTGTCAAGGCTCTTACGACCGATATCATTAGTTCCTACATGTACCACAATCCCATCGTATCGTTCATCGGCTACAGATTTCTCGATTTGGTATGTGATTTCGCTTATACGCGCGCCGCGTGACTACGACAAGTTCATTTTTAGTTTTTTCATTGGGAATTTCAATAAAAATAGTTTCAATAAATTCTTCATTCATTGACAGGTCATCTCTCAAATTATACTGTAAACTGTCCTTTATGTAGATGCCTACACCACCACCTTTTTTAGTTTTCCGATTGAAAATATCCGCCACCGCTCTAATTAAAAACGAAAACCGGTACCTATAAGTTTGTAGTAATTCTGACTAGTTTAAAACTAAACGAGACTATTTCATGCAGTCACCATCTCATGTATAACTGTATATTTCAACTACAGCTATCTGCCAATCATAACATTTTCGCCAGATTCGGTTCGGTGAATTACAGTCAAGTCGTTCGAGGGCAAACTCGTCAAAAGCATTTGTCGTCCAATAATCATCATCGTCATCATCATCATTTTACGAGGCATAAGCCCTTGACTTGTTATTGCCTCTGGAGTTGTGTTAGTATTGTATTACGAGTATAATAAACTTTCCCAAGTCAGGTAGGCCTACATCCAGAAGCTGGTTCATTTATATTGAGGAGCTGTTATCTCAATAGGACACACGCTCCCAAACATGCCAAAAACGTCACTGTAACCAAGCAGTTTAAAAGAAGTTTACCTGGATAAAATTGCCTGAATGTACCAATTCTCGTTATTGAAAGAGCAGCAAGTTCAAGTTCAAGTTCAAATTCATTTATTTTGACATAAAATGTACGGTTTGTAATTGCACAACAGGTGGTCCACCATCAGGCGCGCAGGGCTTCTAGTATATTAATTTGCAAGTTTTTTTCTTTCCATCCCGTCATGTAATAATATGTTTTTAGTTTCAAGATAACACCTGTTTACTTTCTTTCCTCCCACATTTGTCCCTAGCAGTCTAGTTGAACATCACCTACGAGATTAATGGTAGTATAAATTATATATGCACAACTTAATTATTATATAGACGTAGTTACAGCCGCTGCCACCACCACCAGCAGTGATGACAATCTATGTTTAGCCCTCTGTAAATTTAAACATTTACCCACCCGACCACCCTCCATCCCCTCACAGTGAAAAGAATATTAATTATTTTTCCAGTATGCACGGTTTAAAAGGTTAAAAGTGGACGTGTGTGCGCCATAGCTATAGGTATTATTGTAAGTTTCGTCAAATCTTTGTGATAACAAAAATAAAACGTTGATTATTAAATTAGAATTCTTTGATTCTCTTGAGTTATATATTCAGTAGTATTAAAAATAATTCCCAAATACATTTTCAAATGTTCTCAATGCTTATATTTTCATCTAGCCTGAAACACCATTAAGAAATGGTACTTCGGAACAAAATTAATTTTGCAGTGTGTTCTACAAAATATTACCATCAATGCCTAGAAGAATGTCGTTCACATGATGGAAAACTGTTCTACCACAATCATCTTGTAGTACCTTGAAGCTACCGCGAGGCAGTTTTGGAACAAGGACATGACTGCATGGGACATTTCCCCCATGATCGCACGCCAGAAAGAATTCAGCCACGTTTTCACTGGATCAGGATAGATGCCGCTGTGAAAATATGGACTGCAAAATGTATCCTGTGTCAACGCCGGATACGAAATCTTGTACCACTACTCTTCAATCCTATATAGTTGGATCACCTTTTGAACATGTTGCCACTGATGTCATGGGACCTCTAACAACCTCTGATAATGGGAACTGATTCATTCTTGTCTTTCAAGACTATTTTACTAAGTGGACGGAAGCTTTTGCGCTGCTAAATCAAGAAGCCACTATGGTTGTATAAACCATAGTAAATCAAGTTTTCTCCCACTTTGGAATCCCTCAGGAGTTACACTCAGACAAACACTCAAAGGTACCAACTTTGAAAGCCGATTATTCCAAGAACTCTGCTATCTGCTACATATCATGAAGACGCGAACTACATCTTTTCACCTGCCAGCGACGGCATGGTTGAACGATTTAACCAGATCCTCACCACCATGTTAACAAAGGAAACTCAGTTACATTGCCATGACTGGGACTTACGACTCCCTTTTGTCATGATGGCTTATCATACCATGCAGTCCATTCTAGTAACAGATTCACACTAACACATATGACGATAGGGTGCGAATTGTCACTTCTGCTTCATATATTAATGCTACATGCACCAGGGGAACTCAACTTCTTGGAAGTGTATAAACGACAGAAATGGACCCATGACCGTCATACATATGGTGAACTATATGCTATTAATGACCGCATCTGGGTTAATGGCCCAACCCTGCCTCATGGGGCTAGTCACAAATTTTGCTCCAAGTGGAAGGGGCTCTATACAGCCCTTCAGCGTAGGTCAGATGTAACGTACCTCCTATGTGCGCCGGATGACTGGGAGATCCTCCTCCACATTGACCGCCTGAAATCTTGTGTGGAAGCATGAGAAGTACTACCGCTGGAACGTGATGCTGCCCAGTACCAACTGACAGTAGATCTGCTACCCTTCCCGCTGCCATTCCGATCTATGCCCAATCTTCCAGATGGGGAACACAGTGCGATCGGCCTTGCCAGACTCGAGTGGATAGCGGGGAGTACGCGGGCAGGAAAACTGTACCTACGAGGAGAACCCGGGATGCCTTCGCTTTAGAATGACAGGACATGTAGGAATGAGGGTTTGTTTTAGCACAAACCACCCCAGTCCACGACTATCATCAGGATGACAGAAATCCAGCCCCGGGCCACATACGCAAGGTAATGTTTTCGGCTGAACATCATGCTCGGAGGTGGTATTAATACTCCATCCAGAATCACTTATTTCTACGGCGAACACCCAAATCTATCATCTAACGGGTGATATTATGCTCTGGAGATGGGTACCAAAGTCTTCCACCCCACCCACCTTCTCACCGCTGACATCTGCCGAAGACTATCCCAGTCTACCCCAGTCCAACGTCGACGGGTGATCTCATGTTAGGTAGATGGGTTCCAAAACTTGCCCCAACTATGAGCCTCTGACTTCTGCCATAGACACCCAACCTTCTCACCGATCAATGAACCATTGGATCAACTTTAGCACCACCACGGCTGCCTCTAAGATTAATATCATGAGAGCCCATTGATCTTCCTCCTCGGTGCAATTCCTCTAAGAAAACAATTTGAATGGATTTATACCACCACGAACTATGTCCTCTGCAACTATATCTTTGGATTGACTATATCTTTTCCACCAAACAATGTGAAAAGTCGAGGCTACTGTACATACAACAGGAAATAAGTACTCGGTGGCTAATGGGGGGGGGGGGGGGGTTGAGGCACTATTTTATTGTATCATAGGGGTCACTGTTTTTAATAAAGAAGCAAAGAAAAATTGATGGTTGCCCACCACACACGCACGCACGCACGCACGCACGCACGCACGCACGCACGCACGCACGCACACACACACACAAAATGTGAAAACCCGATCCCCAAAAAGCTCTGGCAAAAATCTAACGACCCTACGACCACCACATTCCCACTACCCTCAGGGGTATTGCCTTCAATAAGAGTATTGATGGCTATGGGGGGGGGGGGTATGTGATCGGGAAACCGAAAGGACTAGCCGAACCTGAACCGGTAATCTGCTCCCCAGAATGCATTCCAACCATTCTGGGGACGCCTGCCCATAAAGCATACACGATGGCGAAAACGTCTAAGACACGATTTGCCCTCTCTGTGCATGCGCTGGACCACTTGGAGAACTAAGAACTCATAACTACAGCTACAAATTCTTCCACCTCCAGAAATCTTCGCTCTGATTTCGACCACTTCAGAAGACCCCGCTGATCTGAAAAATCCTGCCTCGTCTCCTGACTGAAGTAGACTCGATTGTACAACGGCAAGACTTCGCCCACATGTCAGCTTGAATGATAAGTCATAGGTATAATGAACAGCACAAACAACGAGAACCATGATTGGCCGAGTAATCAAACAAACAAATTTTTAACTCAATCACAATCCCGGTTACTGACAAATTCTAACCTGATCTATGCAAGCTACATGGGCCAATGGCTGATGATTTGACCGAATATCATGCGTTTGCATAATCAGTTCTTTAACCCTAAAAATCGGAAGTAAAAATTTTTTTGTGTGTAAAATGATCAATTGAGAAACTGCATCAGATCACATAACAAGAGCTCTGCAAACGGCATATAATACCCAGCCATGATGACAAACCAATGAATGCGAGCTATCAGAAAATATTTATTTCTTCCTCAGACCAAAACCAGTCAGCCTTATGAAGTGACAAAGCGATCCATTAAATCATCAAGGAGGTATCGTCTGGAAACCAATTTTCAAGTTGGCCGCCACCGCCTGGCGACCATATTGGATTTCGGATTATTGTAAATTTTGATCAGTTTCTTCACCAGACACCCCTATGAAGTGATGTGACAAATGGTAACGGAGATATCATCCAGAAACCAACTTTCAAGATGGCAGCCCATGGCTGGCGGGCATCTTGGCGTTCCGATCATCATCAATCTCGATAGGTTTCTTCTCAGGACCTAGTCCAACCACCCTATGAAGTTTCAAAGCGATCCGACAAACGATAACGGAGTTACCATCCAGAAACCAATTTTTAAGATGGCCACCAGCAGCTGGCGGCCATCTTGGATTTCCGTTCATCGTCGATTTCGATAGTTTTTTTCCGAAGATCTAGTCCAACCATTCTGAAGTTTCAATGCGATCCGACAAACGGTAACAGAGTTATCATCCTGAAAACACTATGCCGACGATGATCCTAAACCCAAGATGGCCACCAGTCACCGGCGGCCATCTTGAAAATTACTTTCTGGATGATAACTCCTTAACAGTTTATCGGATTGCTTTGAAACTTCATAGGGTGGTTGGACTAGCTCTGAGGAAGAAAGTTATCGAAATCAACAATGATCGGAAATCCAAAGATGGCCGCCGGTGACTGGTGGCCATCTTGGATTTCTGACTATCGTCGCTTTCGATAGGTTTCTTTCCCAGACCTAGTCCAACCACTCTATGAAGTTTCAAAGCGATCCGATAAACGGTAATAGAGTTATCATCCGGAAACCAAATTTCAACATGGCCGCCGGTAGCTGGTGGCTATCTTTGATTTCGGATCATCGTCGATTTCGAAAGTCTTCTTCACCAGACCTAGTTCAACCACGATATGAAGTTTCAAAGCGATCCAATAAACAGTAACAGAGTTATCATCCGGAAACCAAATTTCAGGATGGCCACCAGTGGCTGGCCGCCATCTTGGATTTCGTATCATCGTCGACCTAGTCCAACCACTCTATGAGTTTCAAAGCGATCTGATAAACGGTAACAGAGTTATCATCCGGAAACTAATTTCAAGATGGGCGCCAGTGGCTGCGGCCATCCTGGATTTCGGATCATTGTCCATTTCGATAGCTTTCTTCCCCAAACCTAGTTCAACCACTCTATGAAGTTTCAAAACGATCCGATAAACGGTAACGGAGTTATCATCCAGAAACCAATTTTCAAGATGCCCACCAGTGGGTGGCGGCCATCTTGGATTTCGGATCATTGTCGATTTCGATAGGTTTCTTCCCCAGACCTAACTCAATCACTCTCATCCAGAAACCAATTTTCAAGATGGCCACCAGTGGCTGGTGGCCATCTTGGATTTCTGATCATCGTCAATTTCGATAGATTTTTTCCCAAGACCTAGTCCAACCACTCTATGAAGTTTCAAAGCAATCCGCTAAATAGTAGCAGAGTTATCATCTGGAAACCAAATTTCAGGATGGCCACCAGTGGCTGGCCGCCATCTTGGATTTCGTATCATCGTCGATTTTGATACATTTCTTCCTAAGACCACTCTATGAAGTTTCAAAGCGATCAAATAAACAGTAACAGAGTTATCATCTGGAAACCAAATTTCAGGATGGCCATCAGTGGCTGGCCGCCATCTTGGATTTCGCATCATCGTCGATTTTGATACATTTCTTCCTAAGACCTAGTCCAACCACTCTATGAGTTTCAAAGCGATATGATAAACGGTAACAGAGTTATCATCCAGAAACTAATTTTCAAGATGGCCGCCAGTGGCTGCGGCCATCCTGGATTTCGGATTATTGTCAATTTCGATAGCTCTCTTCCCCAAACCTAGTCCAACCACTCTATGAGTTTCAAAGCGATCCGATAAACGGTAACGGGGTTATCATCCGGAAACCAATTTTCAAGATGGCCACCAGTGGGTGGCGGCCATCTTGGATTTCGGATCATTGTCGATTTCGATAGGTTTCTTCCCCAGACATAGTTCAACCACTCTCATCCAGAAACCAATTTTCAAGATGGCGACCAGCCACTGGTGGCCATCTTGGATTTCGGATCATCGTTGATTTCGATAGATTTTTTCCCAAGACCTAGTCCAACCACTCTATGAAGTTTCAAAGCAATCCGCTAATCAGTAACAGAGTTATCATCCGGAAACCAATTTTTAAGATGGGCGCCGGTAGCTGGCGGCCATCTTGGATTTTGGATCATCGTCAATTTCGATAGGTTTCATCCCCAGACCTAGTTCAACCACTCTATGAGGTTTCAAAGCGATCCGATAAATGGTAACGGAGTTATCATCCAGAAACCAAATTTCAAGATGGCCACACGTATCATCGTCGATTTCGATAAGGTTCTTCCTAAGACCTAGTCCAACCACTCTATAAAGTTTCAAAGTGATCTGATAAACGGTAACGGAGTTATGATCCGGAAACCAATTTTCAAGATGACCATCGTCGATTTCGATTGGTTTCTTCACAAGACCTAGTCCAACCACTCTATGAAGTTTCAATGCGATCCGACAAACGGTAATGGAGTTATCATCCGGAAAGCACTCTGCCGGCTGACCGTCCGCCCAGACGGACGGCGCTATTACCTGAAAATGAATGCAAGTGACACTGTTAATTGCGCGTAATGTCATACATAATAAATTTCAGAAATATTAAGATGCATTAAGATCAAGAACTATTATGACAAATATGTTCCTGCAAAATTAGCATTTGTTTTATCAGACGGAGAAGTGTTTTATGCAAATTGTCAACGACCAGTTACATTACGAACACATAGAGTCAAACATATTTTGAGAAAAACGCCTGTGAAACAACCATTGGTAAACCTAAAATATTTTACAATCTGAACACCACAAGAATTAGAAATACACATATACACAGTCCGGTATTTTTCTTTCCGTCAGCTAACGAGGTCAGAAATATCACAATTCTGTTGGGTCACGAAGAGGGATAAGTGTATTTAATATGAGCCAAGGCCTTTCATGACACCAGACACTGTTAAAACTATGTACTGCACACTTGTCCTCCCCCATCTCACCTATTGCAATGCTATCTGGAATGCAGCACACAAGAGCAAACTAACAAAACTTCGAAACCTTCAGAAAAAATGCATAAAACTCTGTACTAAACCAGCTGTGGGCCAGAATATTTTCAAAACGGCGACATTACTTAAACTTAAAGACATAGACAAATTATAGATGTATAATATTGTAAGAGACTTTCACCACAATGCATTGCCACAAACCATAGCGTCCAACTTTACATTCAACACTGACACCCCCAGACACAATACAAAAAATAAACATAATCTACATACACAATTCACACGAACAGAAACAGCAGCACAACGCATTTCAATAACAGCCACAGAATTATGGAACAGCACCAGCACAAAGCTACGGGAACAGATCCTAACTAGAAAATCCTTTAAGAAAATTGCCGACTGACGGATACTGATGTGTAGTACATTTGTACTTGTCAATGTATGGATTCACTGATAATCAACCCTAACTAAAAAAACATCAGTCGACAAAACAAAGCAAGTTACTACTACTACTACTACTACTACTACTACTACTACTACTACTACTACTACTACTACTACTACTACTACTACTACAAGATCTATTTATACAAAGTGTCAAATGATAACAGATGGTTGTCTATCCTGCCAATCTGGTGTATTGGCAAAGCCAAGCGCTATTCCAGTCATTGCGAAAGTATTCCTCATCATCATACCCTTCGAGCACTGGTCTGACATGGTCATGTCACTGATGCGAAGACTGTCCATGCCCTGGAGTTCCTCTAGGTGAGTCTTGGGATTTGCGACAACGTCCCTTGTATGCTTTCTCGGGGCTCCCCCACAAATGTTGCTGGCTGGAATGGCCAGCCGTCTACTTGGAGACGTGTAGATCTGGTCAGGAATTCCCAGCATGGCTGTGTGGCTGTAGCTGACGAAACTGGGTAGCTGGACCGACCACCTCTGGAGAGTGCCAGCAGCGTGTAATCTTCCCTATTGTTGTTGTCTACATGTTGTGTTTCAGTGGCCATATCGGCTGGCAGTGTTTTCTTTTCTTAGTCAGAGTGGAGGAGGCGGCTGCTGAAGTATGCAGTGGTTCCTTTTTAGGTGGTGGCAGTGGCTCTGGTGAGGGCGTTGGTAGTGGTTCTGGTGACGGTGATGACGGTGGTTCTTTTCATGGTGGTGTCGGTGGTTCTGGTGATGTCGATGGTTCTGGTAAAGGTGATGACAGTGGTTCTTGGTACGTGCAGCTTAGACGTGTGCTCGCAGGCCGGCAGTGAGTGTGCAGAAAGGCAGAAAGGGCCACAGTTAACTCTCTTTACCGCAGGTGGCTTTCAGTCTTTCCTACCTGCATTCAAGCCAAATTCGTTTTAAGTGGTTCTCTCTCGGGTGCTTGTGTAGCAGGGAAAGGATAGGATGCAAAAGTGAAGACACGTGAGAGGTATTATTCTATGTTCAATCCAGAGGCTCTGTGCACTGTATTTTCCGTCTGCTGAAGGATGCACAATGGGGTGGTGAGGGGACGAATTTGCATCCTCATCATCTGATGAATCGTCATCATAGCCTAGGATCATTGCACGAAAGGCGGGAGAGCCTGCTAGGCGGCATGAAGCCATCTCTCAGGCACTTAACCGGGGTTCCAAGGAGCGGATCTTTCTGAAGCGGGGGAGAGACAGCAGTGGTCTTCCCAATGGTCATTATGTCACTAAAGGTAACTTATCATCCAGTATGTCTATAAGAGGTTTTCAGTCGTGAGAGTCGCTGGTGCTAGTATTAGTTCTAAATGTTCTGCTTAAGGTGAGATAAGGGCGTGCTTGCTACTTTAATGTGCGATTGGGGAGGGAAACCTTCGATGGAAGTTTTTAGTAGGTGCCGCCTGGTTGATCTGATGCTCTCAATAGGTGTCCAGAGGTGGCCAAGTGGTTCAAAAAGAAAAAGCAGTCGCTAGTCGATGGAGAAGATCAAGCCATGGTGGATTCTCTTCGGGCTATGCCTAATGTAGGCTGGAGGCTGTAGTGCAGTATTTTATGCGGCAAGACCTTCTAAAAAGGATGGGACAAAGGCCATTAGACCCGAACGAAGAATCAAAAGGATGGTGGAGGAAATAGAAGCCTTAGAACAATATACAAGAAACGGGAAAGCCTTTTTGGCAGAGGATTATGCATTTGTGACCGCAGAACTATTCTGAAAGTTCACGTTGTGCGAAGCACAAAGGACACCACCCACAAACTTGCTGGCAAAGGTAGACATCCTTCTATATATAAGTAACAAAAGGTGACACCACTAACGGTGCTAGCTTATATCTTTCACTTTGAGCGGAGCACAAGATTGCGATCCGAAAGTGATGGCTAAGATAGACAATCTCTTTTTGGAAACTCCTAAATGAAAAAAGGCAGCTTTTAAGAGTGGAAGAAAAACAAACGTTTGAGGCGGTATAACTATGAATCTGTAAAGAAATAGAAAACTAGATTGGTAAGTACATTTAAGATTTAACATACACTTTTCAAGTCCTGGTAGAATGGCAAAAGTAATTCATCGCACAGTCCCATGGATGCGGTGTCTAGGTTTTGCCATTGTGGACGTTGTTGTTTTCAAACCAGCCTTGGCAGATATATTCCCAAGGCACAACGTTTCATGGTGACTTAGTCCTCGGTGGCCGGAGATCACAATGGCAGGGAGACAGAACTTCTTAGAGCGGGAAAAGTCTGGGTGGATCCTTGCGAGAAAGCAAGCACAGAAGCGGTGGCAGCAAAAGGCATCTTTCGCATGATGTTTCGCCACAAAGAGTTTTTCCAGAGGTGGAAACATGGAGCGACACAAAGCAGAACTTGGTTGGAGACTCGAACCGAATGTTGAGTTTCAAAGTTCTTCTGCAGACGGTCAGCACAAGCTGGTTCATCTACGACAGTAGCTGGTTCAGTCTTTCTTCCATATCAGGGGAAGGTGTGGAGTTCCCGTACACAGGTCTATTTGAGTAGCACAAGGAGATAGCGGCAGAAAGTCTGTTGAGGCACGGAATAATTTAGGCTGTTAGTTTGCTGCTTCCTTTAGTGTTCATTCAAAAAGGAGGTCGAGCGCTGGTGGCTTAGTAGTTGTCACTCACACTGAGCAGTCAAAGTGTGGAAAGTTGCATGGTGAAATCCACAAGCGAAGCAAGTGAAGTGGGAACAATAAAAAAGGCCATCAAGCGGAGTCAATGTCGAATCATCAGCGCTAAACCTGTCTAGGTGTGGTCTTGTTCAATGCAATGATGGCTGCTTTTATACCTAGCCATCTCTGCATCTCATCTTCTGATGAATGGCCAGCGTCTTAGGTGTGGTCTTAGCCAATCAGGGGTCGCTAAGGCAAGTTCACGAGTTTAGCAGCATCAGATCAGGTGTTAGCCGATCAATTGCATGGCTAAGTTTTTTAGTTCTTTATCCATGGTGGATAGCGTTTGACGTCAGTCTTATGGGTACTTCTTTCTTAAATAGTTTCGCAGCTGTTGTCTTGGGAAACCAGAATTTTCCAGCTTTATAACAGTGCTGAACAATCCTGGAAACATTGTGATCATAGGCCATTATTCCGAGGAAGAAGTCGTGCAAAGATAGTAGATACATCCTAAAGAGTGTTTACCCTGTCAATGGCATCACATGTACATTGCCATGTCCTGCCACGTGAGAAAACCTGTCTGTTACGGAGGTACTCTCAGTGGCCCGGCGAATGCGCAGAGGAGGCAACTTGTGTTTTAGACATTCTTGGCTCCACCTGTGCATTGAGGTATTGCGACCCATCGGGGTAGCCGTTGAGTAGCCTGGGGCAGCGCTTACTGGCTCCGGGTTGGTTAGTCCTTCCTGTTACCCGACCACAATTATCACGATTATTATTATTATTATTATTATTATTATTATTATTATTATTATTATTATTATTATTACTATTATTATTATTATTATTGTTTTGCCGCTAATCTAGCGGACTACTGCTACCCTCACCCTAATGGAGAACTATTCAGCAACTTCATCGAGTAGCAGCAACAGCAGCAGCAGCAGAAGCAGCAGCTATCAAGGGGTGGGGGGGATTGACTCAACGTCAAAGTTATGTTTAAGTTAATAATGTCATTAGAGCTTCGTACCTCTGAGCATTTGCACGACAATACCTTTGGAATTGGGGAATCTAAGACGATCTCATAGATTTCCACTATGACACCCGTCATTTAGACGATAACATTAATTTCCTAATTAATAATTTAGTCGATAGCCTCTTAACGGATGAGTGTGAATGCATTCCATTAGAGTTCGATCTAACGTTTAAGTGCACATTGAACTCTGACGTAATGCATTCACACTCATCCTTGTCATGACCGCTATCACCCTCAACATCAACGCAATCAGAACCACCACCACCACAACCATCACTAACGCCATCAAACGCTTCATTAACATTCTCAGCCACATTATCATCGTGATCATCATGATCATCATCCTCGGTTACATTATCGACATCATCCTCATCTACATTCCCCGTACTTTATAAATCATCCGAGTTATTAAACTACCACAAGCATAATTATGCCAGTTGCAACAATACACGTCATCGGTTAGGGGTGGGTGGGGTGGGATTAATGGGGTGAGGTTAATGAGGTGGGGGTGGGGGTGGGGGTGGGGGAGTAATGAGGGGATTGTTAATGTGATAATGGCTCCGACGTCGTAGCTAATGATGTTAATGATGAGCCCTATAACCGAGTTACTTGTAGCGTTAACGCAGACATGCATACGCAGGACAAAATTGACAAGATATTATCCATAACTGATGCTAAATCGGGTCATTCTAGAAAACTTTAAATTACTGAACAACAGTACAGATTCAGCTTTAACGAAGACGCTATACGTGCTAAAAACCTAGTAGAAGTTTCTGATAACGTGTACGCCATATTCGAAGGGACATTAGGCCAGTTTTACACTAACATGAATGCCAGTCACGATTACAGTAGGGCAACTACTAATCATGCTTCCATAAACGCTCCATTCCACATGGATTTTAGGCAAATAACCGAGCCAACCGCCTTCTCCATTACTGATGCTGTATCCGAAGTCAGTCAGTTCCAGAGAGACATTTGCCTGGACTCTGAGTTTAGTATGGACATTTTTCATGTTCAAATGACTAGTGGGTCTGGGTGGAACGGTAATCTGGCCAAATTTTATCTCGTTGACGTTAATCTCGAAGCTCCTTTGAAAACAAGTTGTATCATGGTTCATAATACAGATAACTTATGGATGGCCCACTCTGTTGTAGACGGATTAAGTTATCTCTATCCTAGCACGTCAAATGGCGACTGCGGAAAGGTTAGGCGAATTTATAACCATTCGAGTAATGGAGAACACTCTGATAATCATTATTAATGTGCTAAGTCTCTCAAACTTCACGTTAGTGGAGGCATACATACCGATTAACCGTGTGGCTTGGATGCTTTGAATGCTTTTTAGGACACTTTGAAACCTCCACCCTCCCTCAGGGTCTACAGTAAAGATGATAATAAAAAATGCGCATACCGAGGGGCCGATGTGTGCACAGAGATTCTGGCTATTTATCTGTATGATGATCATTATGTACGCAGTGCTAAGGGTTTGCTGGGTCGAGGTTATTATTGGGATCAGTGCGACGTAGGTTATGACCACCGAGACAAAAACTCTTGTATTCATCGTTGTTGTTTATATACGGCAGACCCTCCTTGCAGACAAATTATTAATCCACTCTGCGAGAATTGTCGTAGATGTTTTTAAAATGATGGAGTCTAAGAATTGCGACAAACTTAAGGCCTGCCTCAATTGTTACAAGTTGCTTAAGCTCTCCGATTCGTGTGATAAGCACGTCTGCGGGTCTGGAAAATGTCCGAGTTGTAAGTTTGACGTCAATTTAAACACCCACATATGCTATGTGGAGTGATATAATCAAGAGTAGATGAGCTTACGCGAAAAGCATACAGCATGGAAAGAATGATGCCGGTACTCCGATACCTCAACATTTCATTTCTACCATTTTGAAACTAATTATGCTACGAAATATCACAAGGTTATCTATGTCGTAGTGCTGCTAGCGTGTGTTCTATGCATAAAAAAAAGAAGAAAACGTGCTCTATGCGTAGCTAAGCCACTATCAGAACATTGTGACGCTTGCGATATTAGTTGTAGAGAGGTTTCTTCAATGGTAACGAGTCTCTAGTAGATTTTATGAAGTAAACTCATGTAAGCGCTCTACTCGTAAAAAGCTAATGTTGTTCGCTTTCGTGATTATATAGTTATTGCTCATAACAACCAAAGATTCGATTTACATGTAGTGATGGGATGGTTATTTAGAAATACCAAGATTAAGCCTGACAATGTAATTTTGAACTGTAACAAGTTTGTGTTCCTAGACGTCGGTGGCATTCAGTTCAAAGACAGTCTAGCATTTCTACCATGTCAGTTACGTCAGCTACAGGCCATATTCGGTATAGATAGTGAAAAAGTGTTTCTCCTTATCTATTAGACAGTAATGAGTACTTTGCTTGCGTAGGTTTGTACCCCCTGTTGGCGTTTACTGGGCTGACGGTATGTCCATGTCAGCGTGTCAGGAATGTGACAAATGGTGCGCATGAAACTTTACTATAGGGCAGATGCGGATATTCCACACATGGCCTGTGTTAGGTTTCATGTCATGTTTATCAAGGAGACCATCACGCCTTTTGTATCTTTGGTAATTATAACGCTAGCATTGCTATGTACTAAGGTGTTCAGGGTAATTACCATGTGCTGCCGAGCATAAGCTTGTAGTGCCCCCACCGTTTTCGGTTACGCTACCCTACATAACAAAAACGATTACTTAGTAGACGGTTGTCAGTGCTTGGACTAGGTAGCTCATTCTAAGGTGGCATGTGGTAATTCAGCACGCTCTACGGTGAACCCAATGTGTTGGGTAGACTGCTCGACAGGTACTGCCCTAACAATGACGTGTACTTCGAGCACTATGGGTGTTACGTACATGTGTGCCCTAAATGTCTACCTCATAACTGTGCTACTGCACACTCTTTTTTAAATAAGAGACTTATCAGAAGGCTCTTTCTAAAGCACGTCATCTTAGACGTATGTGTATTAAAGTGGTCGAAATGTGGAGTTGCGAGTTTAAGTCCATGAGACTTAAAGATCCTAGCATTAATGCTTTTCTGAACACGAGGACCTACCATGCGCCCTTTATACCCTGTGCTGCTCTTTATGGAGGCTGTACTAACACAATCTGTTTACATTATAAGGCCTACGTGAATGAGTACATAACATAGCTGGATATCACATCAATTTATCCTTATGCATAGACGAAGCGCAGGTACCCTCTAGCTGTCCCAGAAGTTACACAGGCACCCGTGCTAGGCCAAATAACCATTCCATAATTATTCTGCAAAACGTGCAGTCTTTCCTATTCAAAGACCCTTGTCCTCCTCAAACAGCATGCTCTTTGATTATCTTTACCTCCCTAACTGTTATGGGTAACGTACAGAGTGTCAGAGATTGACTTTTCAGTAATGTGTTCCCGATTGCTTAACATCATAGACATTTCACACCAAATATCTTCGTCCAACACAATTCTTAAGTACAGTCTATTTCTCGTCACTTGAGTTAGAGAATAGGCCTATCTGACAACTATCTAGGTCAGAACGATCGTCATTAGCCATTAACCTCACGTGTACTAAGGTTCTGGAGATATCATAGCTTCCACCATCCTGATTGTCTATATATGTACGGTTTGCGTGTACTTAAATTGAGTTCGTTAAGGGACCACTTTCAACGACATTCGACTTCAGAATATGCCAAGCATTGTCAAAGAGCTTACCGTGTCTAAATCTAGGTTTCATCTCACTGCTGCATGGAGACGTAATGTACCAACCTATATTGACATAATTGTGTTTCGTTATGATAGGAACTTTTAATGGGGGTTCTAGCTCGTAAACATAAACTAGTTTCACTATTCTATGACTATTCCTAGCTTTACAAACAGTTTCTTCAAATATAGGCATCATCTTGGTATATATGCATGATTACTGTATTCTGCGGCTGTAGTAGTAGAAACATCCTACAGCTGCAATCAGTCCTTGTTCGCTTTTGCCCACTGTGTTTTGTCTTCAGCCAAAATCCTTAGCTTCCTCAGGCCCATTCTTGATTTGAGTGTACCAAGTCCTGCTTGCTTGAGGTCACCTCGTGGCATGTTTAGCATATTTATGCATCGACATCATCCTTAGCACATGACCAAACATGGACCATCTTTGCAGACAGCGACAATGTATTACACATCTTTTATAGTGCCTCATTGGAAATTATGTTGTCTGGCCATTGGTGTCCAGTGATGTAGGTGTTTGCGGTGGCTGGCATCGAGCTGCCTTTGGAGCTGCCCAGCTGTTACAGTTATACAGCATCAAGGATACGCAGGTTGCATTGTATAGACGTAGTCTTTTTGTCAAAGGCATCTTTGATCTACGAATCACTAGCTTCCAGAAGGACTGGAAAGCTATGTTCCCTATGATACAGTGTGCAGCAATGACAGCAGTACTTCAAAGCAGTGAGCCCAGGATATTACTTTTCCTCCATGGTTCACCGCCACGAAGTGGATCGCCATTTTCTGTAGTTCCATGCTTTGTAGATAGGGATATGTGGGTGAACTCTGTTTAGAATTCAATCATAAAGGGATTCTCAATATTTAGTTTGCTTGCAGCTATTGGGAGAAGTTCGTCAAGGTGTTTTTTCCCCTCGTCTATGAAGTCCATATCGTCATCATATTCCATCTCTAGCAGCATACCCGGTATGGGCACATGGAGGTTTGGTCTTGTGGAATTTTCTCGCACAGATTTCAATGCAGCAGCAAGGTAACAGGTGAAAACCACAAGGGACAGACCATCTCCCTGTTGGAAGCCGATTGGTGTCTCAAAATAATCTACATACTCCAATGACTTGACTCGTACTCTCAGCTTGGTGTTTGCAAGGAGTAATCTCACTAGTCGTAGCTCATCTTCATGGCAACTGGCCTGGCGTAGTACAGCTAGCATCTTTCAGCATTTAATTGTGTCGAAGTCTCGTGACATATCAATGCCCATTTTGTGCAAATCCCAGTGTTTGGACATGACTACTGACACAAGCATGCATTGAGCCCAAACAATGTCTGCGCAGATGCGTCCACGTTTGAAGCCACTTTGACATGATCCGGTGAAGTAATCGATTTTGTCTCGAATGTGGTATAGAGTAACATTGGATAAGATTTTTCGTATACTGTTGAGGAGAACAATGGGCCGCACATTGGCTGGGGACCATGTGGCTTCTTGGGTTTAGGGTGCCTTAAACTACAGTATCGATGGGAAGGTGATCGGTAAACATTCTAAATGTACTATAGTGCATAAATACTCCACGGCTGGTAGGATAGATGCTACCAACACTAAATTCATGTAAGTCAACTACAGGTTCCTCATTGCGTTTCATAACTCTTACATATTAATTGTCGCTGAGATCTGCAAGCACTTCGCAACCCAAAAAGTATGCTGAATTCATCGTGACTATTATAGAAACTACTTAATCTCTGAAAAACGTTGTAAAATTATGCTTTTTTCAAACTTTTTATATCCTTATTACTCCCAGTGTCACGTGAGCTACGCATCCGAACATGTCTGAACATGTTATAATTCTACAAATAGGGGGCGACAATATGGGCGTCGATTCTGATTGGTCGAGAGAATGATGATGTCATCAATATTTGAATTACGCCACCCCAGAGTTTAAGCCACGCCCATTTTCATGGAACATTAGGCCCAGCAACGAGCCAGCTGACATCACATGATCTGACAATGGCGAGGGTATCGACGGCATTAGGTCATGCCCCAAGACCTCCGCCCATGCAAGACCTCAGGCCATGCCCCTTTCATGGGTCATTAGGCCCGCCAATGCGACAGCTGGCATCAATAGATCTGACCTACACCAGGGTGAGTAGCATTACAATCAATTTTTTTACGTTTTGACCCCACCCTCACCCACCCCTGGAGGCGGGGCCAAATGTAAATATGCTCATCTACTCCACGTTGATATGGATAATCCATAGACCAAATTTTGTTGAAATCTGTCTAACGGTTTTGGAGATGCGTTACAAACAATTTCCGCAGGTTAAAATTTGACCTTTTGACCCCCTCTCCCAAACCCTGGTGGCCGAGCCAAATCTAAATTGCCGCTTGCACTCCGCAATCATATGGGTAACTCAGATATCAAATTTAGTTGAGTTCCATCTAACGATTTCAGAGGTGTTGCGTTACAGCTGATTTGACAGTTTGACCCCTGCCACGGCCCCCCCCCCCCCACTGGGGTCGGAACCAAATCTAAATATTGTCTTGCAGAGCGGAATCTTATGGGTAACTCACATACCAAATTTAATTTAATTCCACCCAATGAGATAACATGACGGACGGACGGGCGGAGGCGATTACAATATCCCCGACGTTTTAACAAATTCTCTTTTGATATGATGAAAGATACTGCGATGAGATTGATACACTCAAGTTTCTTTGAAATCGGGTCATTGATCAAGGGGTTGTGTTTTAAAGTTTTCCAGAGACAATGGATCAATAAAAATTCTAAATACAAGTTCTGAAGCCTACCTTTCCAGCAAAATTTGATTAACCAATTGGTTTAGGAGATACTATATAAGGTGTTTCCAAATAATTTTGGAAAAATCTAAGATGGCCAAGCGCTTTAGTAGATAAGTTTGAAAGCAAACGCATGGAATAAGCTCACTTGGCCGGCCATTCTTTCTGACCAGGTGAGCCGAGACACGAAGCCTCGTCTCCGTGTAACACCGTAATCACTACAGATGTGACATGCTGTGGGATATGTATGCCCTTTGGAGCCAAAGTGAAGACTTGCAGATAGAACATCTGCAACTCTCCTTGTTGTCTCCTAAATGCGTATGATTATTAAAGAGGCGTGCCTTCATGCCGAAAATACGTTAACATACTGGCCCCTCATCTTGCTGCGTCAGGAAAAGCGACTGAACTACTTTTTCTGTATGAAATGTTGGTAGGAATTTTCGCACATCATGTAAATATGATATCTCGGGAAGCACTAACTGCCACTAAATGAGTCGCGTTGGCTCTTAGTATCTTCGTAATCCCTGTATCAGTAACTTGATTGCAGGTATATTCAAACCAAATCTGGGTCGCCAGCTGCTCAGACACCAACATTTAGTTGATATCTAAACATTATTGTCTACATTTTATACCGTTTCAGACGAATCAAGCAGGATTATTTTTCTATTAACTATTCTTCATACTGAACACAATACGCTTTGTACCGTACAGCTCATAAATAACTTCTCATGTTTCCAAAACAAAATAAAACATACTGTTGAAATGAGCTGTATTGTATCATCTCATTTTAGAGTAATTAATACAGTTTGGTATAAATATGGTATTTCTAGCCTCATTTAGAGATCCAATTCCATTTACCACCCACTATTTACAGTAACAACGATAAGACGATGTAAAAGTAAGTCAGGGTATATTTTTTAGACATTCGAATTCAATTATTTCACCATTCAGCACACTATTCACGCCATACATACCCACAGTTCCGCCAACACCCGGACTACGGGAGATAACTCGTGTAATAAGTAAATATTCAACTATCGAAAGAAAGATACATTCGTTAGTTTTCTGTAATACGAATTATCCCCCTTGGAATTGTTGAACGGAATAAACATGATCTGCATACATAGAAATCTAATAAGAGTAGAATGACTATGACGCGCTCAAATGCGGAATTTCAGTTCAGTATTTTATCGTAATCGCCAAACTTAGCTTGTTGCTAATTCTATTACGTAGTTGAATAAAGTGTCAAATTAATAAAGCCAATACAAGTTTATTTCTGATAAAATTATATACATTTGTGTCTGTTCAATTTCTCTTCCAATTACCAAAGGAGAATTTACTAACTTTTGGAGGGTATATATGCTGTTGATCATCTGCGTCAGCCCGTCTGAACATGCACAGTTGCATTTTACTGAACTCACGTCACCGGAGGTCGGGGCAATGTGTTCCACAGTGACGGTATGCGCATGCCCCTTCTACGCTTATATACGCATGCGCATACCGTCACTGTGGAACACATTGCCCCGACCTCCGGTGACGTGACTTCAGTAAATGCAACTGTGCATATATATATATATATATATATATATATATATATATATATATATATATATATATATATATATATATATATATATATACCAGAATGTAAAAATTGTGTGTATATAAATTCATAAAATCAATAAATACTTTAATTATAAATAATTATAATTGTAGTTAAACGGAATCACAACGTATTCTATATAAATTAAACATTAGAATTTAAATATTCTATATTACTACTAAAATTCGATTCTAATTACTAAAATTCATAAGATATATTTAAACATAAACGGTCTTGACATATTTCATCCCGTTATATAACAAGACGAAATAAGCCAGGATATAGTAATTTTCGCAGGGCAGAGTCAGAGAACTCATACTACCCAGGATACTGTCATGATTCCTACCTTGCGCGCAGTAGATAAAACGCTCCAACACGCTCTGCGCGTGAATATCGGGTTTTTTCGGTTTGTATATTATATGACGAAATTAATGCGAAAACAGCAGATTGTCAATAGTTTGCGGATTTAGCAAAACGTTTTGAAATGTTTTCCCCACTGAACGCAAGGCAGCTGTCTAATTTGAAAGCAATCTGACCGAATGACGTTGTTACCAATCTTACCATGCACTGACAGCAACGATCTTCAGTTATGTTGATTTCAAAATAGCCACCATATAGGTGTATACTAATAATAAATTTCATTTTAAAAACACCTACAACAAATCTTGTATGAATAACTATATACTATCTGTCTTTCAGCAGTAGATGGTAATCAGTAGTAACCTTACACATTTATATGCCTACAATTAGTGTAATGCACCTTTCCATTTTAGCTATGCCCCGCCCATCTCTAACTAAGCGCCACCACACCACGCTCGTGTTGGGATCAATCGATCCCTGAACTCTCTGACTATCAATTTCCAGAAAACTATACAGGTAACCTGTTCCTATGGCAGCAACAGCGCCCAATCAAATGAGTCACAATATTCAACAGCATGTTTATTAAATAGTAGAGACATACAATTCGTACAACGTGCCAGACTATTAAGTGTTAAAGACGGGCTGAATCGAATTATTCATGACCTCATAATTATTACGCCAGAATACACGTCACGAAGTTGATTATGATGTCATATGATTGAGTGAGAAAATGGTTTCATGAATTGGGGTGGACCGTGGTTCAAATGTTGAAAGCCGTTAACTGTCTGCCCTGCCTGCCCGCTGAATTTCTATAGATATACAGACTCAGGGTTTATACATACTTGAAAAGGACTTGGATTTTGGAATGTGCCTTGAAAAGCCTTGAATTTGAGAATTCCCTTGAAAAGTACTTAAAAGTTGTTTTAATGCATTGAAAAGCCCTTGAATTAAACATTTCAGCCCAAATTATTTTCATTGAGTACAAAAGTGTTGCCATGAATCGTCGTCAGTCACAATGAAGGAATTTCCTTCTCAGACTCAGAGCGTCTAATATTTTTAAATATTTGCATCCCCTTGTAAGTTGCATTGCCAGGCGATTCCCCCATCCCATGCCTCACCTTCATTTCCCACCCATGTCCATTGTCCGGCCTTATATCAGGCGGGCAATAAGACCCTTGAAACTTTGAAATTGCTGGCATGAGAGTCCTTGAAAGGTCCTTCCATGAAAAGGTCTGACAGCTGTGTGAACCCTGAGACTACATTTTCCATTGGGCTAAACAATTTGAACGAAAGCTGTTGGCAGCCAAAAGACCAACAACATTTTGTTAAATTGTTTTCAAAATATTCAGAAGGTTCAACGTTATTGCCTACTGAAATTATTGTTTGGTGGCTTATCATCCACGGTCCTGGAAGGAAGCTGTTGGATTCCTTTAATTAATGTGTCTGAATGCTATATGTTGTTCCCTAAATAAGACAGCTACGCTATTTTCAAAATATCTAATAGCTTTTCTCTATGTGAGATTGCCTTTAAATTGAAATACTGTTATTTGATCTGTTATTGAAGTGAGAGAGCTAAAGGGGGGTAAATTAATGATTTTAAATGCGACATTATATTCAAATTTATAGTCAGCATTGCCTTTAAGAGTGACAATTTACCACTGGAATGACTGGCGCGATTATCGAGCCATTCATTCCAGTGGTAAACTTTAAAAAATAGTCTTCTCTTTGTTCGCAAATGGACATTTCTCAAGACCACTACAGTAGCCGGTTTTTTTTGCTGATATGAGTGTTAAAGTGTTAATTGCTTCCAATGATTTATCCCTTTAACACTCAAGTCGACCAAAAACGGATTCTGTAGTGGTCTCGAGAGAAGCCCATTAGCAGACCAGGATAAGGCTATTTTTGACAATTTATCACCGAAATGACTCACTCGAAATTTGAGCGTTAAAGGGTTAACATATATTACCAAACAGACAACAACAACAACAACAACAACAACAACAACAACAACAACAACAACAACAAAACCATTTTGAAACGTGTTCCTTTCCGAACGGAAGGCTGCTGTTTGTCCAAAAATTTGTAACCAGGACTTCCGCCGTAACCGTTGGAACACGAAAGATCGAATTCGAAAACTCAGATAGTAACTATTCTGATGTCCAAACTGTTGAATATTCTGATACTAATTTGACTAGAAGCTGTTGTTTCCCATGACAACAGCAGGTTATTGCCAGCAACAGGTTCCTGACAAGTTAGTTTCAAAATATCCAACAGCTCACCTACTGGTATATAGTTCCATTGAAATTGAGATTATGGGAATTCAGGGTTCAAAGGGTTAATGAACCATCATAATTTGACCACAACAGCTAATAGAGGGCCTACCAGAGCAAATGATTTGTATTGAACAATCACCTGCCATTGGTGACAACCTGGTGATGGACCCATACCGAGTCAATATATATAAACTAATCGAGAGAGAGAGAGTGAGGGGGGGGGAGGTGGTGGGGGGGGGTGGGGGGGGTGGAGGCGTGGGGGTGGGGGGGGGGGTGTGGGGGGGTGGGGGTGGGGGTGGTGGAAGGAGTGAGCGTTGGCAAAGATCTGCAGCAGTACCCCCATCATAAAAATGCGTGCCACTCCAACATGCATTGTGAATTCCATGGATTATAATTACGCGGCTGACATGTCACGTGTCCATTTCCTCCGCCTCTCCCGAGCTCAACTGCAGATCAATAGCGGATTTCATGGCTTTGGGAAGAGGCAGCTGCCACACTGAGCTTGGCCTTTGAAGATTATTCCGAATGGTGCATGTGCACAGATGTTCAAGAGGGCTTGGTTCTAGCGTCTGCCGTGCAAACACGTTATCTGTAACTTTGCATACGCTACTAGCCCCTGGATATTTCTGCATAACCATTTTAAATAACATCAGTGCATTTGGTTGCAGTTGTGTATCACATCTTATTATGACCCCGATACACTTCATCATGTTAGGAGTAGGTTTAAACCGAAATAGGGCCCTTTCTAACGGCGTGTAGCCAGTGCAGTCAGTTTGTTTTGGACACGCGCCGTATCTAAGTAGTGTCCGCGTACATTCTACATGTCCTAGCTCGACAGCGGTATGCAAAGCTGTCTTTCCATTCTCCATCAAATCGCATCCCCGGGAATTAATATACGTCGTCGGTCTAATTTTGTTAAGCGTTAAGTTTCTCCCAGCTTGGCAAATCAGTTCAACTAGATCCAGCTGGTTTAATCTAACTGCTAGAATTAGCAATGTACAGCAGACAGGGGCGACTAGAGCGGCTTTACTATGATACTTCAGAAGATGTTTGACATAGTCTTTATGTCCGTACATAACAGCAAAGCGCAGTGCTTCGGAGGGTGGGTAAAGCTCGGACCAGTCACACCACTCACGAATGTCTCTGTTACAAAACCCACGTAATTTTTCTAACGCCTCAATTTCTTCATGATCCCGTACTGCATTTAAGAAACGAAATGTTGCCATGATTATAAAATTAAATCGATTTCGTCCAACTCCCTGCGTTAATAAATATATTGCACTATTTATCACAGCTATTGTTTAAAGCATTCGTAGTTCCCATGCATATAGCCACTAATTAAAACAACGACATAGCGTCCTCTAACTGGCTTAATAGGCATAGTGCCCACAATTCGACTAAGTTCTTAAAACCGACAAAATTGGCATAGTCTTATAGGCTATATACAGTTAATGCGCGACCACTATACATGTCTATTCCGCGAATATCTGATATGCATCCGATACTGTACGTTCACGGTGATTCATTGACGAAGAACTTCCCGAAGTAGGCCGTCGCCAACTCAACGCTATGAATATCGACTAATTTAGTCACAAGATTAGCGAGTGTAGCATTCGACCAACATCTGGTAACACGACGCTGGTGACGACAACGGTACTATATTCTTATATATTGATATTCCTTTCTTCATTGGCCATCTGTCTCTCTGGTTCACTTTACTAAACTAATAGTAACACTTTCCTCTAACTACACAGACAATAAATAACTGTTGCACATTGCGGATTCGCAATGCCCCTGGCGTAGCCTACGTTATCTGCCCGATATGCTCAAACATGCAGTATATGCTATACGCATTGTACGTTGTTGTTTACACATTTGAATTGACAATGTCAAGCTATGAACTAGTTCGTATTTGCAGAAATAATGAATCCGGCTTAATTATACTATAGGCCCAGATGCATATTATACAAAGCCTGGGATACAAAGTCCTGCCCATACGCGACAGTCAGTGCAAGACCGATTCTGATTAACACTAATTGTGTTTCTGCCAGATTATTTTCAATACAAATACAACTAAATGTACGCGTAGGGCTCATTACGTTTGTGAATGCATAGGTGTATTTAACGGAATATATTGATAGATTAAGGTAAGCCGATAAACGTCCATACAGAAAAACAACCGGCCGAGAACGTTTTTTTGTGGTATATAAAGATATGCCGTTCTCATTATGCCAATAATATGCCTAGACAAGCACCACTGCGGGCGATCAACCGCCAGCTGACCGATTAGGTCGATAGAAGCCAAGCCCCCCCCCCCCCCCCGCCACTCTTCTAGATTGCCGAGCGTTGCTATGGACGCGGTTTAAAGCGTCGCTGTCATAGAGCATGATAGTTTTCAAAATGGCCAGACAGCAGCCACCAGTAGGGGGTCTACTGACTTTTACTGTTAGATTTCAAACCACGCATGCGTACAAATATATTTATTATTATTATAATTTTTTTTATATATTAAAATAACAGTTGGCAAACATGACATTGAGCGTCGTACTAACATACGCACACACATTGCTCCGCTGTATGTGGCCATACTTGCGCATACCTGATCTCTTGCTACGTGAAGTAACATTACACTTATGGGATTGAGGGTAACCAATCAGGTCATTATGTATTTCTTGTCGAGCAATTTCATTGGCTGAGACCCACAGTTCATCGAAATTTAACTTAGTGTGGATATCATAGTCCGCAAGCACGGTACTCGATAACATTGAGCAGCCATCAGAGGCATTGTGATGATGCTCCCACACCAGTTAACATTAATTTTGGAAATTTTAAATATTTTTATTGCAATGTAACGAGCTTACGGGGCCGAGTGCAAAACAACAATAATTTATATAAATGATATCAAACGAATTAATCAGTTGCCGGCATCGCTATGATTACGCAACAGCGCCAAACAGCGCCAGGGCATACTAATTACTCATATCCATTAAGTTAGTTACTACTTCCTAGTTACTAAATGGATACTAAAATTAGGTGGGAAGTTAGATACTAGATCCTAGATACTAAATGCATGGCTAAACTTTGGTGTGAAGTCAGTTACTAGATCCTAGTTACTAAATGGCTCTACTGACATCAGTACACATTCATGACTCATCATAGATAGCTACCCATACCATTCATAAATATATATCCCGACCCAGAGGTGTCGCTGCCCTGTCACTACCCTACCTCCAAACTACCCCTACGCGTGCGTGCGTGGGTGCGTGCGTGCGTGAGTGCGTGTGTGTGTGCGTGCGTGCGTGTGTGTGTGCGCGTGTGTGTGCATGCTTGGGTGCAAGTGGATGATCGAGCGTGTGTGCGTGCGTGTGTCTAGCCTACTTGAGTAGACCTCTAGCCAAGTCTACTAACCTAGTAGCTTATCCTTCTAGCCTAGTCGACTAGCCTACTTGCCTAGACACCTGGCCTAGACTTCTAGCTTAGTCTATTAGCCTAATGGCCCAGGTGTCGAGCCCAGTCGACTAGCCTAGACTTCTATCCTAGTCGACTAGCCTCGCCTACTGATGTAGTCTACTAGACCTCTAGACTTGTCTACTAGCCTAGATTTCTAGCCTAGGCTTCTGGACTAATCAACCAGCCAATGTAGCCCTGGAGCTGCCTGTTATTGTCACCTTCGGTGTCCGACTCGTACCCATGGTATGAACTGACCCGATGGTGCTGGTTAGCTGGCCTCGGGGAAGGAGGGAGAAGGCTGGGGGCTACCGGTTCATATAAAGACCGGCCTCTGGGACCGGTGGAACGATCACGTTCCAGTGGGGCTGGGTGAGTTTTCCCGCCAATGGCGAACATTACTGTGTCGTCCCAACTATTATGGCCGGAGTGTCGCTGAATTCTACAGTGGTCATAATCGGGATTGTACCGTAAGAAATTACTTCAAGAGGGCCCAGCGAGTTCTGGGCTGGCCCTAGAGAGATATGGAAGTTAGGACGCACTGTAATAAGGGTGGCTATTTAGTATATAGTGTGGCGTCTATAGCTCCAGTAATGTCAGTCTCGCCATTTCATACCTGGTGTAGTTCGGATCGACCGGTCGGGTGATGGCCGTACCATCTAAGCTGGATACGCGCCACCCGTCCTGGATTCGTTCCCTGAACACGCCCCCCCCCCCCCCCTGGGTTGAGCTCTAAGCGTATATGGGCCTATGAGAGAGAACGGGTTGTAAAAACGACTAAGTTTGTTAAAGCGCATAGCGCGTATGCGCGTGCTTAATACTATTCTGACAGAGTGCGTATTTCATGACCAAGATAGGATGGCGCTTTTAGTGTACCGAATAGATACATTGTAATCCTTTCTCATTACTTGTTCCCGCCGATTCTGGCATTAATCAAGGCCAGAATTCGACGGGCTTTTCGAATCTGTAAACCATTTCAAAATCGGTTAAGAAATGGCTGAGTTATCCACGGAAACCCCATTTTGATTATCTTCAAAATATTGCCGTGACGCTGTAACCACGTGTAGGCAGAACTTCTAGAATGTTCTAGAACATTCGACTGTGTTATTATTAGCTACGCACTGATTGGCTATTGCTCGACCGATGATTGGTTGAATCCTGCGCCTATGACGCCACGAGTAGCATAAAAGTAGATGAAATCCAGAACTCGAGAGCCATACAAAAAATTTGCGTTCGTTAATGTTAGACGTGTTTTAGATTAGTGTAAATTGCGTCCATTATTGCGTTTGCGACAAAATTAGATTGCTTAAGTGAGACTAGAGTTTAAAGAACAGTGTTATTCGATAGTTCCTTTCTTTAAACTATTTTAAACATTTTCCGTTTGAGGTTCGTTCGCGTGCATCAAGCACTAGCTTTTCCGCCAGTAAAATCGTTGTTCTTGTCGGCCATTAGTGTTGTCTGGTTCGTTTCTATTTGGCGCCAATTTTCGAAAACAAAGCTTTTTATTTTTACGTTTATTTGCTGTGCTCCCCGAGTCGTAACTATAAGGTATTGTTATTAAATTATTTTAATAAATTTCGTAATTTTAAAACCTGTTTAAACCTTTTTGATCAATTTTCTTTTGGATGTTCGTCTGCGTGCTTTAAAACACTAGATTTTTCGCCATTCAAACAGCCGCATTTGTCGGCCATTAGTGCTAGTCTTGATCGGTTTCGACACCAATTTTCGAAAAAAAAATCTCTTTTTTTTTAAATCTTCCTTTCAGTGCTTAGTTGGAATTTTCGCGAATTTTACCGAAAGGGGATGACACAGCACTGGTATACTGGTAACGTTTACTAGGCATATTCTACCTCTTCTCTCTACACTTCCGCCTTTCACAGCCTACTCTACTCATCTCCTTAACACATTAATCCTACTGCATTCTATCCTATCTCTCATACTGTACCCACTAAATTTTCCTACTACACACTACCTTCTAAATAATCCACACCGTTGGGTAAGCAACATGGAGGAAGCTGACTTCCTCAAACAGCTTCCTGTAGTGGCGCATGATACTGGTGGTGGTCAACTGGACACAGCCAACTCGGCGCCAAATGGTGGCAAATACAATGACGAAGTGGCAATGGATGAGTTCACCCACGAACAGGTGGCCCAGCAAGTGGTGATCCTGGAGAGCAATCTCCAGAACACACCACAAAGCACCCCTAAGAAGGGTGGTGATACACCAGGCCCCAAAAGGAAGAGGATGGTCGGGGTGTTAGAGGAGGGGGAGGAAGGGAAGGCACTCCCAGCAAGAGGTCTCGGGACAAGGGGGCCTCCCCAGCGGGAGGGAGAGACCAAACCACCGCGCAGAGCGGGGGTTCCCCGGGTGGTGCGTCCAGTAGGGAAGGGAGGGAGGTGGGACATAAGGGGTGGGGGGGGGCAGAGAGATGGTACCCAGGGAAGGAGGGTCAGGGTCAAGGGACTCGCGGGAGATGATTTTGCGGGGTATTACCCGCATGGTAATCTATAGGTTACTGTATGCCATGGTGGGCATGCTGGCAGGCCTAGACAAAAGGGACGGGGATGTTTTGGTAACCTCCACCAGTGAAGGGCAGTTCCAGAAGCTGCTGAAAATCACAACGATAGGCAGCCACGTGGTGTCTATTGAAGAATACACCACCAAAACACCAGACTAAGTAAAGCGGTAGGTGTCATATCGGGAGTCCCAAGGGAGTCCGGCCAGCAAAGCCTGTAAACAGGCCAAAAGGCAAACAAAAACGCCTAAAAAACCCGCCTGCAAAGGGCTGAAAGTCATAAGCAGGAGCAGGGCCCGAAACCAAAGGGCTGAACCAATCAGCCCATTGGAGGTAACTCTAGTGGAAAAACAGGTTATCAAACCTGTGAACCCCACTAGCAGTACTAGCAGCTGCAGTGACCTGCCGGCTGAGATCACCAGAGGGACACCAATGAGCGAGGTAAGACCCACCCCGATTGTTGGAGAGCATAAAATTGTTCTAAATGTCCAAACTTTCAGACTGATCATAGAGACGATCATATCATCAGTTTGCATTGGTAACGAGGCAGCAAGGAACAAGGTCGATGTCGACGGTCTCGTTGCAAAATTCGTAGAACTTTGCTCCTCATCAAACTAATCATGGGGGTCAAAATTCTTCAATGGAACGTTCGAGGCACCCGGTCTAATACCAACCTTGACGAACTGTGGAACACATTCCACAACGAAAATGACCACCCAGACATTATATGTCTACAGGAAACCCGTCTGAGACCCAACCAGGATTTCAAAAGGTACAACTACAATGTCGAAAGACAAGAACGTACCACAGAATCTGCAACCACCTCTAGGGGTGAAGGCGGCGGCGGCATAGCGACCCTCATAAAAAGTAATCTTTCCTACAAAAGATTGCCACAATGTGAGAGTAGCGTAGAGCACCTTACGATAGAAATAGAAATCAATCACGAAACTATTAATATTGTAAACGTCTATAGTCCCAGGTTGCACTCTTCCTCGGACTACGACAAGCTCCTTGAAGGCCTAGAAGGTGAACCAATACTTCTGGGCGACTTCAACTCCCACCATGCCTTATGGGGGAGCAAAACCACGAACCCCAAAGGCCGAATATTAGAACAGGTTGTTGATAACTACAACCTGTGCCTACTAAATGACCAGAGACCCACCAGATATAACTCTAGTGATGGGGAATGGTCGGTCTTGGACCTTTGCCTCATAACACCTGGCTTTCGACCAACCCCCAGCTGGGACATCCAAGACCAGCTCCTCGGCAGCGACCACCTCCCAATCAAAATACAGATAGGAAGCCTACAGAGCAAGAATGAGGCGCCACTGCACAGGAACAATTGGAATCTGAAAAAGGCCAACTGGACCGAATACAAGCACATAATGGCCATGGAGCTGGAGACACCAATCACTAGTACCAGCACCGAGGAATATTATGAGCAATGTATGGGGATTCTCTACAAGGCTGCCAACTCAGCCGTCCCCCAATCAAGGCCAGACAGTAACCCCAAACACAAACGCGTGCCTTGGTGGAACAGCGAGTGCCAAGAAGCAGTAAAGCTCAAGAAAACAGCCTGGAATAGACTAAAGAGAAACTTCAGCATTGAACGCCTAGTTGAACACAAGAGACTCCAGGCCAAGGTAACAAGAACCATCAAAAAGGCAAAACGCGATCACTGGCGACAATACTGCTCTGAAATCACTCGGTTTACACCCTCAAGCCAAATACGGCGCAAAGCGAAAGCTATAGCCAGCAAAAAAACCAAGTCCAAAAACCCCTTACCCACCCTCATAGCAAATGGGGGTAAAGCACGCCAATGACAAGGAAAAAGCTGAAGTGCTTGCCACAGTCTTCATTGCAACCAGTAGCAATGATAACCATGACCATGACTTTGTAGCAACCAAAACAAAGGTCGATGAGCATATCAATCACCTGTTCAGCTCAGGGAAATGCGAAGATCTTAACAACCGAGACATCAACAAACCGTTCAACAGAATGGAGCTTGAGCAAGCCCTTGGCAGAGGCAAAAGCTCCTTACCAGGTGAGGACGGCCTGAAATACGACATGCTTCGTAATATGCCAGAGGAGGGTAAACAAATGCTACTCAATCTCTACAACCTCGTATGGAGCTCTGGAAAAATGCCCTCAGTTTGGAAAACTGGGATCGTGGTTCCTATCCCAAAACAAGGGAAGGACAAAACTGACCCAAGATCATACCGGCCAATCTCCCTGATGAGCTGTCTATGCAAAGTCATGGAGAGGATGATCATAACCGTCTAGAACATGAGTTCGAACATAACGGTCTACTCCACCCTTGGCAGAGCGGCTTCAGAAAGGGCAGACGCACTACGGACCACCTAGTCAGATTGATTGAGGCAGCCAAGAAAGCCCTAGATGCGGGAAGAGGAAACACAACAATAGGAGTTTTCTTAGACGTCGAGAAAGCCTTCGATATGATGTGGCGAAACGGAGTCCTAAAAAGCTCTATGACTTTGGTTACCGTGGCCGCATCCTATTCTGGATACGAGATTTTCTCGATAACAGAAGGATTAGCGTCCGCGTTAATGGGCAAATGTCTAGGGAACAAACACTGGAAAACGGCACTGCGCAGGGTGGGGTAATAAGTCCCCTACTGTTCAATATCATGATGAGTGATCTACCCAAAGACATTGAAAAAGACCATGCACTGGGTCCCAACGCAATAGGCGGTCTATTTTTGCTGATGACACAGCACTGTGGAACAAATATGCGAAGATAGACCGTGCACGTAAGACCATGCAGAAAGTTCTGGACATAGTCTCACGGTGGTGCAAAAAAAATGGTTTCAAACTGTCTGCGGAAAAAACAGTTCAAATCAACTTTACCAATGTTAAATACACAGGCCATGATGCAAATCTGTACCTCAATGGACAGAAAGTCAAGACATGTGCTGAAGCCAAATTCCTGGGACTAACATTTGACGGAAAGCTCACATGGAACCCCCACATCAAGAGTCTGAGGGAGAGATGCTTCAAGCAATTAAATCTCCTTCGCTCATTAACAAAGCACACCTGGGGTGCAGACCTGCCGAGCATGCTTATGCTATACCGTGGCCTAATCCTGTCAAGGATAGACTATGGATGCGAAGCATACGCCACGGCGAGAAAGTCACTGTTAGAAACCATTGACACCCTCCAAACAAAATGCCTGCGCATTTGCTGTGGTGCCTCACAGAGTAGCCCTCGAGACGCAATCAACGTAGAGTGTGGAGAAATCCCATTAGATCTGCGAAGAGAGGAGCGGCTTCTCAAATTCTGGACATACCTACAAAGCTCTGCACCCACACACCCTACCAGGGAGGTATGTCTACCATGCAAGGAGCACCTAAGACACAAGGTACTGCCTAAAATGACCAAAAAGACCAAACCACCAGGCCTGTTAATGACAGAGCTCGCCAGTGCCACTGAACTGGTAAACGTCGAAATAGAAAGCTCAAGGCCGGCTCCTGACCCGCCATGGCTACTTCCGCAGATCAAGGCGCATGACAGCCTATCCTCACAGATAAGCAAGAAAGATCCACCAGCGCTAATCAAGAGCTATGCTCTGGAAAACATTGACAACAGATGGAAGGAGCACAGAAAAATCTATACCGACGCCTCCAAAATGCCCAACTCCGGCGAATGCGGAGCAGGAGTAGTCATAGGCGACCAGGAAGAAGTCCTCAAGTACAAGCTCCCGAATCACGTGTCAATATTCACAGCCGAACTGGTGGCAATTAAAAACGCTCTAGAATGGATTAAAACAGCTAATCCAGGCAAATACGTTATACTCACAGACTCACTAAGCTCGGTGAAGAGCTTCAAATCTAGCAGCAGCAAGAGCAGGGACAACCTAATCAAGGAAATCCGGCAGCTGTATGCAACTGTGGTGACTGACAACAAAACCGTGGACATCGACTGGGTCCCAAGCCATGTTGACATTAAAGGCAATGAACAGGCGGACGAGGCAGCCAAGCAAGCACTCAAAGATGGAACTATGACCAGCATAGGACTCTCAAAGTCTGAAGCAAACGCCCTGGTCAAAAGGCACATCAACAGCAAATGGCAAAGACAATGGGACGAAAGCACAACCGGCAGATCCCTGTACAGAGTCGTCCCAGGAGTCAAACGCAAATACCAAAACCACATCCCAGGACGCCAAGGCGACATTGTATTACGCCACATCAGAATGGGTCGGATCAGTGTTAACCAGATACGAAAAAAACTCAACCTGTCAGACACAGACCAATGTGAGGCCTGCAAGGAGACTGAAACTCTAGACCACTTCTTCCTACGGTGCACTGAATATACAGACATTAGAAAGGAACTCATCAATACGCTGAGAAAGGGAAACCTCAATCTTGACCCTGTAGAAGAAATTATAGCGATGCGTGACCGACAGATCAACCACGAATTAATCAAGTTCGTGCTTGCATCGGACAAACACATCACATAATCAGAACACATTCTGATTAGCCCAAGAAACCGACCGAAACAACAACTGAGACAACCCTCATGAGGTGTCAGGTCCGAAACGCAAATCACTTCCCCTAGGCGCATGAGGTGTCAGGTCCGAGGGGAATCGCATCACACTATTTCCCCTAGGCGCATGAGGTGTCAGGTCCGAGGGGAAATACGTGTAGGCGAATGATTTGCTGTGTGCATGGCCTATACAGTATGTTATCTGTGATGTCAAAAAAGCAAACACGTGAGATGGCGCAAGAAGCACTCTTCTGCGGCCTCTACGACCCCGGCCTGTCCTGCGGCATTTACTGCCTTCCAATCCCCGACCTCTCCTGCGGCATTTAGTGCCTTCCCACCATCGACCGCTACGGCCATTGCAGCATCTACTGCCACCCCACCACCGACCCCTATGGTCACTGCAGCAGTTACTGCCTCACCGCCCTCGTGAGGTGTCAGGTCCGAGGAGAAACGCAAATCACTTCCCCTAGGCGCATGAGGTGTAAGGTCCGAGGGGAATCGCATCGCACTTTTTCTCCTAGGCGCATGAGGTGTCAGGTCCGAGGGGAAATATGTGTAAGCGAATGATTTGCTGTGTGCATGGCCTATATAGTATGTTATTTGTGATGTCAAAAAAAGCAAACACGTGAGACGGCGCAAGAAGCACTCTTCTGCAGCCTCTACGACCCAGGCCTGTCCTGCGGCACTTACTGCCTTCCAATCCCTGGCCTCACCTGTGGCATTTACTGCCTTCCCACCATCGACCTCTCGGCCATTGCAGCATTTACTGCCACCCCACCACCGACCCCCATGGTCACTGCAGCATTTACTGCCTCTCCACCCTCGTGAGGTGTCAGGTCCGAGGAGTAATGCAAATCACTTCCCCTAGGCGCATGAGGTGTCAGGTCCGAGGGGAATCGCATCACACTTTTTCCCCTAGGCGCATGAGGTGTCAGGTCCGAGGGGAAATACGTGTAAGCGTATGATTTGCTGTATGCATGGCCTATATAGTATGTTACTTGTGATGACATTCTATGAATTGTTATTAAATTCTTGAAAACTTTTTATCTGGCTTGACTTTTCCACTTAAGGATCGTGAGATTGTCATGAATGATGACCCAGAGTATGTGAGTACATGCCCCAAAACACCTGTCCACAATGTCTGTCTTCTCCTTCTTTTTCTTTCAGCATTGTTCCCCTCCTTTTCTTTCAGATCCAGAGCTGGAGCTGGAGCTAAAATGCAGCAACGAACACAACAATGACAGACGGTCAGAAAGACAGATGGAAGACTGGAATGGACAACAGATGGGCCTGCCTGCTGGCGGACCGCGAGGAAAATGGACGTGTGTCCATCTCATTCGCGGCCCATAGGCAGGTATGCTGGTCTGTCAAACGGACTGACAAACCAAACAACAAATGGACAGACTGACTGACAACTCTGGGCACAGCAAGCTGCTGGAGTACGCTTAAGCAATGTACTTGGCCCCACTTGCTCAGTCTTCTCGGATGGGACTTTAAATTGAGGTCCCGTCATACAGTGCCCATCACTGTGCGAACGTGAGCTAGGGTTAGGTAGGGAAAAAAAAAATCTCGGCATAATCAAAGTAAACCGGATGCCGAATGGATTCGTCCTCGGATGGAACCACACAACATACGGATTACAAAAACAAAACAAAATTGTTAGAATTAGAATCTTTCGGACTTTTCGATGGGACTATGGAGGGATGTAACCCGGATGACTGATCGAGTTCGTCCTCGGACGGACACAGTCACCATACGGGCTACCTAACCAATCAAAATAAAAAAAGTGCGCGCTGGTGCCTGCTCGGATGATGGCCAGAAGAGCAAATGGGTCCCAGGACCCAAGCTCCCCACTCCCCCCAAAGGTGCCGGTGAGGTCTCTGACCTAAAGCCCCCCCCCCCCCCCCGTGTACATCAGGTCATAAGACATTACGCACCTACTCCCCCTCCCCCGACCCAGCACCTACCCCATCCCTTCCCCACCCCAGTTAGGTCCAGGTTAGGCCATCGCCATCACCTACGCCCAAGCACGGGGAGCAACATAAAAGCCATGGACAAGAACAGCAACATGAGACAAAATCGAGAGACAACGATCAACACACACACACACACACAGAGAGACACAAGCTAATGCACAAACCGACGTCACAAGAATTCAACAGAAACCATAAAGGCCAGGCGTGAGTCTAGCTAGACCCTAGCATTGGGAACTAGCATATAAACGCCTTAAATATTACAACACACACACACACACACACACACACACCCACCCACCCACCCACCCACCCACCCACCCACCCACCCACCCACCCACACACACACACACACACACACACACACACACACACAGAACTCGAGAGCATCCTTGGCCAGGGGCCGAATAGGTTGGATCTGTGTCAGCTACTATCAGCAAGATGGGCATTAAATATATCACTTCAGTCTCCGTCGGTTTCTCTCCCGTATCCAGCATCAATCCAATCACCGCACTAAATCAATTTTGTATCTCCCGATTGTACGGGAGAATTTTTGGAACTTTTGAATATTGTTCACGAATATCTCAAGAACTAACTCGGAACACAAAACTAGCGGTGAGGTCTTTACCGGCCTGAATATGTGATTCTACAGATGTAGAGGCAGCGATGTTCTTTGGTGGATGACTCGCCATGCCAAAAAGTGGTTATTCAACCATCCCCGCACTGATGTCGTGCAGGTTTATTTAAACTTTTTGACCGCAGCAAGTAAACTTTGCCCGGTACGTCTTAAGAGCTAACTAACGTACCCCGCACCATTAAGCTTAGTTATGTATCTTCATACGTATTCAACAACCCCTGTTTATGAAAGGGTTGTTATTAACTTCCATCGGTACCATCGGTGTATGGGAACTTTTGTCTTAGCAGTGATGTTATTGTATCTCTTGCTGACTTCTCGTTAGACATTCTATATTGTGATTACAGTCCTGAGTTCGATCCGCTCCCATCCTGGACTGCATGCGGAAATTCTGTTTGCAGGAACCGGCATGCGGGAACTTTCCAGCTTCCAGAGAACGCGTCAACTCACATCACACCAAGGATGACGTATCAATTTCAGTAACACAATAGCCCATGCTTAAGAATGGCTACCGATTATTCAAGTAACTATACTTAACATCTTAATTATCCCATTTATTACAGCTTTAATAATTATACTTCGTATGTATAAACAGTCCCGATGACTAAAAGGAACCGTAACGGTCTTAGGACCGCTAGTTATAATTTCTGTATCTGTTTATAGTTATTCTTATTTTCTGTGAGGTGTTTTTACTAACCGTACCGTAGTAGGTGTCTTAACATGTACTTTATATATTATTCTAATCATTTCACATTGTATTACTTGTTCTGGTTAGTTTTATATACACCTGTGCAAAAGTTAAGCACCAGCAAAAACAATAGAACGTAGAAACATGATGGTACAACTAGGCTGCCATACTTTTTGTCCCCGCGTTAGCTGACATAATTCCAAGTACGAAATGCACATGCATGCATGACTTCACGCCGCTTGATGTCCGTGCGTGGCGGGAAACAGCACACATGTTCAGTTATGTAAAAGTCCAGTTTGAGGTGTAGAACATTACATACAGATTTAGGCGACAAGATTAGGAATTTTGTGTTCATGACCGTGGTTTATTTGTACAGAGAGAATTAGCTCTTGATTGTGAACCGCTATGGCAAGATGAAGGTTAAGTGATCGTGTGAAATGGCAAATTATAGGCATGCATACCACTGATATGTCATGCAGAGAGATTGGCAGACAGCTGAACATTAACCATACTGTAATCAGTCGTTTGATTGCAAAACATGGGAAACTAACGAGGTGAAGGACAGGCCTAGATCTGGAAGACCGAAGAAGACTACTGCCCGTGATGATCGAGCCCTAGTATGCCTTGTTAGGAGATCTCCATTCACCAACAGCAGAGTGCTCAACCAGCAATGGGAAACGCGCAATAGAGTGTCAATGTCTACCGTCAAAAGGAGACTGTATGCTGCTGGCATGAAAGCTAGGACACCTGTCAGACGTCCTCTCCTCACTGCACACCACAAAGAGGAGCGTCTGAGGTGGTGCAACGAAAGAAGACACTGGAACATGAGATCCTGGAGACGGGTACACTGGTCCGATGAAAGTCGGTTCCTGCTTCATGACACAGATGGTCGAACTCGTGTATGGAGGTCCAGACGCACGGCGTACGACCAACGTAACATCATGGAAGAAGTTCCATTTGGTGGAGGTTCTGTTATGATATGGGGGTGCATCTCATTTGATTGTAAGCTGGATCTGTTGACTGTACCTGGAACACTAAATGGACAAAGATATCAAGATTCCATACTGGATAGAGTTGTGGTCCCTCATTTTGTAAATCATGCACCTGGAACCCACCCTATATTCATGGATGACAACGCCCGACCACATCGTGCTAGAGCTGTGCATGAATACCTCCTCCAGAATGGCATCGAAACCCTACCATGGCCAGCAAGGAGCCATGACATGAACCCTATTGAGCATATCTGGGACATTCTAGGAAACATGGTGAGAAGGAGGGATTCTCCTGTGCAGAACCTACAGGAATTAACAGACGCACTCCATCTTGAATGGCAACGAATACCACAATGGCGTATCAGTCGGTTGGTGACCAGCATGAGACGTCGTGTCCAGGCCGTCATCCAGGCACAAGGTGGATATACCCGGTATTAATAATGACAGTCTCAAACTCGTGCACAGATGTTAAACTTCGTTTTCAGACACCATTAATGACAATCTAGCCACGTGTGTCAACTGTAGGGCAATAGTTGTCAGTTGTGTCAACGTAACCATATTCAGGCCTCGTTTTCAAGTTCAAACAAAAACATACAGTGTTTCCCCACCATCATAATCAGTATTCCTCTAGTTGCATTATTACATCTTGCACTAAGATGGATGGGTACATAAATGTTTATGCTATTGCTTTCTTCATAGCACATGAATATACCTTCGCATGTGCGTAAAAATAGGGTGGTGCTTAACTTTTGCACAGGTGTATATATGGCAAGTAGCCATCAGTTTATATGTTTTGTTTATTTATTAAAATAAAAAAAATAGGACTGCAGTGCACGTAAGAAACACTATACAGCAACATTCATATATGCAGCACGTTCTCCCGCCACCAACAATTTATCACTGAGGTCGCTGTCCATGCTATAACTCTGTTTAGCCCGGCATGCAACCGACTAAAAGCCTTTCTATTCAGCTCGATAGGATAGGTTTAATATGATTAGAGACAATTTCTTCGTTAGGAGACACATAGTGTACGCCTCCTTTCCGGTAGTTGCGATAATTTAGCCCCGCACTCTGGCAAGGTTGTGTAAGATTGGCCAACATACCTAATGGGCCTCATATTTCTAAATTATTGTCTCTCTTCATGTTCCACAAGTCTTATGGCTTCTTAATTGTTTGGATGTCCCTATCCACACCATGGACTGATCCGACCCTGGGAAACTATTGGGGTTTCCAAGCGGTGATGGCCAGGGTGTGGTGTCACACACATTTCCCACGTATCTTCGGATACTTAGTAGTTAGTTACCCTTGCCAAGGTAGGAAGCACAGCGAAAACATATCTTAATTATTATTTTCTTTTATCTGGACCTGGTGACGGGCGAGATGCACATCCCCACTGAATCCCGTAAGAATGTCTGGGCATGATATTAAGATCTGCCACGCCCTCACAGGAAGGACATTCACGGTGGGTATTCGTCTCTCTTACCCCACCATAATGATAGATCAGTTGCCTAAAAATGTCCTGTGATGTTTTATGTGGTTACGGAGCAATATGTCCGGATTCTTACCCAGTTCGGAGATCTTGCGAAGTAACATGTATGCATGCTGTCTTCAGTATTGATGGCTTAGGGCATCCGTTCTCAATGACAGCCATATCTAAAAGTTAGGTAGACGCCAGCCATTTGCAGCCAAAAATAGTTCTTGTCTCTAAAAACTAAATATTAGGTTAGGATAGAAGAAGGCCCGCATAAATAAAAGCGGCAACTACTAATTCATCATTTTGAAAACTACATAAGATGGTGACGTGGGAATCCTTCGGGAATCGCTTGTCCCGTCATCCCGTGAAACAGCACGCAACCGTATAGTCATAATTTCACTAGGTATGGTCTTTTCTTTACAGCATTTTGGTTGAATATTAGAGTAAGCCCTTTTCGGCCAATGCTCTTCTCCCGCTTTAAGTGATGGCAACATTTTTCTGTGACGGAGGCCCGTGCGAGGCACTTGCCTTTCGCCAGGATTCAGTGGCGACGGCCCATGTGAGGATAATACTCCTCACCCAAACTAGCACTAGGAGTAGTGCCCACGTGAGGCACATGGCTTTTCGACACTATAAAAGATAATTTTCTTTCCTTTCAGCTTAGAGGTATAATAGCCTATATTAAGTTAATTAGTTACCTCGTGTATGGGAGCCTCTCTTGCGGGGATACCTCTGCGGACCTACGAGTCTGTGTGGTACCTCTGGGAGCCCCACATTTAAAAGTTCATCAGGCTGTCTCTATGTCTTGTATTTTCGTATGCTCATTATATTTATCTAGCATACGTAACGGTCTGTTTTAGGTAAAATCATTGTAAAGACTTATCTTAATTAGGTCACCAATCAAATCTTGTAAGTCCATTGATCACGGAATTGCTATGGACAGGCATACTGGTGACACAAACTCTTGGGATGAGACTGTAGTGTTTAATGCTCGCGACGATGGTCACATGGCCTCAATGGAATGATTGAGTTCCACCGGCCTTAGGAGCCAGTCTTTGTTACCTGTATGGCAGTATCGCACAGGATCCGTAACCCCAAGACCAGAGGCTAACCAGCGTCGTCACTCGTCATGCACATGCGGCGCGGTGAGTCGACACCAGATACTGGAATGGCCTGACACTACCCCGCGAGCTACAAGTGGCGCCCGATGTGGGGCCCGAAGAACATCATTATTAACGCGCAGCAAACTCACGCCCACACCATATATTGAGCTCAGTTCTATACCATCTCCATTCAGCGACGACTCCCTCGACCAAGAGGTAGCGTCATATGATGGATACCCAGCTCACATGCTCACCGACTATGCCAGAAATTCGCAAGTGGAATCAACAACTCTGTAATACAACCTGTTTTCGCCTATCACTATATTGGACGTCCACGACAGGCCAACTCCATCAGGGCCGAATCGTGGATGCTCACGACAAAGACCCGATTACATGCACACCTAAAATCCTTCAGACTACAGAACCTGTATGGAAGGGTGACAATCCATATCATAAACAACATCCCGTGCCACCTCCATCAAATATATCACTATATTCTATGGGAACACCACGGCATCATCCGGCGGAATTGGCACCACCTTTTCACCAGTACATCAGTCATGCTACACACCATGACCACCAGCTGACTGCACCACCGCCATACGAGGAATATCAGTCCTCACCACGAGAAGAATGTCCTCGTAATCTTCATGATATTCCGTCTCCCATCCATAGACCCATGCCGGTTAATGGCTCTAAAACGGGGTGGGCTTCACTAGATTGGAGTACGCGCATTCTCGCTCCTCAGCATCGGCATTGACGGGAAACACCAACACCACCCCCACCACCACCTGCACAACGACCAGCACCAGGGTATTCATCAGTCTCCCGGATACCACCACCACCCAGATTTCAACCACTTCATTCTTCCCCTGGTCTTGGCTGAGTCATTCTCCCTCCCGAATTTAGCGTGGAGAGCGACTGGACCAATTATAAAATACAGTTCGAGATTAGAAGTCGAACTAACCACTGGAACCATCAGCAGACGAGTGAATATCTCGCCGCAAAGCTTTCTGGAAAAGCCCTTCAAGTTCTTGCGGATCTCGGGACTGTCGTAAACATGAGCGTGTTGCCCGTAAATCCAAACCTCAGGTCCATCGCTAAGTATATGCAAGTCAAGTTCGTCTTGTAAGTGATATGATACTATCAGCAAAACGATCGTATTACTCCACG
This sequence comes from Chaetoderma sp. LZ-2023a, assembly GCA_034401795.1. NCBI lineage: Eukaryota > Metazoa > Mollusca > Caudofoveata > Chaetodermatida > Chaetodermatidae > Chaetoderma > Chaetoderma sp. LZ-2023a. The sequence goes on from CM067373.1 coordinate 59,957,160, forward strand.
TTAGTATCTGAACATGCATCCAACCAGGGAAAGCTGTTCAGCATCTTCAGCGACCTACTTCACAAGGACAAAAGTAAGAGCAATCTTCCACAATACACTGACCCAACTGAGCTAGCAAACAAGTTTGCGAACTTCTTTTCGGAGAAAATTGGTTTAATTCGTGACTGCATTTTAAATCACCAAAACTACTCACCACTAATTAGTTGTCGCACCGCCCTTAACTTAAAATGTACCATGACAGAATTTAAACCGGCTTGCTCTGAAGAAGTATCGACAATAATTCGCAAATCATCTCGAGCATCCTGTTCACTAGATCCGATACCAACAAATATTGTTAAGGGTTGTGTTGATGAATTATTGCCTACGATACTCAAAATCATTAATTTGTCCGTAACAAGTGGCAATGTCCCTGACCTGTTCAAAACTGCAAACATGATTCCGTTACTAAAAAGACATCACTAGACCAAAATGTGCTTGGAAACTACAGACCTGTTTCAAATTTACCTTTCCTGTCAAAAGTATTAGAACGAGTTGTCGCCAAGCAGCTCAATGATCACTTAGTAAGAAATACTCTTCTGGAACCTTTTCAAAGTGCATACCGCGAACTTCACAGCACTGAGACAGCCCTACTGCACATACAAAATGATGTCTTATGTTCCATGGATGAACGCAAGTGTGTTTTACTAGTTCTCCTGGATTTGTCTGCCGCATTTGACACTATAGACCACAATGTTATGTTATCTAGATTAGCAGAACTGGGCATTTTAGACACTTCTCTTGCTTGGTTTTCATCATATCTCAGAAAACGCCATCAAATGATCATTGTGAATAACATCAAATCAGAGGAACATGAATTAACATCAGGTGTGCCACAGGGGTCGGTCCTGGGACCGATCCTTTTTACAATCTATACAGCACCCCTTGGAGTGCTATTGCAGTCTCATGGCATAGGTTACCATTTCTACGCTGACGATACACAGCTATATCTCGCATTCTATGCAAATGACCAGGTGAATGCTCGTGAGCGTGTTGAAGACTGTGTTCGTGACATTAAACTATGGATGTTAAGCAACTTATTGCAGTTGAATGATAAGAAAACTTAAATTCTGTTAATAACCTCACCGCACCTAAGACATAAGGTTGACATCACCAGTTTGCACATTGGGGAGGCTGACGTATCTTTCAGTGCAAGTGCCCGTAACATAGGCGTAACATTTGACAATTCCCTATCGATGGAAGCTCATGTTACCACTGTTTGCCGGTCCATATTCATGAACATTCGGAACATTAGCAAAATTTGCAGCTTCCTGGATGAAAACCCGGTCAAAACTCTCGTACATGCTACCATCACGTCACGCCTGGACTACTGTAACTCTCTGTTAATAGGCTTACCATCTAGCCAATTAGATCGTTTACAGAGAGCGCAGAATACAGCAGCTAGACTGATTACACACACCAAAAGATTCGATCATATCACACCTGTCCTATTGGAGCTGCACTGGTTGCCTATAAGACAACGTATATGGTACAAAGTGGCTTTGTTGGTGTTCAAGTGCCTAAATGATCTGGCCCCACCGTACTTAAAATCCTTAATCCAGCAAAAAGCAGCACCAAGGTCTCTTAGGTCTAGCACACAATTACTATGTACCATACCAAAATCAAACTTAACTACTGGTGATCGTGCATTTTCTCGAGCCGGTCCGCGATTCTGGAATTCTCTTCCACCTGAAATTAGAAACTGCTCTAAAATTGACTCATTTAAATCACTACTAAAAACATATCTTTTCCAAAGAGCATTCTAAATTTTGTAAAGCGCTTTTGAGCAATTCAGTTTGGAATTGGCGCTATATAAATCCGACATACATACATACATAAATTATACGCCAACTTACACCCAATTGGAATGAGCACTAACAGAATGATTTGGTGAGACGGCTCTCGGAGAAACAAGCCGCTTACAACTTAAAAATCTCAGACGATGCGCGGGAGAAACTCTACTCGAGCTTGCTAGTCGAATCAGGAGACTAGTCATCCGTGCATATCCTAGCACCAATCTAGAAGGCATAACGCATCTCCATTTGGACACTTTCATTGATGTGTTAAGCGGTGAACACGCTCTGAAAGAAAAACTCTTGTTTGCCGACCACGGGAGTTTAGCCCTATTGATGGCCACCGTGGTCTGCATAGAAAACTTTCTGGAGTGGGAGAAAAACAACCGACCCCAACTTCACCCTATCAATGAGGTAGAAGGTGTAGCTATCGCCACGTCCACCAACGCTTCCCCCCCCCCCCCCCCAGATCATCAACACTTACCGCACCATCACCACCACAAACTACTTCACAGAATTCCAATCAGAACCAAGCGCTGGAGGAAGGGGGCGTGGCCGCAGAGGAGGCTACAACAGAGCCCCGGGTGCAGGAACCAGCGCAACAATAACAATAATAGCAACATGAAGGAACGTATGGATGAGATCAACAAACAGATCTCATCATTGACAAATTTAGTAACAACACTCAGCACGAACCTCGCCACCACTCACTTTTGAACAACGAACACCACCAAAACTGCACTGACACCAAACATCTGTTTTGGATGCAGTCAGCCAGGCCATTGGAGGGAACAGTGTCCTAACCGACCTCCTTCAACAACGCCTGCCCCTGACCACAGCACACCGCAACCGGAGAAGCTGTTAAACTCTTAAGGGCACCAAATGAAGAGTCACCTCGGTGCCCGTATTCGCTTCCCGGCTCAACTGCCCCCCCCCCCATACAACGACGTCCGATGGCCAACTATTACCAACCAAATTCAGCTTTTACACATGCACCACAATGCACGGCTTCACATATGTCGATGCCTACGATGCCTCCCACATACGCAGTATCGCCATCCCCCTCTATCTCCGCACATAACAAGCCTTCTTTCCTTTGTAAAACGGCAGTGATAGGTTGTAGCACTTCCACTGAAAAAACGTTTTTACAAGCACCACGTCCCGCCACCAAAACACTGAGTTCTCAGTGTCCCTTGGTGGTATGCAAAACACTGTCCCGCACAGCATCATCTCCCACATCTACAGACAGCAGCGACTCGGGAGAAATGGTTCACTCCACCTTGTGGATTCGTAAACGCCGACGTAGACTGGAAGACACACGTCCCTGTCGGTGTCACTCTTTCTTCTGTGCTTCGCCAAAGCATACAATGAAGCATTGCAATAAATGGCTCGCGCAGGTAGAGCTTATCCGTCATCCCGTACGCACCACTGTCTACACCAACACCGCATACCCAGAAACAGCAACATCTCCATCATCATTGCTACCCCCAGCTCCATCTTCGCCGCAGCCATCACAGCAGCGATAATGGCGGACTGGCCCCTTCCTCACTCAGCCATCCACCACATTAAAAGAAGCTATTCAGAAACAGACCGATTATACACAGAATGTTTCCGCTCCGACACCATTGTCGCAGACGGCATCATTGGAAACCCTTCCACAGGTACACCGCAAAGTGATATACAGGAGTGCCTGTCTGTTTAGCGGTGTTTCCACCAGTGCCACCGTTGACACTTGTGCTTCAATCACAGTATTCAACAAGCGCTTATATGAGAGCATCCCACCTCATAAAAAGCATCCCCGTAAACCTACAAACATTTACCTGCAGACGGCTATGGGAGCTGATGTGCCTGTGGCCGGTGTAGTTAATCTAGTCATCCAAATAGAGGAGATGCAATTCATACAGCGAGTTGTCATCACCTCCATTCATAACGATGCCCTCCTTGGCTCTGATTTTATCAGTGCCAGTGAAGCCATCATACATTGCAAACAACAGGAACTCGACATACACGGCTGACGGATACCTCTTGGACCGGAATCATCATTATATGACACGCGTGCTGTAATATTATCAACTACGGCCACAGTTGAGCTGGGACAGGAGCAAATCTTGTGGGCCACCGCACCACAGTTATGAAGCAACACACACATCACCATTAATGATCTTAGCGTCAAGGATGCTTATCCGTTACCTCGGATAGATCAGGCCTTGGATTCCTTGTCCGGAGCCAAGTGGTTTTGTACCCTTGACTTAGCTCGCGGTTACTGGCAAGTGGCCATGGATGAGGCTGACATGGAAAAGACAGCATTCTTCTCCTTCGATCAATACTCACCATTCTGTTACTTTCTGATACACAGCTGGCCTTGACAGCTGGCTCTAGGACTATAGACTTAGAAAGCTTTACCGACTCCTTGGAACCGGGTACTCGGCTCCCAACTGCCGAGTACCCGTCTACCATAGAGCTCATTCTTGTTTGCATAGCGACAAGAGCTGTCCACGTTTTTTTGCAGGAGAAAGATTAAAGTTTTTGAAAAGAAATCTAAGTCTTTTATACTGTGATTTGATGGTTTGTGCGTTCTTGAAAGGATCTAACTGGATAAAATGGAGAATACCGCCAATGATGACCAGGTTGTATTATTCCTTATTATCCATAGTTAAAAGACTTAGGTCTCTAAATTTCTGACCCCATAGAATCTGGGACGTGTGCTAACAACATGATATGCCAGACGATCGCCTTCTTTAAATCCCAACAGGCGATCGGCAGATATGAAAATAGGTGTTTGCTACGGTATTTCTAACACGAATATCGGCTGACATCATTCTCCGTAGGGTCCGAGCGGATGACGTCACACCCGTGATGCTTGGATGTTTATGTGAAGAACATTTTTTCATTAATTCGCGCATCTTGTTCTGGGTGCTGCGTACTAAAAATGGTACCAGAAAACTTTGGAATGGTCAAGTTTATGTGTGATCACGATCGGTTTGCAATGATCGGTGGTGTCAAAATTCTTGAGTGATGCGTGGTCTGCGGTTTTACCGTGTGCTACAGCAGTTTGTTTACATTTTGTTGTTTCTTCACATATCGTGTCGGCTTTCATTAGGAGTATAATTTATATTGATTGGTAAATACACCCCGAATGCTATGCGATATGATTCCTGGTTCCGTTATACATCCTGGAGGATCAATTTATGGGTGTATTTATGCCCGCTTCGTTCTTGTCGTCATAATCAATGCGATCTTTGCTGTAACGTTACGGGGTGGGGTGCGGGAGGGTTTGCAGATAATTTATGGTCAAATTATTTGAAAATTAATTGTCTGCCTTCCACTTTTGTTTCGTTCCGCTGGCTTATTGTAGGTTTGGTTTATAGGCCAAGCCATCCCCGCCATCATGTGTCGAGTGCCACATATCGTACGGGTTCTATACAAGGACCATGTCTGTTTCCACTGTACTACGTGCAGTCTTGACAGTAGGTGTAACGTTTGCGCTGTGTGGTCGGTCGATATGATGCTTAAGTTCCTTGCCAGAAGGACTTGGCAGGGTCTGACGTGGGGTCAGGCCGTCCGAAAGTAAATCGTGGAGCGTCCGTTTCGGCCCGTGGGGGCGTTCCACGTCTGCAACCGGAGGTGGCGGAGATGGCACCACTGGCGTGGTTTGGTCCGGCTAGGCAAGGTGTCTTGCATAGCGTTCTGCCCACGCTGGTGTCGTCCCTGCTGCCAAAAGTTGTAGGGCAGTCTCTCCCCATGTTTGATTCGGACCCTGTCCTTGGACAGGGTTCTGGACTGGACACCGAGGGAGCCGTTTCGTACGGCCCCCTGGCAGTCCCATCGGGCTCCGACCTGATGGGTTCTGTCTCTCTGCGGCCACCTCCGGGTGGTCCAGTCGCGGTGGCCGGTCCGTCAGGCATGGGAGCCATCCGCCAGGATGGCTCCACGGTTTTGCTTGTCTAGTGACGACTCTTAGGGGTCTGAAGATGAGGAGACCGAGGAGGAGAGTGTGATGCAGCCTGTGAGGCCGTGGGTGGAGAGCATGGAGGTCGATTCCGTCCTGATGGAACCCGACCTCCATCTGTCTGGCCTGGCGCAAGCCAGGGCAGTGGCTCCGCCCGTGGTTGAGGCCACTCCGGTACCGGGTACCGGTCCTGTGATAGTTGGTTTGCTGCCAACCACCACCGTGACGTGTGTGGCCGGACAGGCGGACTCACTTATCTCGCCTGGTCCGGCGGTCAGACAGGGGGTGCCGTTGGCGCCCGTGTTTGGCCACAGTTCCTTAACTGCTACGGGTCCGCATGGTTTCCGTGCAGGCCTACTCCATGGGGTGGCGGCGGAACCGTACGGTACCGGAGTTCCTGGCATATCAGCAATGGCTCCTAGCCGGGAGGCCATTGCTGGTAGGGCCGTGAACATGTCAACGGTTGACGTGTTCACGGGAGTGTCCTCCTCGGAGACAGATTGGTCTGAGGCTCTGGCTTGGCTAGCCAGGGTGGACCCGTCTGTGGTTTCGACCACGGCCGAGGAGGATGTACCCCATCCATCGGTGCATCGATTAGGACGGGGATCTTGCCCGCAGCCCTGATCCAGTCTGTTGGACTGGATCCATGGTTTATGGTGTTGCTTGATACTATGTATAGCAAACAACGCATGAACAAGGGCCAGCTTCTTGTGGCCTCCATGGAGGTGCGGGCGAGGGGTCGTATTCCATGGGGGAATACGACAGGTATGGTTTGTCCCGTCGGTCACCGAGAATGACCGCTGGGTACTGGGTATTCAGAGTGCTGGAGCGGGTGGCCCCAGTCCGGCAATTGTGGACAAGTCCCAGGCACACCAGGATGAAGTCCTGTCCCTATGCGATGTGGGTGTGAGGGCAGCTATGAGTGCTGTCAACCAATCGTATCGCCTTCTTCAGTCAGTGTGGGCTGAAGCGGGGGCAGGCCACCCTGTGCCACCTGTGGCACTTTCGTACGTCAATGACGGCTTGGTGCTGTCTATGGACGCACTGGCAAGGGTGCAGGCACGTGTGACAAAGTCCTGGAGGCAAATGGTTATTGACCATATGCATCCGGCTACGGCAGTCAGGGAGCGTCTTCTTGGGACACACCTGACAGGGCCTAGCATCTTCGGTGGCCAGGCGTGGGCCATCCTAGAGGACACTGCCAGCATTGCGCAGAATCAGTTGGCGGTAGGCATACAGCTGGAGCGAGTGCGGCAAGCGCACGCACTAGGGGCTGTAAGGAAACCGTTAGCTGTCCAACTTTCGAAGATGCAGAAGAAGCAGAAAGGCAAGGCGAAAGCTAAGCCTACTGCGACTTCTGCTTCGTCTGGATTTTCTCAGCTGCCGCCGGCTAAGAAAGCCAGGAAGGTTGTGGAGGCCCCTACCCTCCCCACTGTTGCTCATGATCGCCTTAGAGGCGGGAAGGGCAGGGGGAGGGGTAAGGGTAAGTCCTCCAAGGGCGGAAGGAAGGGAGCGGATCGTACCTGAGGGTACGAGGTCTCCCTTCATATCTGCCTGGACCGCACCTGTGCGACAGGAACAGCGGTGCCGGTTAAACCTGCCAAGCCAAGACGGAAATGGTTCTCTCTCTCTCTCGTTAAGAAAGGGGGTGGGGGGAGCGGACCACGAGCCGGACAACCCCGTTAGACGTCGAGGCGTCTATGGTGGGTGGAAGGCTCATGCATTTCGTCGAGGCCTAGCGAGGTGTGATGTCAGACAGTCTGGTCCCGGGATGGTTATCCCAGGGGTACATGCCGGAGTGGTGGGACTTTCCACCGCAGAATCTGTCTTTGGCACCTGTCTGGACACCCGTACTATGGAACCCAGACAAATTAGAAGCCGTTCAAAACGAAGTGTCGGGTTTGCTTCTGAAGGGAGCAATAAACCCAGCGAACCAGAACACTCCGGGCTTCTATTCAAATATGTTCCTTGTCCCCAAGAGCATGGGGAGATGGAGACCCATACTCAATCTCAGGCCAATAAATCGGTTTATCCATACGCCTCGGTTCCAGATGGAAAAGCCGAGGTCGGTAATGGCAGGATTGAGGAAGGGAATGTGGTGTGTGTCGATCGATCTGAAAGATGCATATTTCCACATTCCTATGAACTGGAGTTGGCACAGGTTTCTGAGATTTGCATTTCAGAATCAAATATGGGAGTTTACTGTTCTCCCGTTTGGCCTGTCGACAGCTCCGGGGTTTTTCACAAGAGTGGTCCTTGCGGTGACAGCGTTTCTCAGAAAAGAGAACGTGGCGCTACACACCTACATAGACGACTGGCTGCTTAAAGCAGACTGCAGCCAGGTTGAACGTGGATACTGCTCTGACTCTGAATTTACTTTCAGATCTAGGCTGGATAGTCAACAAGGAGAATTCCGAGTTGACACCCACTCAACATTTCGTTTATTTGGGGATGCGATTCGATCTCGAGGAGGGCAGGGTTTACCCGTCAGAGCCCGGAGTGGTGTCTGTTAGCCATCCTCAAGAGTTTTCGAGTGGGAAACCACATTCAGGTGAGGCGGTTTCTTCGGATGCTGGGCGTGATGGTCTCCATGGAGCAAGTGATCCCGTACGCTGCTCTAATGCGAAGACCTATCCAGTTGTATCTGATGTCTCTGTGGAAACAGTGAACAGAACGCCTGTCAAAACTGGTGCCAGATTTGTAGCCGATAATATCGCATCTTGTATGGTGGAAACAGCGTCAGAATCTCCTAGTAGGGGTTTCGCTGGACCTACCCCACCCCCAGCTGTGCGTGTACACGGATGCATCGATGGAGGGGTGGGGGCCTGCCTGGGAGAACACCAGGTCTCGGGCATGGACTCTCCTGGAGAGTAAGCTGCATATCAATCTGTTGGAAATGATGGCAGTGGAACTGGCATTGGAAGAGTTTCTTCCAATGATCAGGGGCAAGGTGATATTGATACGGTCGGATTATTTGATGGTAGTATCATACATAAATAGCCAAGGCGGGACCAGGTCACCCACACTGTTATCAAAGTGTGGCACTTGATTCAATGGTGCAGGAATTATTCGGTTGTTTTGAAAGCAGCTCACATTCCTGACCGATTGAACATTCTGGCGGATGCTTTGTCTCGCAGACAGAGAATTCTGCCAACAGAATGGTCCCTCAACCCTCCAGTTCTTCGAAGGATCTTCGAGCATTGGGGCAAACCCAACGTGGACTTGTTCGCCACAAGGGGAATGCTCAAGTCATGACTTATGTCTCGCCGATTCCAGATCCAAATGCCGTCGATACAGACGCTCTGGCGATAAGCTGGAGAGGGATGTACGCTTACGCGTACCCACCCACCATCCTTCTGCCGAAAGTATTGGTAAAGATCAGGGAGGAACCGTGTCTGGTCCTGCTAATAGCGCCGTATTGGCCAAGCAGGGCATGGTTCACGGATCTGCTAGATCTGCTGGTGGAAAATCCAGTGCAGTTGCCCGAGATTCCGAACATAATCTCCCAGGCCAAGGGACGCTTCCTACACGAGCGTCCCGAAATGTTATTGACTGCGTGGTTGTTGTCAAACAACATTCCACGTCGGAACGCTTTTCTCGACAGGCTGCTGATTTCATCGCGGCTGCGAGAAGGAGGCCAACCTTCAAGTCATATAACGACAAGGTTAACGGATTTGCAGACTGGTGTGAGGAAAAGGGTCTTGTTACCTTTCTTTCCACTATTCAGCAAATAGCAGATTTTCTCTGTGAGCTGTTCTTTTCAGGACTAGCTCCTGTCACAATTGCTGGATACAAGTCAGCTTTGGCATCAGTTATCCCTTGTCTAGCCAACAGGGATAGTCCAGAGGTGGCCCAGTTGAGTGTGATGGTGAAGGGAATGAGCAATCTCCGACCGAGACAACCGGTAGTCATTCCAGCCTGGAGTCTATCTTTAATGCTTAATTTACTGGCCAAGCACCCTTTCGAACTGTTGCGTTCGGCTAGTCTAAAGCATTTGACTCCAAAGGCGGTCTTTCTATTGGCAGCTTCCTCAGCTCGAAGGCGCAGTGTGATCCATGCACTTTCAGCAGAGAGCGACCGATTTATTCTCTCCAGAGAGGGTCTGCATCTACTGCCAAGAGCAGGGTTTATATCAAAGATCTTGATCTTTTGAGATATCCCGGCAAACCGATCGTTATACCGAAACTAAGTAGGCTGGATCGTGATGCCAGTGTCTGGTGCCCAGTCCGTGCTTTGACTAAGTACAAAATGGACAGACTCGTTACGGTCGAATGATAGACATCTGTGGATCTGCCATATGGAGCCATATGGCGCCACATCCATGGATTCTATCTCTCGTTGGGTAGTCGAATGCATTCAGATTACCCGTGAGATTCCGACTGGGCTCCAAGTGCAAGGCGCAAGGACACGTTGTTAGAGGATTAGCCGCCTCTTCCGCCCTTGACAATGGTGTTCCGTTTAAGGACATCATGGCTGTCACACAAGGGCACTGTGAGTCCTCTTTCACGGATTACTATATGAGGGATGTGTCAGACTTCGCCATTCCACTCGCTTAGCTGTTGGAGACGATAGCTATATGACCGCACTGCTCTTCTTCCTTTTTTGGCATTTGTAAGAGAGAATTTAGAAGCAGGCATGGTCGAGCGAGAGGATATCAAGCAGTTGTGTCACTGAGGCTGGACAAGTGAATGGTTGGAGGCTCCAGGTCTGAATTCCAAATATCATGAGGTAATTCATGATTGAGAGTGTTTTGTATTATGTCTATATATCATGATCATTCATCTTATATATTCATGCTCATTCCCAGGCTAATATATGCAAAGAGCAGTTAACCCTCTTGGCATATTTGTGTTTCAGGCGAGGTACATGTTCGTGAGTTCTCTCCCTTTTCTTAGGAGAAAAAGGGGGGTGGGGCAGTGACGCGAATGTGATTCGGTTCCGATAACTTGACGGTCCTTTTAGGTCTCCGTTAGTCAAGTTGTTAAGTCTAAATCTTTCTCCAAGGGGCAAAAGTAGCATTTCTGGCTTGCCCCTTCCCACCAGGTTACTGAACAAATCTGGTGTATATCAGAAAGTAACAGAATGGTGAGTATTGATAGAAGGAGAATGCAGGAAATTTCAATTTCCCTTTCTCCGAGATCTAACAATACTCACCATTCTGTGACGGACCCAGCCTCCCAGCCCCACGGAGGCAAGTCATGGATTTCTCTTGTTTGGTGGCTATGGAAACAATATGACCTCTATGGTAGACGGGTACTCAGCAGTTGGGAGCCGAGTACCCAGTTCCAAGGAGTCGGTAAAGCTTTCTAAGTCTATAGTCCTAGAGCCAGCTGTCAAGGCCAGCTGTGTATCAGAAAGTAACAGAATGGTGAGTATTGTTAGATCTCGGAGAAAGGGAAATTGAAATTTCCTGCAGTCTGTAGGGATGGTCTTTTCCAGTTCCACAAGATGCCCTACGGTTTGTGCAACGCTCCCGGAACCTTTGAACGCCTCATTGAACAGGTATTAACCACCCTGCAATGGGAAATCTGTCTATGTTACATCGATGACGTAATCATCTTCAGACCCACATTTGAGCAAACCCATATCAATTTGGACACCGTGCTCTCAAGATTCCGCATGGCCAATTTGAAACTCAAACCCAAGAAATGTCATCTCTTTAGACGGAGCATTGAGTTCCTGGGACACGTCATATCCGGTGATGGAGTGGCTACTCAGCCATCAAAAACTACGGCAGTAGCGGAGTGACCAACGCCCTATTCAATCACAGAGAGTTTTCTTGGCTTATGCCAGTACTATCGCCGTTATATCCATCATTTCAGTGAGATTGCTTCACCCCTCTACAAGATCACTGAAAAAGATCGACCATTCGAGTGGACGAGTGAGTGTGAAGGTTCCTTCAGGGCACTGAAGGAACTTTTGACGACCACCCCGCTTCTTGCTCATCCTAATCTAAACCTCGATTTCATTTTAGACACTGATGCGTCAGCTTACGCTATCAGTGCGGTTCTATCTCAGGTCTTGGAAGACGGAACAGAGCAGGTATTGGGTTATGGTTCACGTACTCTGAATAAAACGGAGAGAAAATACGCAACCACCAAGCGAGAACAACTAGCGGCGGTACATTTCGTCTAGTACTACAAGCACTTTCTGTACACTCCGTACAGACCATGCCTCACTACGCAGGCTCAGGAACCTAAAGAACCCGGAGGGCCAGGTAGCGAGATGGCAGGCATTCCTGCAGGCCTATAACTTCAATGTTGTTCACCATCCCGGCAAATTGCATGTTAATGCCGATGCCCTCAGTAGAGTTGGCATGGAGGCTGAAGACGAAGAGGCCTCCACCATGACACAGTCAACACAGCCATCTCCAGAGTTCCCCGAATTGAGGTGCGCAGAGTGGAATCCGGAGAAAATCGCACACGACCAAACAACAGACATGCAGACACGAAATATATACGCGTGGATCCAGGAGTGTGTACGTCCTCCCAAGAAATCGGTAACACCACTAACCACCACGGCAAAATATTATTACCAATGGTTCGAGGAATGTCACCTAATAAATAACGTTCTTTACATTAATAACCATCTGGTCATCCCGGAAAGTTATCGTAACCTCATATTAAAGCAACTACATGATAACACTGGGCATCTGGCCATGGAAAGGACTGTTGCCCATATCAAATCGAATTCCATTGGATCAGAATTCGCGATAGTGCCAAGGCATGGGTTGCCAAATGTATCCCATGCCAAAGACGTGCTGTTGGCCAGCACCATATCGCACCATCACAAATTAAGATAGTCGGTGCACCGTGGGAGCGAGTGGCTATCGACGTGCTCGGACCCTTGAATACGATGGATGATGGAAATAAATACATCCTTGTATTACAAGACTATTTCACGAAGTGGGTAGAAGCATTTGCTTTGCCGGACCAAGAGGCATCCACCGTAGCGGAGGTCTTGGCAGGCAATGTGTTCTGCCGGTTTGGTATGCCTTATGAGTTGCACTCCGATCAAGGAAGTAATTTTGAGAGCCGGCTCATATCAGAGCTCTGCAAATTGTTTCATATCGTCAAAACAAGGATGACTCCATACCATCCCCGAAGTGATGGGATGGTAGAGAGATTCAATCGAACTCTTGCAGAGATGCTTACCAAGGAAACACGCCTTGATTGTAGAGATTGGGACTTTTACTGCTATTTCCAGTAAATTGGATCAAACACTTTAAACAAAAGAGCTGCCCAAATACGTGACTACCACAGCGTGATGGAGGAGTGGCGAGGGGTAATTACCGCTGACGTCACCAGGCTCCCACACACCCCATCGGGCACTCCAGCCTAAAATTAAAACAGGCAAGTTTATAAGCATCCAATCTCTAAAACCGCATCACACTAATTAAAAGGTGATGCTCCACGGGAATAAGTAGTACCCTGCTTTTATGCTGATCGGAGAATTTTAATTGTGCTACAGTAAGACTAAGTTAGTGAGCCATTCCCCTTATAATTAAAAGTACTCCATTTATACGGGAGGAATTAATCCTGTGACGATCAGAATGGAAAAAAGAAAAACTCCATATAAGGCTGACCGAATCACCTGCCAAACTTTCAGCTGTGGTCATCCGCCGTCTGTGACGTCACTAAATAGTATAAAAGGAGGAGCACGCTCTGAAACTTCATCTTCCCGTCAAAACTCGACACCAGGGAAGAACAACTGGCATTATGCTTCTTTCGTGTCGAAAACTAAATTCTGCTGTTTCTTTATTATTAATTCATTATTACAATACTTGGCCTGGAAAGTAAAAAATGAAGAGATAGGGTTTTAGGTTTTAATTAGGTTCCCGCAACCAACTACCATGCGGGAACGAGATGTCACTCCTCGAAGATTTAGTGTTGTCGGATTCATCTGAAGAAGAATCGTTACCGGTTTCGAAAAGATTCCTGTGCAGCTCATTATTAGCTAGCGGAGAACCCTGTACCAGAACTTTTACGAGAAATACCGACCGCACACTTCATATTAACAAGGATCATCTCCTCCAGACAGCCTTCTGTGTAATGTGTCAATATCTCTATACCGCTACCCGCTACGGAGTGAACCATGTGCTCCGTCATCATCACCGTGTGTTAGAAGTGACATTAATTCCTGGGGAAGAAAGCGAGGATCGTGCCGCTTTAGCCACACATTTTGAATCTCAGTTACCTGTTAAAGTTCTCCCGACCGAGAAGAATACTACCCGCAGACATCCCGTTAGTCATCGTCCTCCCGCGGCTACCTTAGCTAATATACCAGCAGCCAGACATGAAATTCTACCCTCCACCTCCAGTCACCACATCCACACCGGTCCTGAAGCAGAGCAAGAAGCACAAATCCTGCACAGAATTCAGTCCGGCATCACCCACATCTGTAACCAGCCACAAAACTATAACCACTACATCTGCGCCCGTATTGTCCGGAGCAATCGCGTCCAGTCAGGCAATATCGGTAGTTATCATGCCGCCTACGGAGATGGAGATTCCAAGCTACCCGCAGTCACCATCTCCTCCTGACCTGACCATAGACGACGGACCGGGACCATCACAGCCTACATCTATTAGCATCACTCCAACCCGTGTCATCCAGCATCCGCATCCCAGTCTTTCTGATCCAGTGATCAGGAAGGGGACTACGCCTGAATGGCCATACATGGGGAAGAGACGTATCGCTCACACGCAGGAAATCCAGCCAGTGCCCAATGTCACCTCAAATTGCCTTTTAAAGTATGCCAAGTCTCGGAAGATGTCATCACCTGCTGCATCCGCTCCCGCATCATTGCCTCAGCCTAGAATCTGACTCACTGCCATCACCATGACAACCACCACAGTCACTGCGACCATCAAGAAGACCGCAGCATCAACCGCCTCAACACCGACCAGCACTACCGCCGCCTTATGAACAAACATTCTAGCGTCAACAGTAACTGTGAGAGACATTATAGACGCTCATATTCCCGCAAATATCACTTCAGACATCTCCGAAAGCGCCAGTGATAATCAACGCATCTCAGCATTAATAATTCATCCACCGCGACCAACCACCGTCAGTCGCGGGACCCAGAGGTGTGATCGTTTGTGTTACAGCAGAACATCAGTGATGCGACTCATGGAAAATTACTATTTATTTATTATTTTTGAAATACTTTTCTTTTTATTATATATGTTAGATCAATTGAATCCCGTCCCTGGGATGACTGCGGTTATCCGACACAGATGCACAACTTAGTTGCCCAGCTGTGTCCCACACAAAATGAGCACTGCGGACTCCGGTATTGTAAGAACGTCATGTGCGATGTAAAATATACAATACCCCGCAGTGCAATAATGTCATAATCCCGTCATGCAGTCTCAGCTATGCTGAGGCTGCCTGATAAACTAACTTTTGAGTTGTTATTATGTTCTATTTTTCTTACTATTTTTCTTCGTGTCTTAGATGTCAGGATGGCTATGGGGTCAGCGAGAGCTGTCCATTGCGGACCCGCTATAACGGGCCGCAAATATTTTTTAAATCAAGATACGTGTTGCGTACCCCTTTATTTACCTGGGGTGTGCAAGTAATTCGGTTGTAATATTTTAAATACCCCGTAAGGGTATGTTATTTGAAAATTAATACGTATATTCTATATATATTATTATATATCTTAACTTAAATTGTGGTAAGTTGGAGCTTGGGTGTTCTCTGCGGAGATAATAATTATCCGCACCCGAAGAGAACACCCATGCGAGCTATTGTTTAGAAATCATTGGCTAAATAAAGTTAAAAGGACGTACCAAAATATTAAAACAAAAAAAGAAAAGACCTGGAAAAATTCCAGGTAAAAAATTAAAACTAACAGTATGCCTCCCCTCTCCTCTTTGGCACCTCTATGTGCTCTGTCTCCTAAATGCGTGTCTATTGCGTCATTACTCCTCTCCGGCCACGCGCCTACCCAGGAAGTCTATAATTCCCGCCTAGCGTATGTCTGTGCGTTGATCTGCAATGCGTGATCGTTTGCCATGGATGTCAAACTAGGAGGGGTGGTGTAGTTCGGATCGACCGGTCGGGTGCCGGCTGTACCAGCTAAGCTGGGTACGCGCCGCCTGTCCTGGATCGTTCCCTGAACACGCCCCCCCCCCCCCCTGGGTAGAGCTATAAGCGTATATGGGCCTATGAGAGAGATTGCGTTGTAAAAACGACTGAGTTCGTTAAAGCGCATAGCGCGCATGCGCGTGCTTGATACTATTCTGACAGAGCGCGTATTTCATGACCAAGATAGGATGGCGCTTTTAGTGTACCGAGTAGGTACATTGTAATCCTTTCTCATTATTTATTCCCGCCGAATCTGGCATTAATGGTTTAGGTTCATGCCAAGATGAAGGAAATTGCCCTGGTACTAGTGATTTAAAGATACAGAAGATTATGTCCACAAAAGAGGCTATACTACCATTGACTAAGCAGCATAGGTAGCCATTCCAAAAATAGAGGCGTGACTACTTCGAGAATACACCTCTAATGTAATGACCGGCCATCATACGCACACTCATGGATCATAGATTCCTCCCTTATATGGAAGCACCGCCCAGACTGACATCGCCGCATGACAACAAACCCACTGGCCACATATCCCACACCGAGCGTGTCATGTGTGTTTACAGTGAATTATCAACGTATTTACAAGTTTTAGATATGGGCATCTCAGGGGCCACCGACAGCGGCGCACTTATTACGTCATCACAGCGACTAGACTGTTACACAGGCTCCATTTCGGAAACAAGACAGATCGGGACCCAGTCTATCTCCGTAGGGGGTGTGTTAGTACCCAGGGGGGTGGGGGTGGGGCGTGCCTAAGATGGGTCGACCCAGACCCAATTCGACCCGGCGTCAGTGATCCGCACTACACCTACTAGCCTAGACTTTTAGTCTAGTCTACTGGCATAGACTTCTAGCCTAATGTACTAGCCTAAATTTTTTGCCTAGTCTACTAGCCCACTATCTTAGACTTTAAGCCTAGACTTCTAGCCTAAAATCCCAGGCTTCTAATACAATTTACTAGCCTACTAGCCCTAATCCTTTAGCCTAGTCTTCTAAATTAATCTGCTAGACTTCTAGCCAAGTCTACTAGCCTACTAGCCTAGACTTCTAGTCTAAACCACTAGCATAGTCTACTAGCCTACGAGACTGGATTTCTAGCCTAGATATCCAGGCTAGACTATTAGCCCAATAGTCCAGTCTTCTAGCCTAGTCTACTAGCATAAATTTATAGAGTACTAGCCTAGACATTTAGCCTAATCTGTGAGCCTACTACCCTAGACTTCTATCCTAGATTTCTATCCTCGTCTACGAGACTAGACACCTAGCCCAATCTACTAACATATTAGCCTAGACTTCCTGCCTAGTCTACTAGTCTACCTGCCTAGACCTCTAGCCTAGACATCTAGCCTAGACTATTAGCCTAATATCCCAGACTTCTAGCCTAGTCTACTAAATTACTAGCATATTCTTCTAGCCTATGCCTCTAGCCTATACTTATAGCCTACTCTACTAGCCTACTCGCCTAGACTTCTAACCTAGCCTATTAGACTAGATTTCAAGCATAGTCTAATAGCCTACTACCCTAGACTTCTAGCCCACTCTACTAGCTTAACCTTCTAAACTAATCTACTAGACTTCGAGTCTAGCCTACTAGACTAGACTTCTAGTCTAGAATTCTAGCCTAGTCTATTAGCCTGTAAGACCAGATTTTCAGCCTAGACTTGTAGGCTATACTATTAGCCTGATTTCTATACTAGCCTACTAGACTAGACATCTAGCTCTTCTTCTAGATTTCTTCTAGCCTATTCTATTAGCCTACTAACTTACTTCTAATCGAGCTTACTATCCTAGACTCCTAGCCTAACATATTGCAATAGCCTTCTAAAGTAATCTACTAGTCTTCTAACTTAGTCTACAAGCCTACTAGCCAAGACTTCTAACCTTGTCTTCTAGCCTAATCTACTAGCTTACATGTGTAGATCTATAGCATTGACTTTTAGCTTAGTCTACTAGCCTACAAGCCTAGACGTCTAGCCTAGACGTCTAACCTAGTCTACTAGCCTACTAGCTGATACTTCTAGCCTAGAGGTCTAGCATAGTCTAGTAGCCTACTGCCATATACTTCTAGTCTAGCCTAGTAGCTTACTAGCCTAGACTTTGACTCCAGTCTACTAGCCTACTTGCCTTTACATCTAGCATGATCTACTAACCTAGACTCATAACCCAATCTACCAGCCTATCCTCATGGCCTCACCTGACCTATTAGCCTCGCCTATTAGCCTATCTGTTCACTTGGCTAATGGCCTAGGCTACTAGCCTGCCTTCTGCCCTAGCATACTAGCCTACCTACTGGACTACTGGCCTGTCTTCTGGTCTAGCCTATTAGCCTACCCTACTAGCATGTCGGATGGCCTAGCCTACTAACATGGTCTACAAACCTGCTTAGCCTACTTCTTTGCTAATGGGCTAGCCTAATAACTCAGACTTAGCCTAATCTACTAAACTACCAGCATATACTTCTAGACTAGACTACTAGCCTAAAATTCGACCCTATACTTCTAGTCTGATAGCCACGTCTTCTAGCCTAGTCTACTAGCCTACTATCTTAGATATCAATCTGGTCTACTAGCTTATCCTTCTAAACTCATCTATTAGACTTCGAACCAAGCATACTAGCCTAGTAGCCTAGACTTCTAGTCTAGAATTCTTCTAGCCTAGTCTACTAGCCTACAAGACTAGATTTCCAGCCTAGACATTGAGGCTTGTCTATAATATCTAGTAGCCTAATAGTCCAGACTTTTAGTCTAGTCTGCTACCATAGACTTCTAGCCTATTCTATTAACCTACTAACTTAGATGTCAGGTCGAGCCTACTATCCTAGACCCCGACTCCAGCCTACTACCATAGCCTTCTAAAGTAATCTACTAGTCTTCTAGCATAGTCTACTAGCCTACTAGCCCAGACATCTAGCCTAGTCTGCTTGCTTACTAGAGTAGAACTATAGCATTGACTTTTAGCTGTCTACTAGCCTACAAACCTAGACGTCTAACCTAGACATCTAACCTAGTCTACTAGCTGAGTCATCTAGTCTAGATGTCTATCATAGTCTAGTAGCCTAATGCCATAAACTTCTAGCCTAGCCTAGTGGCTTACTAGTCTAGACGTTGACTCCAGTCTACTAGCCTACTAGCCTTGGCGTCTAGCACGGTCTTCTAACCTAGACTCATATCCTAATCTACTAGCCTATCCTCCTGACATCACCTAATCCATTAGCCTCGCCTACAAGCCTACCTGCTCACCTGGCTAATGGCCTAGCCTACTATCCTGCTTCTACCCTAGCCTACTAGCCTGCCTACTGGAATACTAGCCTGCATTCTGGCCTAGCCTATTAGCCTACCCTACTAGCATACTGACTGGCCTAACATACTAACATGGCCTACAAGCCTGCCTAGGCTTTCAAAACAAGAATCTCGTGATCATCACTTCTATTTTCCGGTAAATTGGAACAAAAGAACCTCCATACACGTATCTACCAGAGCGTGATGGAGGAGGCGAGAGGTGGTGAGTCGGGGCCACGGCCGCTGATGTCATCACACTCTCCCACACCCCATCGGGCGTTCCAGCCTGAAATTTGAACAGGCGAGTTTATAAACTTCCAACTTGAAAAACCGTATCATGCTAATTAAAAGGGGAGCGTCCACAGGAATAAATAGTTCCAGATTTTAACGTTGATCGGAGACCTGATTTCCAGCTAAGTGGGGATGAAAGCGGCTATCCCGCCTTCTTATATTTATATTTGCCTTCTTCCTACGAAGGGAATATATAATAAGACTCCAGGAGAATAAAAATCAAATATTTCCATATTTGGCGGAACCAACTCACCCTAAAACCTTCGGGTGTACCCCTCCGCCCTCCTGTGACATCATCAAAAATTATAAAAGAGGGAAAGCACGCACTGAAATTTCACCTTCCCGTCAAACTCGACACTAGGGAAGATCGAGCATTAGGCTACTTTCATGTCGCAAACCAAATTCTGCTGTTTTTCTTCTAATTATTTTATTACTTTATGTTATATTGGCCAGGAAAGTTATGAAGAGTTATGAAAGTTTAGTTAGGTTAGTGCGGTTCCGCAAATAACCATCATGCAGAAATAGTATGTCGCTTGCGGAAGACTTTGCCTTGTCCAACAGCTTGGAAGAATCGGCACCTGCTCAAATACGTATCCTTGTATTGCTTTATCGTACAATGGAAAGCCATGCAAGTGTGAATTTTCTAGAAACTCGGACTTGAAACTTCACGTCAACCATGACCAATTATTACAACAGGCATTCTGTGCGGACTGCAATTACCTGTATTCAGCCATGCGGTACAGTGTAACATACACGTTAGCCTTTAAACATCGTGTATTGGTTGTGACATTAAAGCCTAGTGAGCAAAATGAGGACATAGATATCCTCGCTCCCCGTTTCGAAAACAGCCTTCCAATTACCATGCTTTCAACCAGAAAAATGGCCAAGACTAAATGCACCAAATGACGACAAACTGACTTTACGCAAGTAGCTGTATTATCCGCAGTCACTGGAGCAACATCATCACCCAGCATCCTCGCATCATCCAGTCAACCTCCAGCCAGCACCACTACCACCACCACCACGACAACAGTGATGTCAGCAATTTTGGAGCTCATACCAGTCAGAACTATACCAATAGTCGTCACCACCGCCACCACTAGTGCATCCGTTAACCCATCTGCAGCTTCATCGAACTTAAGTGCCACAGACATTAATAACATGGGTAATGAAATATCAGCATCAGAAGACCACCCACCATGGCCGCCAAGCACGATTCGTGGGACCCAAACTCGTTGGGGGAATTTCTCGGCAGACATTTGTGGACATTATTGTCGTGGGTGCAGCAGAATGTGTGAATCAGGATTATTATTATTAATTTTTTTTTTCGAAATATCTTTTTCTTATTTATTATAATGTTTATAAAATTGAAACCCCATCCCTGGGTTGACCACGGTCATCACACACAGCTACGCAAAGTTATTGCATAGCTGTGTCAAACCAAAATAATCGCTGTGGATTCCTGTGTTGTAAGAATGCCGTGTGCGACGTAAGTACACAACACACCACAAGCAAATATGTCTTATATTCCCGTCATGCCATCCCAGTGATTGCTGGGGCTGCCTGATGAAACAGTCTTTCTTTATTATTAAATACTATTTTTCTTATTATTTTGGGTGATGAGAGCTATCCGTGTGGACCCGCTAAAACGGGCCGCACTGTATGCATACCTTCATATACTCGGTATGCATACGTAATTGTTATATTATATTCTTATTGTGATAATGTCACTGTATGTTTTCAAAAAATATATATTGTTCTTTTATTATATTTTTATATACTTAAACTTAATTCAGGTACGTTGGAGCTTGGGCGTTCTCAGCGGAAATTTAATTATCCATCACCAAATGAACGCCCATGCGAGCTATTGTTTTAGCTAAATCATGGTAATAAAGTAAATAAAAAAACACGCACCGCAATATGAAGCACAAAAAGAAAAGGCCTGAAAAAATAAATACCAGGCCAAAAATCAAAACTAAAAGTATGCCTCCCTCCCAAACTCTTTCGCACCTCTATGTGCTCTTCTCTGATTAAACTACACATCTCTCACGTCACTACTCCTCTCGGCTACGCGCCTACTCGAGAAGTCTGTAATTCTTGCCTAGCATGCTCCCGTGCTTTCGAAATGCGATGCGTTATCGTTTGTCACGGGTGTCAAACTAGGCGGGTGGGTGGGTGGTCGTGGTGTAGCGCAGATTGGCCGGACGGGTACGGACCGTCCCAGCTAGGCTGGGTACAGAACGACCGCTCCGGGTATGTTCCAAGCACGCCCCCTGGGTAGGATAGTACGCATATATAGAGCCATGTGAGAGAGCTTTCTATAAAATGGCTAAGTCCGTGAGAATGCATATCGCGCATGCGTGCGTGTCAGAGCTTCCCTGACAACACGTGTCAGTATTGGAAGAGAGTGCAGACGTATAGTGTGCCGAGTTGGTACTTGTGATTTCTTCAAATCACTCCATTCTGGTGGTTCTTGGTACTGACCAGGACTAGGATTTCAAAATTGTTTACCTTTTTAAAATCGGACCAGAAATGGCTGAGCTATCCTTAAATAGCTCACTGAAATTATTTTCAAAATATTGCATGGATGTCGTAATTGCGTGTATGTATTAAGTGAATGGGGAAAGCGCTGATCACGTGATCGCCACGTCACCCTTTTAGGCTGCACGCTAATTGGCTACTGCTAGCCCGTTGATTGGCTGGGACATCCTGCCTCTGACATCACGAGTAGTATAAAAGGAGCAAGAAATCAAGGATCAAGAACACTTCGGCGAGGAACAGCGGACAGAATGTTGTTGGACCAGCACAGTGCTAGACGTGGGCTAACAGCTTACTGACTGTGGTATCCTACACCACAGTAGTGCCTATTGAAATTCCGATCTCCTGCGCGGGTCAGCAACCTTTCACCCACATCACAAGTCTTTTTAAGCCCTCGGACGTCCATCCAAGGGCAACTAAACGAATAAGAAGGACTCCCTCTCCAGAACAACTGACAGAGGGGCTTCCCTGCAGTTGGGCCTTGTGGCTCCGGGGTAAATTCTACAGGATGTAGAGCCACGGTGATTCTTGGTGGATAACTCGCCGGATCTTCCGGACCACACTGAAAAGTGGTATCAAACTTCCACGCAGCATGTCGTGTGTTTAATTAACTTTTAGGCCACAGTCTGGTGGGACTCTGCCCAGTACACCGCAAGAGCTATGCGATGTATCTTGCATGATGTACCCAGTTATGTACATGCAATATTTAATTACAACTGTAGCCCTCTTTGTTACAGGCAACTTTCAAACTACCATCGCCGGACGGACACTTTATAACGTATTGTGTAAATTCATGTATTAGTTATTATGACTATCTAATGGACATCCATCTACAGTCGTTGTTCTTCACCGTCTGGAGAGTGAGCCACATCAACAGTCTGCCTGCGAAAATCTTCTCACCAACTTCGGAATCATGCCACCTCATGCTACTCATCTGTAGCGCATCAACATCAGTGATTTTTTAACTTTTTCTGTACCGATGACCAATAGGTACTCAAGTAGCTATACTATTGCAATACTGTATTTATTCATTCATTCCGTTATTGGTACTGATGACTAATAGGTACCTCCCCGGTTGTCTGAGACCGCATTTTTATATTTTCCATTTCATACTGTACAAATTATCTTTATTTTTGTGTGCTTACAACTAACAAGCACCGCAAGGTCCTACGACCTGATATACTGTTAGCACTGTACTAGTTAGTTATGTATATGGCAAGTAGCCATCTTAGTTATTTTGTTTTGTTTATATAAAAAAACCTCTAGGTTATACTATACAGCAGCATTATATCCACATCACTAATTCCCCCAGCATCAATTTTACACTGAGGTCACTGATCATGCTCACATTGCTCGCCATGCGACCAACTAAACCTGGCTATTATAGCTCGATAGGATAGTCTTAAAGTAGTTAGGGACAATCTCTCCATAAAAGACACATTGTGTATGCCTCTTTCCTGGCTGTAGCAGATATGTAACACCGCACACCAGCTAGATTGTATAAATTGGCCAATTATCTTAGGGCCTCTTAGTGATGATGAGGGATTGTCTCTTTCTACGCTCCTCCAGCCGCAAGGCTTAATAATTGTCTGGACTCCCAATCGACACATTGGCAGGATCCGACTCTGAAACTATTGGGGTTTCCAAGCGGTGAAAACTAAAGTGCCGATTTCACATACACACCCCCCCCCCCCGTATATCCGGATACCAGTTAGTTTAGATACCCCCGCCAAGGTAGGAAGCACTGCGAAAAGAAGTTTTATTATGTAACACAGGCCTGCAGTGCATCTATGGGCATTCTGGAACATAACCCTAATGACAGGTAAAATGTTAGTTCCATAACACACGGGTGATGGATGAGACGCAGATCTTCACCCAACTGGGTATGGTGACTGGGTGCGGTCTTAGAGCCCACCACGCCCTCATGGGAAGGTGCCTAGGGATAGATATCTGCCTCTTACTCCCCACCAAAAAAATACTATTGCGCTTTCTAAGTTGCTTATGTGAACTGTAAACCGTCCTAGTGATGTTATATGTGGTTGTGGTGCGATACGTGACCGGATCGTCATATGATTTGGGAGCTGTCGCTCCGTAACATGTCCACATGCTGTCTTTCTGAGGAAGATGCTATGCAAGGCGACCCTTTGGAAGGCTGGCATTTTTGCCAGTTAGACTTATGTATCAAAAGATAGGTGGGAATCCCTGCCACTTGTGGCCAAAGCTTGGAAGCATATCTAACTACTAAATGGTAGGTTGGAATTTAGCAGAAGGCCCGCATAAATAAAAGTGGTAACTACCAATGTAGTATCTTTGGACCAACAAAATACGGTGACCTATGAGTTCTTCGGAAGTCATCCGACCTATCTTCACGTAAACCAGCAAGCATCACATTAATTATAATCTCACTAGGATTGACTTACTGCACATAACCTTTTTGTTTGAACAAAAGAGTGGCTCTTTTTGCCAGCTCCTTTCCTCCGCTTTGGCATTGAAGGCATTTTCGTGTGATGGAGGCCCGCGTGAGGCACTTTCCTCTCACAACAATATTATTTTGTGTGTGTTAGGGGTATAATTGGTTTATATTAAACTATATGAGTAGCCTCGTTAGGACGCTCCCTTACGGGGATACCTCGCTGGATTTATGAATCTGTGAGGTACCTCCGTCGAGCCCACGGAGACACCAGTTTAGTTCTATGTACTGTATAATTTTGCTCATTTACTAGCAAATGAGTACCAGTGTTTGTGTAGTTATTTTTAAATTATGTCCGGACTTTTAAATTGCTTTATGGATGGTCATACCGGTGACACCAACAGTTGGGATGGGACTGTGAGGCTCAATCCCAGAGGCAATGGTCGCATGGCCCCTCTGGAATGTTATCGTTCCACGGCTCCAGAAGCAGGTCTTTGTACCTTCCAGAGAGTCGCAATACGCGATCCGCAACCCTGAGAACCGCAGCTAACCAGCCCTCCCGCGCATCCTATACATGCGGTGCAATGGAGCGATGCAACATGGCGGACCAGCGCATACTCCCGCGAGCTACGCTATGCTACTGTATAGACCACGTTTGTTAAATATGAATATTAGCTATATCGAATTCGTAAAAGGTGAGAATTTTGATAACAAAGAACTAGAATGTCGATCAATCTTATGAATTGCAGCAACACATTAACCATTTGGTTTCGACTACTGAACTTCACTTTTCTCAGTTTCAATGCAAACATATATTTAAGCTGTAGAATATTTTGAAAAAAACTTGTTGGTTTTAATGATACTTTCTGCAAACTGGGCAAATGACCATTAACCATTGTGTCTGCACTAAACTGAAAACCATTTATCATATAGGACAATGTAGTCCCAAGTTTTCTACCTAACAGTGTAATTTAGCTATGACTATTTTGAAAATAATTTGGCTGCAAGGTTTTGTTACTTCAGGCAGAAATCACTTCCAGCAAAATTACCTTCAAAATAGTCAATGGAATAGTTTCTTCAAAGTGAAGAATGTAATGTTACATTGATTTATCGTACTTATGACCACTACTATACCTAAATATCCTCCGTGAAACCGGCCCTGAACCCATGAATCAGAAAGAGCCAAAATGTTTTCAAAACAATCAGCTATTAATTATCATAATAATGCCTACTAACAATCTGCACTCTATGGTTCATTTTATTTGTATGTAAGCCATTATACTACATTAATTGAGTATTTTCATTTAAATCTCCTAGATTAGTGGATTTTCGTTTTCTTAACCATTCAGTATATATGAAAACTGGTGTTCATTTTGGAAACACTGTTGCTGTAAGCTGTTGCTGGCTAAGATAACCATGGCACGGACGCAACGGTGTTTCAAAACGTAGGCCTACGTGGTCAGTTATGCTGGATATATTTAACTTCTCAATATATTTAACATAGGATTGTGTTAAATTTATCGGGATATCGGCAGTAATTTTCTACTTAATGTCACGGATAATCATCATTTGTTTGACTGGCAAGATGGCATGTAACCATGGCCTTAAGTGATCTGGTCACGTGACTGAACACCGCTATACCTCTAGTCTAATAGCCAAGACTTCTAGCCTAGTCTACAAGCCCACTACACTAGACATCTAGCCTAGTCTACTAGCTTATGCTTCTAAACTATTCTATTAGACATCGAGCCTAGCATACTAGCCTACTAGCCTAGACTTCTAGTCTAGAATTCTAGTCTTGAAATCTTGAAATCTAGCCTAATCTACTAGCCTACGAGACTTAGATTTCCATCCTAGACCTCTAAGCTAATCTAGTAGCCTAATACTCCAGACTTCTAGCCTAGTCTACTAGCATAGTCGTGTAGCCTATTCTACTAGCATAATTTAGACTCCTAGCCTAATCTACTATCCTAAACTCCTAGCCTAACCTACTAACCTAGGCTAGTCTACTAGCCTACTAGCAAAGACTTCTAACCTTGTCTTCTAACCTAGTCTACTAGTCTACTAGATTAGAACTATAGCTACCCATGGCTTCGTACCCAACTCGGGTAGAAAATGGGAAAAAGTTTAAAATTACATTCCAGATGATGACTGGGCTATATCCTAGTGCCAGTGCGTCGTCAATGACAGGGTTAATAGAACAAAAGCTTGACAATTATAAAAACTACATGCTAATAATATCCTAGTGCAGTATAGACTTCTCTCTCTCCACTTTCTCCTTGACACACCTCCAACAAAATACAGGTGGAGGAAAATAATCAAAGGAGCGATAGAATCCTACTGGACAGAGGAGTTGACCACTAAAGCAAAATTGTATCCTTCACTGAGATTTACACACCAGGAAGGCCTTAAAATTGGCAAAACTCATCCTGTATTGATCTCTTCCACCACATGTGTCATTGATGTGAGATCATTACCAGTACTCCTTACAAGCCAAAAGAGCCATCTTTAACCAGTATGTGGGCAATCCTCAATGTGTGCTATACAACAACAAACCTGAATCGTGTGTTCATTTTCTAATGACATGCAATAGACTACAACAGATCAGAAAAGAATTCCTAACATTACTCCAGACGATGATATGTCAGAACGGCAGACAAATGTTGTATACAGTCAGTGGAAACAATGAGGACCTTAGATCCTTCATTCTCAACCCATAGACCTCAGCAAAAAACACGTGCTTGCATTGCCAGCATAACACATAGAATCAGACAATACCTTCAAATAATTCATGACATGAGAGCCAAAATCCCTAGACAACTAATGTAGTGAATGTGCGGAAGCATATATCCTGCAATTCAACAAATTTGTGCAATAACATGAACATTCAACATTGATACAGAAAATGACATTGATTTAAGTAAAGCTCATGAGTCGCTAAGTGTGTAAAAATATTGTTTATTCAGTGTAAGAGGTGCTTCCGAATACAGGAAGAAACTACGATTAACGATTATGATTACGATGGGTAGTTGAAAGCTGGTCCGGTGAAAGAGGATTTTTATCCTCTGGATGGTGGAGTGGTAGAGCACTCGCCTCCCAAACGCTAGGTGAAAGGCTCCGCATGATTTCCTGGCTTTGAACCCCACTCGGGTTGAAAATTTAAAAAAACACCCAAACAAACCCCCCATTAAAATTGGTTTTCAGATGATGCCTGAGCTATATCATAGTGCCAGTGCATCGCCAATGACAGGGTTCATAAAACTAATGCTTGACAATAATATAAACTACACATGCATGCACGCACAGAAAAGTATTTGCATATAAGCGAATACGGACATTATTGATTCCTTAGATAAACAGGACCAATTTGTACAGGGTCGGCATGTCTCAAATACATTACGGCAACTTGAATCTAAGTTTTAATCACGTTTTGAGAGAACATCCTGTACAGTTCAATCCACGATGCTCCCAAAGTTTTACACACGGTGACCAATGACGCTATAAAATTTGTAGTGTCACATTGTGGTGTTCCTCTCAAGTGTGTGTGTTGGTGTGGTGGGTGGTGATGGGGTGGCGGGTGGGGTGTGGGGGTTGGGTAGGGAGAAAGAACCAACACGCTACAACTTAGTCACCTGTTCGACGTTGACGAGGCAGAAGCCACATTATCAAGAAGAAGAATGACGCAACAATGTCCCTAGTAACCGGGAAGTCATAGTGATATATCATTCACGAGGATTTCAATATCATGTTTATTCATACATGTGCGACAGAACATGTTGATTAATGCATGTCTCCAAGTAAATACATGAATGCACATGCCTTATGAGTGGGAAAGACATAGTACGAGGAATTAAATTTAATTTTACAGCGTGATACCATTTGAAATCATATCTGATTCTAGTTATTACATCCAAACCATTATAGAATCTGCTTGTTGTGTGACAAAATTAAGAATTATCTGCAGTCGACTATCCCCACAGGCACTGATGATTTTTACCAAGCACAAACATCACCACAGAGGAGATGAAGTGTGTATCCAACAACTAAAAAAAACCCAACGAAAGACAATACAACTATCAAACCGTTTCAGTTTACTACACAGTAAATCATCAGCCACATCAAATGATGAATACACAACATGACACTATTGACAGCAATACAAACACCACTACTGAACCACATTCCCAAAACTAGTCAAATACATAAACAAAATAAACCAAAACATAGAATAACTAATACATGTATATACACAAATGCAGATAGTTTAATCAACAAAAGGCTGAACTGGAAATGCTGGTACACAAGACTTGCTTGGCCATCATAGTAATCGCAGAAGCACTACCAAAAAATACAAACATAGGCATTGGTGAAGTACAGATGGATGAATACAACCTGGCCGTGAATAGTAGACCTATATACATGAATCAATAAATGCCCATAATTGTTATACACTAGATAATCATGATTTCAATGAGTTGGTGTGGACAACACAGCAAAAAATCCAAATACTTGTTGGCTGCATCTACAGATGTCCAAAATCAAACGGCTCAATAATAAAAACCTGCTAAGTCTGCTAAACATGGTAGGAGCTTTTGATGCTGACCACGTCCATATAGTAGGGAATTTCAACTATGGTACAATTAACTGGAGCACTGGACTACAAATTTCACTTCACCTAAGCTTCTTAAACTATGCCAAACCGGGGTTGGTTTTCTTCCGAGATGGCCGGGGAAAAATGGAAGAAAGGGAATTCAGAATAAATTGCATTTCTATTAAGATTAGCTCAGATCACAGGCTGAATCTGATTTAACCTGGTAACTGCCTGTAAAGTATTATATACTGTAATCATGTGTCCTAGGCTTAGATTGTACAAAGTATGTATGTTTAACCTTTTCAAAAGTACAGACCATATATTACACATTTTGTATTATCTAAAAAAATACATTATATTCTGTTGAATCTTTTGAAAATGGATGTATTCGAATTCTAACGAGCACAAGTCAACAAGGTATTCTACTCAAATTAGATTCAAAATATTCAATAGTGTTCCTTGGGGTACTATTACTAGAGATGAAATAGTTAACATATTAACTGCATTCTTTTTAGTCAATATTTTTAACAGTTCTGCAGCACAATAAATGAGTCAGTCCAGTGATAAATTTTCACTCTACAAATGGACATTTTCTATGAGAAGATTTAATTCTCGTGAACAAATTTGCGTGTTAAAGAGTTAATTACACCCATATTATGCCAACTAAACTGTATATTGCACTAAATAGGATTACTATCGATATATGGGCACTCCGAGTGCTCTAAATACAAAATTTACACAACTTTTAAGCATTTGAAAAATATTTGAGTTTCTTCAGGGAAGAAATTAGGGAAAAAATGTGGAAAAACCCTGACATTCGGAAGAAACTGCCAACCATGTGCCAAACAAACAACTAAAACCACACTACTATTGAATAAATGTAGGTATGCGAAAATGCCAAACAGACTTAGGAAATATGGATTGGCAGTATCTGGACAAACTCGTTACAGATGAAGCATGGAATTTATTGCACAGATAACTAAAACTTAGCCAGCTTGGTTGTTACTATATTACCAAAATCTGTAAGTTTACTTAACCCTTTGAATCCGAAATACCGAATTCGAAATGTATTTACAATATAATTGGTATATTTTCTTGAAAGTTTTGAAACTAATTTGACAGGGAAGTGTTGCCGCCTATATGTATATCAAATCACTTTTATATGTATGTAAATTGAATTTGCTAACATAGTTCTAATTATTTGTTTTATCTAGTCCAGCCTACACATGAAGAGACATCAATCGAAGCCTCAGTGCTTACACCAACTATGGAGAGTACAAATTTCAATTTCAAGTTTGTTCTGTATCTTCTTGAAAGTGCACAAAACATATATACAATGGCCGTTACATATGTTAATAAATAATTAAATCTTGTAAGTTATTTACAAGATTTGACATACTGTACATCACACCTGTATGTTTGACTTTCTTCTAAATGCTGAAAATTCTACACTACGTATGCTGCTGGTAGTACAAATGTAGCGACCCGATACCCAATTTGGCCCATTTGTAAATGGTGCACGACCATTTGCTAACAGAGCAGATCCATATATCAATCTGTAATTGGTACGTCCATTTGTAAACGGTGAAAACCCCATATGCCAATTTGTTATTGGCATGCCAGTTTGTGCTGCATGCGTCCCATGTGCCAATTGGCTATCCGTGGGCTCATTTTTAAATGGTGCATGGCCAATTTGAAAATGGGTTATTGGCGCACCGGTTTGTAAAAAAAACCTGGCACACTTCCCAATATCAAACCGGCACCAATATAGGCAGTATATCCACCCATTCATTAATTTCGTCTTGATGATACTTTAAGCGATCCATTCAGTTGTTCAGGCATGTCTGTCCATGTTTATGCACGTGTTCATTCATACATGTGTTTGCTGCTTATTTATATGTTAGGTCATTCATTCACACCTTCACTCAATCGGTTAGTCAATCAATCTTCATGCATCAGAAAAAGAATGAGCCCATAAATGTGTGTGCATACATCGGCAAGTGCGGGACAATTGAATTAATTCAAGCCACTGATTAATTCATTGTTTTGTGATTATGCATATGTACTTAAGGATTGATAAATAGTTTAATAATGTAAGAATCAAATGAAGTGACTAACATTGAGTATAATTCACATGTTATTCATGCTCTAACAATGTTTCTGTTTACATTTTTTTGTTCCCGGGGGTTGCAGATTTTAAATTAAAAGATTAAACCTGTGAGTGAAATTTAAGATAATAGCAAATAGTTTCCATAATGTACACACTTAACTCCTTAACACTCATATCAGCCAAGAACGCATTATGTAGTGGTCTTGAGAAAGGTCCATTTACAGACCAAGAGAAGACCATTTGTGAAAATTTCTAATATATAAATCAAAATAAATTTTTTACAATAATAATTACAGGGACTAGAAATTGGAACGAAATATCCTGGACGATTCGTCCCAGAACGAAATGTCTGTGGCATGAAACTTCTTGGGGATGATCCGTCCTCTACAATATGATAAACCAACAACCTACAGTTCTCGATGGCTTTATGTGGTTCTGCCGTGGCTGCCAACATGCTCTTCCTGGTGTGAAAAAGCTGTTGAAAACCACAGCAGATATAGAGACAAGATAAGAGAGGACCGAGACAGAACTCGTTACTGTAAAGTAAGATGTTGGGAAAGTGAAGGACCAACTAGGAGATAATGATAAGACTGTACAACAGATAGTGGAGGAATGTGTAAGTTAGGCAAACCAAAGAGATATTCGCAAGAACAACATAATTATTCAGGGACTACCCAAAAGCATAAGCCCAGAGCCCCAGACCACAACAGATGGCAGGAAGATGATGGAAAGGTGTAGGACTTGTGATTGAGGAAACATTTAAGAATCAGGTCAATGAAGCATCCTGGAGCGATATCACCTCGATAACTAGACTGGGCAAGAAACATGCCAACAAACCAAGGCCCATTCAGGTGAAATTTAAGACCATGTAACCAAAATCAAGGTACTGAGAAATGACAAACGCCTAAGCGATAGCAGCACAGAAACTCTTAAATCAGTGTTTGTCGCACCAGACCTGGGCCAAAAGGAAAGGGAGATGGATTTTAACCAGCACAAGGAATTAAAACTGAGGAGAGAAAATGGTGATAATGTCATAATCCAGAGGTGCAGGATTGTTGAGAGGCTGGACCCGAAGAGGGGTACAGGCACTGGCCATCCAAAAAACTGAGAAACACTCCAGAATATGGGGCCAAGTCTCTAAATAAAATTGTACATAGTTTAGTTAATGAAAACCAGCAAACTGTCCACAAACGGACATATTCAGTCCATACTGAAAAAGAACAGCAATTAGAAACAATCCCAATACTCTGCACTAATGCAGATATGCTCACAAATAAAATAAATGAGCTCAACCTCATTGTAAATAGCTGTACACCGAAACCACTGATAACAGCAGTAGCAGAAGTCAAACCAAAACACAACATATATCAAATTGATGAAGCACTCCTTACCATTGATGATATGAAATGTTCTCCAAGAATATTAAATGCAAGGAGGGTCGAGAGATAATAGTATATGTACACAAAAGTAACTACTTATTCCAGCACATAAGACACACTACAAGATTTTATTGGGGAGACAAACCATGCCTGTTAGATTTGATGCTTACAAATGAAGAGAAAATGGTGGATAAATATGATATATTGAGCCCTAAAGGAAAAAGTGACCACTCTGTCATTGTATTTAATTACAGATGCTATGCATCTATGGACATTGCAGCATGAACGAAAATATAATATGACACAGGTAATTATGAGGAATTGAGGCATGTGGTAAACTTGAATTGGGTAAGATATTATCAGAACTTGAAGCAAGGGATCAATGGCATAGTTTCACCGAAAAACCCAACATCGCAATTAACCACTGTATCCCGAATAAAGCTATATATACCAAAAGTTAGATAACCTCAACATATCACAGTTTCCTGGTCCTGACAATTTACACCCAAGGGTGTTGAAGGAACTGAGTTCGGCTATTAGTAAGCCTCTTTCTATAATATTCCAGAAATCACTAGACTCCTGCACATTGCCAAAATCCTGGAAACATGTCTTGTCTTAGGATGCTGTTGTGAACTTAGGCTTGTTCAGCTTGTATGTCCACCTCTTCATTTTCCTCTGACTTATGCGATGGATGCACGTAGTCTGCAGTAAAGTCATACTTAATTTCCTGATCTTGCCAGAATCAATCCAGTCCTACCTCAAATTTAAACACTGAATCGATGTTTACTAATGCATTGGGTAGGCTGTTTCATACATTGCTGACTCAGCTTGTAAATGAATGTTTCCTTAAATCTAGTTTGGCCCTTTCCTTTCGTACCCTCGGGCTATGGCCTCTTGTGTAGCTGCTTTCTAATACCTCAAACAAGTTGTCTGTCACCTCTGTGTCATACACTCCATTCACGATTTTGTAAACTTCAATTATGTCATCTCTCAGTCGTCTATAGTTGAGCATTGGCAGGCCAAGCTTCCTTAGTCTGGCTGGGTAATCTAACTCTTTCAGCATGGGGAAAAGTTTTGTTTCCCGCTTCTGTACATTTTCAATGACCAATGAGTTTCCGTCTTACTCCGTGGTCCCCACAAACTGACTGCATATTCAAGATGTGGCCTCACCAATGCTTTGAATAGTAAGTGAATATCTCCTCATCAAGATATGTAAACATTCTTCTTATTAACCCCAGAATTCTGTTTGCGGTGTTTACTGTGCTTTCCTGTGTGCCTTAAATAATAGGTTGTTGTCGATGACCACACCAATATCAGTTTCCTTATCCACAATCTCAAGTATCACATGCTCTCCATTTTGTTTATATGAAGGATAGTCTCTCTTTATTTCCTCTTTGTGTTTTGGCTCTGTATTGTCATTACTTTACATTTGTCTGGATGAAACCTCAATAGGCATGTATCTGTCCAGTTCTGAAGAGCATCTAAATCTTTTTGCATCTCCTCATCATCTGCACCCTTTATTTCTTTGTATATCTTGGTATCATCTGCAAAGAGATATGTTGCTGCCTTCACTATATCTGGTAAATCGTTTATGTAAAGGACGAACAAGTCTGCTTTCAGATGAAACTCCATTGACAACAACTTTTTGTTGTCTGTTTGACAAGAAGTTTTCAATCCACGAGATTAGCTGTTGACTTATACTATAACTTCTTAGCTTTCCTAGCAAACATTGGTGTGGAACGATGTCAAAGGCGTTCATGAAGTCCATGTATACTATATCTATCTAGGGCTGTGCGGTTTGGCTTACAGCCATATCGGTTTCGATATGACTTTTCATATCGGTTTTAACCGAATATCGGTTTTATGGACATGAAACAAAAGATTTAAATGATAAAAATTAGCACGAAAACAGAACGTATTTTCACGCCCTGATACATTCGTAATGTTTAACGCCTTTAAAGCTTAATATACCTTATAATATCCATCATCGCGGGAGTGAAATTATTAATTAGACCGCCTAAATATTACGCACAGTTAAATAAACATCGTTTATTTTGTCAAAATTAATCACAACACAGGTTGCGAAAAGACGTAAGTCACGCGATTGTAATTAATTATCTCCCTTTCTTCTTTCATTTCCAATTCGGCCGAGGACGAAATCATGCCGTGAAGAAAATATTAACTGTAATATTGCGATCGCGAATTTCATAAGTTAATATAATATTGTGTATAGAAGATAACGTTTTAAAAACGGTTTGAGTAATAATTTTATTTAAAATTATATCCTAATCAGCAAAATGTATTCAGCATTATATTTATTGGCGAGATTTTGATGCATTCGGCGATTTAGTGTTGGGACGACTTTGCATTATGTTAATTAGCCGGTGACGTAAATAAAATGGATGCCGTTGTTTAGAAATGTTTTCCCCGATACAAATTTTAATGACAAATTCCCACATTAGTATTGTGTTTTATATTGCAAATTTATCTGAGACTACCAGGGAAAAGACGAGTGGATATTTATTTAATTAATTCGCTGCTTGATTTCTCTCGGCATACAGCGAGTTACATGGAGTTACACAATATGCTCAATTGGGGGCCACGTTCAATTATTAGTTGCCCCGAACATAGCTTAATGGAAAGTATGGCCATTATTATTCATTACGATTTTCATGCTCGTTAGTATCTTTTATTTTTAACAATCCTGATATGAAAAACCGAAAATATGTTCATATTCGGTTTTTCGATATTTATTTTTTATAATCGGTTATGAAACCGTCAGTACAGGATATCGGTTTTAAATATGGTATCGGTATATCGCGCAGCCATATATCTATCTTTCTGCCTTTATCCATAATACAGGTCCAGTTCTCCATGACCTTCAATAATTGTAAGGTAGTTGATCTTCCAGACAGGAATCCAAATTGGGATTTACTAAACAGTTTATTTCTGGTCATGTGGTCCACAATCTTCACTCAAACAACTTCTCCATCAGCTTACATAAACCACTAGTCAAGCTAACCGGTCGGTAATTCCCAGGTTCTCATTTATTTCCCTTTTTGAAAAGTGCCGTTACATTAGCTGTTTTCCATGTTTCTGGTACTACTCTCTCTACCAGTGATTTGTTGACGATCAGTGTCAGAGGTTTACAGAGCACCTCTCTCAACTGCTTGATTTCATTTGCATGGACTCCATCTCGGCCTGGTGCTTTGTTTTTCACAATTTCTTTCAATATTTTCATCAATTCCTCCATTGTAAATCTTGCATCATGGAAATCTTCACTCAATTGCTTAATTTCAAGTTCATGTATTTTTGTATCTAACTCTTTCGTGAAAATACTTGTGAAGAAGTCGGCCATGACATCTGCTTTCTTCTTATCTGTACTAGCAGTTTCTATTCCCTCATTTCCAGATACTTTTAGTTCTGCAATTCATGTTTCAACTAGCCTTTTGGAATTGAGATATTTCCAAAATATCTTAGGGTTCCTCTTTGCATTCTTAGCTATATCTTTTTCCTGATTTCTTTTGACGTTTCTCATTAATCCTTTGACTTGGTTTCTAATTTTAGCATATTCTTTGTGTTTATTTTCATCTCTTGTCTCCATAAAGCGCTGCCAACTGTGGTGTTTCTTTCTGATCTTTTTCATTAATGCCTCATTTAAACAGGTCAACTTTTGCTCTTTGTTCTTACTGTTATTATTCAATTTTGGGATGTATTTCTCTTGTGCTTGGTTGTACTTTAACATAAGCATATCCAGGGCATTAGTAGTATTTAATCCAATCAGCTCTGTTCCCCCGTCAATATCCAGATCCTTTCTCATCATCTCATAATCTCCTTTAAAAAGTGTTTTCTTATTTCCTTACTATGTGTACCTTCTATATGCTGGTGATATACATATGTTAAAAACAGTGATCACTAGACCCAATAGGACTGAAATGCTCCAGGTCTGTTATCAATTCTTCATTTGTCAAAATCAGGTCTATTGTACTAGGAATGTTGTTCAGCATTGTGCGTGTGGGTTCGCTCACAAGTTGATATAAATAGCCATCTCTTATGCACTCTATGAATGACTCTGTGTCCAAATCTTTTGGTGCCACCCATGTATCCCAATTTATGTCTGGAAAGTTGAAGTCACCCATAATCAGTAGGTGAGTGAATTCCTCATGTAAATTGCATGCTGCTTGAATGAGATCTCTCAATTTATTAAAAATGTCTGTAGTATTGCTCTGACTTTTATATATACATCCTACCAACAAATTTTCAGTGCTCTATTATTTAATCAATTTTGCATTCAATCCCCTTGAGGTATTCATTAATATATAGGGCTACACCTCTTTTGCTTCCTGCCGCTGACTCATTTATGAACAGTTCAAATCCTGGACTCTGTAGTTCTGCCATAGATTGAGCATATCTAACAAATTTTGAATAAACCTCTGTTATTCCAATAATACTGAATGGGGTTTCCTGGCTCTGAATCCTGTTTGTAAGTTCTTCCATTTTATTAGTCAGGCAGTCTGCATTTGTGTAAAGACATTTTATTAATGTCTCTCTTGCCTAATCTAGTAATCATTGTCACTTTATCACTGGGGGTGTTCAGGACTTTGCATAATTCTTCGACATAGGCCGCATCCTACTCTTTTCTAATTTCTCCTCTTTCACTTAATGACTCTTCACATCTGTGTATAATTATGTTACACTTTATCTCTTCACTTTCTCTCTTCACTTTCTCTGAGGTCTGCAATCTGCTCTTCCGCCCAAACCCTCCTGCCTTTTGTCCTCTTCAATAAGTGCCTTCACCTGTTCTATGTCTGTTTTCTGCACCATATTTCTGTACCCGTGCTTCCATTTTGTTTAGAAAGGCTTCTCATCGTTATTCAACCTCTTTTTCTATTCCTGGATTTCTTAGTGCCTTTACCTTGCATGGTGGACAGTACCAGTGCGGATATGACCTTTTTGTTAGCAGTTTGTATCCTGCACTGGACAAATTTAAGCATTTCTTGCAAAAATGCTTGCAGCAGTACTCACACTCTAGCATCTCTGACTTCTCATCTGTGAATTTTGTTTTGCACATCTCACATGTCCAGCCCTCTTTGTGTTTTTCTTGATCATCTCCTTTACCTCTTACTGAGGGCTTTCTTCCTTTCGAGGGTGAATCTTTGTCAGACATATTGGTGTTACCTGTGCAGCCTATGACAATTTTACTTTATATAACTGATAAGTAGAGTAATCTCCACTGCCTCTATAACTTGTGAGAATATTTACAATAATGACCAATTGTATTTAATTGGTGGAAGTAGAGTAATCTCCACTGACTCTATGGGTTGTGATAATAGTGACTGGCAGCTTTGTATCAATACTTAATTGTTGTACTTGATAAGTGGAGTAATCTCCACTGACTCTCTGGTTTGTGACAGTAATCACAATGGCAGTAATGACAATGGTGACCAATATTAAGTGACAGGTTTACATCGATACTTAATTGGTGGAATTGATAAGTAGAGTAATCTCCACTGACTATTGTGACAGTAATGACAATGGTGACCGATATTGAGTGACAGCTTTACACCATTACTTAATTGGTGGAATTGATAAGTAAAGTAATCTCCACTGACTCTATGGTTAGTGACCATAATGACAATGGTTTGTGACAGTAATGGCAATAGTCACCGATATTGAATGACAGCTTTGTATCAGTACTTAATTTGTGTAATTGATAAGTAGAGTAATCTCCACTGACTATATGGCGTGTGACAGTAACGACAATGGTTTGTGACAGTAATGGCAATGGTGACTGATATTGAGTGATAGTTCTGTAACAATACTTAATTGATGGAATTGATAAGTAGAGTAATCTCCAGTGACTCTAGTATGGCTTGTGACAGTCATGACAAGTGGCTTATATTGAGTATTGAATTTGCCTCCACTGACTCTATTGCATACTGATGGCAAGAGGTGACATGTGTGTGACGAGTGACGCATGGCAAGAGGTAATGAATAGTACTAATAGTAAAGTGTCCTCCACTGACTCAAATCTTAAAAGGATGTTTGTGACTAGGTTACCTTCAATGACAAATACTGGGAGTAGAGTGATCTCCACTGACTCAAAACTTAAGGGATGTTGGTGACTAGGTTACCATCAATGACAAGTACTGAGAGTAGAGTGACCTCCACTGACTCAAATTAAAACAAGTAGTGACTCAATGTACTATATTTGATTTCACTCACCTGTAACTTTAGTCCACTGTATTTAGTCCAGAATATACTGTACCATACTTGCTATGTATCTCTTTGCTGCTTTTTTGTGTCTTTAGGATGAAAGCATTCACTTCTTCCTTTATTTATCAACAGGAGCTATGGATCTGAACCCCTCTGCTAGTGCATCACTCTGTATATATGATAATAAAATTTGTGTTAATTTTACTGCTATCACAATTTTCAGTTTTACTGGTATAATATAGTTCATCTAATAACAGTCATTTCATGCAAAAAACCTATTACTTGTTTAGTAGATTAATCTCCACTTATTCAAAAATATCATTTTAGACAAGTCAACAGATTTGCTAATAACAATCCTTTTCAATTCTTTCGGACAATTTCCTGAGCCACACTTTAGCTAGTAATTCACGAGGGTGTACACCGTCTCTAAATTTGACTGAATATCTGACGTAATGCTTGCGACTCGAGCTACGGGTGTGACAGATATCCATGTTAAATGGTGGTGTCAAGGAGTTTATTTCTGTATTTGACTGATATATTTAGCCCTATTTCTCAAGTCAATATGCTTGCCTAGTAGCTTATCCTGCTTTGCAAATACTGTGGGTTCTGGATGGTGTATCGATCTGTTCCATTCCATCATGGAATAATATGTGATTTCCAGAAAGGTTGCCCTTGCATTGCCCTCAACAATTACTCTGGCATTTACTTTGTGGAAACTGGCAATCAGATGGGACCGCGCTTCATCAATGTTCTCCTTGATTTGAACAAGGTTCCCAATTTTGCGATTTAGATCACATGTGCCATACAATGCATATATATGCACTTTACCATGTTGACTTAGCCATTCTGCAGGATTATTACATATATGCTCAGATCCATCGTCACAATCCGCACCTCCCGGATTTCCCACACTACATCTCTTTCTGGATGGAAACCCTGGTGTATCTGCTTATATATTTCCCCTTGCTACTCGTGACAACTATTGGAGTTCACTTTGGCTTACTACTCATCCAGTTTCTCGGTCTAGCCGGAAATTGCTTTAGATTTTTCTCGCTCATTTGAATTTTGACACTTTTTACCGTCTGTAAGCACTTTATTTAGCGCTTTATTTAGTAAGCATTCGAGTAACTTGCTCCAAATGAGTTTTCTGTCTGCCCGCTGTTAACAATCTGTAACCATACAGTGATCTATGTAATCAACTTCTGGAGATTCCCGAAAACTGCACAATACATGTATATTTTCCCCCAAATGCTCAATTTCTGCAGTATTCCCTTTACTAGTCATCTGTGCACTATATTTGCAACTGTCTCAGCCATATTTAAGAAGGGTAGTAGAAAGAGCCCTGCAAATTACTTGCCAGTTAGTCTCATCAGCATTGTCTGAAAGATAATGGAATCGATTATAAGGGATGCAATCTATAAATACATGGAGTTGCATAAACTCTTCATTCCCCCTGTCAGTATGGTTTCATTAGTGGCATATCTACTGGACTACAGTTATTACAAGTTCTTCTAGACATTTAGACAGAGATCATAGACAGTGGTGGGGCAGTGGACACCATTTAGATGGACTTTCAGAAGGCTTTTGATAAGGTGCCACGCAGAAGACTCCTGGGAAAGCTTGAAGCATACAGGATAGAAGGCCCAATCCTAGGATGGATAAAAGACTTCCTCGATGAACGGAAACAGCAAGTTCGAGTGAACAATGCCACACCACAGTGGATGGACGTGACAAGTGGAATTCCACAGGGGACTGTCCTTGGACCATTACAATTGTATGTTATATACATGACCTTCCCGATAACGTAGACTCCAATGTGCGTATGTTTGCAGATGTTACCAAAATATCATGGCAGATCCTCTGGAGAAAAGACCAGGAAGCACTTCAAAAGGACTTGACAAGCCTTCATGACTGGTCGGACATCTGGCTTCTAAAATTCCACCCCATGAAATGTGAAGTGATGACACTTGCTAAGAAGAATGTGTAGCCTTATGACTACTATATATGACCTCTGAAGCTGGCGATGGCACGTCTAGAGCATGCTGCAGAAGAAAAGGTCATAGGAGTCACAGTCGACTTAAGGCTAACATTTGACGCCCATATTTATGAAAAGTGCAACAAGGCGAATATGGTAATGGGCATAATAAGGAGAACATTTGTATACCTGGACCTAGATATGTTTAAGCGCCTTTACAAGGCACTTGTCCGTTCATACTTGGAATATGTGAACTCAGTTTGGCACCCATACCTAAAAACATATTGATGCCCTAGAGAATGTGCAGCACAGAGCAACAAAGCTAGTACCATTACTAAGGAATCTTTAATACAACGACAAACTGAAGACACTAAATCTACCAACCATGACATACAGGCGATCTAGAGGAGACATGATTGAGACGTTAGTGTAGCTCGTCATAATCAAGGTCATTAGCCAAGTCCGCTAGGTTGGCTTGTTTATAAACTAATTAGGAATCAAAGTAATTATCCGGACTCGAGGTTTTTAGTGGCTTATAGGTTAGTGTATTTTATCAATCGTAACGCATCGCTGATTGATTTTACGATCAACCAAGCCTATAAACACAGCAAATTCTCTCTACAATATACCTCCCAGCTCCTGCGCTTACAGGCCTTTATGATCCAGAGAATCAACCACTCGAGGCCATATGCTTAAGGTTAACCAAAAAAAGAGGACAAACTAATCTTAGTAAGAACTTCTTCTCCCTGCGTGTATGTAAACTGTGGAATGGGTTATTTTCCGCACCCACTATTTTAGCATTTGAGAAACGACTGGACAAGTTATGACAAAACCAAGAAGCCATTTACGATTACACACAACCACTAACCGGAAGTGACGGAACAGACATTATTTTAAGTGGTGATGAGCTGAGCATAGAGGTGTAAATACCTGCGCTCAGAAATTAACCTAGAAACGTCCTGGTACATTTATGAGAACTACAGTGCTTCTTTAAAACTGTGCTTTCATACCAAATGTAATTGATTTTGTACTAAATATACAGCCAACCCTGTCGATTAAGGACATTGTTTGGGCCATCACGATGTGGTCACTAAAGACAACTCTTCACTTACTACAACAACAAACTATTTATGACAACTTTAATATCTATGATGTTCGTAGTCCCGCCATTTTCACGCGCATGCGCCCTTTAAATAAATAAAATGGCAACCACTAACTACGATTTACAGCGGCAGAACGGTAGCTTAACAAATAAACGCTTACGAACCGTTACAAAACCTGTGACCGTTGTCCTTGGGGCTCAATGGGGTGATGAAGGAAAAGGAAAGGTAGTTGATCACCTGGCGTCATCAGCTGATGTTGTCTGCCGATGTCAGGTAGGGTGAATTAATTGTGTTTACTCGAGCGGATTCAGCAGATACTAAGAGTAAGAGAGGCTAAGTTCGGATATGTTATCGGGGTACCCCAATTCGGTGTATGACGAAAATGACCGCCAGCTAAAATGACCGCGCCCGGGACAAGAATGACCGCTATTATTTAAATTCGAAATATGCGTTAATGTTAAGCCGTTCTGCATAAGTTAGATATTTACAAAACGGGTTCAATACAGCTTTTTGTAGCACTAAACTTCTTCTAAATATCTTTGAGCACTCTAGCATTATCTAGCAGACGTAAAGTGGTCACTTTTAAATTGCTACTTCCGGAATTTTCGTTCCCTTTAGGCACATTCTACGCGACGGTACCTAAAAAAAACCACACAAATTTTATATAAGTTAAATTAGATAGGAACTCGTAGTAGGAAACATATAATATATATAATATATATTGTAACTTATATACGCATATAGAATATTCGTAGCGTATAGTAGTTATTGTTAGGCTTATTAGGAATACCATAGGAATACTATAGCAGTCATTTTCGTCCCTACCGCGGTCATTTTAGCTCGCGGTCATTATGGACTGAGATCCCCCAATTCATCCTGGTCATCATCATCATCATTTTACGAGGGATAAGCCATTGGCTTAATATCGCCTTAGTGTAATTTGTCATAGTATGACTTGTTCAGTGACCAGTCCGATTCAAAATATCTCTCTGAAGTAGATTATATCTACTTCTAGATTCAAGATTATTTATTTCATGCTTAATATACTATAGATAGATAGATATTTATTGCTTTTTGTGCCACTTACGCCTAATCAGCAGACAGTTAATAAGTACAGTCATTGAATTACAGTAATTGGTATATACCTATATGCCTGACTATATACACTAAATTCACTGGTACCTTGAGGGTACAGTGCTAATAACGCTGGTGGATGGGCCCCTCAGAGATTAGCCTCCATAACATATACACCACCTGAGACGTACACCTAGCTGTAGTCTGAGTTATCTGACTCGATACCTCCTGTGGACCCGGCCACGACGAGCGTCTTATCAGAAGTCCAATAGGGCACGGAGAGTCAGTGAACCAGGACTAGGTGAATAACCCAGTATGTGTACATATACCTGAATCCAACCCAGAGGTACCGATCCACCAGCATCAGCAGCCAAACTTAGGGATTAATGTAGTCTGATATATATTGCCGAGCCAGTTAGGTTTACGTTAAGATAGTATATTTGTTATACTGGGCCTAAAATTGGTGTTAAAGTTGAATGCACTCTCGAAAGTGTGGTTGTCGTGACTTGTGTCACAAGAGGCCAGAGTTCTTTATGCATAAAAGCATTAATTCTACCATTGTGACCAGAGTTCATGCCACTGTGGCATTACAGATTTAATTTGGTCACCACAAAAAAGCAAGCATCTGAGTTGCTGTTGAAGTTGATTTAGCATAAAGCCACTGTGCGATGGGACTGATCCATATTTGTGTGACAATAAGGCAATGGTATTATCACAAAATTATAAATAACCTATTAACTTAGGCCACCCCAACACAATCTGTAGCATGCAGGACGCTATATAGTGTATAGGCCTGTACGGGTACTGGATTACAAGTGACCATATGTTTAACTGCCATCCTAATCAAACTATTAATGAGCTGTTAGAATGTGGAGACGGATGAGGCTCTCAAAAAGGTACCGCTGAAAGACATTGATGTCCTTGCAGCAATACCGTTTTGAAAAACACACAGTAATACGATTTCTTCATTCCGCATTATGAGAATTATGGTAGCCCGATCGGCAACGACAATATTATAATATACATAATCACAAGATTCAAGATTATTTATTTCATGCTTGATATACAATATACATCACAAATGGGCAGTCGATCAAAGGCAGAGCATATGAATCAATGGACCCCCTACACAAAAAAACATGACATTACAATATATTCATAGAATCACAATGACGTCATCACAATCAAATTTCCCATAATACCCTGGGAGCGACGCCATTTATTGAGGGGCTAATTTAACGTTGCGAGCAATGGGCCGTAAAAACCATAATTACATTTTCTTTACTATCTTGCAAAATTC
Organism: Chaetoderma sp. LZ-2023a; assembly: GCA_034401795.1. NCBI lineage: Eukaryota > Metazoa > Mollusca > Caudofoveata > Chaetodermatida > Chaetodermatidae > Chaetoderma > Chaetoderma sp. LZ-2023a. The sequence continues at coordinate 60,001,304 of CM067373.1, forward strand.
ACTCATGGTTTGATGTTTTCTGATACCAGGCGGGTTTATTACAGATACTCGGATACAGGATTAAATGGTTTGAGCTTCATGGAAAATGTATTCTCCTTCTATCAATACTCACCATTCTGTTACTTTCTGATACACAGCTGGCCCTGACAGCTGGCTCTAGGACTATAGACTTAGAAAGCTTTACCGACTCCTTGGAACCGGGTACTCGGCTCCCAACTGCCGAGTACCCGTCTACCATAGAGCTCATTCTTGTTTGCATAGCGACAAGAGCTGTCCACGATTTTTTGCAGGAGAAAGATTAAAGGTTTTGAAAAGAAATCTAAGTCTTTTATACTGTGATTTGATAGTTTGTGCGTTCTTGAAAGGATCTAACTGGATAAAATGGAGAATACCGCCAATGATGACCAGGTTGTATTATTCCTTATTATCCATAGTTAAAAGACTTAGGTGTCGTTGTGTCGCATGTTCCAATTTCCGACCCCATAGAATCTGGGACGTGTGCTAACAACGTGATATGCCAGGCGATCGACTTCTTTAAATCCCAACAGGCGATCGGCAGATATGAAAATAGGTGTTTGCTACGGTATTTCTAACACGAATATCGGCTGACATCGTTCTCCGTAGGGTCCGAGCGGGTGACGTCACACCCGTGATGCTCGGATGTTTATGTGAAGAAAATTTTTCATTAATTCGTGCATCTTGTTCTCGGTGCTGCGTACTAAAAATGGTACCATAAAATTTTGGAATGGTCAAGTTTACGTGTGATCACGATCGGTTTGCAATGATCGGTGGTGTCAAAATTCTTGAGTGATGCGTGGTCTGCGGTTTTACCGTGTGCTACAGCAGTTTGTTTACATTTTGTTGTTTCTTCACATATCGTGTCAGCTTTCGTTAGGAGTATAATTTATATTGATTGGTAAATATACCCCGAATGCTATGCGATATGATTCCTGGTTCCGTTATACATCCTGGAGGATCAATTTATGGGTGTATTTATGCCCGCTTCGTTCTTGTCGTCATAATCAATGCGATCTTTGCTGTAACGTTGCGGGGTGGGGTGCGGGAGGGTTTGCAGTTAATTTATGGTCAAATTATTTGAAAATTAATTGTCTGCCTTCCACTTTTGTTTCGTTCCGCTGGCTTATTGTAGGTTTGATTTATAGGCCAAGCCATCCCCGCCATCATGTGTCGAGTGCCACATATCGTACGGGTTCTATACAAGGACCATGTCTGTTTCCACTGTACTACGTGTAGTCTTGACAGTAGGTGTAACATTTGCGCAGTGTGGTCGGTCAATATGATGCTTAAGTTCCTTGCCAAAAGGACTTGGCAGGGTCTGACGCGGGGTCAGGCGGTCCGAAAGTAAATCGTGGAGCGTCCGTTTCGGCCCGTGGGGGCGTTCCACGTCTGCAACCGGAGGTGGCGGAGATGGCACCGCCGGCGTGGTTTGGTCCGGCTAGGCAAGGTGTCTTGCATAGCGTTCCGCCCACGCTGGTGTCGTCCCTGCTGCCAAAAGTTGTAGGGCAGTCTCTCACCATGTTTGATTCGGACCCTGTCCTTGGACAGGGTTCTGGACTGGACACCGAGGGAGCCATTTCGTACGGCCCCCTGGCAGTCACGTCGGGCTCCGGCCTGATTGGTTCTGTCTCTCTGCGGCCACCTCCGGGTGGTCCAGTAGCGGTGGCCTGTCCGTCAGGCATGGGAGCCAGGACGGCTCCACGGTTTTCCTTGTCTAGTGACGACTCTTAGGGGTCTGAAGATGAGGAGGCCGAGGAGGAGAGTGTGCTGCGGCCTGTGAGGTCGCGGGTGGAGAGCATGGAGGTCGATTTCGTCCTGATGGAACCCGACCTCCATCTGTCTGGCCTGGCGCAAGCCAGGGCAGCGGCTCCGTCCGTGGTTGAGGCCACTCCGGTACCGGGCACCGGTCCCGTGATGGTTGGTTTGCTGCCAACCGCCACGGTGACGGGTGTGGCCGGCCAGGCATGGTACTCACCTATCTCGCCTGGTCCGGCGGTCAGACATGGGGTGCCGTTGGCGCCCGTGTTTGGCCACGGTTCCTTAACCGCTACGGGTCCGCACGGTTTCCGTGCAGGCCTACTCCATGGACTGGTGTGTTCCATGGGGTGGCGGCGGAACCGTACAGTACCGGAGTTCCTGGCATATCAGCAATGGCTCCTAGCCGGGAGGCCGTTGCTGGTAGGGCCGTGAACATGTCAATGGGTCTGAGGCTCTGGCTTGGCTAGCCAGGGTGGACCCGTCTGTGGTTTCGACCACGGCCGAGGAGGATGTACCCCGTCCATCGGTGCACCGATTAGGACGGGGATCTTGCCCACAGCCCTGATCCAGTCTGTTGGACTGGATCCATGGTTTATGGTGTTGCTTGATACTATGTATAGCAAACAACGCATGAACAAGGGCCAGCTTCTTGCGGCCTCCATGGAGGTGCGGGCGAGGGGTCGTATTCCACGGGGGGAATACGACAGGTATGGTGTGGTCCCGTCGGTCACCGAGAATGACCGCTGGGTACTGGGTGTTCAGAGTGCTGGAGCGGGTGGCCCCGGTCCGGCACTTGTGGACAAGTCCCAGGCACACCAGGATGAAGTCCTGTCCCTATGCGATGTGGGTGTGAGGGCAGCTATGAGTGCTGTCAACCAATCGTATCGCCTTGTTCAGTCGGTGTGGGCTGAAGCGGGGGCAGGCCACCCTGTGCCACCTGTGGCGCTTTCGTGCGTCAATGACGGCTTGGTGCTGTCTATGGACGCACTGGCAAGGGTGCAGGTGCGTGTGACAAAGTCCAGGAGGCAAATGGTTCTTGACCATATGCATCCGGCTACGGCAGTCAGGGAGCGTCTTCTTGGGACACCCCTGACAGGGCCTAGCATCTTCGGTGGCCAGGCGCGGGCCATCCTAGAGGACACTGCCAGCATTGCGCAGAATCTGTTGGCGGTAGGCCTACAGCTGGAGCGAGTGCGTGCGCTTGCACACACTAGGGGCTGTAGGGAAACCGTTAGCTGTCCAAATTTCGAAGACGCAGAAGAAGCAGAAAGGCAAGGCGAAAGCTAAGCCTACTGCGACTTCTGCTTCGTCTGGATTTTCTCAGCCGCCGCCGGCTAAGAAAGCCAGGAAGGTTGTGGAGGCCCCTACCCTCCCCACTGTTGCTCATGATCGCCCTAGAGGCGGGAAGGGCAGGGGGAGGGGTAAGGGTAAGTCCTCCAAGTGCGGAAAGAAGGGAGCGGATCGTACCCGAGGGTACGAGGGCTCCCTTCATATCCGCCTGGACCGCACCTGTGCGACAGGAACAGCGGTGCCGGTTATACCTGCCGAGCCAAGATGGAAATGGTTCTCTCTCGTTAAGAAAGGGGGGGGGGGTGAGCGGACCGCGAGCCGGACAACCCCATTAGACATCGAGGCGTCTGTGGTGGGGGGAAGGGTCATGCGTTTCGTCGAGGCCTGGCGAGGTGTGACGTCAGACAGTCTGGTCCCGGGATGGTTATCCCAGGGGTACATGCCGGAGTGGTGGGACTTTCCACCGCAGAATCTGTCTTTGGCACCTGTCTGTACACCCGTACCACGGGACCCAGACAAGTTAGAAGCCATTCAAAACGAAGTGTCGGGTTTGCTTCTGAAGGGAGCAATAAACCCAGCGAACCAGAACACTCCGGGCTTCTATTCAATTATGTTCCTTGTCCCCAAGAGCACGGGGGGATGGAGACCCATACTCAATCTCAGGCCATTGAATTGGTTTATCCATACGCCTCGGTTCCAGATGGAAAAACCGAGGTCTGTAATGGCAGGATTGAGGAAGGGAATGTGGTGTGTGTCGATCGATCTGAAAGATGCATATTTCCACATTCCTATGAACCGGAGTTGGCACAGGTTTCTGAGATTTGCATTTCAGAATCTAGTATGGGAGGTTACTGTTCTCCCGTTTGGCCTGTCGACAGCTCCGTGGGTTTTCACAAGAGTGGTCCTTGCGGTGACAGCGTTTCTCAGAGAAGAGAACGTGGCGCTACACACCTACATAGACGACTGGCTGCTCAAAGCAGACTCTGCAGCCAGGTTGAACGTGGATACTGCTCTGACTCTGAAGTTACTTTCAGATCTAGGCTGGATAGTCAACAAGGAGAAATCCGAGTTGACACACACTCAACATTTCATTTATTTGGGGATGCGATTCAATCTCGAGGAGGGCAGGGTTTACCCTTCAGAGCCCAGAGTGGTGTCTCTGTTAGCCATCCTCAAGAGTTTTCGAGTGGGAAACCACATTCAGGCGAGGCGGTTTCTTCAGATGCTGGGCATGATGGTCTCCATGGAGCAAGTGATCCTGTACGCTGCTCTGATGCGAAAACCTATCCAGTTGTATCTGATGTCTGTGGAAACAGAGAACAGAACCCCTGTCAAAACTGGTGCCAGTTTTGGAGCCGATAATATCGCATCTTGCATGGTGGAAGAAGCGCCAGAATCTCCTAGTAGGTGTTTCGCTGCACCTACCCCACCCCCGGCTGTCCGTGTACACGGATGCATAGCTGGAGGGGTGGGGGGGCCTGCCTGGGAGAACACCAGGTCTCGGGCACATGGGCTTTCCAAGAGAGCCAGCTGCATATCAATCTGTTGGAAATGATGGCAGTGGAACTGGCATTGGAAAAGTGTCTTCCAAAAGTCAGGGGCAAGCCGATATTGATACGGTCGGACAACTCGACAGTAGTATCATACATAAATCGCTAAGACAGGACCAAGTCACCCACACTATGTTTGAAAGTGTGGCACTTGATTCAATGGTGCAGGAATTACTCGGTTGTTTTGAAAGCAGCTCATATTCCTGGGCGATTGAACATTCTGGCGGATGCTTTGTCTCGCAGACAGAGAATTCTGCCAACAGAATGGTCTCTCAACCCTCCAGTTCTTCACAGGATCTTCGAGCATTGGGGCAAACCCAATGTGGACTTGTTCGCCACAAGGGAAAATGTTCAAATCATGACTTATGTCTCGCCGATTCCAGATCCTAATGCCGTCGATACAGATGCTCTGGCGTTAAGCTGGAGAGGGATGCACGCTTACGTGTACCCACCCACCATTCTTCTACCGAAGATATTGGTGAAGATCAGGGAGGAACCGTGCCTGGTCCTGCTAATAGCGCCATTTTGGCCCAGCAGGGCGTGGTTCACGGATCTTCGAGATCTGCTGGTGGAAAATCCAGTGCAGTTACCAGAGATTCCGAACATAATCTCCCAGGCCAAGGGACGCTTCCTACACGAGCATACCGCATTGTTCAAATTGACTGCGTGGATGTTATCAAACAAGGTTCCACGTCGGAGGCCTTTTCTCGACAAGCTGCAGATTTCATCACAGCTGCGAGGAGGTCAACATTCAAGTCATATAACAACAAGGTTAACAGATTTGCAGACTGGTATGAAGAAAAGGGTATTGATACCTTTCATTCCACTATTCAGCAAGTAGCAGATTTTCTCTGTGAGCTGTTCTTTTTAGGACTAGCTCCTGTCACAATTGCTGGATACAAGTCCGCTTTAGGCCCAGTTAAATGTGATGGTGAAGTGAATAAGCAATCTCCGACCGAGACAACTGGTAGTCATTCCAGCCTGTCTATCTTTAGTGCTTAATGTACTGGCCAAGCACCCTTTCCAACCGTTGCGTTCGGCTAGTCTAAAGCATTTGACTCTAAAGGCGGTCTTTCTATTGGCAGCTTCCTCAGCTAGAAGACGCAGTGAGATCCATGCCCTTTCAACAGAGCGGGGCCGATTTATTGTCTCCGGAGAGGGTCTGCGTCTACTGCCAAGAGCAGAGTTTATGTCAAAGAATCAATCTTTGAAATATCCCGGCAAACCGATCATAATACCGAGGTTAACGAGGTTTGATCGTGATGCCAGTGTCTGGTGCCTGGTCCGTGCTTTGACTAATTACAAAAAATGGACAGACTCGTTACGGTCGAATGATAGACATCTGTGGATCTGCCATAGGAAGCCATATGGCGCCGGATCCATGGATTCTATCTCTCGTTGGGTAGACGAATGCATTCAGACTACCCATGAGATTGCGACTGGGCACCAGGTGCAATGCGCAAGAGCACACGATGTTAAAGGAATGGCCTCCTCGACTGCCCTTTACAATGGTGTTCCGTTAGAGGACATCATGGCTGTTGCACAATGGCACTGTGAGCCCTCTTTCATGGATTACTATATGAGGGATGTGTCAGACTCCGCCAATACACTCGCTTTAGCTGTTTTGAAACGATAGTTAAACGACCACACTGCTCTTCTCCCTTTTTTGGCATTTGTAAGAAAGATTTAAGAAGCAGACATGGCCAAGCGAGAGGATGTCAACCAGATTGTGTCACTGATGGCCGGACAAGTGAATGGTTGGATGCTCCACGTCTGGAATCCAAATATCATGAGGTAATTCAAGATTGAGAGTTTTTTGTATTATGTCTATATATCATGTTCATTCATCTTATATATTCATGGTCACTGCCAGGCTGATATATGCAAAGAGCAGTTAACCCTCTTGGCATATTTGTGTTTCAAGCGAGATGCATGTTCGTGAGTTCTTAGGAGAAAAAGGGGTGGGCGGCAGTGATGCGAATGTGATTCGGTCCCTTTAACTTGATTGTCCTTTTAGGTCTCCATTTGTCAAGTTTAAGTCTAATCTCTTTCTCCAAGGTGCAAAAGTAGCAATTGATGGCTTGCCCTTTCCCACCAGGTTACTGTCTAAATCTGGTGTATATCAGAAGTAATAGAATGGTGAGTATTGATTGAAGGAGAATGAAGGAAATTTCAATTTCCCTTTCTCCGAGAACTAACAATACTCACCATTCTATTACGGACCCTGCCTCCCAGCCCCACGGAGGCAAGCCATGGGTATCTCTTGTTTGGTGGCTATGCAACAATATGAGCTTCATGGCAAACGGGTACTCAGCAGTTGTGATCCGGGTACCCAGCTCCAGGAGCCGGTAAAGCTTACTACGTCTATAGTCCTAGGGCCAGCTATCCAAGATAGCTTGTATCAGAATTAATAGAATGGTGAGTATTGTTATATCTCGGAGAAAGGGAAATTGAAATTTCCTTCATTCCTTGGGCGGCGCTGATGAGAAGACCCTTTCAAATGTACTTGATGTCTCTGTAAGCAGTCAGTTCACTCCATTTATCATCAGATTCCCATAAGAGATCACTTAATTCCCCAGATCTAGAATTTTGGAAAGATTGTTCTCTGCTTCTGAGGGGTTTTCCTCTGGTCAAGTCCTCCCCCCAGGTGATTATTTTCACAGACGCTTTCCAGGAGGGATGGGGAGCGGTCTGGGATTCCCTGTCAGTCTCGGGTCTTTGGTCTCTGGAGGAGTCGACAGCTGACATCAGCATCTTGAAATTGTGGGCTGTCAAGAAGGCTCTCCTATCATGGTCGGATCGCGTAAATGGCTTCAAAATCTCGATTCGATTGGACAATTCGACAGTGGTTTCTTTCATCAACAGACAGGGAGGAACGAGATCCTCCCTCCTTTGTATGGAGGTTTGGAACCTTCTCTTGTGGTGCCGCAAGAATCAGATTTTTCTAGTGTCCACTCATGTCCTAGGAAGTCTGAATTTTCTTGCGAACCAGCTGTCACGTTCCAGCAAATTCGCCCACACACAGTAGCAGTTAAAGAGGTCGGTTGCCAGAGCGATTTTCAAGCTCATGGATCGTCCCCACATAGATCTAACTGCGACCTGTCTGAATTCCCAGATCTCTTTCATGTCTCCTTTTCCGGACAGTCACGCGCTGGCAGTGGATGCCCTGTCTAGGTCCTGGACAGGAATGTTCGCATGTGTTTCCTCCAACCATCCTGATTCCTTTGGTCTTGTAGAAGGTCAGGGACCAGTTCTGCGAAATTCTTCTGATAACTCCCTTTTGGCCAAAGCGGCTCTGGTTCGTAGACCTCGATCTCCTGGTAGACTTCCCTCGTCTCCTTCCAGTCTCCCCAGATCTCTCTCAAGTAAGGGGAATGTGTCTTCATCCAATCCCAGAAATCTTCAGCCTGTGTGTTTGGAGGATATCAAGCGTCAAGTCCCTGAGATCAAAGTTTCTTCAAGAGCTCAGGAGATTATTGATTCGGCCAGGAGGGAGTCGACCCGTCGAGTTTACAAGGGTCGACTTAAAATTTTTGGAAGTTGTTGAGAACATGGTCTCATGTCCGATTCTGTTTCTATTCCCCAGGTGTTAGATTTTTTATCCTATCTCTTTGATTGTTTACAATTATCTGCTAACACAGTCAGGGGTTATAGATTTTCTTTGACTTCTTCGCTTCCTTGTCTTTTGAATGCTGATGTCAGGGATACGAAGGTTCTTAATGGTTTTATCAGAGGATTGGGCAATATATTCGTCCTCCAGTAGCTAAGCCTTTGCCTTCCTGGAATTTGGCCATGGTTCTTCAGGTTTTGGCAGGCCACCATTTTGAACCTATTGCTTCTATTATGAGTAGTATGAAACTTTTAACTCATAAGGCTGTTTTTCTTGTTGCATCTGCTTCTGCTAGAAGACGTTCAGAAATTCATGCTCTTTCCGCCGAAAAGGATAGATATATAGTATCTGGGGACGGGTTAGTCTTGTATCCCAGAAGGGATTTTTTTTATCGAAGAGACAATCTAACCGTTTCCCAGCTAAACCAATCATTTTAAAATCATTATCTTCTTTTTCGCCATCTGACAAATTTTGTGGTCCTGTCAGGGCATTAAAAGTTTACAAGCAACGAACCGATTTTAAACGGTCTGATCCATCCCATTTATGGGTTCCGTATGCGGAGGAGGTAGCCAGACCAGTCTCTAAGGCTACGATTGCCAGATGGATTTGTGAGACCATCAAACCTTGTTACGAGATTGCTTCTCCTGAACAAGTTAATCTATCTCATATAAAAGCTCACGATGTTAGGGGAATGGCTACCGCCTTTGCTCTTTTCGCTGGCTCTTCTTTAGACAAAGTCATGCAGGTCGCAGGATGGAAACCTGAGTCTACTTTTACTTCATTTTATTTAAAGGATCAGAGTGCAGAGGCCTCCTTTTTTTTGGAATATCACGGTTTTGACTTAAAAAAGCCGAAGACCATTTACCAAGCACATCCCGCCATTTTCGTTAAGACTGCATCTGTGAGAAATGCTGAGAGTTTTCTTAGGTTTTTATTTATTTGTTTAAGTTTAAAGTTTTCCTTGTTTGATAATCGCTGTGTGATTGATTAAGATGCACTATTATGTTATGTTATTAACATTTGAATATGATTTGTTTAATTTTTATCCTTGTTTAACGATTCTCAAATCTCCACCCACCAAAGGTTTTAAGTGGGGCACTAACCAAATCTACGGGTTTAGCAAGTAGTGATTGAACGGTATAGATGTTTTTGCGGTGTAATAACACCCCCCCCCCTCCCCACAGACCCCCTTGTGGGTTGGGCTGTAGTTTTATTAACCACTATAAAATATACCGTTCAATCACTACGACCCGGCCTCAACCACCCTGCGTGGGAATGATTTGAGAATCTGTTTGTAATATTTGGCATTTAAATTTAGAAAAGTGATTCTGTTTTCTATTTGGGCTCCAATGCGCATGCGCGAGCATGCTTAGTGACAGGCATCACCAAGGAGTGAGTACAGACTGGTGCCAGTCTTTATCAGGCCATATGCTGGTGGTGTGCCCTACCAGTAGCCTGGTTGAGGGTATATATTAATATGGATTAGGCATATGGAGGAATGTAAGCAAGCATAAAAATCTTATTCTGGTGGCTAAATGCAGAGTAGTTGATTTAGCAAGTAGTGATTGAATGGTAAGTATGTTTTATAGTGGTTGATAAAGCTACAGACCAACCCGCAAGGGGGTGTCTGGGGGTTTATCACTACATCTACTGCTCCAGAATTGCCAGAGGGATTGGGCTGAGATTTTGTGAATATGATTAGGGATGAGCGTCTTTGAAATTTGTTCGAGTGAAGTTGTTACCTTTAAAAAATCAATCAAAACTGAGACTGCTAATTGAACATGGATAAATATGTTTTTTGTGGGTGGTAGATATGAATTTGACAGCTTCGAATCTGATTGAAACTTTCAAATTTGGAATGTCAACTCTGTATTAAGCCCACCCCCCTTCCCCCAGTGTGGATTGCATATCGGCGAAATGTGTCCAGACACACCAGAGTTATCCTCTTGATTTCTTGAAAAATCATAAAATATGTGGTTTCCGCTCGATAGCTTCAGTTAGCTTTAATGAATTCATTAGATTTGGAATGTCAAATCTATATGACAAGACCTCGGTTTATGTTGTCTATAAACAAAATATGTCCAGACTCATCAGGTTATCACCACGTGATAAACTAAAAATTCATAAAAAAATTGGATTGCTGAGAAAACACCTGGGTCGGGGAACACGTGACCAGAACTGGTCTTTTATTACTATTTAATAAACATGCTGTTGAATGTTTTGAAACTAATTTGACTGGGCATTGTTGCTGCCTACATTGTTAGTCAGGGAGTTCAGAGATTAATTAATCCCATCACTGATCGATCCCAACACAGATGAGGTGTGGGTGGAGCTTAGCTAGAGATGGGCAGGACTAGTAAATGGACCTTTCCATTTTTAGCTATGCCCCGCCCATCTCTAGCTAAGCTCCACCCACACCTCACCGTGTTGGGATTGATCGATCCCCAAATGCCCTAGCTATCAATTTCCTGAAAACTATACAGGGAAACTGTTGACATTTTGTAACTAATTTGACTGGGGTGGATAGGCAGCAACAGCGCCCAGTCAAATTAGTTTCAAAATAGTCAACAGAATATTTATTAAATAGTAAAAGCAAACAATTTGTACAACAACGCATAGACCGTCTTAAAATATGCATTCGTGACGTACTTATCGACATCATTCATTACGTCATTCATTATGATGTCATTCTACACATCGCGCAGTTCATTATGATGTCATGATGGGTGGGTACTCTGGAAAGGTGAATTGCCATTCCTCAAGACCACTTCAGAGGCTGGCTTTAGCTGGGTTTACTGTTAAATGCGTAATACTAGTGTTGACTGTTATAGGCGTAATACTACTATTTATAAATCTTCTTGTTTATTTCCAGGGTGGTAACAATGCTGGTCACACAGTTGTTGTAGAAAAGCAAGAGTATGATTTCCACCTGCTTCCAAGTGGCATCATTCACCCAAAGTGTATATCTGTACTAGGTAATAATGCATCTACAGTCACTAATGATGTATGGTCATATTACATATTCACTTAATAATTGTCACAGTCAAAATTCATCATTTCTGACTTTTGTGCGCTGAAAAATTGCAATTCTATTTAAATGCTAGCACAAATGTTCTGTGTGTAAAACAGTATCAGAGCATGGATTAGGGCTTCCACTAATTTCTAAGCACAGGAAGTCCTCAGTAATGCTATTGGGAGTCCAGGCAAGAAACATGGAAGTCTAAAATGGTTCAAATACATGTAATTTGGTTTAAAAACTGTTTTAGAGATGTCAGGGTAAAAAAAGAGGAAGTCCTTGGTATTTTTTGGGGGAGTCCAAACATGAACTTTGGGCGTATAGGACTCCCGCACTTCCACTAGTGGAAGCCCTGGCATGGATGTATTATAACTTTATTATTCCAAAATCCCAGCCATTTATAATATTAGTAAGTGTAATTATACAATTCTAAGCAGTGATTCATAATTATATTCAATTATTCATTACTATTTAACACTTGAATTTGTTTTAAAAAATTAAATTTTCTCATATAAAATGTCCATTCGCAGACCAAGAGTACGAAACTCTTTTTGAAAATTTGAAAATTTTCCCTTTTTGAAAAAAGTTTTTGAAAATTTACCACTGGAATGACTGTCTCGGTTATCGAGCCAGTCTTTCCAGTGGTAAAATTTCAAAAATAGTCTTCTTGGTCTGCAAATGGGCATTTCTCAAGAGCACTGCCAAAGGAATTTTTGGCCACTATGAGTGTTAAAGGATTAATATTAAAATACATAGCAATTAAATGGTCAAGCTGACCCCTTCAATAATTGCGAGAGTTACCCCCACTGAAATGTCTAAATAGCGTCAAAAGTTTGTGTCCGGACGTTATCTCTAAAAGTTTTTAATCCACATTTGAACTTCTTTTCAGTGAAGATATAATGTAGAGACAATGTGTCATGATTTTGTTTCGGCAAGATCTGTCCATATTTATGAGAGTTTATCCTCCTGAAATGCTTAAAATATGTCAAAAATTTCTTGCCCGTGTCAGATTGCAAAAAGTTTGGAAGCTATATGTAGATTTGAATTTTTTTTATTTGACATATATGCTGAAAGAACAAGTGTCATGATTTCATTTTGGCGAGATCCATCCGTATTTGTGATAGTTAACTCCCCCTTGCAAATATTAAAATTTGTCAAAAATATATTGTAATTTCGGTGCAACCTGTCCATATCTGCATGTGTTATCCTTCCTGAAAAGCTTAAAATTCATGAAAGACGACTGTATTAAGCCCCGCTTGCTGGTGATCTTATTTGAAAATTTACAACTAGATTGACTGGATCGATAACCATGCCAATCATTTCAGTTATGTGTTTTCAAAAATATCCGTAGCATGGTAATGGACAGTTACTAAACAAATATTTTGATTTTCTTTACCAATTTTGACCATTACTGGGGAAAATAATATTACAATAAATCAAAGCCCTTAATAATTAGTTCACCTTGCCATGGGCATGGATGACCTCCACCAATCCTTTTAACAGACTACCCCCATTCACACCTGTATGGCGCACGACTTAATAACTCTCGACTACGGGTTACGAAAATGAGAAAAAAAAAAGTTTTGCGCTTAAGGGACATGAAAGTAACTTGTGCGAACAACTTAGTAGCTCGTGCGCATGACTTACTAACTCGTGCGCATGACTTAGTAACTTGTGCACACAAGTTATGAAAAGGAAATAAGTGCAAAAATGTTTTTCGTATCATAACTCGTGTGCACAAGTTACTAAGTTGTGCGCACAAGTTACTAAGTCATGCGCACAAGTTACTACGTTGTGCGCACAAGTTACTAAATCATGCGTACAGGTTGAGTCGTGCGCACAAGTTACTAAGTCATGCACGTTATTAAGTTATGCGTACACATTATTAAGTCATGCGCACAAGTTATTAAGTCATGCGCACAAGTTATTAAGTTGTGCTCATCAGTTATTAAGTCATGCGCACAAGTTATTAAGTCGTGCGCATCAATTATGTCATGCGCACAAGTTACGAAATTACATATTTTGTTTTTGCATATCCCTAATGGGGCTCTGTACACCTGGACCGATTTTAATCAGACTAGTTTGGAAGGGCACTAGGGCATTATAGGTGGTAGACTTTGAAATATAATTTATGAATATTATGTTCCTTCCTGTCTGTTAGTGATATAAAGTTCTTGGAATAGACATGTTGGATACACATAGTTTAATTTTATATTCAGGCCATGTGTTATGTGTGATCACATTTTCTTTGAAAAAGCTTAACATACATGTGAGTTTATGCTTTGGCAACCATCCGTCTTCTGTCAGTCAACTATTTCTTTAAATGACTTCTCAAGAATCACTGGGCCAATTTCAATTATATTTGACAGGAACCATTCTTATGGCACAGGGATCCAAGTTTGATCAAAGGAAGCCGCCGGGAACCAATCAAAAGTATAGTGTGTTTGGTGTAAGCCTGCACAATTTTTCGATTTAATCGGAAAGTTTGATTTATTTTTAAAATCCCACACAATATTTCGATTTAATCGTGAAATTCGATTTATTTAAAAAATCACGATTTTTACAATGTAAAAAACTTCTCAAGTTTACTTTTCCTCACATTTTATCAGTACATGAGTACAATTATAATTGATTCACGGCTGTGTTCATTGTGTTTATATTCCACCATGCCATGCCATGCCATGCTGCATGCACGTGTCGAATAATTACTTATCACAACACAAAGGGCTACAATAAACCTAACAATAGCGAGGTAACACATTTGCCATTGAGATAACCACCTAGTTACTCTGACGAATCGCCATATAATTTTCTTTCTTTTGCTGCAGACCCTGAATCTGTCTTGAAATACCAAGTATATACTTAGTTGCGGAGTGTTAGGCTATAATCAGCGAACATAATTCTTTTTAATTCTAGAGTTAGCAATTTCGATTAATAGCAATGTCAGGCGGTGTAATAATTTTTCGTTTTTGATTCGGTTGTCATGTCTAATTGAAAGTAATAAAGAACAACATTCCAGATTGTTGTATTTTGAACTCTGCTTTCTGTTGATTTTTCTTACATGTAAATCTGACATTCTGAAAGCAACTAAACTGCATGCTCATACAATAATTATTAGCCCACCTGGCCTGAAAGGCCAAGTGAGCTTATGTCGTGGCGACCACCCGTCATCCATCCGTCCGTCCGTCTGCCCATCTGTCAACTTTAAACGACCTCTCAAGAACCGCTGGGCCAATTTCAATTATATTTGGCAGGAAGCATCCGTAGGGCATAGGGATCCAAGTTTGTTAAAATGAAGCCAATCGGCCAATTAGGCTGGTGGCCATCTTGGACTTCCGATTTTTAGAAACGTCTTTAAAAAATGTTCTCCGAAACTGCTTGAGGGATTGAAGGAAACCTCATGAAATATGATCTAGGGCAAGAGCTCAACCGAGTTTGTTCAAGGGAACTTGATTGGTCAAATGGTTTGGCGGCTGTCTTGGTTGACCTAGTTTAAGCGAAAAAAACTTCTTCTCCAGAACCGCTGAAGGGATCAGGCCGAAGTTTTGGCAGATATGATTAGGGACTAAGGGCCAGTAAAGTTTGTTCAAGAGAAATGATTCGTCAAAAAACATGGCCGCCGTGGGCCAATCAAAATATAGCATGTTTGGCGACTATATTGGATTTTTTTATTTGATAGATTTTGAGGCCGAAATTGGGTTTATATAGGTTTTTCGGTATTCTGATCTCAAATTTGGAATTTTCAAAACTGTTGGATAAACGGTTTGGCAGCCATCTTGGATCATTTTCCCGCCAAAAGCTCCCATACTAAAGCAATGGGAAATTTAAAATGTCTTATCGAGAACTACTGGGTTGATTTGAATTATATTTGGCAGGAAGCACCCTTATGGCATAGAGATCTCATTTTGTTCAAACGAAGCCGATCGGCCAATTTGACCGGTGGCCATCTTTGATTTCAGCCAATTTTTAGAAATGTCACAATCTTCTCCAAAACCGTTTGAGGGACTAAGGGCCATTAAAGTTTGTTCAAGAGAAGTTGATCCATCAAAAAAACTTGCTGCTATGGTCCTATCAATATATAGCGTTTGGCGGCCATATTGGATTTTTTTATTTGATTGATTTTGAGGCCGAAATTGGTTTTATGTATGTTTGTGCGTATTGTGATTTCAAATTTGCTATTTTCGAGACTGTCAGATCAACGGTTTAGCGGCCATCTTGGATCATTTACCCTCTAAACTCATTCAATGGGAAATTTAAAATGTATTTTCGTGATATCTTGGATTTTGGTTGATTTTTATACCCCACCAAGAAATTTGGCGGGGTATTATGTAATGGCGCCATCCGGGCGGACGGACGGTCAGGTGTGTGGGCGGCAGAGTGGTTCCGGATGATAACTCTGTTACCGTTTGTCGGATCGATTTCAATTATATTTGGCGGGAAGCATCCTTAGGGCATAGGGATCCAAGTTTGTTCAATGGAAGCATGTTGGCCATCTTGCATTTTGGCAGCTTTGTAGAAACGTTAAAAATCGCCAAAACCACTGATTAGGTACTAAGGACCATTACAGTTTGTTCAAGGAAGGTTGATAAATAAAGAAATATGGCCCCTGTGCTCTTGTTACAATTCTGGTCAACTCCTTAGGGCTCTAGTTATAGTCGATGGCCTTTCTAGTTGAAATGTTTATGTTCCAGGTGAGTGATACAGGCCCCTTGGACCTCTTCTTGTGTTATGGATGTACTGTATATTACATGTATTTGTGTGTTCTGTGTTTCTAGGGAATGGCGTTATTATTCACCTACCTGGCTTGTTCGCGGAGATAAAAAAGAATGAAGCTAAAGGCCTGTTGAACTGGCAGCAGCGACTACTCATCTCCAACCGCGCTCACTTGGGTGGGATATGTTGCTCTCGATTCACATTAGAAATGTTGAATATCCCTTGTTGAGCCCCCATCACTATTGAGGTTCACATTAAATAATACAATATAAATAATGAGACATAGTGCTTTAGGTTTGTAGTTGAATATGATTATGCCAGTAACTTGAGTTTGCACAATTAGTTTACTGTATGGAATCACAAATTCACAGCGATAATTAACCATTTAACTCCCAAGAAAGGGACAAATTTCTCATGTCCATTTGCTTACCAAAAGATTGTTAAAGAAAATTTATACTGGAATGAGTAACTCATTTCAGTGGTAAATTTTCAAGAATATTCTATACGAGCAAATATTGCAAAAGTAATTTTTGGCCGGCTTCAATGTTTACCCTTTGGTGTCAAAATTTAAAAATTTAAAAATTAAATTGAAAGATGAACTGGTGTACATTTTTCAACAAATTTGGTGGGAGATGGTGCTGTCAAATTGTCGAAACTTGTACACCAGTTTCTTTGATATTGACATCGTAAAATATAGAATATTGACATCAGAGTGTTAAGGGTTAAAAGGTTATGTTTTCAAAGTCTGCATTGTTTAATGAAAATGACGTCTTAACGTAGGTGCAAGAATTATAGAGCCATAGTTATTAACATTTATTTCAAATTGGCAAATAATTTGATTACATAATTGAAATTGGGGAGGTGTCTACTTGTCACGTTAAGTTTTCTGCATGATTGGCGGAGCAATTCATATACACTAGGCATAACAGGCATATCCAAATTGCAAATGTGCCCAAGTGTGACAACCCATTTCTTTTGTTAAACTAATTTATTTTTGGTTACCCATTTTGTTTTGTATACCGGTAATCCTTTTTGACATATTTGTGTTCATGTACAAAATATAACAAAATAAAAGAAATTGCGGGAATGGAAAAAGGGGTGGTTCACATAGTCAGGGATCCACCTACTGTACCCATCTGAAATCAGCCAGTAAATTCTATTTTGGGATTTTGTTAGACAAATATTAACTCTCTGTAGCCAGTAAATTAGCCTGTTTAGGGGATTTTATTAGCCAAATTTCATGCATATCTAAGTGAAATAAGTATCTCTCCCCTTTTTGGCGGCCCCTAAAATTTGGCACCCTAGGAACTGGCTAGTTTGCCTATGTCTTGAGCCAGTCCTATCTAGTGCAGTAATAGCTGAGCTTCCAGGCAAATTATTTTAAGAATATTGAACGGCATGTATGGTTGCAAGAGATCACTTGTCATTTAACTCTCTTAGCCTGTAAATTCGCCTATTTTAGGATTTTATTGACCAACCATGAGAACTATTCTAAAAAATTAATTGATGGGTGGATAGGTCTGTCCCTGATATTTGTGCAACCACTGCACGGACTCAAAATGTGTTGTGCCAATATGGACTTGCATACATCTATATTTTGCGCGCACGCATGCACGCGCGCACACGCACACACGTATGTTTTTTAGCTCGACTTTACAAAGTAAAACAAGCTATTGTGATACCCTGGCATGCCGTCCGGCGGGTGTGGTGGTGGCATCAGCATGTCCAATTTGCGTTTAGCTTAACTTGTCTGTTTGTATTTCATGTTTGGTTAATCATACTGGACCCAAACTTGGACATACGCTTCCTTATGATGACACAGCATCGCACAATAAGGGCCAACATTTTCCGTTTAGCTCAACTTCGTAGTTCATATCTCATGTTTAGTTAATCATACTGGATCTAGATTTAAACATGTATGCTTACTAGGCTTGCACAATTATTTGATTATTCGATTAATCGCGATTATTAAAAAAAAAAAATGATTGTGGACGATCACAAAACCAAATAATTGAATAATCGAAGAGTTTCAATCTCCAAGATAGTAGTTTTACATTTTCCGTTGATATTAACCCAGTTGAATGTAAAAAAAATAGGTGTAAATACTGCCTTATCTATATTACTTATTTTGTGACGTTTGTTTTGATGAAAGAAACATTAAAGGTCAATTCCATTGTGACTTATGGGATATTTGAATGATTTTTTTCTAAATTTTAACCAATAATACAAAGAATTAAGATGCAATAGAGTTATTTTCTTAATTTAATCTGATAGCAAAGACCTGACTATAACCAAATATGAATGTAAGCTGGAATTATCTATCACTTCTCTTGTGGACAGCATGCATAAAGGGTCTGTGACTCATGAGACTTTTGCGGACCACCGTTTTATACTCTGCTCAGTCACACTGCAAATACTATCTCAGTTTGAGAGGCAGCTTACATGTGACTATAATTCTATTAGGAGATACTTGTAGCTTTCTAAAAAGACCATAGAGACATACATCCTATCTTTTCATCATGGCGGCAGTGAGTTATTCGCTGTGCCTTATGGGACCGTATCTAAAAAATATCTGTAGGTGTCACTCTGAGACATATTAATCTTAATAGAATAGTGGAACCATCAAAGTATTAAAAGAGGCATTATAGTCATTAGTAATGATCACTATTTTAAGCAAACACAACAACAGCTTAAAAAGTTTTTATTTTATAATTACTAATGCCTACACTGAAGAATTCACCCTACTCGGAGCCAGCAAATACAGAGCCAGGAGAGGACGTAATTACATAAATCTGCTAAGCGTGCTATGAGGTGACCTCAAGAAAGCAGGATTAGGTACACTCAAGTCAAGAATGGACCTGAGGAAGCTAAGGATTTTGGCTGAGGACAAGACACAGTGGGCAAAAGGGAAGAAGGACTGATTGCACCTGTAGGATGTTTCTACTACTACAGCCGCAGAATACAGTAATCATACATACATACATTGAAGAGTGAAAACTTATTATCATGATTCATGATGCCAAAAGACTGCATATTTTTAATGTGTTCTCAAATAATGCGTAAAAATAGTAAAGTGCTTAATACAATGGTCACAAATTTAGCCATGTGTCAGTTTAAGGACTTGAAATTGTGACTGATAGGACAATTATCATGATTATGGTGAAACTTTATACATGCCTCTGGCATTAACTAGACTGGGAACTCTCCATTCTGGCCTTTATTTGCTCTTCGTTATACCAAACTGTGTTTTTCTCTGGTTCAAACACAGGTTTTTCCAGAGCTAGATAGCTTAAGGCACCTAATTGGATGCATGTTTTCCTTTACATCTACAGTTAATCCATAATATCTTATGGATTCATAATCGACAATTACCCATAGTCCACAAGCGTACTCATTTGGTGAAGGGGGTGAATCATTCTCTTCAGGAGCATGGTCATCATTTACATGTATTACATCATTCTTATTACCTGAAGGGCCACTCACAAAGGAAAACATTGCCTTTTTGATGTCTCAATGGAAAATTAAGTAGCATACTTAATAACATATGGTTCAATGGCTTCAAAATAATGAGCTGAACGGCTGCCAGATAGTGTTTCAATTTCTTGTCCATTTGGGTTCCAGAAACCATCAAGCTCATTTTTTTTTGCTTCATTCTTGTCCTTATCAATATATACCACATTGAGGTTTGGGCAGACATTGGTAGCTAGTTTAGCAAATTCAGCTGAAGATGCAATATCTAATTTCTCACTTCACACCTTTTCAGACACTCGTCTTTTAACAGTTCCTCCATTACCATCAATGCACCCCTTACAGCATGAGAGGTGGCTGAAAAGTGCCACTTTGTTGGCAGAGTTAAGGGTTTCTAAACTTGTCTTCCCCATTTGCGCTATTACTAAATATTTTGTGACTTATGGGACAAAACTTAAACTGGTCTGCTGAGAATATCTACACATCGAGTCATATATAAGCACATGGCTCTGATAGGTTTAGCAGTCTAGTAGATAGGAAAATGTAAAATTACAAAAATATGCATTCCACCGAGATACAGACTAAACAACAAGACCCAAACTGTGACTGATGGGACAGAGCCATCTAGACAGTTCTGGGTCAAATTAGTGCAGAAGCTGGTAATCGGGTCGATTCATGACCCTGCATATAAAAAGTGCATTGCACCTTTGTTCTGAATTCATCACCCAGAAGCATAGAATGTAGTGTGAACTGAATGTGGGAGGAGCATAACTAATCACTAAATTGACTAATATTAAGCTCAAATTTAACCTATATTTTGAAAAACTATATATCAGGAATAGAAGCAGATATCCACACGGTTAGACCTGTTTTAGAAACCAGACCCATTCCATATTTGATTTCAGTGCATTATTTAACTGTAAAATAATTTTTTTTAAATCATGAAAATGTTACTTTTCTCTGGAATTGACCTAAGATGTTTAAATCTGCCATTGGTTTTTTTTCAAACGAAGTTTTCGGGCATTCAACTCGGTGCTATTTCACCCCAGATCAAGAATGATTTGGCCAGCATATCAATGGTTTTCAAACTAAACTTTCGCTAATCATGCAAATGCAGATTTGTTATAATTATTTTAATTGCTAGCATCTATGTTTGACCAACATGTGGGCAACCAATTAGAGAAATATGTAGCTACAGTAAAACCACTGCGCCATGCCTAGCTGGATTTTCATTTTTCTTGGACTGTTTTGGTCTTGTCAGATTGAACTGATATTGTGTTCAGAAATTGCACTCTAATGTTTATAATAGCATATTAATTGTGGTTTCTGAATATCTATTACTCTCTGGCAATTAGACTGAAGCCATTTTAGTGATCTGATCAGTGATACCAGTTTTCGTTTTTTCAAGGATTGTGTTAGCAATTCCCATTTGAATTAAAGTTTGTAGCTTTTTCAGATATTTCCAATACTAGCGTTTTTGATAGCGTGCCTCCCCAACCCATGATCACCAGTGCAGCTGCGATTAATTGAATAATCACGATTATTTATTTAAAATGATCACGATTAAAAATACTGCATAATCGTGCAAGCCTAATGCTTACTTATAATGAGGGAGCATGACACAATGTCTTTCATGGTCATTGGTCTTGAGGGGAAAAACAGGGAATGTCACCTTGGAGTCGAAAGGTCAAGGTCACTGTGTCCTTGCTAAAACCTAGTTTTTATCAAAACAGTTTCGGTGATCTCAAGTTAGCAGTTTCTATGTCATGTTTGGTTAAGCATACATGGCCCACATTCAGACACATCTTTGCTAAAGATGGCAGGACACAATCGCTGTGGCATGAAAACGTCAATGTCAGTGTGATAATGCCAAAACCCAAGGGTTTTCTCAACAATAACATTTTTTTATATCTCAACTTAGCAGTTTATATCTCATGTTGTGTTAATAATATTCCATCCAAGCTTGGACACTTGCTAATGAGAGAGGATGAGACAATTACCTTGGGGCCAAAATGTCCAATGTCATTGTCATTGATAAGGGTATTGATAAGCCTATTTTTATTTTATGCTTGAAGTCAAGCCTTATAGTTCATTCCAAAGTTAAGCTTCACGGTTGCATTGCAACCACATTTCTGGTTATATGCTCACTCAAAGCGGCACTTTATCATGTGATGGTGCTCATCATCCATCTGTGTGTCCATCCATTTGATTCTTATCCCAAAGTGAGTTTTTAGCCTACACTCAGTTTTAGCTCACCTGGCCGGAATGGCCAAGTGAGCTTATGCCATGGCGACTGTCCGGCGTCTGTCCATCCGTCCATCCGTCCGTCAACTTTTTCCTTTAAACGACTTCTCAATAACCACTGGGCCGATTTCAATTATATTTGGCAGGAAGTATCCTTAGGGCATAGGAATCCAAGTTTGTTCAAACAAAGCCGACCGGCCAAATCGGCCGGTGGCCATCTTGGATTTTGGCCGATTTTAGGAAATGGCTTTAAAAATCTCCGAAACCGCTTAGTGGATTGATTCAAAACTCACGAAATATCATATAGGGCAAGAGCTGAACCAAGTTTGTTCGAAGAAACTTGATTGGCCAAATGGTTCGGCTGCCATCTTGGATGACCTAGTTTTCGTGAAAATGACTTGTTATGCAGAACCGCTGAACGGATCGGGCTGAAATTTTTGGGATATGATTATGGACTAAGGGCCATTAAAGTTTGTTCATGGGAAGTTGATAGGTAAAAAACATGGCCGCCGTGGACCAATCAAATTTTAGCGTGTTTGGCTGCCATATTCAATTTTTTTATTTGATGGATTTTGAAGCCGAAATTGGTTTTCTTAACTCCGCTTACTTGTCAGTCAGCTGTCGTATAGCGATAACCCCATCCGTATTCTGTATGTCCATCCATCCATCTGTTTGTCTGTCACCAACAATGGCGGCTCATTTTGTTATTTCTTGACGGATTGACACCAAACTGGGTCACAATGTTAATGACGGCATCTAATATCTGTGTTGTGAAAATGAAACTGATAGGATGTCAAATGCCAGAGTTATCATTCCTTAAATATTTGCTCACTTTCATAGGGCAAATAATGGTTTGTTCCCACCGTCCATTGATTTATCACCATGTCAGATTTTATTGCCAAACTAGATATTAAATTCCAATTAACGGATTAACCTTTCCAATACTGCAGAAATATTTAAGATATGTATTATGTGCTCTGACATCTATGCTCTTAAAAATATTTGAAATGTATTTGATTGAAAGTTGTTGCTGCCTTAGGCAGCAATGAAAGTTGTTGCCACCTAAGGCAGCAATGACTTTCAGTCAAGTTATTTTCTAAATCAACTCCAGCTCACCCTACCCCTGCTGCTAACTCGGTGATTCAGCCAGATGTGCATGTGTTAAATGGATTGTGTGGTGGTGGTGGGGAATACCCTGCTATAAAGACCACCTACCTGCCTTTAGAGACCATTTTCTTCAAATTGTATTTGAACCTCTAGTTCCAAAAGGTTATATCTCTGAACCTGATAAATATTTTGAAAACAATTGGACTGAAAGTTGTTGGTGGCTAAGCCCCCAACAACTTTCAGTCGAATCGTTTTCAAAATATTCAACAAGTCAAGAGCTTTTGAAAATTGAAATTATTGACTGCACTGGCTTGCAGCAGTGAGACAGTTAAGAAACCTCCTGTTGTTAGCACTGATATCATCTATTTTCACTTAAACATTGTTCAAAATCACTAATGCAAAAAAACCAGTCCAGAGATTGTTGTCAATATCTCGAAAACAATCATTTGATTGAAAGTCATTGGAAGTGACACTGATGGATGTAAAACTTAAGTAAGATTAGTTGAAATGCCAATGTTCCAGGTGAGCGATACAAGCCCATTGGGCCTCTTGTTAGCTACACGTAGCAGCTCAATAAACCGTGATGTCAGGTCAAGTTTGACTGGGCATAGCAACTGCGCATGATCAGTAAACCATGAAACTGACTATGGTTAGCGAGTCGAACTTGACCTTAGTTAGTCAGTTACTCAGTCACAAAGGCTTATTCCTGGCTGTATCTAAAAAGACTGATCCTGTTTGACTCTAATTTTAACACAATGAAGGAACTTGTCATGCATGTATAGATCCAGATTTTGGCAGTGATCCGGATAAAATAATCTGGATCAGATCAAATTCTGTATCTGCGTATATCTCGGAAACTATTTGTCCTAATTGTCTCAAATTTTAATATGCAAAGGGTGTGACCATACACTAGGATTCCAGAACTTTGGATGTGATCTAAAAAAATCTGGAAAATCCGAAAACATCCAGAACCAACCCTTACCAAGATTCTATCGACCTTGTTTTCATCGGATATACTCAGGGCAGACGCAGTCAATGTCATGATTTCACTTCAAAAAAATTTGTTCACATTCACCGGAATCGTCTGCCTTCAGAAATATAAAATCTATCGCAACTTTTCTTGTTAGAACTATAGGTCAGTTTTGAACCAACATTCACAAAACAATTTCAAGATATATTGCATATAAATAGACAGGTGTCATGATTCTGTTTCAGCAAATTCCCATCGCTATTTGCCAGCATTATCTCCCTTGAAAGAAATTTGTAAGAGATTTTTTGTCAAGGCCTGATTTCTGATTATTTTTTAGCATACGCTCACAATATTTTTTTAGCGGTATATATAATTTATCTATTTAACCCTTTAATGGCCAAATTTGGTCAAATTTTAATATCTGCCTATTGAATGTCCATTTACAGGCCAAGAGAAGACAATTGCTGTAAATTTACCACTGGAATGACTGGCTCGATTATCGAGCCAGTCATTCAAGTGGTAAATTTACAGCAGTTGTCTTCTCTTGGCCTGTAAATGGACATTCCACAAGACCGTAACAGAGGCCAGTTTGACCATTAAAGGGTTAATGGTCAAGATTGCTCAAGAAAATTGACTGAAAATTTCTGCCTAATGAATGAATAACCATTTGAAGGTAGAAAGATTACATTGAATAATTTACCGCCGAAATGACTGGCTCATTTATGGCATCAGGCATTCCAGTGAGAAATTTGAAACTATTTTCGGGGCTGCAAATGGGCATTTTTCAAAGCTATTGTAGTGGTCAGTTCAGACTGGCTGACCCATTAAAGAGTTAACAAATATTTAAATAAATATATAGTTGTGTCATTATTATATGTGCGTTTTAATTGTATTGTTTCAGTGTTTGATTTGCACCAGAAAGTGGATGGAATCCAAGAACAGAGCAGAGGAAAGAACATGTAAGTGTTAACCCTTTCAAGGACAAATCCAGGAAAAATTATATTCTTTACCATATATATAACATTCTGTTGAATATTTTGATTAGAAGCTGTTCAAATTAATTTTAAAATATTCGACAATTTTCCTGTATGGCTGGCTGGCTGCCTTGAAAATGAATATACAGAATTGATCAGTGAAAGAATTAAGGCCACTGTTAGTTAACCCTTACCAATCTGTCAAAATTTTTAACTACAGAAACATTTTTCACGAAAGTTGTTGAAAAATATACACCAGTTTCTTTGCTATTGACATAGTAAAAGATAAAATATTGACATCAGAGTCGTACGGGTTAATATTAATTTCTCATTAAAAATGGACATACTGAGGGTGATTATTATTAGTTCACCTGGTCTGAAAGGCCAAGTGAGTTTATGCTGTGGCAACCATCCATCGTCCGTCCGTCCATCCGGTGTCTGTCAACTTTTGCTTTAAAACACTACTCCTTAACCAATAGCCGAATCTTAACTAAATTGTGGTCAAAGGATGCTATTGTGCTCAGATCCGGAACTTCCATTTGGAATTTTGATTCATAAATCTTTTGGGTCAAAATCTTAGATTTTATTAAAAATTTACCGGAAATTGTTAAATTGCTTCTTGTCTTTACCCATTTGACCGATTTCAATCAAATTTTGCTGAAAGGATCCTATGGTCATAGGTTATAGAATTTCCATTCACAATTTTGATTCATAAATATTTTGGGTGAAAAACTTAAATTTACCGGAAATTGCTTCCTAGAATTTTGACTGATTTCAACCAAATTGGGCTGAAAGAATCCTATGGTCATAGGCTCTAGTTTATTATTAATATCAGCATGGACCTAAAATTATAGTATAAGTATATTCCCTGACCCTACATGAACTTTGGTGCATATTTCTTCTTTGTGAAAACAGTTACTGTGCATGCCAAGCGTTCACTTCGCGTGTCACATGCTTCAGTTTTTAGAGCCGAAACAAGTTACGAGATACGTAGCCCCAATAATAAACAATGATGCTTTGTTATTCCACTGAAAAACACACATGCTGGCAGGTCATGAGAAACTAACAATTAACTAACAGCGGCCTAATAAATGCAATCAATCTGAATTGAGTCACCAACTCCTTTTTGTCTCGGCTGCGAAGCAGAAAGCGAGACATACAGTGTATGCCTCTTACGATGGCAGCGATGATGGCGTCAACAATGTTAGGTTTTTGCGTTTAGCAAAACTTCTCAGCTTATATTGCAGGACTGGTTAATACTATTGGAACTAAACTTAGATACATTGTTACCTATAATGTTAAGAAGCAGCATGTTGATACTGAGGTCACTATGTCAAAGTCATGGTCACTGACCTTGATACAAAACATTGGTTTTTCTATGTTAAGTTTTAGCAAAACTTGGCTTGTCTTTCAGGATTGGTTAATCCTATTGGAACTAAACTTGGATTCATTGTTACCTATAATGTTAGGAAGCAGCATGCTGACACTGAAGTCACAAGTCAAAGGTCAAGGTCATTCTGACCTCTAAAACCTTGTTACTTTTCAATGAATCTTATCATACTATACTTTGGGATTGCTTAACCCTAATGGGACACAACTTGGGTACATGGTTGCTTATACCAAGAAGATACAGGATCGTGACATGGAGGTCACCAGGCCAAAGGTCAAGGCCATTCTAATATTGCTATTTGATCTCTGTTTTTTCAACCGTAAGTTTTCCCATTCGGCAAATCACTTATATTTCAGGATTGGTTAATCCTATTAGAACTAAAATTGAATACATGGTTGCCTGTAATGTTTGGAAACAGCCTGATAACACGGAGGTCACAGTGTCAACGGTCAGTGCCACGGTGACAAACAGGAGATGGACGAGACATTTCATTCCATGGAATTCTTGTTGGTGTCATGTGTTAATGCTTCTTTAAGAGAAAGAGATCTACTTGCTTTGACAAATGGCTTGTATTAAAGTATTTTCTACAAAACTGATTATTATCAGCATTTATTATGCTATTATACAGTCTTAAGATGTCTTGCCCTCTTCTATTTAAATGTTAGTTTACTTTAAGTAGCAGTAGTAGCAGGATTCTGGTCCTCTTTGGTCACATTGTCTTCAAAATAGCTGGTGACAACACTCATTATTTTTCAGGCCGCAAAATTTTGTGTAACCAAACCAATAGTTCCTGTGTTTGGGCAACGTATACAAAATCAAAAAGTGCAGAATGAGAGTTAGGTTACGTGAAGATGAGGTCTTGATTTATTTTTAGAACTTGGAAAGATGGTCAGACTCATATTCAGTCGGAATATTTTTGCATTGCAAACAACGACAATGCATGTAATCTATCAAGAGTTATTTTGCTGTACATATTAGTATCTGAAATTAAATATTAGTATCCAACCAACATGACCAACGAGGTTATGCAAATGACTGGCACATAACCAAACTATTGGTTATGCCACATACCAAACTATTGGTTATGTGAACGAAATACCTGTATCCTATTATTGGGTTACGCAGATTTTCCAATTTTCATGACCTGATGTGTCCAAATATACCTGGTTGTGGGGAGTCGAGTTTTATAGCCGTACAGTATATCTTGGTTGTTCCAGTAGTGGACTAGTCTGCTCTTAAATATTGTTATTGGTGCAGTGTAGCTACTGCTGATGGAAGACTGTTCCAGATGTTCCCTATTCTCTATGGAAAGGCCTTTAATCTAATTAAAATTAACGCTATTTTTTATTGCTTCATCTTGTATGTCCATCTCCAAAAATCTTGTCACTGCAACTCCTGCAGTTTGAGAGAGAACTGTTTGGAACTTGACAGAATGATTGTATTTGTACGCCACCAAAAGATGGGCCTAATGTTAAAAATCATCATAGGCTCATCCCGTTCATCTGTCGGTACGTATGTACATCCGACCATCCCTGAAAATCTTGTCGGCACAACTCCTGCAATCTGAGGATGAATTGTTTGAAACTTGAGCCTACGGTTGAAACCTTTTGCATCAGTCCATCCTGTATGTATATATATATATTCTCTTCCCCGTTCCCTCTTGATAGAAGGAATGTGCATTTCAGCTCAAAGGATCAAATATCTAGGCCATGGGGTCACTAAGTGGATTGCCAAGATTTATTAAGGTGCAAACTAAAGGCGCAAGTCACCACCTGAGTTCAGTTTAGTTTCCTAATTCACTCGCATAACTGACTATATTATTCTTTCATTGTCAAATGAC
The DNA here is from genome assembly GCA_034401795.1 of Chaetoderma sp. LZ-2023a. Lineage (NCBI taxonomy): Eukaryota > Metazoa > Mollusca > Caudofoveata > Chaetodermatida > Chaetodermatidae > Chaetoderma > Chaetoderma sp. LZ-2023a. Next base: position 60,029,252 of record CM067373.1, read on the forward strand.
ATCAAGAAAATTTAAAGGATAACTAATCCCATCTCATGATAGCTACTCAGGTGATCTAACACGCCGGTCATAAACTATCCAGGTAATTTTAAGCTTTTTATCACGCCGCTAAGGAAAGATATTCAGGATTTAGTAGTTAAATGTAGGTAGAGTTCTACACCCTATGATGGCTGTCATGATTTACTTTTCAACCGATCAGAAAAATCGTAGTGTCTGCCTCGGTATGCACACTCAGTCATAGAGGCTCCAGCTATAGTTTGGCAATGTGGTATAAAAGCAATCCTACAGGTAAGCTGTTGAATATTTTGAAAGCAATTTGTCTGGAAGTTGTTGTGTTGCTGCCATAGGCAGCAACAACTTCCAGTCAAATTAGTTTCAAAATATTCAATGGGATGAGCATTACATAATAAAGAATGTGATGCTTTGGAGCTGACATGACATCACACACAAATAGCTTGAAGAGATAAAATGGTGTCGATCACTGTTCAACATTTACCCGATATTACAAAACTGATAATTGCGATACAGATCAGGGAATGTGACAGGATATGAATGATGTGGAATCTATAAACCATATTCTATCGGTGCAATACAACATTTGAGATGAGATTAGCATCGCTTTAATTTGGTCTTTTTTTTAAAATGTCCACATGCAGGCCAAGAGAAGTCTATTTTTTAAGAATTACCACGGGAATGACTGGCTTGATTATCAAGCCAGTGATGACTGGCTTGATTATCAAGCCAGTCATCCCAGTTGTAAGTTTTAAAAAATGGTCTGGTGGCCTGCAGATTATGGATATTTCCCAGGACCACTGCAGAAGCCGGCTTGACCATTAAAGAGTGTAAAAAATCAGTGACCCCAGCTTTCAGATATTTATCTAAATTCAGATATTTTGCTAAATGTTTTATTTTTAAGTCATATCTTTAAAAGTTGATGAATTGTGTTTTAGAACATCAGTGGACATCATTAAGCTGTTTTTGCCTCTTTAATGACCATGCTTGTCAAAATTCCTCGTGTGATGGTCTGAAAGATGCCCATTTGCAGCCCAAGTGGCAAGGGAAAACTACATGCATGTTTCTGGTATTCACACTTACTGTGTATATATATATAATGTTTGTGTGTACATGTGTGTGATTTATTTTTTCAGTATTGGTACAACAAAGAAGGGTATCGGTCCCGCTTATGCTTCAAAGGTCAGATTGTGATATTATATCGAAACATTTTTAGACGATGTACATGTACAGTCATTATAATCAATAAGGGCTTTGGAAGGCAGAGTCTGGCAGCATGCTACATGTAGATACTTTAAAAGTTGATGACTTGTCACAATAGTGGCTTAAAACATCATTTGAGTGGGTTTAAGACAATTTTCACAAATTTTTAAAAATTTACAATTGAAATGGCTGGCTCAATTATTGTGGCAATCATTCCAGTGGTAAATTTGATAAAATAATCTCCATTACCCTGCAAATTGACATTGATTAAGCAAAGATTTCTATTCTCTTCACCAGTCTTCCTCATTTACATGTTAATGTTGACCATATAACCCTAGTGCCCCGGTTCCACAGCATACTGGTATGTAAATTTCAGATGTGTGTTTTCCACAGACCACGGTAATTTCTGGTCCATTGTTCATCTCATCAAAATAATAGTGAGCGATACAGATTCATTACACTGCCTGCTTAATTAATATAACCCTAGGCCAAAATAAGTTTCGTTTCCTGTTAACCTCCTCAGTAAAATTATTTTTTTTTTTTCACCCGGCCAGGAATAAAAAAGAAATTGTACCCACCATAGATATTAAAACATCCATACATTTGTCAAACTATGCAAATTACAATGTTTCTAATGCCATTTATATGCAATGTGAATCCCTTTTGCTAATTGTGTCATGAAAAACATGACAAATTTGGTAATTACAATCATATTTAACCCTTTAATGGTCAGGTTTTCTAAAAAAAATTAAAAATATTTTCTTATTGAATGTCCATTTACAGACCAAGAATAGACTATTTTTGAAAGTTTACCACTGGAATGACTGGGTCGATTATCGAGCCAGGCATTCCAGTTGTAAATTTTCAAAAATAGTCTTCGCCTGCAAATAGACATTCCCCAAGACCACCTCGGAGGCCGGTTTTGGCTGGCTTAACCAGTAAAGGGTTAGCAGACATCTATTCAAATATCTGAGAAACAAACAATTATGATTTAAAAAAAAAAAATGTAATTATTAAAAAAAATTTCTCCCTCCCTGCTGGTCTTTTTTTCCCACCCGGTTTGCAGAAAACATAATGTTTTTTTAAGGACGGCCCTATAATAGTCAAGATTTTACAAAAATTTTAATTAGTGCTTAGAGAATTCCTATTTTCGGGCCAAAAGATGACTTTTTGAAAGTTTACCAATGGAATAAATGGCTCTGTTAATGAGCTATCCATTCTAGTGGTAAATTTCTAAAAATAGTCTCTTGTCCTGCAAATTTAAACATTTCTCAAGACCACTGCAAAGGTAAGTTTTTGCTAACTTGACCATTACAGGGTTGAAATGAGTACATATTGTTGATCTAAGTGACGGTTTCCAAGCAAGATACTAAACCTACAATAGTCCTCAATGTTGTAACAAATACCATTGCAAAATCTTATTCTTTTGATGGCAATTATTAGTAAACATCATGATAACCTGGAATTGGCGTCTGCAATATAACAGAATAAGACATATCTGTCAGTGTTAGCTTGTATATATAGTGAATAGTTTGCTTTAACCCTTGAACAATAATATCAGCCAATAATGGCTTCTTCCGTGGTCTTGAGAAATGTCCATTTCCAGACCAAGAGAAGACTATTTTCGAAAATTTACCACTGGAATGACTGGCTAGATAACCGAGCCAGTCATTCCAGTAGGAAATTAAAAAAAAGTAGTTTTCTGTTGGACTGCAAGTGGAAATTTCTATGAGAAAATAAGAATTTAGAAATTTGAGGGTTAAAGGGTTAAGCATTTGGAAATGTATATAATATATACGCTACCATATTTGAATCTGTAATGTGTTTAATTTTCTGTATTTTATCTGTTTCTAGGCTTCAAGAAGTGGGATAAGGATTACTGACTTGCTTACTGATTTTGACTACTTTTCAGAAAAGTAAATTTTTTTATAACAACTAATTATTCCCCTTGTGAAACCGAACCCTCTTTGCACCAGAAACCTCCGAGTTGAACATATATGTGAATTTGTTAGACCGGACTCAGTTGTTACATTGAAATTTCATCTTTGTAAGCAATGGTAAACCTAAAAAATCTCCAAACTGATCAAATTTGTCAGTCCTGTTAGGGTTAGTTTTACATAGCTTTTGTTATAAAGATCTAAGAATAGTGTGGATTTGTCTGTAGCAACCGGTTATTCTTTGTGTGTGTGTCTTGGTCCAGACTGCTACTTAAGGTCAGGGATCCAGGTTTAACATGCTTAAGCAGACTATCTGAGCATGGGAGCTATCTGAGCATGGGAGCAGGGATCCAGGTTTAACATGTTTAAGCAGACTATCTGAGCATCGGAGCAGGGATCCAGGTTTAACATGTTTAAGCAGGCTATCTGAGCATGGGAGCTATCTGAGCATGAGAGCAGGGATCCAGGTTTAACATGTTTAAGCAGACTAGCTGAGCATGGGAGCAGGGATCCAGGTTTAACGTGTTTAAGCAGGCTATCTGAGCATCAGAGCAGGGATCCAGGTTTAACATGTTTAAGCAGGCTATCTGAGCATGGGAGCTATCTGAGCATGGGAGCAGGGATCCAGGTTTAACATGTTTAAGCAGGCTATCTGAGCATCGGAGCAGGGATCCAGGTTTAACATGTTTAAGCAGGCTATCTGAGCATGGGAGCTATCTGAGCATGGGAGCAGGGATCCAGGTTTAACATGTTTAAGCAGGCTATCTGAGCATCGGAGCAGGGATCCAGGTTTAACATGTTTAAGCAGGCTATCTGAGCATCGGAGCAGGGATCCAGGTTTAACATGTTTAAGCAGGCTATCTGAGCATCGGAGCAGGGATCCAGGTTTAACATGTTTAAGCAGGCTATCTGAGCATGGGAGCTATCTGAGCATGGGAGCAGGGATCCAGGTTTAACATGTTTAAGCAGACTATCTGAGCATCGGAGCAGGGATCCAGGTTTAACATGTTTAAGCAGGCTATCTGAGCATGGAGCTATCTGAGCATCGGAGCAGTGATCCAGGTTTAACATCTTTAAGCAGGCTATCTGAGCATGGGAGCTATCTGAGCATCGGAGCAGGGATCCAGGTTTAACATGTTTAAGCAGGCTATCTGAGCATGGGAGCTATCTGAGCATGGGAGCAGGGATCCAGGTTTAACATGTTTAAGCGGACTATCTGAGCATCGGAGCAGGGATCCAGGTTTAACATGTTTAAGCAGGCTATCTGAGCATGGGAGCTATCTGAGCATCGGAGCAGGGATCCAGGTTTAACATGTTTAAGCAGGCTATCTGAGCATGGGAGCAGGGATCCAGGTTTAACATGTTTAAGCAGACTATCTGAGCATCGGAGCAGGGATCCAGGTTTAACATGTTTAAGCAGGCTATCTGAGCATCGGAGCAGGGATCCAGGTTTAACATGTTTAAGCAGGCTATCTGAGCATGGGAGCTATCTGAGCATGGGAGCAGGGATCCAGGTTTAACATGTTTAAGCAGACTATCTGAGCATCGGAGCAGGGATCCAGGTTTAACATGTTTAAGCAGGCTATCTGAGCATGGGAGCAGGGATCCAGGTTTAACATGTTTAAACAGACTATCGGAGCAGGGATCCAGGTTTAACATGTTTAAGCAGGCTATCTGAGCATGGGAGCTATCTGAGCATGGGAGCAGGGATCCAGGGATCCAGGTTTAACATGTTTAAGCAGGCTATATGAGCATGTAAGCCAATGCGCATTAGACAATTCAATTTTTATACCATTCTAAACAATAGACCTTTCCAAGTTGATCCATCCATCGTATATATACTTGTTGAAATTCATGATGATCCGAAATTCAATATGGCCACTGTCAGTCATCTTGAAAATTGGTTTCCGGATGATAACTCCATTTCCATTAGTGGAAATGGTTTGAAACCTCTATGGGTTCTTTGAACAAGATATAACTTGGAAGAAACATATCGAAATCGGCGATGATCTGAAATCTAACATGGCTCCGAGCCACCAGTGGTCATTTTGAAAATTGGTTTCCCTACTACCATTATGGGAATGGATGTGCATTTTCATACGTTCATTGGACCTAGTATGTTGAAGAAATCAATGTAAATTGAAGATGATGCAAAATTCAGTATGGCTGCCAGGCACTGCCGCTCATCTCGACAATTGGTTGCATGATAATAATTCCACTACCATGCGTGAATTGATTTGAAACCTCATACAAGTTCATTGGACTAGGTCTGAGGAATAAACGCTGGGAAATATGATGATTTGAAATTCAAAATGGCTGCCAGAGACCAGCAACTGCAGGTGTTTGATGAACCCAATCATCGCACTCCTTGCACTGCAAATCTGGATGATAATATTTGGCTCTTCACAAAACTTGTCCAGTATGTTCCCTTTGGATGTCCAGAAAAGCCAACCAATCTTAGGGTCAAAATGTCAAAGCCATGGGGATCAAATTAAAGTTATCCTGAAGCAATAACATTAGGAAAAATATTTGAAAATTTCAGTGACGATCGTCTTCTTCTGAGTCGCCATTTTACTTTGATAATTGCGGGAGCCATTATTTGGCTTTCTATTGTTCTCGCTTCTGCCCAATGCTCGGTTTAAAACCATTCCCGTAACACTAATGCTAGTTATTGTACTGTTGGCCTCCGAGGTGAGCGGATCTACCTATATAGTGTGTAGTAAACGTATAGTAGTTCAATTCTAATTGTGTATTTTCTATGGTAGATGTGAAACGTGCTAGCCTAGATATATTTATAACAAGTTGACTGATAATTGTTTCTGGTTATAGCAGCAACAACTTGTTCAAATTATTTGTGAAATATTCAGCAGAAAATAGTAGCTAACATTTTGAAAATGATTTGACTAAAAATTGTTGCTGCAACAACTTAACCAAATTGTTCTCGAAACAATCAGCAGGATTTTCAATGTGGTAACACATTCTGAAGATATTTCTAGCAATTTGATTGACAGTCGTTGCTGACTAAGGCAGCAACAACGTTATGAAATTCTTCTCAGAATAATTAGTGTCGAGCTGCCAATATCATTAGGTAATACATGTTTGTACACTTAGCTACGCCTGTGTCATAAACGTAATAGAGATCCACCATGAAATATATTTGCATGGATGAATAGGTCACCAAAGCACCTGCACGAGCTGTCATGCAGTGTGACACCCTTACCTACTGACTGAACAGTTTTGAACATATTTCACATCTGAAATTGACAACGTATGCAACACAGGTTACCGAATTGTACGTACATATGTTGGCTAACCACATTGATTAGTCTGGGAATAATTTGATAAAGTTGTTGCTGATTTAGTCAGCAACGACTCAATGGAATTGCTTGAAATATCTTCAGAAGAATATGTTATTACATTGATAGTCCTACTGATTATTTTGAAAATAATCTGGTTGGAAGTTGTTGCAGCAGCGATTTTCAGTCAAATCGTTTTCAAAACAGATAGTAGAACTTGCATTTTCTGGTGATTATTTTGCAAATAATTGGAAGGAAAGTTGTTGCTGCTATCAGTCAAATTGCTATAAAAAATATCTAGCTTATCACGTTTCAATAGGAAATTCACATTTAGAATCGAGCGACTATACTAAGACCAAGTTTGATAATAAAAGTGTTGCAGTCAATCATTGGCTTAACTTCCTTTATCAGATTTTCTAATATTCCAATTAACCCTTTAACCTTCATATCAGCCAAAAATGGTTTCTGCAGTTGTCATGAGATATGTCTATGTGCAGACCAAGAGAAGACTATTTTTGAAGATTTACTACTGGAATGACTGGCTTGATAATGGAGCCAGTCATTCCAGTTGTAAATTCTTAAATAATAGTCTTTTTGGTCTGCAAATGAAAATGTCTGAGAAAACTGAAATTTTCCTGAACAAATTCGAGGGTTAAAAGGTTAACACATCTCTCAATTATTCTATTATGGTTGCACATTTATATATACCTTTATACTGCCATTATTTGTAATACATGTATGCACTAAGATTATCAGTTAATGCAATTAATTCATTATGAACTGACTATGACAATGGGCTTGTGTTAATGCTATTACTAAGTATTTTATAAATTTTTAAAAAATTTCGCTCTTGTACATATAGGAATCTTTTTTTAATACCTGTGTTAGAAATATTAGGCGATTACATGAAACATTTATTTTCTAGATTCCGTGAGTTGGTGTCTTACTACCAGAGCCTCTATCCAGAGTTGGATATTGACGTCGAGGGAGAACTGAAGGAATATAAGGTAAACTAGACTCCACTCAGAGGTGGTGCTGAGTCATCAATTTGTACACTGCATTGGCAATATACTTAGTGACCCCCATGACCTGGATGTTTGACCCGTTGATCTGAAACTCAAATTACTCCTAGTGCACAACAATGTAGTATTTCATATTCCTAAATTCCCTTTCATATGATAATTTAATAAATGGTGTTTATTTTGGCAACATTCTTTCCAACATACAGCAGTCTCTTCTACTGAGTGTAATAATCAACCGTTTGAGCTTGGCGTAATAAGGGTTCAAAACAAAGCTAGAAAATGTTATAAATATTCAGTAGTTTTGTGCCTTCAGAAAGTTTGCCAATTAGCTCAGCTGGTCTGAAATGCCAAGTGATTTTAAGCCATAGGAGTGTCGGTTTGGCATCTGTTGTCCATCGTCTGTTGTCTGAGCATCAACTTTTCTCTTTAAGAGACTTAGTCGGCAAATCTCAGTTAATTTTGACAAGAAGCGTCCTTAAAACATAATGTCCAGTATTCTTCAAACGAAGATAAGTTTGGCAGTGACCAGCTACCAGTATTTTAGAAACGCCTAAACATCTCCAAAACTACTTAGCTGATTGATGTGAATGTCGAGAAAATCCATTTAAGACGAGATCCTGACAACCATTTTGGATGCCATAGGTTTCTCAGATGATTTTTCAGCTTAAAGGTCTTGTGAGGACTTGCGGTCGATAACGAGTTTCAATTAATCTTATGGTCTACTACACTATTTAAACACAATAGCGTCACTTTGGAGTGAGAAAAATATGCTAGGCAGCCCAAATAACGAGATTAAATGACACCTCAATCTGAATCACATCACCACTCGCTGTGAAGTCACACCGGGAACGGCGCTGTGAGCTGGGTCAATATTTCTCTGTCTGTAGTACAAAGGTAACATGTTTTAAAGTGTGCGTTTAACAGGATAGACTTCACCTACCATAACATAAATTATGTCAGGTTGAAGCTAAGTCTTCAAGAAATAAAAAAATCATGATTTTTAAAGATCTATTATGATATTTACTCATTTTTAATGGTTTCATGGATATCTATATTCGCATAATAATAGACCTATAACTACGGTAAACCATGGACAATGCTGAAAATCGTCAATATTTCAATGCATGTGACAAATACTCTGTAGTCTAGTAGGCCTAATTGCGGGTCCATTACTATTCTTGAAAGGACTGGGTGTACTATGTAATATCTGGGATGGATGGATGTGAGTGTGATGATCGAGGTGGGTGGGAGAGGTTGACGATGGCTATAATTGTACTATTATTCATATCTAAATGTATAGGCTACAGAGTGCAGCTACAACTTTTTCTGAAGATTATGAATGTACAATAAGTGTGTCAGTGTGTCCTATGTGAAATTTCCCGCGATTACTGATTAGAATGTAATTGTTTACCTATAAGCTTTTGGCAATGTGTTTGTGTAATAATAATAATAATAATAATAATGTAGAGGCATGTACGAATCAACACATACGTTGGTGTGTGTGTGTGTGTGTGGGGGTGGGGGTGGGGGTGGGGGTGGGGGGGTCATCACGCCTGTGACAACCATATGAACTATATCATTTTCAAACCAACTTCTTCTGTGTATGGAAGTAGCGTACACTCATATTTCAATGTTATGAAAAAGCAAAATTGTAGCGGATGAAATTTTAAATAGATAGGTGAACTGACAGATGTTCAGAGGTCGCTAGCGTATCATCTTTACTTACAGTGCAGCTCATACATAAGTTTAAATGCTTCCAAAGCAAAAACACAAATATGTTAGTAAGAACCATATGAACATGATACAAGAAACGTTATGTTGACTATTTTGAACACAATTTGGGTTGAAATCCAACCCAATTAATTATGTTCAAAATATTCAACAGTATATGTTATTTAAGTTGTACTATAAGCATGCGGACGGCAGTGAAAGCCTCGCTACGCACCTCGACCGCTGCCTAAATTGTAAACAAACCGTGTACTGTTAATAACATGTCAATGTAGACTATACGCAAATAGATTAGTTTAGATTAGATTTATATTTACCCGACATTTTAGTTAACTTTAAACACATAGGTGGTGTAACTGCTATATTGCAATCATAAATTTATTCATAAGCCTACACAATGGTGAATTGCGATCGTACGTGCACTGAGCGGTTTATGCCTACTTAACTATCATTTAAAAAGTTGTGTACATGCATGCCTATCATCTATGCAAAATCTCTGCAGTCAATACAGAAAGATAAGATATATATGCATTTGTAGAATTGTATTCCAAGAAGTGTGTGGGTGGGTCTGATTAAATATAGCCTAATTCACGTACACAAAATCCGATGTTACTGTCACCTCTAACAGGCCTAGACGTTAGAATTGTGATGTTATGCACCGTGACCATGAGGTCTGTCCTTTAAGTTTAATCAAACAAAAATATCATCAACTTCGATATTATTGAACCTTTGTGCATCTCGAACAATGCAGTGTCCCTGTGTGAACAATGAATTGCCAAAGAATAGGTGCATAGGTGCCTAATAAGCGCAGCAGTAGAGAGCCTAGCTATGCTCCCCGAGATAATAATCTAGACTGATAGGAATTAGTGTCATCCCGGTGTGACGTCACAACTCTAGAGCGATAGCTAAAAACGTTTGGTTGTCAAGATGGTTGCTATATGCTTATCTCAGCTTTGGCTGGGCCGATTACAAAAATTTAAAAAGCATTTTGTTCTTCTAGTAAAGGAGAATCTGTATTATGATTGTCAAGTTAATCAGAGCGATCGGGTATCTAGTCCTCACAACATCTTTAAATGTTTAACAAGATCGTGCTGAAATTGGGCAATTATGGAAGGGACTAGAGGCCATTCTAGTTTGTTCAACTGAAGTTGATATGTGAAAAAACATGGCCAGCATTAACAAATCAAATAAAATTAGGCATCCATTTTGAACTTTTTATTTGATTGATTGTGATGGCAAAATTGTTATTTGGACTCCTACATGTCAATTTTGCCAACTAACTTGATGATCACCTTTGATTTTCAGTAGTCTCACACTGCTGAGAATCTGATAAAGTGAACACAATTCATCAGTAAAATGGCTGAGATATTTGAGATTCTAAGGCTTAGTAATTAATCCATTGGATTGTAAATGACGATACGTAATGTCCCATTATTGTAAATACTAAAAATGCTTGTCATATATTTTGAAAACAATTTGAAGGAAAGTTATTCCTGACAATTACCATGATTACCCATTTGATAGAGCTTTTCAGATTTTATTAACCCTTATACTGCAGAATACAACTTTATTTCACAATTTTCCTACTAAATTACCATACAAATGGTCTATTAGCCATTTTGGAAAGTTATAATGGTCATTTACTGATTAGCCCTTGTGCTGCAGGTGTATCTTCTTCTGATACTAAGAATTGGTTTCTAGTTTATTCAATTTGTTTCGATTAAAAACTTGTCTTCCTGTAATGCACAAGGAAAACCTTATTTTTATCCGCGTCGCGAGAAGCAACCTTAGTAAGTGAGAGCATGGAGTTTGTTTTTGTTCTTACAACATTTTTCAATAACTCTTGTTCTACTAGAGGGATATTCTCCAAACTTGTGTGAAAACTTTCCCAAGGCATCTTGAAGATGTATACCCATGCTGCAGTCAAAAGCTGGCCAGATTGAAAAAGATATCAAGGACACGGGTATTGGACACATTTGTCCTTGGTTTAGTTCAACTACAAGCTTATCTGTATTAGCCTGTATGTACTTTCATGTCTTTCATAAAAATTTTTTCCATAGGAATATCGTGAGAGAATACGACCGCTGGTGTGTGATACAGTCACGTTTATGAATAAGGCCCTAGAATCAGACAAAGAAATCCTTGTAGAAGGGGCCAATGCAATGATGCTTGATATAGACTTTGGTAAGAAACTAAACTATTGATATAATAACTCCATGTATTGATCAGCAAATTATAATGGGCTTCCTGTTTTAAAAATGTCCTTTATGTACACTGCATGCATGTATGCATACAACATGTAACTCATTAGATTGGATATCCGAAATTCTTGAATATTAATGCTTTAGTTCTACATGTAGATCCAGTTAGCCAATCCTAGGCAAACATTATGGTACTTCTTCTTTCGTCTTTTCGTTCACTGATCATACCGCCAGTCCTGTAAGTGACTATCGACATGATCATAAGCGTTAAGTGCGTGGATCCATGGTTTATTAGAGTGCGCCGTGCGGCCTGGAACCTCTGTATTCAGCACTCAGGGTTTCTGTCAGGGTTACCTCACCGGTACCTCCTTTAGTCGCCTCGTACGACACGCAGAGGATACGGAAGGTGTATTCTAAGCCGCACCTACAGGGCAATTATGGTACTTGATCATGGTACATTTATTTTTGAATGCCAGGTTGGATTGATAATCATATAATATTTAGTGTAACAACAATTATCACTCTCTCGCGCGTGTGCAAAGCTTTGACCTTTGTTACTAATCTGTCCTTGAATTGGTTCATGTTTTAGGTACATACCCATATGTTACGTCGTCTAACTGCAGCATTGGAGGTGTTTGTACAGGTCTGGGCATTCCACCCTGGTCTATAGGAAATATATATGGTGTAGTCAAAGCTTATACAACCAGAGTCGGAGATGGTGCTTTTCCAACTGAACAAAAGAATGTAAGTTTGCTTAATTGTTCTTTGAAGGTAGGTAAAGTTAAATCTGTTTTCCAGACCACATCTTTTAGAATAAGAATATGGCGGTTCTTTACACAGGTGGCCAAACAGCTTGATCAAACGACTTCTTTGACGCTTTAATTGACAAAATTTGTCCTAAAAATTGAAATTTTAAATGCCCATTTGCAGGCCATGATAAGACTATTTTTGAAAATTTATTACTGGAATGACTGGCGCATTTATTGAGTGCCATTCAAGCGGGCAATTGTGGTACGCTTCTGAAAGACTTTGAAAAATTACAACTGGGATGGCTGGCTCAATTACTGAGGCAGTCATTCCAGTGGTAAATTTTCAAAAATAGTGTTCCCTTGGCTTGCAAATGTACATTCATTTAGCAAATCAAGTTTCTTTACCTTTCCTCATGATTAAAGGAACCGAAAAGGGAACTTCCAAATGATGTTGATTACTAATAACATGCGGTAATGAAACTACTATCACCTGTAAAGAAGATAAAATGAATCGGGGAAAGGCATGGAACTATTACTCTAATGCTAAATGAGTGCAGTGGTTTTACCTGTATGGGAATCAATTAGTGATACGAGTGGGCATAGATGTTCTGTGCAAGAAGATGCAAACGCTCGCATATTGTGTATACATAAGCCATCCTCTAAAATTGTTATTACAGCCAGCTATTAGTCAATTATTCTGTAACAAATTTGAAAGAAGGCCACGTTTGGTGGCAGTAGCAAATTTCAGTTAGGATTGGTTTGAAAATATTCACCTGGTATCATTTTGCGACAACAGAAACAGTCAGTGAAAATAATACCAGCTTTTGGAAAACATTTGGACTGAAAGTCATTGCTGCCGCAGGCAATGACTTCCAGTGAGTTTGCTTTCAAAATAATCAGCACTTATTTTACCCGTAGCATGCTGTAGATAAGTTCCGTTATCAAGGCGCATAATGAATACTATTTGTGCAGGGCTAACCTCCACTGACAAACACTAATGTCATGAATTAGTTCCAATACTGGTAAAATGTCTACTTCGATAAGTAAGATAAATAATGTTTAGAAACTTTGTTTTCAGTTATTCTGTTTCATCTAGGGTATTTTACTGGCATTAGCCCTTAATTTTATTGTTGAATCCTACACGAAGCAGAGAATGGCTCGACATAGCGATCCAAATGGTGGACACCAAGAATTAGGTAATTGTTTAGGCTTTTCACTGGAGATTTATTTTATTAAGGACTCCATTAAAAAAAATGTTAATCTAATTTTATGTGGTTTGTACTTAGTTAATTTGGCACAAAGAGTTAGAAGAATGTTGAAGTTTTTCAATGGATGTTTAATTCATCAAGGGATTCGCTTTCAGTAAGACTGCAGATTTGTTCTCTGTCATCATTGTATTCAATTTACATTATAATGAAAACGATTTTAAAATTCCATATTTTTAAATGGTTTGAGTTTTGTTTATTTCCTGATGATTTGTATAAATTCCAAGAATTATCTAGAAAAGTAGTAAAATATTTCAATAGATATTTGATTCATAAAGATTTTATATTCTATTTTCATAAATCCTTGTTTCAGACCACTGAAATATATGCTGTAAGCGAGGTATATGCTGTGCGCTTTGCAGAAAAACAAAAGGATTTAACACTCGGGGCGCAGTTCCTTCTATTTATTATATGAGGTTGCCACTCAACATTTGGCTGTTCCCTTTTCCTCTCCTTTATTTAGACCATGGTGCTAATTAACCAAAGCTACTGCACCTATGTTACCTGCTCCTAATTTTATAAACAATTTTGACTAAAAGTTGCTGCTGACTGGTGAATATTAAGATTTGTATTAACCCTTATGCTGCAGAATGCTAACCTTTATTTCGCCACTTTCATACTAAATTGCCAGTGTCTATGAACTACCTTGCCTGTCTTGGAAAGTTAGAATGGCTGTTTCACCTTTGAACTTTTATTGTGACGGATTTACTTTAGCCCTTTATTGGCTAAATTTGGTCAAGAATATTAACATATTTCCTAATTTAATTTCCATTTCCAGGCCAAGAGAATTGAAATTTAACAACTGGAATAACTAGCTCAGTTAGCGAGCAGAGGGGGGGGTTTGGGCCATTCCTCAAGGTCACGGCAGAGGCTGGTTTTGGCCGGCTGCGTCATGCATGAGTGAGTTCATTTCCATTTTGTCACACTGTTCTCTGTTGGAACCAAACTTTGGCATGCCTATGCCAATTCCCAATTAAAGGCAGCATAATTATTAATGATGCTGAGGTCACAAGGTCAAAGGCCAAGCTCACTGTGATCTTAGTACAAAACTGTCTTTAACCTTGTTTTTGCATTTGTCAAAACTTCTGCTTTTATTTCAAAATTGGTTGACCCTATTACCGTATTGGAACTAGGAGTAAGCTTGGATACATGGATTCCTATTAAGACACAGCACAATGACATTGCGATGACAACATGAACGATCATTGTCACTGTAACCTTGATATACAACCTTTTTTAATGTTAAGCATTTGCGTTTAGGTTGTGGTTTTTCACCTGAACAATTTATCAATTCAGGTTTGACTCAATTGATTTGATTTGAAAGATGATTAACTAAACATGTTTGTTTTTTAGCTCACCTGGCTGGAAAGGCCAAGTGAGCGTATGCCATGGCGGCCGTCGGTCTGTCTGTCCATCCATCCGTCAAATCACGTCTTAATGTTTTAACCGAGTTCAACCAAATTTGGCTGGAATGATTCTTTTTTTTCCAGAATTTTGATTGATCAATTTTTTTTGGTGAAAATCTTAGATTTTATGAAATATCTACCGAAAATGGTCAAAATGCACTCCTCCTTAGCTACTTGACATATTTCAACCAAATTTGACTAGATGCATTCTATGGTGGGTAGGCTCTAGAACTTCTTTTCAGAATTTTGATTTATCAATTGTTTGGGTGAAAATCTGAGATTTTATGAAAAATCTATCAAAATTGGTCAAACTGCAACTCCTTAGCTGCTTGACATATTTCAACCAAATTTGACTCAAATCTATGGTGGTCGGCTCTAGAACTTCTTTTCAGAATTTTGATTTATCAATTTTTTGGGTGAAAATCTGAGATTTTATGAAAAATCTACCGGAAATGGTCAAAATGCTACTCCTCAGCTACTTGACATATTTCAACCAAATTTGACTAGATGCATTTTATGGTGGTTAGGCTCTAGAACATTTTTTCAGAATTTTGATTTATCAATTTTTTGGGTGAAAATCTGAGATTTTATGAAAAATCTATCGGAAATGGTGAAAATGCTGCTTGGCATATTTCAACCAAATTTGACGTGATTGATTCTATGGTGGTAGGGTCTATATCGTCTTTTCAGACTTGATTGATCAAGTTTTTGGGTGAAGATCTGAGATTTTATGAAATATCTATCGAAATTGGTCAAAATGCAACTCCTTAGCTGCTTGACATATTTCAACAAAATTTGACTAAAACCTATGGTAGTCGGCTCTAGAACTTCTTTTCAGAATTTTGATTTATCAATTTTTTGGGTGAAAATCTGAGATTTTATGAAAAATCTACTGGAAATGGTCAAAATGCCATTCCTCCTTAGCTGCTTGACACCTTTCAACCAAATTTAACTAGAGGCATTCTAGGGTGGTATGCTCTAAAATGTCTCAGAATTTTGATTGATCAATTTATTTGGGTGAAAATCTATCGGAAATGGTAAAAATGCTGCTTGACATATTTCAACCAAATTTGACTTGATTGATTCTATGGTGGTAGGGTCTATATCGTCTTTTCAGACTTGATTGATCAAGTTTTTGGTTGAAAATACTACGCTTCCTTGGCTGCTTGACATATTTCAACCAAATTTGACTAGATACAGTCTATGTTGGTAGGCTCTAGATCTTTTATTCAGAATTTGGATTGATCAATTTTTTGTGTGTGAAAATCTTAGATTTGATTTATGAAAAATTTACCGGAAATTGTCGAAATGCATATCATCCTTAACCGCTTCATGGATTTCCACCAAATTTGTTTGCAATAACTATAATGGTAAGCTCCAGAACTTCCATTCAGAATTTTAATTGGTCAATTTTTCCAGTCGCCATCTTGTTTAATGTTAAGAAACATGTATCTTTAAATGCAAATGTTTTAAATGCTAATGGTCCAGGCGAATGTCACAGGCCCTTGGCCCTCTTGTTGTAAAATCTTACAACGAACATTTACTATGAATTAAAGGTGCACATTCACACCAAAATGTTTGAAAAAAAAATTGTTGAAATTATACTTTTAGAGGCTTAAATTGTAATGAAACAAAATAAATCTTAGCATATGGCGATTTGATACCATATAAAAAAATTTCGTAGGTTTAATTGTGAATGTGAATTAGGGATTCGTGCCTGTAATTTAATTTGACAACTTAAAAAATTATATTAATTTATACGTAATGAAATCATCATATGCTAATATATTTCATTTCATTACATCGAGGCACACAATGTAAGCCTCTAAATGTACATAATTTTAACAATTTTATTTTGAACCATTCTGCTGTGAATACGCACCTTTAAGAAATCTTAATGTATTTGTATCAGATACAAATATCAGATATAATATTAACAAAAAATCTTGTTATAGGAAATTGGTACGTTTCTGCAAAGTCGAGGTCATGAGTTTGGTGTCACGACTGGTCGAAAACGTCGGTGTGGTTGGCTGGATGCTGTTATGCTAAAGTACTCGTCTATGGCCAATGGATATACTGCGTAAGATTTCACGTTCATAATCCGACCGTGTGTCTGTGCATTTTCTACAATGGTGGCATGTTTCATTATTTCTGAATAGATTTACATGTAGGTCAAGCCTGGGCAAAATGTTCTTGTGTGCATCTAGTAGCTGCATTGTGAAGTTGATTTTGATGAAAAACAACAGTTATCCCTATTGAAAGTATGTGGCCTATTGGGTAAGGATATTACTTAGGTGCATCATACTTAGAACTATTTGCTTCTAACTTAGTGGGTGGCTACCTTTTATCATTTGCTACAACTCGTATAAGAACCACGTTAGTCTGACTTGATTTATGGAAATATAGGTCACGGTGAATTTTCACATTTGAATGAAAAGTAAATTATTCAGGCAACAGATGCTGTTATCTTTCATATGGAGTAAGCAAGCTTGGTGTAT
Organism: Chaetoderma sp. LZ-2023a; assembly: GCA_034401795.1. NCBI lineage: Eukaryota > Metazoa > Mollusca > Caudofoveata > Chaetodermatida > Chaetodermatidae > Chaetoderma > Chaetoderma sp. LZ-2023a. Next base: position 60,046,569 of record CM067373.1, read on the forward strand.
ACAAGTATGCCTTGCGGGTTAAAGGTATGCCCTGTATCAAAACTAGATAACTGTTATCTACTTGTCACAGTTCACTGAATATCATAGAGAATCCGTGACAATGCTCGCTTTTCGTTTTTCGTATACAGTGATCAAATTTGGCGCGTGGATGCATTGTAGGCTAATGGACCTTTCCAGTTTTATCTATGTCCTGCTCATCTCTATCTAAGCTCCACCCACACCTCGCTCGTTTTTGGATCGATCGATCGATCTCTGAACTCAGAACTATACAGGTAAGCTGTTGAATATTTTGAAACTAATTTGAATTGGTGCTGTTGCTGCCTATGCCAGCAACAGCGACAAGTCAAATTAGTTTCATAATATTCAACAGCATGTTTCTTAAATAGCAAAAACATGCAATTCGTACGTGTTGGACTTTTAAGCGTTAAAGACTGGCTTAATTGAATCATACATGACGTCATGATTATGATGTCAGTATACACGTTGTGTAGTTGATTATGACGTCATTTGATTGAGTGAGGAAATGGATTCATGAATTGTGGGTCTCATATCAAAGGTAGATCAGAATGACCTTTGTTTCACAGTTCACTGAACATCATAGTCACCAAAGTTGTAGATGCGGCCTAAGGGTGTTTCATGTATTGTATTAAAGCTGGGTCAGCACAATCTCTTTTTCACAGTTCACTAAACATCATACAAGATTTTTATCAATGCTTTAGCTGCAAGAGGTTTTTGTATGCATTAATTAAACTTGCTGTATGGATATTACTGCAACCAAAATTCGTATATTGGTGCATTGTATGCTAATGGTGTTTCGTGTGCGAAAGTTATATCATGACAATCTTAACATTGTATGGGTGTATCTTAGATTAAAACTGTGAGGTGTTATCAAAAATACTGTACTTTCAAATCAAGATCTAGTTGAGGGTAGTTCGGGGGTGGTGTGTGTGTGTGTGTGTGTGTGTGTGTGTGTGTGTGTGTGTGTGTGTGTGTGTGTGTGTGTGTGTGTGTGTGTGTGTGTGTGTGTATCCTCCGTGCTGCAGTGCATCACTAAGATTATAGCTTCCTCATTAGAACCAATAATAAAAGATTCCGCTATTAGAGGTTGAATAATTTTTAGCTATTTAGATAAAATATATTGAAATCCCTTTATAATTGAGTGCAAGCCATACATGTATGCTCAATAGCATCAGGCAGCTGAGCATTATAACCTTTGGGTCTCTTGCTGTCATTTATTAAGCTTCACCAATGCTTTACCCGTGTTGGGATCGATCAACTGGAAGCTGTTTCTGCCAATCAAATTGTTTTCAAAATATTGAACGACATGCCGTTTAGTAAATAGATACAATTCGTGCGACTTGACAGACTATTAATTATTTAAGACAGACTAAATCACATCATTCATGACCTAATTGATTATGACATCAGCCTACATGTGACGTAGTAGATTATAACGTCATATGATTGACTGAGAAACTGCATTCATCAATTATAAGTAATTGTGTTTCTACTGATTAGCTCTTCTATACACCTGTGCAAAAGTTAAGCACCACCCTATTTTTACGCACATGCGAGGGTATATTCATGTGCTATGAAGAAAGCAATAGCATAAACATTTATGTACCCATCCATCTTAGTGCAAGAGGTAATAATGCAACTAGAGGAATGCTGATTATGATGGTGGGGAAACACTGTATGTTTTTGTTTGAAATTGAAAACGAGGCCTGAATATGGTTACGTTGACACAACTGACAACTATTGCCCTACAGTTGACACACGTGGCTAGATTGTCATTAATGGTGTCTGAAAACGAAGTTTAACATCTGTGCACGAGTTTGAGACTGTCATTATTAATACCGGGTATATCCACCTTGTGCCTGGATGACGGCCTGGACACGACGTCTCATGCTGGTCACCAACCGACTGATACGCCATTGTGGTATTCGTTGCCATTCAAGATGGAGTGTGTCTGTTAATTGCTGTAGGTTCTGCACAGGAGGATCCCTCCTCACCATGTTTCCCAGAATGTCCCAGATATGCTCAATAGGGTTCATGTCAGGGCTCCTTGCTGGCCATGGTAGGGTTTCGATGGCATTCTGGCGGAGGTATTCATGCACAGCTCTAGCACGATGTGGTCGGGCGTTGTCATCCATGAATATAGGGTGGGTTCCAGGTGCATGATTTACAAAATGAGGGACCACAACTCTATCCAGTATGGAATCTTGATATCTTTGTCCATTTAGTGTTCCAGGTACAGTCAACAGATCCAGCTTACAATCAAATGAGATGCACCCCCATATCATAACGGAACCTCCACCAAATGGAACTTCTTCCATGATGTTACGTTGGTCGTACGCCGTGCGTCTGGACCTCCATACACGAGTTCGACCATCTGTGGCATGAAGCAGGAACCGACTTTCATCGGACCAGTGTACCCGTCTCCAGGATCTCATGTTCCAGTGTCTTCTTTCGTTGCACCACCTCAGACGCTCCTCTTTGTGGTGTGCAGTGAGGAGAGGACGTCTGACAGGTCGCCTAGCTTTCATGCCAGCAGCATACAGTCTCCTTTTGACGGTAGACATTGACACTCTATTGCGCGTTTCCCATTGCTGGCTGAGCACTCTGCTGTTGGTGAATGGAGATCTCCTAACAAGGCGTACTAGGGCTCGATCATCACGGCCAGTAGTTTTCTTCGGTCTTCCAGATCTAGGCCTGTCGTTCACTTCTTTAGTTTGCCCATGTTTTGCAATCAAACGACTGATTACAGTATGGTTAATGTTCAGCTGTCTGCCAATCTCTCTGCATGACATACCAGTGGTATGCATGCCTATGATTTGCCATTTCACACGATCACTTAACCTTCGTCTTGCCATAGCGGTTCACAATCAAGAGCTAATTCTCTCTGTACAAATAAACCACGGTCATGAACTCAAAATTCCTAATCTTGTCGCCTAAATCTGTATGTAATGTTCTACACCTCAAGCTGGACTTTTACATAACTGAACACGTGTGCTGTTTCCCGCCACGCACGGACATCAAGCGGCGTGAAGTCATGCATGCATGTGCATTTCGTACTTGGAATTATGTCAGCTTACGCGGGGACAAAAAGTATGGCAGCCTAGTTGTACCATCATGTTTCTACGTTCTATTGTTTTTGCTGGTGCTTAACTTTTGCACAGGTGTATATATGAAATATTGAAATGTTTTCTCACTTAGGCTGTTGCGCATGTGTGTTTGGTTAGAATGTGTCTTTCATGGTTCTCATGCCTCTGAGACACCATGTTGATGGTATAAATATGTGAATAAAAACTTCCCTGGACCTAAGCTTCACATTTAATTCAGTATTACAAGAGATAAAGTCAAATATGATCAAAACAAAGTTGCTAGAAAGTTAACAGGGTTCAGGGCCTAAACTGGTAGCTATGGTACATAATTTAAAATCAGTGTTATTGGAAATTGACTCGTCATGGTAAATCTTTTGAGTTAAAAATCTGGTTAGTTTTAAATTTCTCAGTGCTTTTCATGTTAGCGTCGGTCCCCATTGACATGATTGTCGTTTTCCAATTTCTAGCCGATGGATGAATCCAGTTGAGTTTTAGCTATGCCCCGCCCATCTTTAGCTTAGCTCCACCCATGCTTGGCCTGTGTTGTGATTGATCGATCCCTGAACTCCCTGACTATCAATTTCCAGAAAACTATACAGGTAAGCTGTTGAATATCTTGAAACTAATTTGACTGGGTGCGTTTGTTCCTACGGCAGCAGCAGCGTCCAGTCAAATTAGTTTCAAAATATGCAACTGCATGGTTATTAAATAGTAATGACATACAATTCATACAGCAACGCTTCATCCGTCATCAATTAACCAGTCGTGATGAACTTGGCTACTTCATTCATGATGTTATTGATTATGACGTCATCCTACATGTCACATAGTTGATTATGATGTCATATGATAGAGTGATAAACTCAAATCTTCTGTTCTTGTTAAATGTGTTTTTTACATTGTTTTAGTATTGCCCTTACTAAGCTGGACATTCTGGATTCTCTAGAGGAAGTTAAGATTGCTGTCTCTTACATGCTGGATGGACAAAGACTGGAGGACTATCCAGGTATTGCACTGATAGACAGTAAATTTTTCAGCTATAGAATAACACTCAGTATATATGGTAGCACACATATTTATCATAATACATAGACTGAAGCCATGCCTGCCTTAAATCAGAAGAGAGTAGAGAAGTTTCTTGATAAAAGTCAGTTGTTATTGTTGTAAGTGCCTTGTGAGCAGAGCTTTAGATGAGCTTTTCAGTAGTTGAGTAGATTTACGCATATGCAGTAATTTCTTTGAATAAACAAGGATTTGGGAAGTAGTTTCTTTGAATAACGAAAGCATTTCTTTGAATAAAGAGTCGTCATACATGTAATTGTGGTGGTGGTGGTGGTGGTGGTGGTGGTGGTGGTGGTTGTGGTAGCAGTTTCGGTAGTAGATTCTTTTTTGATATGTCCTTAATAAATAAATGTTATGATTTTAGCACATGACACGTTGTTGAGTCGGGTGACACCTGAGTACATCACATTACCTGGCTGGAAAACCAGTACTGAGAGTATTAGGAAATTTGCTGATCTTCCAAATGAAGCTAAAGCCTATGTGCAGAAAGTGGAGGACTTAATGGGTGTACCGGGTAAGCTTTTTATTCAAGGGCCCAAACATTTTATATTGTAGGTGAACAACGATACATTGGTAATTCAAATATTTATCAAGCAGTAGTCGGAGGCAGTAGATGATTGTGAACTGGTATAATTTATAGCGGTGTTGCTGACTTAGATGGGACTAGTTTACAAGAACACTTCAAAATTTATCTCAGTTATTAGCCAGAATGACCAAGCGAGCGTATGCCGTGATGACTGTCCATCCGGCCTTCAACTTTTCTTTAAATGATTTTTCTCCAGAACCATTGGTTTTGGCAGGAAGCATCCTTAGGGCATAGAGATCCAACTTTGTTAATTTACGAAGCCGATCGCCCAATTTGGTCGGTGGCCATCTTGGATTTTGGCCCATTTCTAGAGACATCTTTAAAGATCTTCACCGAAACTCAGGAAACATCATCTAGTTGTAATGGGAGTAATATTCCATGTTCAATTGTTATTAGCTCACCTGGCCAGAATGGCCACGTGAGCTTATGCCATAGCAGCCGTCCATCATATGTCTGTCCATCCATCGACTTTCTTTAAATGACTTCTCAAGAACTACTGGGTCAATTTCAATTATATTTGGCAGGTAGCATCCTTATGGCTTGGAAATCCAAGTTTGTTCAAACGAAGCCGATCGGCCGGTGACAATCTTGGATTTTGGCAGATTTTTAGAAACATCTTTAAAAATCTCGGAAACCGCTTGGGGAATCGATTCAAAGCTCATGAAGCATCATCTAGGGAAAGAGCTAAGCCAAGTTTGTTCAAGAGAACGTGATTGATCAAATAGTCAGCAGCCATCGTTGATGAACTAGTTTTTGCGAAAAATCGCATCTCATTTATGCTTTGACTGATTTCGACCAAATTTGTCGGGAAAGATCATATTGTCGCAGGCTCCAGAACATCTTGTCAGAATTTTGATAGTTCAATTTTTTCGGGGGTTGGGGTGGCATCTTGAATTTTCCGAATTTTGGCGGGAAATCATTTAAAACGACTATTGATTAGCTGGTTGAGCAATTTCAACCAGACTTGGCTGGAAGGATATTAGGCTGGTAGGTTTCAGAACATGTATAAAGAATTCTGATTGGCCAATATTTCCAGCGGCCATCTTGGATTTTCTGAAAATTTGTGGAAATCAGTTTAACCCCTACTCCACTTGGCCGATTTTAATTAACCTCGGTTGGGACTTGGGTTTTCTGAAAATTTGGCGAAATTAATTAAATTGCTACTACTCATTAACCGCTTGAACAATTTCAAGCAAACTCGGCTGGAAGGACCCTAGAGTCGTTTCCTTTAGAATTTATCTACAGAATTCTAATTGATCAATTTTTTTGACGACCATCTCAAATTTTCCAAAAATGGTGTGAAATCGTTTCAAACGCTACTCATTAACTGCTTGGACAATTCAACTAGATTTGCCTGAAAGGATACTAGGCTGGTAGGTTTCAGAACATGTATACAGAATTTTGATTGGCCAATTTTTCCCACGACTATCTTGGATTTTCTGAAAATGTTACGAAATTAATTAAATTGCTACTACTCATTAACTGCTTGAACAAATTTCAAGTAGACTCGGCTGGAAGGACCCTAGAGTAGTGTGCTTCAGAGCTTGTATATAAGAATTTTGATTGGTCAATTTGTTCTGCCGGCATCTCGAATTTTCCGAAAATGACTGGAAATCATATAAAACACTACTCATGAATCGCTTGTTTCAGTGGCCTTGTTCTCCAAAATGACACCAGGAACTGCTGTATGGATCAGGCTCATTAGGTTTAATTTCATCAATAACTAAGCGTGAATAAAGTTTGTTCAAAAGTATGTGATCCTTGATAAAACATGGTTGTCATGGACCAATCAAAATTCTGAGTTTGATGGACATATTTGGAATTTTTTTATTGTCTGGATGGAACCTAAGGTTCAATCTGATTGTGTGATCCACATTCATCATTAATTTCCCACTAAATATCGATTGTACTGAATTCCTAATTTTAAATTTTATGTCTTGTTACTGCTAAATTAAAAATATGTTCGTTCAGATGCTAAAGGTTCAAATGCTAATGGTCCAGGTGAGCGTTAAGGCCCTTGGGCCTCTTTTTAGAGCCGTGCGGTTTTGGTAAAAAACACAACCGGTGACGGGGTTGGCCATGAAACCGGTTTTAACCGCGTATCCAGTTTATAGGCTGGAAATATATTGCGTTTTTGTGAAAAAATAATAATTCGCAATACCACGAAAATAGAAGGTTTTTAGTGGTAGACTTAAATCTGTAGCTATAGTATCTGATGCAATTTTAGAGGATTTCGTGAAATCATTACTTAAATTGCTTTAAAACATTAGATTTTGCGCTCTTAAATTCATCGCGATATGTTATTTCGAATTCTTGCGCAATCTCAGTAATATATTGGATTCCTAGACAATTAGCAATTCGTATACCCCCCCCTCTAGACAGATACATTGCCAAATTTACTGTGGCTTTTAGCAGGCAATTTAAGCGGTTTGTGGGGTGGAAACTATGTTATTGGATGACTAAACTACAGTTAGAAAATTGGTAGAACATTCGCTAAAACTACTAGTTCGATAATTAGTCGTTTCACGCCTTAGAAATGATGAGCTGGTGATAAATTCTGAAAGACGGCGGACCTAATTACTGTTACACAGACTATATTTTGGGGACCAGTCAGATGAGAAGCGTTATGCAAATGTAAATAATATAGAGACTGGTTCCCGAATCCCGATAGCTTCCGTTTAAGCTTAGGTGGAATTTAGTTATGGATGTAATACTGTCATGTACAAATCTGCCTATCGTATACGCGTGCATGTAGCAAATCGGATACGTATAATCAAACTCGTCCGTATTAGACTATTTACTAGCATACATTTTCCGTGAAAAGGGAAATCAGACATATTTTAATATAGATCATAAGCATGATTTGGAAGGACTGTTTAAAACTGTAACAGTTGTAAGCTGTAACAGTTGTTTTCCAGTGCTAATAATGTATATCGAGTGTTATTATATCGTCCAACATACGTCGAGCCAGCTCTTGATCATTCACGAGAAATTACTCTTGATCGCCCGAGCGATTAGACAAATTCGATCTCAACTTACGTTGACAGGTTATATCACTTCCCTGTTTACAGTCCCGGATGCACATTCAGAATTCATAATAGATATAGATATCAGAAACACTAGATCGCTTATGATACACTTTCAAGCGTGTATCATAGAATTGAATAAGACACTAGCAGATTACAATTTCTGAACATATGTAGCAATACGATCTAGCAACATTCTCCTGTTACGATACTGCGTAGATATGGTTTTATTTCAGATTTTATTTCACAAATAGATAAAATTAATGCAGAATTATACGATCAATCTTATATGTTACAATATATCATTAAAAAAATTATTATAAAACCAGATTTTTAGCCCACCTGGCAAGAATGGCCAAGTGAGCTTATGGCATGGCGACCGTCCATCATCCATCAACTTTTGCTTAAAAACACTTCTTATTAACCGCTTGGCGGATTTCAACCTAATTTGGCTGGAAGGACCCTATGGGGGGGGGTAGACTGAATTTTCTGAAAAATTGTGCGAAATCGTTTAAAATGGTACTCATTAACTGCTTGGACAATTTCAACCAGGCTAAGCTGGGAGGATAGTACGCTGGTATATTTCAGAACTTGTATACAGAATTCTGATTAGTCAATGTTTCCGGCAGCCATCTTAGATTTTCTGAAAATTTCTGAAAATCACTTAAAAGCCTACTTGATAACCACTGGGCCGATTTCAATCAAACTTGGATGGAAGAACCCTAGCCTAGTATGCTTCAGAACTTATGTACATAATTTTGATTGGTCCATTTTTCCGGCAACCATCTTGGATTTTCTGGAAAATGGCGGGAAGTTGTATTAAACGCTACTCATTAACCGTTTGAACGAGGTTAAGCAAACTCGGCTGGATGGACCCTAAAGTGCTATGCTTCAGAGCTTGTATATAGAATTTTCAATTTATTCCATGGCCATCTTGAATTTTCCGAAAAATGGCTGAAAATCGTCTACTCATTAACTAATTGGGCAATTTCAACCAGACTGGCTGGAATGAGCCTAGGGTGGTAGGCTTTAGAAGATGCATATAGAATTTTGATAGGTCAATTTTTCCGGTGGCCATTTTGGATTTTCTGAATATTTTAGGAAATCAGGTAAAAGGCTACTCCTCGTTAACCGCTTGGCCAATTTCAACCAAACTCGGCTGGAAGAACCCTAGGCCCGTACGCTTCAGAACTTGTATACAGAATTTTGACGGCTTGATTTTGATGCTGGCCATCTTGGGTTTTCTGATAAATGGGAATTCATATAAAATGCTACTCCTCATTAATCGCTCGGGCATTTTCAACCAATTTTGGCTGGAAGGATACTGTTGTTGTAGCCTCTAGAAATTCTATTCAGAATTTTGATAGGTCAATGTTTTGGCAGCAATCTCTGATTTTCTGAAAGTTCCTGAACCATTTAAAAACGGTACTTTAATCAATAACCCGATTTCAACAAAACTTGGGTGTAACGATCCTATGACAGTGGCCATCTTGGGTTTTCCGAAAATCATCCATCATGTCTATTTATATGCAAGTGGTTTAAATGCCGATGGTCCAGGTGAGCGGCACACAAGGGCCTCTTGTTTAAAATATGCGGTTGTATGGTTATCAAATTATGCCACCCGTTTTCGAACCGTTATGCTTAAAATTCCGGATATGGTTCAAAATCTGGATAACCACACAGTCCTACCTCTTGTATTATTATATTGCTAAGAACAAAATGGGATGTCTGTTTTATTCATATGATATTTATTAATATTTGTTAGCGTTTTGCATTTCAGATGATGTTCATTTGATAACTTATATGTCAGCTATGTTATAACATATATCAAATTTAGAATAAAGCTTATTGCCATGAAACCAGAGGTAAATATCTATTTTTCATTATATTTAATGTAGATATAACCATTGGTTATTAGTATTTTTGTGTCCACTCCACCACCCATGCTTTCATTTCTTCACGATAGCTCAAGATTTATGGAGGGTCACATTCATAGTGACAGATTTACGGAAACGTTAACTCTAGTTCTAGTGATATTCACCAGACTTGTCCTGTGCAATGCTCCTGGCATCTCAAAGAACCACATAGATTTTTCATGCATTCAAAAGGTTAAGGTCGTCGTGACACATTTAGGAATTATCCATGAGAAAACTGATAATGTCTGAGTGGAAATGTGGCCACATAGATCGCCAATCTTTCGTTGGCATCCTTGTTACCATTGTTATTCTATGCTTCTATTTCAGTTCGCTGGATAGGCGTGGGTCAGAGCCGAGCCAGTATGATCGAGGTTTTCTAGCGTTGGCTCTATGCATAATTATTTTAGAATGCCTGCACACCAGTGTGTACTGTTTTTATTCACTTTGGGGTTGATAGAAAAAGGATTATATATGTATGGATAGTTATGGTTTTATTTTATCCAAGTAAACTTGTTTTATTATTTTTCCAAGAGTATTTTATAATAAATGTATGTATGAATTCCAGTGTGAAAATATGAATCTCCTCATTGCAATTTGTACTCATGACGACATCTGCATTTACTTGTTATCCATCAACCTACCGTCTTGAAAATAATATACTAATACCCTTTTAGTCTGCACTCGAGATTCACACATCCTTTACAATATACAAGTTATTCTAATGTATATTGAATATTTTGAAAGTAATTTGACTGGAAGTTGTTGCTTCATTTGACAGCATTAGCTTCCAGTCAAATTTGTCTCAAAGTATTCTTGGCTATTGCCTTGAAAAGAAAATATGATAGGGGTTGAAAAAGTTAAAGAATGAAAATATTCTTTCTAAGATTGTAATTAATTAAAATATTTAATCCTTATGGTGATGCATTTGTAAGTTGCTAGAGCTGATGGAACAGAAAATTGAGTGTACATTTTGAAAATAATGTTATTAAAAGCTGTTGCAGATACATAAAAAAAGTAAAAGCTTTCATCAATACCAATCTTAAAATCATTATAACTGAATAATAAGGTCTGGGAGTTCAACATTACATTACACTACACTTTAGGTGGAGTGAGGGATTCTGCCGTGATTAAAATCTGTTATTCTAATGGAGAGATTTGATCTGTCACTCAAGTATTTGATGTCATAATCAATTACATCACAGCTAGGTTGAATCGTAATACATGATGAACGACCTATCTAGCTCCGTCATGAATATTGAATAGTCAGTCGGGTGTAAAAGTTGTATGCCATCAACAACAGCTCTCAGTCAGATTACTTTCAAAATATTGAACTGTTTGTTGTCCTCTCCTTAGCTCTCTCATGTTCTCCTTTGTCTTCAGTGTACTCAGCCCAGCTTGTTTTAGGTAAATAAGTAGCACACTTTTTGTGCAGTGGTAGCCTCTACGAGCTTTATGGATGTTTGTAACGACCACTGAAAATTCCAAGGCTCTGTACACGGGTGTGTCTTGTGGCATCAGTCAAATTAGTTTCAAAATATTCAACAGCTTACCTGTATGGTTAGCTTGAAATTGGGATTCTGGCAATTCCAGGTTCAACGTATATAAATTGATTCCATCATGTGCAAAACATTGGCGAAGCTTAGCTAGAAATGGGTGGGCCATTGCTAGAGATGGATGTCTTTTAACCCTCAAATTTAATCAAGAAAACTAATTTTCGAATAGAAAATGTCCATTTGCAGACCAAGAGAAGACTTTTTGAAAACTTTCCACTTGAATGACTGTCTCGGTTATTGAGCCAGTCATTCCAGTGGTAAATTTTCTAAAATAGTCTTCTTGGCCTGCAAATGGACATTTCTCAAGACCCCTGCAGAAGGTATTTTTGGCTGATATGAGTGTTCAAGGGTTAACTCTTGAATTTGTTCAAGATAATTTTAATTTTCTCAGAAACTCCATTTGCAAACCAAGAGAGGACTATTTTTGAAAATTTGCCAGTGGAATGACATCTACAGAACAAAAATTCACATTTATGTATCTATTAACGATAGAGTAATCCAGTCTGTCAGTCAAGTTTATGATGTCATAATCAAATATGTCACAAGTAGGCTGACATCACAATTAAAATATGTCATGAATGGCGTATCTAAGTCCAAGTCTTTACTACCTAATAAGCATTCTGTTGAATATTTTGAAACTAAATTGACTGGGAACTGTTGCTGCTATAGGCAACAACAGCACTCGGTCAAATTAGTATCAAAATATTCAACGGCTTACATATATATTCTTCTAGAAATTGAGATTCAGGGAGTTCCGGGTTCGATAGATACCAACACCAGCAACGCGTGGGTAAAGATTAGCTAGAGGTGTGTGGAACATGGTTAAAAGTAGATGATTCATCCATTGTAGCTATACATTGCAATTTTGCATTTAACATGGCTGGTATAGCATATCTTCACTCAGCCAAGTATCAAGTTATTATTTATTTATGTAAGTTAATTAGATTTGTTTCCAAGTGTCAAAATGTTTAAAAATACGATTCAAGGACTGTGAGACAAAAAAAGGTGTTAATAAAATCATTTGAAGGCTTTGTTTTCATGATTGTTGTCCACAATAGGTCAATAAGATTTGATAATCTTATTTTGCATCAAGTCATGCGAGTACATGTGTTGTGTTTTAATAAAGACCTATATTGAAACAGAAATAGATTCAAGATTCAAAATTATGTACTTTCACTTCACTTCATTTATTAGCTCACCTGGCCTGAAAGGCCAAGTAAGCTTATGCCATGGTGACTGTCCGTCGTCCGTCGACTTCTCAAGAACCAGTGGGCCGATTTCAATTATCTTTGGCAGGAAGCATCCTTAGGGCATAGGGATCCAAGTTTGTTCAAACGAAGCCGATCAGCCAATTTGGCCGGCGGCCATCTTGGATTTCGGCCGATTTTAGGAAACGTTTAAAAATCTTCGCCGAAACCGCCAGGGGAATTGATGCAAAACTCATGAAATATGATCTAGGGCAAGAGCTGAACCAAGTTTGTTCAAGAGAGCTTGATTGGTCAAATGCTTCGGTGGCCATCTTGGTTGAGCTAGTTTTAGCGAAAACCACTTCTCCAGAACTGCTGAACGGGTCGGGTCGAAATGTGGCAGATATGATTAGGGACTAAGGGCCATTAAAGTTTGTTCAAGGGAATTTGAACCTTCAAAAAACATGGTTGCCATGGGTCAATCAAAATATAGCGTGTTTGGCGGCCATATTGGATTTTTTTATTTGATGGATTTTGAGGCTGAAATTGGTTTTACATGGTTTTTTTTGGTATTCTGATCTCAAATTTGTAATTTTCGAAAGGGTCGGATAAACGGTTTGGTGGCCATCTTGGATCATTTTCCGCCATAAGGTCCCATACTAAAACAATGGGAAACTTAGTCTTCTCGAGAACTACTGGGACAATTTCAATTATATTTGGCAGGAAGCATCCTTAGGGCATAGGGATTCAAGTTTGTTCAAACAAAGCCGATCAGCGAAATGGGCCGGTGGCCATCTTGGATTTCGGCTGATTTTTAGAAACGTATAAAAATCTTCTCCAAAACCGCTTGTGAGATTGATGCAAACCCCATGAAATATGACCTAGGGCAAGAGCTGAACCAAGTTTCTTCAAGGGAACTTGATTGGTCAAATGGTTCAGCTTTTTCAAAATTTGTCTTCTCTTGGCCTGCAAATGGACATTCAATAAACAAATTTGTTGATTTTTTAAATCAAATTTAGTCATTAAAGGGTTAAGCAACATGCTGTTGAATATTTTGAAACTAATTTGACTGGGTGCTGTTGTTGCCATAGGCCGCAACAGCACCCAGTCAAATTAGTTTCAAAATATTCAACAGCTTGTATAATTTTCTGGAAATTGAGATTGAGAGTGCAGGGATGGATTGATCCCAATACGGGCAAAGCGCGGGATAGCGCTTAGCTAGAGATATGCGTGGCACAGCTAAAACTGGATTCATCCATCTGCAAGACAAGAGAATATTTTTGAAAATTTACCACTTCCAGTGGTACTCATTTATTGAGCCAGTCATTCCAATGGAAAATTTCAAAAATATTCTTCTTAGACTGTAAACAGAAATTTCCCAAAACCACTGCAAAGGCCAGTTTTATTGAGCCAGTCATTACAATGGAAAATTTCAAAAATATTCTTCTTGGACTGTAAACAGAAATTTCTCAATTTCACTGCTTGATCTTTCTAGGATTATATTGTTTGTCTAAAGATCGCCTGACTTAAAGAACTTCGATTTTGAGAGCTCAAGTGACCAATCTTATAACAAGTAGCTTGTGTTGAAAGACTATATGCCTTTACTGACCATGAAGTGGTCACTAGACAGGCTTTTACTGTACCTGAAATCATGCTCAGTTAATGTTCTGTAAATAGCTATTTTAAATGTATTTGCTTATGCGACTATTAAGTGTCTTACGTTTATCTATAGGAGCATGTTTGCTATCCGCTTATAAAATTGTTCTTTTCTTTGAAAGCTGTTGCTGTCTTAGATAATAACAGCTTTCATGAACACCAGTTATTATCATATTGGAAGTGAACCAGTGAAGCTGACAATACCTCAGGGTTATAATTAACAGAAGTTACTTCGAATTATTTAGCATAAATAATAACTGACAAAAGAAAATTTTGTATGAAGCTTTTTACATCATAGGTTAAGTTTTTGCATTTATGTAAGTGTATGTAACAACATTCATATTAACTGTCTCGCTGCTGCAAGCCACCAGACAACAATTTCAAGGTGAAAAACTTTGGACGTGATGAATATTTTGAAAACAATTTGTCTGAACGCCACCAACAACTTTCAGTCAAATTGTTTACAAAACATTTAGCCAGTCCAGATATAAACACTAGAATGTCGTCTGCAAAAACTCATACGGTTAATGTCCATACCCAGTGATGTAATGCAGCAGGGGTGCGCAGCTCTGTCACCTCGCACCACTGGAATAGTATTCTTATCCCTGCTTGAGCTCAACACCCCTGGCCTGGCCTGAAAGTTTGCCACAACACTGCTGTACATACCTAACAAATCTCTGCCGTATCTAAAAATCTTGTGTGTAATTTGTACTAAACAAAACCAGCGTTGTATAGACAATTAGCCAAAGCCATTCCAATTGTAAATTTTCAAAATTTAGCCTTGGCCTGCAGATGGACATTTACTGAGCTGAAAGTTCAATTTTCTAGAGAAATCTTGACCATTAACCCGTTAACCCTTGAATCTGTTTGAAAATGTCCATTTGCAGACCAAGAGACTATTTTTTTTAATTCACCACTGGAATGACTGGCTCGGTTGTTGGGCCAGTCATTTAAGTGGTAATTTAAAAAAAAAATGGTCTGCTCTTAGTCTGCAAATGGACATTTCTCAAGACCACTGTATGAGCCAAGGGTTTTATGATATAATGTGTTCTGTGGCTGCAATATTTCGAAAACATCCCATCCAGCAGATCAGTTCTTCTTTGGCCACGTTCTTGACCTCACTCCTTCGCTCCCTCAGGTTCTTGATCGTCAGTGTACTCAGGCTGGCTTCTTTTAGATCAGTACGTAGCACATTTAGCAGGCTTGTGCTGTGGCATCCTCTGCAAGCTCTTTACATGTCGACACTGAGTACATCATATTGCAAGGCTTACTGTGCATGCGTATCTTGTGACATTTACAGAACATTTACATAGAGCATCTTTGTTGGGCCAGCATCACTGATAGTGGGTGTTTATGGCACATAGTATATAGTGCGTCTGTGGAGATTATACTGTCTGGCCACCGATGTTGGGTTATAGTACAAAGGTGTCTGCAGTGACGAGCATCAAACTTCTAGAGATGACTTCGGAGCTGCCCAGGTGTTACAGTTTTACAGCATCGGTGATACACAGGTAGCGTCATACAAGCGTAGTTTTTTTAGCCGGAGGGATCCGTGATCCACAGTTTCCAAAAGGGCTGGAAGTGCAGTGAAGTCAGGAGCTGCACATTAATGAACCAAGGATTTTGCTCTTCCTCATATCCTCCCGACCAGGTTGCGGGATGCATTTGTCACTGACTGTCGCTGATAGGTGTACATGGTAACCTCGGTCTTGGCTTCATTCATGAAGAGATTCACATTCTTGAGTTGTTCTATAGCTATAGGGAGATTATTGAATGGTTTCTTTTCTGGGAGCCTCAGTGTAGATACTGATCGGTCTGGTCTTGTGGAGTGCTCTCGCGCTGATGAGAGGGCTGAGGCAATATAGCATGTAAACAGTACCGGAGAGGCCATCTCCATGTGTAGAACTAATGGAGGTCTTAAACGCTGCAGATTTATGAAAGTTCTCGTGCTTGGTGATGACTACTAATGCAAGCATTTGCTGTGCACATACAATGTCTAATGCTTAACACTCTGATGTCACTACGCTATCTTTTACTGTGTCAATTGCAGAGAAACTGGTGTACATTTTTAACAATCGGGTTGGACTATGTTGCTGTCTTTCACCAAATTTGTAGGAACATGAACATTAGTTCATTTTTAAATTGATATGAAAATTTTAAATATTGACCCCAGAGTGGTAAGGGTTATCGCCACTCAGGCAGACTCCAGTGAACCGATGCTATTGAGGAGACCACAGGTTTGGTGGTGATACAAGAGGCTTCTTGGGGTTCGACAACACGATAAGGGTACATTGTCCAACATTGATGGTGTGTGTGTGCGTGCCTGCGTGTCAGGGGATGCAAGATGGTGGTTAATTGAAAGGGTATTTATGGATGAACATATATTCCACTGTTTTGACTTGTGACCAACGGGTACTGTACAGCTCATAAATAAGTTATGTTTCCAGAACAAAATTTGTTGTAAAATTTTGAACTCGATTTAAGAAATGTTCTGTTGAATACTTTGAAGATAATTGGCTTGGATTACACGAAGGCAGCAATGTCTTTCAATCCAATAATGTTCCAAAATATTCAACAGTACATTTTAATTTTGTTTTAGATACAGGTTAGGTTATTTCTGAGCTGGGAGCCTTTATTGATAATTTACCCTTTGACACTCATAAAAATGGCTTCAGCAGTGGTTTTGATAAATGGCCATTTGCAGTCCAAGAGAAGACTATTTTTGAAAATTTACCACTAGAATGACTGGCTCAATAGCCGGGCCAGTCATTCCAGCGGTAAATTGTCAAAAATAGTCCTTGGTCTGCAAATGGACATTTTCTATGAGAAAATTTACATTTTCTTGAACAAATTCGAGTGTTAAAGGGTTAATGATTGTAGTGATTTAACCTTGATTTATAGCTCACATTTCGATGTTATTGTGCTTTGTTTCTGCTTAGCTTACAATTGAATATATGATAATAAATAAAAATAATTCATAAAGTGAAGACTGCTGAATTAACACATTTGTAATTTCTAATTAAGACAACTATGGAGAACCAATAGTTAGGCCATTAAAGGTAAAATTTGTCAAGAAAATTTTCTCAGAATTTCCGTTTATAAGAGAATATTGACGAAAAATGACTAGTTTTTGGAAAGATGGGCTGTATAATCTATCATTCCATTAGTTATTAGTCTTATAAATAATTTATTGATCTGTAATTGGCCAATCCCAAGTACCTTGGACATTTCATTTTTGTCTTTCTTGACAATTTAAAGGATATTGTGATCTGTGGGTAATCATGGCTGTATTATCTTTTCTGATCCACTGTTTGTCAAAATGTAGTTTCTGCTCATGAACCTAATGCAAATTAATGCCTGCATAGATTTCAAATTTGTAAGGGATTATCGCATTTCTAAACACGTCTTTGTATTGCATTTCAGCTAGATCCAAATGCTCCAGCACCTATGTTAACACGCACACAGATTCCCGCATGCACGCACACACAGACTCATGCATATGGGTACACACTAGTAATTTATTAACACCAATGTCAAAACCATCCAAACTATTACCTCTAAAGTATTATGACTATATTTTCATACAGATATACATTTGTGAATTATAACATTTACAATTGTTACATACAGTTTATAAGCGAAATGTTAGAATTATGAACACACATACCTGTCTATGATTGCCAGATAAGGTAGCATAAAGAACTGCTGAATAAATGGAGAAGATCGTTTGCTGCAAATCATTTGTTATAGCGAATGACTTATGTCCACAGGGTAATAATTCTTCAAGACATTTGGTGAAATTATTAATGGCTGAACTCTGTAGTGGTCTTGGAACAATGTCCATTTGCAGGCATAGAAATGACTGAAGAATTAGAAATAACTGGCTCAGTAAGAATCGAGCCAGTCATTCCAATGGTAGATCTTCCAAAATAACATTCTCTTGTCCTGCAAATGGACATTCACTAAGCTGAAGTATGACTTTTTTTAACCATAAAATTGTTAATGAAGCACCGTGTTGTCATGCTTGTGGCCCTAACAGCAGCTTGTTTATAAATACAGGTGCCACTTTATAACGTGTGAATTTTCTGCTAAAGACATACATGTAAGAGGACTTGCGTACTTGCTGCGTAAAAATTAGGATTTTTGTTTATTAACCCTTTAACACTCGCACCGGCCAAAAATGGTTTCAGTAGTAGTCTTGAGAAATGTCCATTTGCAGATCAAAAGAAGAGAATTTTTGAAAATTTGCCACTGGCTGAAGACATTTTATCCAGGTGCTTAAACTTCTGGTTGCTAAACATATATGTTGACCCTCTAACTTCCTTGTCTCAATTTCAAGGGAAATGGAAGTTGTTGAATATTTTGAAAGTAACTTGACTGGGCAGTCAAAATATTCAACAGAGTAGTCGTTAGATCATAAACAATGTGTCCTGTTGTGATGGGTAACGGGTTAATGTCTCATAAATGCCGCTGTAAAGCTAATTATTGGACACACATCTCACCTTTCCAGTTTATCCATCAATCATATGATGTCATAATCAACTGTGGCGTATAGGATGACATCATAATCAATTACGTCATGAATGACGTAGATGAGTTCATCTCCAACACTTAATACGGGCTAAGCGGTGTTGTACGAATTGTATGTCTACTATTTAATAAAACTGTTTTGAAAGTAACTTGACTGGGCACAGTCAAATTAGTTTCAAAATATTCAACACCTTAGCTGTATAGTTTTTTGCAAGTTGATAGTCTGGAAGCTCAGGGATCGATCTGAACACGGTTAACATGTGGGTGGAGGTTAGCTAGAGATGGACGGGGCTTAGCTAAAACTGGATTTGTCCATTGTGTTTGTATTGTACCATGTAACGCTGCTCGTAGACACACTAGCAACATTTTGTACACTATTTGGTTTGAGTATGCAGTATTAATTTTGTACCGTAAATAAAAGACTGAAAATAACTTGATTGTTGAACCTGTTATTGGATATATAAATATGACTTTCTACCACAAGTAAATGTAAACTTGTTATCTAATACTGTTTGCTCTTTATTGCAGTGCATCTTTTTATATGGAGAATTTTACACATGTAAGTAAACAACTGCAGATTTGTGGGTATATTTTTTTAGCAAAAATACATATCCATTTGTTCGCATTTCATGGAATTATCCAAAATTTGAGTGATAAGAAAATCAACACATGGCTACCATTTGTAATGATTTAACCCTTTAACTCTCGAATTTGTTCAAGAAAATTTCTATTTTCTCCTAGAATATGTTCATTTGCAGACGAAGAGAAGACTATTTTTGAAAATTTACCACTGAAATGACTGGCTCGGTTATCGAGGTAGACTGGCTCAGTTATGGAGCCATTCCCCTGGTACATTTTAAGTCTTCTCTTCGTCTGCAAATAGACATTTCTAAAGACCACTGCAGAAGCCAGTTTTGGCTAATATGAGTGTTAAATGGCTAAAGCTATCATTAGCCGATCACCGAATTAGGCTAAGAAAAATGCTCAGAGTTCAGCCCTATGAGCCGCTGTACAATCTTGTATGGAGAGTTGTGACATCAAAATTCCCCTTCTCCTGGGCTAGCCAGGTGTTAAATTTTAGGCCAGCCATGTTCGTCCAGTCGATAGTTTGCAATGTGATAGAGTCTAAGCTATTTTTCTTAGACTAATTTGGTGGTTTTATCGGCTTATGATAGCTATAACCCTTACCATACTGATGTCAGTATTCTATATTTTAATGCGAAGAAACTGGTGTAATTTTTCAACAATTTTGGTGGACGATGTTGCTGTCTACGACAGCACCATCTTCCACCAAATTTGTTGAAAAATTAACGAACACCAGTTCATCTATTAATTTAATTTGAAAAATATAAATTTTGACGGAGTGGCAAGGGTTAAGTATAGTAACTAGCTGCATGTTACATCACATCCATTAAGTTGTTAATAAACATAGTGACAATTTGGCAGATATATAGATTCTTTTCTTTTCTCGTGGGACTGATCTGAGAAAAGCGGCATCACCAAATATGGGCAAAGAATGGTCAGTAATTGATGAATCTGACCTGCCGCTCGAGTACATGATGTCATAATCAATTACGTTACAATCATAGTTGATTAAAAAAATACCCTGTTATGAAACTGGAATAGTCCGTCACGTGTCTGATGGATTTACAATTTAATAAACATTCTGTTGAAAATTTTGAAACTAATTTGACTGGGAGTACCCTGTCAAATTAGTTTCAAATATTCAACAGCTTAGCTGTATAGTTACCATGTCATTTCAAGTGTTAGAAGGAAAACAAACAGCTGGAGCTGTAAGTACATCATCAAGCCTATATGTAGTAAATATCAGAATCACGATAGATAGAAATCAATATGGATCAAAGTAACTAATTTAATGTAGTGATTTATATCCAACTATAATTTCAACAATACAGAAAAGGACAATTGAGTTTGTTATGATTTTCATAGATCATCATACACAATGTTATAATTATGACATTTGTACATTGTACAGTTTTACTTTAGATAAGTTAGGTGTTGTTATTGTGTGGTGTGTTATCGGAGATTGGAGTATTGCAAATTTATCTGGATTTCCAGATTTTTCATAGTCCTAGACACCTACCATCCAAGGTCATCTGACACCCACTCCCATACCATCCCTCATTATGGGGTTCAGATTTTTCACAATCATCCACCCACAATCACTGAGTTATATACTACAAGTGTTTATTTAAACCAGAAATGGCTGGATTATGTATGTACGAGTAATGGGATGATTGGTGTTGATCATGAAAAATGTTAATCTATGTTGTAACAGCTTCTAGCAGCACCATTCTGCAAGGCCAAATATTTTGTTTTTGGTAACTGGGTAAAATCAAGCTTAATACTGACCAGTGAGATGCTCTTGATGTCATACAAGATACTCGAGTATGCTTAAGGTTTTAACTCTTACCTCAGACACGAAATAACACATATTTAATATTTTGAAACTAATTTGACTGGGAGCAGTTACTGAAAGCAAACAGTTCCTATCAAATTAGTTTTAAAACATTCAACAGCTTACTTGTACAGTTGTCCTGAAATTTAATTACTAAAATTTCAAGGGTTAAAAGCTTAATGACAAGTCTTTCACAGTATAATAATAAAATGTCTTCAACCATGTCAATATTTTGTTGTTGAACCATTCACTGATCGGATATAGTAATTAATGTTAGTGTGTGTATGTGCGAGATAACGACATATTATCGCTTTTCTTGGGACCTTACGCCGAGTATGTTTGGACTCGGTCTGAATGGCTAGAGATGTTTGTCTCCTTTTATGCTCTGGTCCGGGCACCATTCGGCTCGTCAGTGCCTCCTGGTGCGGTGCCTGGGCCCCAATGAGAGGGCACCACACACATGATGCGATTCCCGGGGGCACCACTCAGAATGTGCGGTGCCCGCCTCAGAGATGCCCAGGCACAGTAAAATTATTTTGTTGTTTGACAACATAGGCACCATCTCATACAGCAAAATACCTGTGATGGTTCAAGATGGGCAGTTAAGTGGAGCTGCCTGAGAATGCTTACAGCATTTATATTTGAGGGTCCATGTTCCCTCAGTCACCAGTGTCCCTTGTGTTGAAAGCCTATGTGGATTCCTGCATGCGGGTGCCACCACCTATGTCGACTGTACTGAGGCCAGGTACACTTTTTCGTTCCAATGTCTCTTGGATACTCATCAGAGATTCTGTTTCTTATGATTCCTATATGAAAGGCTCATGTGTTAGGCTTCATGCCTGGTTGTGCCCCCTGGTTTTAGAGATGTACAGAACAATATACGTTCTCAGTAGCTTCTTTCAGAAGTTTTTATTGGAGATTAAATATGCAGGCTATTCTTCAAGAACGCGTGTATTCCTGCAAGCCGCACAGCATGCTGCCAGTGAAGCAAGAAATGCCATCTAGACTACTACTCACTGAAAACAGACCCAAAAGTGTGTAGAAGAAGAGTGAACCCCTAGAGATACAAAGTGAACCTTGATTACATACAGAGACGGACAAACCCAGATAGATGCAGGACACATGCTCGCAGGTACAAAGAGCCATCCAGTCAATGTAGGGAACCAAGAACACGTCCAGACAGACTAACTGGCGAAGTTCCTTTGATGAGTTAGCAGATGTGATCCAGAACATACAAGAATGGGGAAGACAGCACTTCTGACTTCCAAAATACTGAAAACAATTCTATAACCAATATATCTGTACCATTAACTCTTACCACTCGGGTGTCAAAATGTTTAATTTTCAAATTAAATTAAAAGATGCACCAGTTTCTTTGATATTGACACAGTAAAAGATAGAATATTGACATCAGAGTGCTAAGGGTTAATGTTTAACTGCAACAACACCAATCACTGAATTCAATAAAGATTCAGAAGATTACTCTTCCAAGGTTGTAGTTAATCTTCCAGATTATGAACACATGATGTCACAATCAAAAACGCTTGCGAAGGGCTTTGGTTATAGTTTCAGCTTAGATGAACCTGACATTGGTAGGTTAATGAATGACCCGAATTTGTTCTCCAGCATCATAGTGGCACCTCCCACCCCTGTGTTGTGTGAGGACGACTGTGCCCTGATTAAAAAGAAATTTGGGTCACCAAAGACCTCTATCCCTAACCCAGGCGCAGATTTCCTACTAGATAGCGTCATTAGAACTATCAACAAGAGGTCCGCAAACGGCGCATATGCAGCCATCTTATACAATCATCGTCGATTTTCAAAGGTTTCTTCATCAAACCTAGTCCAGAAACCAGTTTTCAAGATGCCCGCCCTTGGCTGGCAGCGATCTTCGATTTCAGATTACTGTCTATTTCGACTGGTTTCATCTAGTGACCACCCTAGTAAGTTTCAGTGATGCGATAAACTGTAACTGACCTATCATCTGGAAACCAGTTTTCTAGGTGGCTGCCGCCATCTTGGATTTCGGATCATCGTTAATTAGCTCACCTGGCCTGAAGGGTCAAGTGATTTTATGCCATGGTCTATATCGGCCTGTCCCTCAACTCGCATCGCCTTTATGCTTTGACCGATTTCAACCAAATTTGGCTGGAAGGATCCTATCGTAGTAGGCTCCAGAACTTCCAATTCAGAATTTAGTTTAGTAAATTTTTTGGGTGACAATCTTATTTTATGCAAAATTTACAGTCAATTGTCAAAACGCATTTCCTCCTTAGCCGCTTGAGGGATTTCAACCAAATTTTGATAGAAGGACCCTATGGTGATAGTTTCCATAACTACCCGTCAGAATTTCCATTAGGCTTGTTAGATTTTCATACTTTCCAGAGATCCTATAGGAAATGAATGGGACCAGCGTTAAATGACTTCTTGAGAATGACTTGGTGGATTTTAACAAGAGTTGGGTGGATGAATCCTGTGGTGATTTGCTCCAGAGCTTCCACTAAGAATTGATTGGTCAATTTTTCCAGTGGCCATCTTGTTTTCGAAGATGACATCTCAGGAAGGCGTTCGAATCAGGCGGAAACTCATCAAATTTAATTTTATCGATAACTAATGGTGATTAAATGTCATCTCAAATGTTGTATTGTACCGATAGATCACCACTATTTTGTCTCAAGCGATAGTGTGTGATGTCATGTAAAAGCCAATGTATTTCATTCTTTACTATGTAATAATCATCTTGTTGACTATTTCGAAGCTAATTTGACTGCAGGTTGTAGGCAGCAACTTCCAGTCAAATTAGTTTCAAAATAGTCAACAGTTTAACTGCATGATTGCTTTTATACCACATTGATGTGCTAGTTTTTTTTATGATTGTAAACAATGACAGCTATCATATGCTGTAGAAGTATATCTACATCTAGCTACTGAAGCTTGCATATCTTTCGTTGTGGGCATGATAATCTAAAATGTCAGGGATGAATTATGGCTGGCAAATTCTATCACCTGAATGTTTAGTATAAGATAACGTGTTTTCCTTTAGTTTGTTCAAGAGAACTTGATCTTCGACAAAACATGGCTGCCAAAGTTTTGGTCATATTGGATTTTTTATTGGTTGGATGGAACCTAAGGTTCAATTTGATTGTGTCCACATCCATCATTAATTTCCTACTAAATGTTGTTTGTACTGAATTCTCAATTTTTAACATGGCTGCCAAAGTTTTGGTCATATTGGATTTTTTATTGGTTGGATGGAACCTAATTTAATTTCCTACTAAATGTCGTTTGTACTGAATTCTCAATTTTTTCTGTCTTGTTACTGCTGAATTAAGTATTATATCTGTACAAATGCTAATGGTCCAGGTGAGCATTAAGGCCTTTCAGCCTCTTGTTTCTACAGGTCTGTACCCCAGAATGAGTCCAACCATCTTATGAATTTTCAAAGCGATCCGATAAACGGTAACGGAATTATCATCCTGAAACAACTTTCGGTGACCGGTGCCCACCGTGGATTTTTGTTTATGGTCAATTCGGATAGGTTTCTTCCCCATACCTAGTTCAACCACCCTATGAAATTTCAAGCGATCCCATAAATGGTAACATCCGGAAACCATTTTCAAGATGGCCTCCAGTGGCTGGTGACCATTTGGATTTCGAATCATCGTCAATATCGATAGCATTTTTCCCCAGACCTAGTTCAACCACCCTATCACGTTTCAAAGCAACTCGATAGACGGTAACAGAGTTAGCATCCAGAAACTGATTTTGATGATGTGCACTGGTGGCTGGTGGCCATCTTGGATTTCAGATCATCAATTTCGATAGGTTTCTTCGCCACCATCTTGGATTTCAGATCATCAATTTCGATAGGGTTCTTCGCCATGCCTAGCCCAACCACCCTATGACATTTCAAAGAAAGGTGGCTGGTGGCTTTCTTGGGAGTTCGAATCATCGTCACAGAAACATCAAAGAACACCACCAATTCAACAATGTCTCCTAGCCAATGATTACACTTCGTGAATAATCAGATGTCGAAAAACTTACACTAGTCAGACTTCCATACACCCAAGGCATATTAGAACACCTTGGCAGACTCTTCAGACAACACCACATCAAAACTTACCACAAGCCTGTCAACACCGTAAGATGATCTACAAGATCGAATGTGACCAATGTGAGGGGACATACATGTATATAAGCGATACAAAAAGGTCACTCAGCACCAGAGTTAAAGAACGTCTCAAAATCAACTTCAACTCAGCTGTGGCAGAAAACACAATCCACTGGCCATGTCATCCCCGCCAGCAGTGACTCGGTCATCAACATCGAGACCAACTTATTTAAACAGGTTAGAGGCCATAGAAATCTACAAACAGCAACCAACCATGAACCGAGATGAGGGCTACCGTATTCCAGCAGTCTACCAGTCCATGCTGTCATGTGACTCCACAAGAACTAACCAGTGACGTTGCCAGCGACCATCAGTTAGTGCTGAAGACGTGACACTCAAACAATTTCTACATCCCCGAGAGGTACTAATATTTCTTTATTATGAATCATTCTGGGATCCGGACCAACATTTTCGGAAATAGTTCTGGGGTTGTTTTTGTGAACTATGTCATCATAGATGCCAAACGTGGACTAATTCACTTTTTGACCAAATATAAACCTACACATTAAAGAGATTTTTAAAGGAATTTCAATAAATTGCAGATGGCAAAGATAAATGCAAAACCTTTGTTGAGTCACATCAGTTCCAGATAAATACAAACAGCAAAAGTCACTATACTCAAATTACAAGTGAGAATTTAAAGAATGCAAAGTAATATTGATATAGATACATTAATAAAGTTATATGTGAAGTTTGGTGACCATAGGCCTGACAGTTTATCCGTAGAGGAGAGAAACCAGCTAAACAGTATACTTAACCTGAATTGACCAAGTCGCTACACTGCAAATTATACAGGTCAGAATGATCTGAATGCATTGTAGCATGGAATAGATGCATTCATACAGTAATAAAGGTAGTATATATCAAGCTTAATGGCCATAGGCCTGATAGTTTATCAGCAGAAATAAACGCATACCGTAATCTATTATGACATCATGTACCAAGTCCCGAAGATGAAAAATGAAGAACAATAAGTGCATCGTAGTAAATAGAAGCTTTAAAGATTTATATCAAGTTTGGCAACAAAAGGCCTAATAGTTTACACATAGACAAGGTAAACGCAAACCGTAACCAAGATTAGATTCTGCCATCGCGGGAAGCATGAAACATTCACGGTAGCTTATAAGATCCTCAGTTCACAAAGGCGAGCTAAAAATGACACGAAAAATCAGCTGAGCATTTTGAAAGCAGTGTGACAGCATCTTATTGGAAGAGGCCAAAAACAGCTTTCCTTCGGATTAATTTCAAGATAATAAGCAGGGTCTTTGTTAAACATATAGGCCCGAATTTTCGAAAGGTGTTTATCTCTTAATCGTGTGTAATTTTGCTAATCGTCCGATGATCATCGGATTAAATTTAATCAGAATTTTCGAAGCATGTTTAGCATACCCACGTGTAAATATCCGTAAGTAATTAGACACATGTTTATAAGTAACAAAAGAATAAATAATCGTCCGTTGGGGGTTGTTTATGTCTATAGTCAATCGTTTCGAGCACAGTCAAACACTCAAACAATTGCAATGGACGCGCTACACGTGTTAGAGCTCGCCCAAGATGATTTGGAAGAGCACCGAGAGGGTCTTGGAAGAATTTCGGGACAGAATGAACCCCCTTGAGGAATATAATGATGTGGAGTTTGTACGGCGTTTTCGACTTTCAAAAGCAAGTTTTCATGATCTTTTAGACCTTATCATGGACAATCTCGTGCGACCAACAAGACGAAACCGACCAGTTTTTCCGATAGAACAACTGTGCATTGCCCTTCGGGTTTACGCTTGTGGCTCTTTCCAGGTCGTCGTAGGTGATATGTGTGGTGTGTCGCAGGGAGCATGCTGTACCATTCTACAGTGTTACCACCGCAATTTGTGAGAAAAGACCAGTTTATAAATTTTCCACAGACACAGGCTGACAGAATGGTGGTAATGTAAGGGTTTTTCAACATCGCCAGATTTCCTGGTGTTATTGGGACCATTGACGGCACACACGTCCCAATTGTGAGTCCTGGAGGCAATAATGCTCAACATTTTATGAACAGAAAAGTGTTTTATAGTATAAACTCAATTCATCTGTGACCATCGTATGCTGTTCAACAATCTAGTGAGCCATTGGTATGGGTCAGCCCACGACTTTAGGATCTTTGAAGAGTCAAATATTTGTGGACGGTTTCGGAGGGGAAATGTTCGTGGAATTCTGTTGGGAGACCCAGCATATATGTGTACTTCTTATATGCCGACGCCCATTCGACAGCCTACGACAGACGCTGAAACCTGCTACAATCGTTCACAGAGGAGAACAAGAGGGGTCATTGAACGGGCTTTCAGTATTTGGAAGAGGCAGTTCCCATGTGTTGGTAGCGGCAATCGTCTCCGTTGTTCAGTAAGTATAACTACATATATTCTAGCTATATGATTTACATGTCCATCTTGAATGAGCATAGTTATACACAGGTCAATGTTTTAGGAGGTCATATTGTCATGTCATGATATTCACTAAATACAAATTTATTACAAAATAGTTATCTATTTCCAGATTTACCGGATTCTTTCAAATAGATTCAAATTTGTATTCAAAGTTTCATTTTATATTCATATACAGTGAAACCTGTTTATAGCACCCACTTCTTGAACCACTAAACGATGTTTCTAGAGAAATGTGTTCGATGAATATAGATAAGTCATAAGGTTATTTGCTTTTGAGACGACAAGATGATGGCTCTTTACGACCACCCAGCTTAAGGAACCACCATCATACAACCCATATTTTTAAAATAAAATTTCGGCTATATCAGATTGCTAGTCTTGAGATAGTTATTGAATTCTATCTGGCCACGATTAGGGATCTTTGAAACAGAAGTACGATCGAATTCTGGAAATTCTCTAATGCTTTAGAATTATTTATCGAGTTGCAGCAAAACCGAAATCTTGGTCACCCCACTGCAACCACCCCTCCCATGCAGACCACAGTGCACCAAACTGTCAAATTCTTGGCCTTTATGAGACGCTACCAATGTTGCTCAAGTTGAGGTTAATGCCTATATGCTTCTATTTCTCTTATAGCTGGACCACAACATGGCCATCATTGTGGCAACAGCCTGCCTACACAATCTGGCTAAGCGGCGGAACGATCCTCTCCCAGATGACGAAGTGGCTGGGCAGTATGAGGATCTTCCTCAGCAGGATAATAGAGTAGAGGTCGACATGCGAGGAAACCTATTTAGAGAAAGGTTCATACGGCAACATTTTGAGTGAGTAATTAGTTACAAAAATTTGGTATATCCTAATTTGTTTGATGGAATGCAACTAAATTTATCCTCTTAATTGCCTCTGTGATATCGTAAGCGATAATGTGCAATTTTAGCGTCAAAGGATCTAATGACATTAACATGAAATCCATTGAAGTGGGTTGGGATGGTTGGTGTGGGGATAGGTAGGTCATGAAAACATAGGGATATTTGTACATTTTAGTTTCCTTTATTTCACAATATTGTAGGCCTACTATAGGTCAAGGCACAGTCTTTTACATTTCTCATTGTAATATGCAGTCTTGCTGCGTGCCGCCTCTTGCTGTAGTGATATCAATTTCATCTTTGCCTCATGTTCCTCTTTCAGCAATGCTTCATCAGCTTTCTTCAACACCAGTGATGAGGTTTTCCTGGTGTTGTTAAAAGAAAGAAGAAAGGAGCTATGTGATATCGCGCAACCCAGAATGCACGGTTGAAATGTTGCATTCATGGTTCAGTCTAAATATAGTTGTTCCTGGAACCAAGTCAAGCCAGAAAGATTGTCAATATGTCATTGTATAAGGGTTATGCTTACCCAGAAGACGTGTTATTCTGCGGCAAAGTGAAAATTGAATCATTGGTGGCGTCATTCACGGCGGACGTCTCAGCGGCGTTATTCACAGATGTTTCAGCGGCGTCATTCTCGGCTTGAACTGTTATCGTGCCAGAACTGCAAGATGGATATTCTAAAGCATAATATTTGCCAATCGAAAGCATAATATTTGTCATTCGAAAGCATGTATGATATTCTTTAAAACATTCAGGTGAGCTCATCAAAAATTTGTATTGTTAATATATTTCGTGAAATTGCAGCAATACAATGCTACTCTCTGCTAATCGCTTCTCTTTGTTAGTTAAAAAAACAGCCACATCCATGTAAATGCCAACTTTACTGACTATGTTGATTCCATTGCTACAGTAATCCAGATCATCCATATACATGGCACCTGTCTTTCAAGCCTAGTCCTGTCTGATAGTACACCGGTGGCCTTTGTAGACAGGAGTGACGGTATATATGTATATGTACCGCCCCAATATCCAAGTTGCGCCGTTGACCAAAGGCGCAGCGACGTTGAACAAAGGTGCATGCGCCAATATCAAATTGGATCTTGGCGCTGCGTCTATGACACAGATATCCAATTGGATATTGACGCTGCGCCTTGGTCAACGGCGCAAACATGGATATTTGCGTGTTACATATATGCATGGCATTACATTATTTGCATCGACACGAGATCGTCCCCACATCAAGCGATTTCCGATTATAATCAGATCACACAAAGGCTTCCACTGGCCCAGATTCACAAGCCAATGGCAGATTTGGTCTAGTGGCGTTTGTGGTTTCGATGATAGGCAAAAATCGTCAGATGTGGTCTCGATCCCATGTTTATTATTTAGCTAGCACTGGATGAGAGGTAGCCTACCTGTTTGAAACGTCTGTAGCACTTGTCGATGGCATTGTAGAGACACTTGGTCGAGGAACATCAATATCATCTGGCACGACTCTCGACATTTGCCTGCTGGTCAATCGTAGCAGAATCATCATCATATTTGCTATGAAATTTCTGTAAATCATCTACAATTATTTTTAAAATCTGTAAAATCTCGTCTTTATCACCAATGACAGACTTGCCGCCCCCGGTCTCCAGAATATCAACCTTCTCTCACGCTTTGGCCTTTGCCTTGGTTTTTAGTCGGCTCCAAAGCTCTTTCAACTCGTTAGCGGATGATTTGGCTCTATCTGGAAAAGCTGCTTGCATGTCCCTTGCAATTGCCTCCCATGCTGCTTGTTTCTTTAAGTTCGATTGTGTGTCACATTTTTTACCCTCTATTACACTTTTCCGATTTTTTATGAGCCCGATCAACATCATTCGCTGATCTAGTGAAAAATTGTCACTTCTTTTCCTCGCAGACATTGCTAAAGTACTACGTGTATGTGAGCCTAAATGATTTACCATGTGCTGTCCACGACGAGAAATAGACCAGTCGAACAGCTACCGAAATAATGCGTGCAATATCCACATCTCCTACCGACGCACATGCATAAAAACCATACACATGGCACCTCCACATCTATCCATACGTACGCACGCACACTGCCATTACTGTCTGTATGTCTGTCTGCTAAGCTATCTAAATTATTTGCCAGCGCTGTCCAGCGAGGAATGGACGGGCAAAATAGCAGATGACACAAGTAGCGCATTGCCGATATAAAGCGTGCAATACCGAGACAAAAGAATCAAGGTCGGTGCTCTCGAGTTACACGGTGTCAGCTAATAAGCAGATTTTCTTGGTACGAAAATTTGGTTTAATACAGGTATTTTTCTAACCCTGGTTAAAACCCTATTTAAGGGGTACCCCCGTGCAAGATAATCGCACGACGATGACCGTTCGAAAATTCGGGCCATCATGTTTATATCATAGAATGAGAGGTTAGCCTTTATTTCACTGTAATGTACACATTTTACTCATTTTAATTACATGAATCAAGTAACAGTTCGAAATTACAATCAATTTTAGCAATGGTTGTAGACAGGTTCGAAACAACTTCATGTTTATTTACAAACACAATTGGTTATAAAATGACTATGGAATTATACATTGTATATAGAAAACATTGAGAAGCCTAGAGAATCAGACATAGATATATAGTCATCGTTTGTAAACTTTGATCTCATTTAACATGATTAATCATCAGTATGTTTATAAGTCGACTTAACCCCATCAAACAGAAAAGGCATTAACATTTATCCTCGCCCTGTAATGGGGAAGAGGGTATTGCATTCAGGTCTGCATGCGTGCATGTATCCGGTGTATCTAAAAAGCTAGTTACCTGATTTAGCTCAAATTCAAACACAACAGAACTTATCATAAACTAGGATATCCAGACATGGGGCATGAGGTCAGATCCTTCCAATGAATGATTTCTATACTCATGCAATGAGTAGTCAACCATGACTCACATTCATGATATTGGCATGTTGCCGGTGAATGAGAAGTGTCAAAATATAACATTTAGATATAAACATTTAGGAAACAGTAAGTAGATGCTTATAACGGTTTGAGACATATGTGTTTTCCCCTAGTCTCAACTTGATATACTTTTATTCTTGAAGACTACAGGGTGTTCATCTTTCTACGTGAATACTCATTCAAAACCCATTCCAGCGGTTGAAATTAACCGTGAGTCACTAGCTAGCAGGACTAGGAATAACTAGATTCTGTTAGCCTTACTTATTATCTACGAGCCCGTATATGGCAGACAGAGCAATGTAGGAATCCAGTTTTAGCTATGCCCGTCCATCTTTAGCTAAGCTCCACCCACACTTCGCCTGTGTTGAAATCGATCGATCTCTTGACTCAATTTCCAGAAAACTATACAGGTAACCTGCTGAATATTTTGAAACTATTTTGACTGGGAGCTATTACTATGGCAGCAACAGTGCCCAGTCAAATTAGTTTCAAAATATGCAACAGAATGTTTCAGTAGACATACAATTCGTACAACAATGCTTAGTCCATCATCAATTAAGCATTTGTGATGAACTTAGCTCCTTTATTCATGACATAGTTGATTATGAAATCAGCCTACATGTCACCTAGTTGATTATGACATCATATGATTGATGGCTAAACTGGAATCCTCTATTACCGTTCACCATTATACTGGAGAATGTTGGTCTATGTCATATATTATAGTTCCATTTTGTATGAAAACCGGTTATCGAGCCAGTTATTCTAGTGATAGATGTCCAAAAATACTGCAGTCTTCGCTTGGTTTCCAAATGAACATTTCTCGGTAGCACTGCAGAGGGCAGTTTGTTACTATCCCACTGTGCTGCCCAGTCACAAATAGTACTAGCCATTTTTTATTTCTGCAAGCCTCAGGTTAGAGAGCTAGTACTAATTTTAACACAGGCTGTAAGTGGAATGGATTTAGATTGTATAAATGGATCGATGAATTGTTCCCGATATCGAAACAAGTAGAGCAAACAGAATATGAACCCTTACCACTATGTCAAAATATTAAATTTTCAAATTATAGTAAAAGATGAACTTGTTTATTTTTCAACAAATTTGGTGCCGTCGTAGAAGCCATATCACCGTAAAAGATAGCATATTGACATCTGTGTGCTAAGGGTTAATGACATTTGCTCCCATGCTAGTGGATGAATAAACAGTTCAAACTAATATTCATTCACTTTGCACACAGATTCTCATATGGAATGCAAGGATGAACATGATTGATGATAAACATCGGAACAAAGTTGATAATATGTACGGTCCAAGTTTATTGAACAATGCTAGGATGATATTGTTAGTTGTGTTGCCAGATTTTCTGCTACCGCTTTCGTTTTTACATTGACCTTTTCCTCTTCTGATGCCGCCGCCTTGGTTACAGACTTTTTGGGTTGCATTTTCTTGCTGAGTATGGTGTATGAATTTGGATCCTCATAGACATATTCTGCTGGACTTGTATCATCTGTTTCATACCTGCAGACAAGTATTATGATTATTATTATTATTAACTCATAGAATGAATGATATTTATTCCATGGCATAGGCAAAATCCTGCCCAATTATTATCCCCTCGAAAATGTTCGTATGCCTGCACATATGTGAATAATTGCTTTCCGTGCAACAACATTTGTTACAGTAATCAGATTTCACCCAAAATCAGAATAACTTAAAGGGGCTATTAATTAAATATATGGAATCATGTCAATAAAACGCTTCCAGTGAGTCAATACTCTCATTTTACCATCAATTCTTATATATATATATATATATATATATATATATATGACTAACCCAAGATGCCAATTATGAAATGCACAAATATAAAAAATGTAAACACAAATCTGACGGTTGCCTGCATCCATGTTTCGCAGAGAAACCAGTGTATTCGTTACGTAGTGTTGGCTTGCGATTCATTGATGGTCTTGTATAAACAAAAAATATGCAACTTTATTGTCTGATGTCCTGATAACAGTTTTTGCGGTTTTAGTTTTCCCGCCGTGTAGCTGTTTGATGTTTCGGATCACCATGGTGATAGTATTTTATGTCAGTATTTTGTCTGTTGCCGGCAGTGTCTAGAAATATTTGAGATTTTCTGAGTTCCAACTGGATCGTTTTGTAAATATAATGCTTCCCTAAATTGAAAACTCATACGCGCGCACAAGTTTCCAGAAAAACAACAAATCATAACACATGTGTGATGGGGGTCGGAATTTATGTTTAAAAATTATGTACTAATAATACACTTAAAATTCCAAATTTATTTATATCTCGGAGGTAATGCATCTTTAACAATATAAAAATAGAGGTGTGGCTTCTACGAGAATACACCTCTAATGTATTGACCGGCCATCTTATTACGTCATCGCAACGACTAGACTGTTACACAGACTCCACTTCGGGACCAGACATATTGGGACCCAGTCCATCTCCGTAGCGGACTGTAAAAGGAACACTATGGATCGTGTTGATTTTGGTATCACCGTAACCTCTGTATCACTAGCTTAATACAGACATTAAAATGGACTTATCCACCCAGTGGTTCATGTAATATCAATATTCACGCAACGTCAGCAAATTCTTGACCTCATTTTGTGTGCGACGAATTCAGAGGGACTATTTTTCTGTTAACTGCTTGTCCATACAGACTACTATAGGCTATAAATCATCTCGTTTTACGTGAATTAATATTGTCTGGTATGAGGAGAGTAGCGCTCGTGTCCTTTTAATTTTCAATTCTCTCTACCACCATATTCTGGTGAAAATCACTGCGCCAATGGCTACTCAATACATACGAGATACTTTTCTCGATCTCGAATCGTAGATCTCGCGAGATACGAATGCATCTTTAATAGTAGTAAGACGGATGTCAAGTTCATGTTCCGCTAGTTTTTGTACCTATTTGCCAGAGCTAGCCCACATGAAATTTTTTGTAAAATTCTTCATTGATCTGCAATAACTTGAGTTAGACCTAACCGATTTCAACCAAATTCAGAATAAAACTTAATAACATATAGGCGGAGGTAAACTTCATCTTCAATTAGTTTTCATTCCATATTTGCAAGTTATTGCGCTTGAAATATAGGAACTTAATTTATTCCGAACAATAACTTGTGGTAGACTAAACAGATTCGAAATAAATTCTGAATATAGCTTAAAACTACCGAGGCAGAGCTCAAGTTCGCGTTTCATTAAGTTCCGTCAATCTTTGCCGGAGTTACACCCCCATCTCTCAAAAACCTTAAATGTTACTTTGAGGTTCCAGATAATATACCGTATTAAATAACTTACTTCATGGTCTTGGTATAGAAGTTGTATCCTTCCCTGTTATGTTTGAATACTGTAAGCATCACCTTCTTCATCTCATTTCTAAAGTAAATGAAAACAAGTATTAGTGAGACTCAACACAGACACGCAAAATATACATGTTTGAAGAGCAGTAAATATGAAACATCCGCTAAATATTAATTGCAACAGGAGGTAATGTTCAAAACTCTTGAGATTTGGCCATGACAAGACTTTTAGACTGCTAGGGATCACAATAGATAACTGTGGCAATGGACCTTTCAAGCCTTAGCTATGCCCCACCCACTTCTTGCTAAGCTCCACCCACACCTCATTCGTGTTGGGATCGATCCATCTCTAAAATTCCTGACTAGTAATTTCCAGAAAACTATACAGGTAAGCTGTTGAATATTTTGAAACTAATTTGACTGGGTGCTGTTGTTGCCTATGGCAGCAACAGCGGCCAGCCAAATTGGTTTCAAAATATTCAACAGCATCTGTATTAAATAGTAGAGACATACAATTCTTACGTGTCGGACTAATAAGAGTTAGAGACGGTCCATATAGAATCCTTTATGACGTAATGATTATGTCATCCTACACACCGCTTCGGTGATTATGTCATATGACATCCAGGCCTCTCCACGAGAATTTTACAGGGGAGCAATCAGTTGCTCTCCTGGATTTCAGTTGAGGCGAGTGAGGCGAGCAATCTTATTGCTCACCTAAACTTGAACAAGGCGAGCAAAGTTTCAAGAAGTTAATTTAGAGTATATGTACACACATCATCATGATCACGCATTATGATACATGCAATTGCATGCACACACGCACCTGAATTATAGAATATGTCGAATAAATTTCTTTTAAACTGATTCCACTTTGTGTTTGTTTTCAATTGGGTTAGGGTTAATCTCAAATTCTAGATAAAATTAAATGAATGTATATTTTCCGTATCAATAATTATTTTCATCATTTATTCGTTATTCTTATTTCTACATTTGATTCATGCTATAATCTGATCAGCACTTCCAAAAAGCATTAATTCAGGCTTTTTTTAAGCTAATCAAATTATTAACTGGATCAAATGTCAAAATAAGTATACTGAATAAATAAGATTGAGTCTGATACATTGGATAGTTGAAAAGGATGTGTGAATAGAGCGATAAATGACCGTCACCTTAAATGTTCGTTGGTTATTCAACTGTCATGACAAGAAGAAATTTTGAGATAAGCATGGTCTGTACTGACACGCATATTACTTCCATCAGAACTAAACTTAGAGAATCACAAACAGGTAAGTTTTTACTAATTGCTTCCAAATACAATTGTTTCTCTTGACAAGTCGGACTGTTGCAACCAAAGGTAAGTTAGTTTCTTTACTACAGTTGGTGGAAACAATAGTAAATACTGGTATTAACTATTTATTTTATTTTGTATTCAATTAGGATGGTGAGTTAAAAAAAACCTATGTTGATGAGAGCTATTGCTAACAATAACATGCTAAAAAGCAACAGTTCTCAGCAACGCTTCAGAATGAGAATCTGTGTGGACATGATTAAATGACCTAATGCAGACCAAATAATGGAAGTTCTGGTTGACAATTCTACAGTACACTTGACAGGCTTGACTGTTGTGACAGGTTTATCGAATAAATTAAAAAAATAACAAACATGTATGCCAACCATTTAGAGTAGTTTTAATTATTATCTTTCGGTAACGTTGGTACAATGCCTGAATAAAATCTCCAAACCAAGTGTAATAAGTCAACTGACAATGAATTATAACTAGAAAATGTTAACAAAGTAGTGTTCAGGTCCAAATAGTCTTGTTTCATTTCAATTTCAACGGCATTATTACAATCAGGGTTTGTATTCGCTTTGCAATGCTAAATTCCATGACTTTCCAGATCCTAGGACTTTCCATAACCAAAATTACAAAAGTTCATGACCTAGAGGGTAGAGGGTAAAAGCAGAGCAAATACTTCTATTCCTGACAATGTTTTAACCTTTTGAAAATCAAAAAGATGAAACGTTAATTCCATTTTTAATATGTATCCTGTTGAGTATTTTGAAAATAATTTGATTGGGAGATATTGCTGCCTTAGGCAGTTTCCAGCGAAATTAATTTCAAAATTTTCAACAGCTTACTAGTGGATGATTGTCTTGAAATTGAGATAATGGGGCTTCAAGGTTCCAATGCTTAATTTTCCATGACATTTTCCAAACATGAGAAAGAGATTGAATATAATTTCCCATGATTTTAAAATTTGAGTTTCCATAACTTTCCAGGATTTCCATGACCAGTAAGAACCCTGATAATCATGATAATCAACACTCTGAAGATGACACATGTAATAAAATACCATTACTGAGTCAGCTTGGGGTCATCATGGATGGACTTTCAACTGATGTTTGCGACATTGAGTGACTCGATGTCATAATCATCAGTTGACGCTCCCTGATCAGAATCTGACTGTATCCATCGTGTCCACCTCAATCATGCCATCTCCAGACTGAGAGACTGCTTCCTCGTCCATGTCATCACTTGAGTCATCATCATGCATGTCCGGCCCATCATAATCAGTCTTAGGTACTTTCACATTGTCACTGACATTATTAGCAGATAATTGGGCTGATCGATGTTTACTCAGGTAACCATCAACTGCCTTTTCAATGATTCTGCCTTTTTCCATTTCTGTCCATACATTTTGATTATTTCGTATTATTATATATGCCTCAAGATTCTGATGTTTAAATGAGTCTTCTGCCAGCTAGCATATGTGTCAAGTAACTAAAACCACGTTCAACAGTGCAATTGGATGCAGATACTGACAAAACAATTTCAGCAATCATACACAGATTGGGGAATGACTTTCTTTTATATCTAAAGATGTAAGGCCTAACACCTGTGCATGATTTATTTGGAAGTTTTGTTTTTACTTCAATCTTAAAATTGCGCCACTCCTTTTTGATTGCGCTTTTATCATACTGACTTTTCGCCAATGTATCAGTGAAAAAATTTTCAAGATAATTTCTTACTTTTAGACCATATGAACCGTCTGTAAGATCCCAGTTTTGGGGATCAAAACATCCCATTGATTCAAACACCTCATGATCAAATGAGGAAAATCTCTTAGTGTATGACTGCAAAAGTTTTGGTATGACATTATTTTTAATCTTCAATGTCAAATCACGTGCACTGTTGACATGTGATTGTGTTACATTAGATTCAAGAGTAATATACTGCTTGTTTGAGTCTTTCTTTCTGGTATCTCCAGCTTTGACAAAATTTCTTCTTATTACATAATTATCATCCTCATTTTTAACCAACTGGAAGTCAAAATCTGCGTTTAATTCAACAAGGGATGGTGTCTCTTCATGGAGGACCTTTAAGTGTTCTTCAGTTTTGTGTATTTCGGATTTAACATTGAATGCCATGATGTTTTCTTTTTCAAACTGTAGATAACTTAATGCCTCTAAAATCTGTTTATAAACGCAAACAGCTGACAAAAAAATCATATTGTGATAGTTTTTTCACAAATCCTTGTAGCTTTGCTTTCACGTCACCTGTTGCCCCGCCATCAGCTAGTACATTCTCATAGGTTGCCTTCAGTGGAATCCACATATGTATCAGTCTTTCAAAGCCATTTCGGCGATGGTGTTGAAATTGGGTCCCATGTATTTTGGGGAATACATAATAAGTTATATCACTTGCACCACAATATGCAATTAGTTGGGATTTCACCTTGCCAGACCGCTTAAGAAAATTGTAGTTTGCAATATAAAAACTCTCAACATCTTTGAGTTCTTTACTTGACAAGAATGCATCCTTAGCAGACAGTTCAGCTCTATGTGCGATGCAATGGATCTTTATAAGCCATGCTCGTGATTCACCCATCTGTGTAACGACACCAGTAAATTTACCAGTGTTTACTGATGCACCATCTGCAGTAATAGACACACACTTATGTTGGTAATCATTGTCATCTATATTAAGCTTATCAATGAAAACATTGTCAATGGCTGTCTTTATTGAAGTTGCATCGCAGCCACCAAATTGTGACATTTCTTGCAACCCTACACAGTAATATACCATCATTGACTACGCGAATGTAAACAAACTCCAAATCAGAACCAGTTTTTTTTGGTTGGCTTCCATCATTTAGTATAGAAAAGGCCACTTTAGTCGCAACTAGCTGAACAATTTCTTCTCGAATAACATCTGCCAAAATTATGCACATTGTTGCACAAACACGGTCATTCTGTTTACCTTGGACTAATTTCACACCATTTTGTTTCTGAATATCAACAATATATTCAAAGTCAAGGAATGGTTTTCCATTTGTCACAATGTTATATGCAGTGTTAAAGAGCTTAGTATAACATTCTTTTGAGGCCTTTTCTAACATTGTCATTATTTTCGGCTGTGAAGGGGTCATTTGAGATGTACTGGCCTCGCCGTGTTCAGATATGATTAATATAGGATTGTCCTTTGCTACGGCATGTGACATAGCAAGTGAATGTGCTTTTCCTACCAGGTGCCGTTGTAAATTAAACTTTGAAATATAGTCAGTTCCAATAGCATAATTCAACATGTCCTGTTTGGCCTTTCCCTTACAACTCGGGTGTAACGTAATAGCCGATGTATTTTCAGCACAGACTGTACAGTATACATATGTAACATATGCGCGTTGTTTATCATGACAATACTCTTCTTTAATTTTAAAGTGTTTTGTAATGTCTGGATCCAAGCGTAAATAGGTGGACAATTCCATTTTGTGACCTGCCATAGTGAATTAATCTGTCTCGTTGTCAGCTAATACTAAATAACACGGAATAAAACACCCGATAAATCGCAATGATGACAAACGTCAGACGCTAGAAGATCCAAATGATAGCGGCAAAATTTATATTCGGCTGCTTTCAGACACCCGATATAGAGATTACTCATATCCGAAATTCACCGATTGCCAAGTTATTTATTCTAAGCGACTGCGAGAGGATTTGCTATAGGCTGCGCGGAGATTACAACGTCGTAAAATGTCAAGTCATCAGTATTTGATTACATACGGTTAAACGCAAAACTATTGACAAGCATGTGTTGGATTATTTTATTTCATGTTATTTTATTTGGAGAAACGATCGCAGCAATAACTTTTTCTACTTTTTCCGTGATTTTCGCTAATTTCGTGTCGGGCCAAATTCGCCCGCACACCAAATGTTACTGTGTGTCCTTGTGGTTATTGGACAGGAAAATATCGCCAAATGCCAAGAACCATTGAAATAGAGTGGCATACATTCGTTGTCAACAATTTCTTTTACCCGTGGCACCAATATCTCCCGGTAAAATAAAACATGTTTGGAGGAAAACCAGCTGTTCTCAAATGGGACGAATACGGGTTGGGCCGAATTTAACGCAAGTGCGGGAAAAGTATGTCGTAAAATGTTACGTAAAAATTATTCGTGTAATGAATTCTCTGACTAAAATAAGAGTCAAACAACACATCCTTGTTAATATTACGCATGTTGAAGATTAAATGTGCCAATTTTAAGGCTCCAAACACTGGTGAAAAAAATTATCTTTCCCACAGCGAAGGTGAGCAATCTATTAGTGATGGTTTTAGATCGTCATAGAGGCATATGTGGATATGTACATACGACTCTCTGAAGCTCGCCTAAAATAATGTGGAGGCGAGAACAAGGCGCGCGCGAGCGACTGCTCGCCTCTCGTGGAGGTCTGGACATCATTACTCTGGAAATAATCATTATGGTTATATTTTACTGAAACACCAATCATGACCGTTTTATCTTCAATGGCCAATAATACAACCAGTGAAAAATAAAATTTTAGAATTGTAGGTTTAAAACTCTTGTACAGAGATCTTGCTGTCAAGAAACAGACAGTGAGTACAATCCTATAATACACCCCCTCTTAGCACGCTCACATAAACATAAATGTACTTAAATACATTCAAGCAGCTAAGTATTTAACTGCCACTATGCATTATGATTTTCACTACCATGGTTTTAGATCGTCATAGAGGCATATGTGGATATGTACATACGACTATCTGAAGCAACCAGTAAGGATAGACAATGTCGTTTTATATTAAACTCCTTCTTAATTGTGTGTATTTATCAAACAAAAACATAGTAATAATTAGAGTGAGTAAGTGAAGCAATCAGTTACACAGATACACAGTACATGTTTCGCAATTAGCTTCTTTAACCCAGTAAACCTGTCAAAATCAGCCTCTGCAGGTCTTGAGGAATCCTCATTTGCAGCAGGCCTGGGGTCAGTTACATCTAAATGTAACTAGTTACAGTTACATTGGACTATGTCAGTTACAGTTACAGTTAAAGTTACATTGGTTGAGCAATGTAACTAGTTACATTTCAGTTACTTTGCATAATGTAACTAAAGTTACATTTCAGTTACATTAGTTACTTTGTCTGATAATTACTATGAAGAACTATGTGGACATGAAAGTCATCATACAAAGTGTAATGTAGTCAACCAATTTGAGATATATAGTAAGAACAAAATACCACTATAACCACTGATATAATATACTGACAGAACTGAATTTATTTCATATATAAAATATAAAACCTGCTGAAATTTGTTCAATGAATTTGACTGAATTTTATTGTTGCCATATGCAATAACAAATTTCATTCAATTTGTTTCCAAAATAATAAGATGCTTTCATTGTAAAAATGTGCATACATATTTCTTCCTCTAACCCTTTCAGCCATGCAAGTCAAATAACAAACAATTTTATTGTAAGACATATTTGGCTGATGTTTTGAAACTTATTTGACTGAAAGGATTGATAGGTATCAACATTTTTCAGTGAAATTAGTTTCAGTGTGTTCAACATATTATCCTTGGAGCATGGACTTTCTACAGTATGACAATCCACCATTTACCATGGGCAATATAAGTTTCCAGTGAAATTAGCTTCAAAATCTCCATCAGCTTTATTGTATGCGTAATTTAAAGTAGCAATTTAAATATGTCTGCTGAGTACTTTAGACAAATTTTACTTTCAAAAGATGTTGCTTCATATGGCAGAAACAGTTTTTTTCAGGTCAAATTATACACCTGTGCAAAAGTTAAGCACCAGCAAAAACAATAGAACGTAGAAACATGATGGTACAACTAGGCTGCCATACTTTTTGTCCCCGCGTTAGCTGACATAATTCCAAGTACGAAATGCACATGCATGTATGACTTCACGCCGCTTGATGTCCGTGCGTGGCGGGAAACAGCACACGTGTTCAGTTATGTAAAAGTCCAGTTTGAGGTGTAGAACATTACATACAGATTTAGGCGACAAGATTAGGAATTTTGTGTTCATGACCGTGGTTTATTTGTACAGAGAGAATTAGCTCTTGATTGTGAACCGCTATGGCAAGACGAAGGTTAAGTGATCGTGTGAAATGGCAAATCATAGGCATGCATACCACTGGTATGTCATGCAGAGAGATTGGCAGACAGCTGAACATTAACCATACTGTAATCAGTCGTTTGATTGCAAAACATGGGCAAACTAACGAGGTGAAGGACAGGCCTAGATCTGGAAGACCGAAGAAGACTACTGCCCGTGATGATCGAGCCCTAGTACGCCTTGTTAGGAGATCTCCATTCACCAACAGCAGAGTGCTCAGCCAGCAATGGGAAACACGCAATAGTGTCAATGTCTACCGTCAAAAGGAGACTATGCTGCTGGCATGAAAGCTAGGAGACCTGTCAGACGTCCTCTCCTCACTGCACACCACAAAGAGGAGCGTCTGAGGTGGTGCAACGAAAGAAGACACTGGAACATGAGATCCTGGAGACGGGTACACTGGTCCGATGAAAGTCGGTTCCTGCTTCATGCCACAGATGGTCGAACTCGTGTATGGAGGTCCAGACGCACGGCGTACGACCAACGTAACATCATGGAAGAAGTTCCATTTGGTGGAGGTTCCGTTATGATATGGGGGTGCATCTCATTTGATTGTAAGCTGGATCTGTTGACTGTACCTGGAACACTAAATGGACAAAGATATCAAGATTCCATACTGGATAGAGTTGTGGTCCCTCATTTTGTAAATCATGCACCTGGAACCCACCCTATATTCATGGATGACAACGCCCGACCACATCGTGCTAGAGCTGTGCATGAATACCTCCGCCAGAATGCCATCGAAACCCTACCATGGCCAGCAAGGAGCCCTGACATGAACCCTATTGAGCATATCTGGGACATTCTGGGAAACATGGTGAGAAGGAGGGATCCTCCTGTGCAGAACCTACAGGAATTAACAGACGCACTCCATCTTGAATGGCAACGAATACCACAATGGCATATCAGTCGGTTGGTGACCAGCATGAGACGTCGTGTCCAGGCCGTCATCCAGGCACAAGGTGGATATACCCGGTATTAATAATGACAGTCTCAAACTCGTGCACAGATGTTAAACTTCGTTTTCAGACACCATTAATGACAATCTAGCCACGTGTGTCAACTGTAGGGCAATAGTTGTCAGTTGTGTCAACGTAACCATATTCAGGCCTCGTTTTCAAGTTCAAACAAAAACATAGTGTTTCCCCACCATCATAATCAGCATTCCTCTAGTTGCATTATTACCTCTTGCACTAAGATGGATGGGTACATAAATGTTTATGCTATTGCTTTCTTCATAGCACATGAATATACCCTCGCATGTGCGTAAAAATAGGGTGGTGCTTAACTTTTGCACAGGTGTATAGATTCAAAATATTCAACAGCTTTCCAGTACACTAGTTTCATTCTGCAGCCTTTATAAATTTGTCTGCTTTACCAAAATGGTTGATGGCTTGACCTTTATCAATGGCATTGTCCTTTGATGTTTATCACCACACATATGTGAATTGACCCTAGTTTGAGCATAGTTGCTGAGCAATGATGTCCTAAGCTGGCCTAATCAATAGTATACAAAGAAAAGAACAGGACATGCTGTTAACACCTATTGTGGCAGATTTTACCTTTCTTTACAATTCAACATTTGCTGTTTTTAATCCTTTTAACCCTTTAACACTAAAGCTGGACAAACAACTTTTGCAGTAGTGTTGAGAAATGTCCATTTCCAGATAAATATAGGATTACTTTTGAAAATTTACCACTGGAATGACTGGCTCAATAACCAAGTCAGTAAATTTTCTAAAATAATCTCATTGTCTACAAATGGATATTTACTATGAGAAAAATACAAATTTCTTTAACAAATTTGAGCCTTAAAAGGTAACTTAATTCTCTAATGATTTAGTAAACAACCTGTTTCTATGGTAGCCTAATGTAAAAGCTGTATAAGAATTTGATTAAAGTTAGCACTGCCTGATGTAGCAATAACATTCAG
Source organism: Chaetoderma sp. LZ-2023a (assembly GCA_034401795.1). Taxonomy (NCBI): domain Eukaryota; kingdom Metazoa; phylum Mollusca; class Caudofoveata; order Chaetodermatida; family Chaetodermatidae; genus Chaetoderma; species Chaetoderma sp. LZ-2023a. The sequence goes on from CM067373.1 coordinate 60,090,751, forward strand.
TCAGATTATCATATCTAACAAGCATATTTTGAGAATAGTAGCATGTTGTAAATATCGCATGCAGATATAGAATAACCCTTCAATGGTCAAGATTGGTCAAGAAAATCAAACCTTTGGCCTAGCAAATCTATTTTGCAGGCTACAGGATTAATATTTGAAAATTTACCACTGGAATGACTGGCCTAATATTCATGCCAATTATTCCAATGGTAAATTTCAAAAATAAATATCCCTGATACCTGGAAATAAAGTTGCTGCCCAAAGCATCAACATCTTCCAGTCAAATTAGCGTCAATATATTCAACAGCTTACTTTAATGAGAAAATTGTAATAAATCTATTAGAAAAGTTTGAATTGTAACTGAAATTTCAGTTACTTTTGCAATGTAACTGGTTACATTTGAGTTACTGTAACTGAAAAAATTCTTCAGTTACAAGTTACTTCAGTTACATGAAAAATGCAACTATGTTACAGTCAGTTACAGTTACAAGTTACAGTTACCCCAGCCCTGATTTGCAGGCCAAGATTATTTATAACAATTTACCACTGAAATGCCTAGATTAATAAGAAAGTCAGTGACTTTAGTGGTAGATTATCAAAAATAGTCTTCTCTTGGTCTATAAATGGACTTTCAATGAGCAAATATTTATATTTTCTTGACCAAATATGAGCATTAAAGGTTTAACCCTTTAACACTCATATCAGCCAAAAATGCCTTCTGCAGTGGTCTTGCAAAATGCCCACCTGCAGACCAAGAGAATATTTTTGAAAATCTACCACTGGAATGACTGGCTCGATAACTGAGCCAGTCATTCCAGTGGTAAATTTTCAAAAATAATCTCTCGGTCTGCAGGTGGGCATTTTCTGAGAAAATTTAAATTTTCTTGAATAAATTCAAGGGTTAAAGTGTTAAAGCTAGATTTGGAATGTCTGCACTCACTTGAACGCTAATAGTTCTAATATCTGCATCATAAACTTTCCCAGGCCTTTTCTGCGAACTTCTGGAATAAGCTGAAGTTCATAGCTGAAAATTAACAAGAACACTTTCCTACATATAACTGTTAAAAGAACTTACTAAGATAATAATATATACCACCCCTATTATATAGATTCTGATTGGAAAACAAGACCCCGGAGGTGCCTTAATCGATCACTTAGAACATTGGCATTTCAAGTAGAACAGGCATGTTTTCACCCTTTAACACTCATAGCAGCCAAAACAGCTTCTGCTGTGTTCTTGAAAAATGTCCATTTGCAGACCAAGAGAAGACTATTTTTGAAAATTTACTACTGGAATGACTGGCTCGATAACTGAGCCAGTCATTCCATTGGTAAATTTTCAAAAACTGTCTTATCTTGTTCTGCAAATGGATATTTTCTAAGAAAAAATTTCAATTTTCTTGAACAAAATTGAGTGTTAAAGGGTTAAATGTAAAGCCGTGTAGATATTTTACAAGAAATTCAACAGTTCGGACCAGAAACACAAACACAGAAATAAATTTTTTTATTTAAAAGTACAAGCTGTCACTGTGCATTTAAACAAGAGGCCTGTGATGCTCACCTTGACAATTAGCATTTGAACCATTTGCACTGAAATAGATTATGGATAATTTTCATAAAATCCAAGATAACCAAAAAAACAAAATTGACCAATAAAATTCTCATTTGATTTCTTGAAGCCTATCATGATAGGATTGTTACACCCGAGTTTGGTTGAAATCGAGCCATTGATTAAGTAATAGTAATGATTTGCAGGCTTCCAGAAAACGTATGGAAAATCTAAGATGAATGTCAAAAAAATTCACCAATCAAATTCGTGTATACCCAACATTGCATCAAAAAAAATCAACCAATAAAAATTCTTTTAGAACTCTTGAAGCCTATCACCATATGATCATTCCACCAAGTTTCATTGAAATTGGGCCATTGATTAAGGAAGAGTAGTATTTTAAAAGATTGCTGGAAAATCCAAGATGGCCGGCGAAGAAAGTGATCAATCAAAATTGTGCATACAGCTTCTGAAGCCTACCCACATAGGGTCCTTCCAGCTGAGTTTGCTTGAAATCGACAAAGGGGTTAATGAGGACTAGCCGTATGACTGATTTCCCAAAATATTCATATAATCCATGATGGCCGCCGGAAGATTATACCAATCAAAATTCTGTATATAAGTTCAGAAGCCTACCACCATAGAGTCCTTCCAGTCAAGTCTGGTTGAAATTGCCCATGCAGTTAATGAGCTGCAGCATTTTAAATGATTTCCCGCCAATTTTTTTTAGAAAATCCAAGATGAGCGTTGGAAAGATTTACCAATCAATATTCTGCATATATGTTCTAAAACCTACCATCATAGGGGCCTTCCAGCCAAGTTTGGTTGAAATCATCCAAGCAGTTAATGAGTAGCATTTTAAATGATTTCCAGTCATTTTTTTTTTTAATTCAAGATGGCCGCTGAAAAAAATTGACCAATCCAAATTCGGTATACAGGTTCTGAAGCCCCCTACATGTAGGGTCCCTTCCTGCCAAATTAAGCTGAAATCAGCAAGGGGTTAAAGAGTAGCATTTTGACAATTTCCAGTACATTTTTCATGACCAACCAAAATTCCATATACAAGTTTTGAAGCCTAGATCCATACACGTAGAGTCATTCCAGCCAAATTATGTTGAAATCTGCCCAGCACTTAATGAGTAGCGTTTTGGCAATTTGCTGTAAATTTTTCGTAATATCTAAGATTTTCACTGAAAAAATTGAACAACAGCGGTTAATGCGGAGTAGTGTTGACGTGTTTTGTGTCCTTTTTAAGCAAAAGTTGACGGACGCCATGCCATAAGCTCATTATAGCCAGGTGAGCTAAAAAATTAAGTAATTATTTTAAACAACTTCTTGTGCATTTTCTGAGGAAAAAAACCATGCATGACAAAAAATTGTTCAAGCAAATTTTCAGAGCTCTAAGGTCCTTTCAGTCCGGACTAGTTGAAATAGGACTAACCGTTAATGACACGTCATCGTGTAACCAATGTTCTGGACATGTTCGGAAATTCAGGATGGCCACCAGAGAAGATTTGATCAATCAAATTTCTGTAAAAGTTTTCCAGACTAGGGTTCTTCCATACAAGTTGGTTGAAATCGACCCAATGGTTAATGAGTAGTTTTTAACAATGGGCAAGACATTTTTGAAAATCAAACATAATTGCCAGACAAGTTGACAAAGCACACTTTCTCGAACAAACAATACATGATTCAGCCCTTGGCCTAGGTTAAGTATCTCGAGTTCCAAATCAATTGGCCAAGAGGTTTTAGAGATGTTGAACTGGTTTTAAAAAAAATTGTGCAAAATCCAAGATGGATGCTACCCAAATCGACAAATTAGCTTCAATCATGTAGATTGAACAATCTTGGATCTCTGATGCCACATTTGGTCGAAATTGGCCCAGCGATTCTCGAGAAGAAGTTTGAAGCTTCCTATTTTTTTCTATATGTATATACAGTAGGAGTTTTAGATGGCTGCCAATCCATTTATCTGATATCGTCATACCCATAAAGAAATATAAAGCGATTTTTTCCATCAAAATCATCAAATAAACAAGAGCTCCAAAAAAGCCCCATAATACCCCACCATGATGACAAGCCAATGTCTGAGAGCTTTCAGAAAATAGCGATTGATCTATGGCATTATGTTCATCCATGTTCCCAATCCTCATAATGAATCAATAATACAACATGCACATGACCAATAATGACAAAACACGAACATGTGCTTGATTTCGTTGATCAATGACTGGATCAAGAAATCGATCATATTACCAGTACAGCTGTTCACATATTGCCAAACATAGATAAATACTAGATTACTTAGGACCAAAGAACAATTACAGTGGCTGAGAAATTGAACTGTCACAAACAGTATAAGTCTTAAACGTTTCAATGGTCAAGCCAGCCAAAACCGGCATCAGCAGTGATCTTGGGCAATGCCTATTTGCCATGTTTGCGGGCCACGATGCGATTATCGTATCGAAGTTATTATTGGAATGACTGGTTTAATAATCGAAAACAGCAACAGCTCCCAGTCAAAATAATTTATAAAATTTTCAACACGTTCCAGTATATTGATAACCGACTTTCCAATTTTTTCAGCTTCAAATAGGACTGCACCCCATGTGTCTGTGCCTCTGCTTTTCTGCATATTACACAGCATATGCACATGGCCATATCGCGAATTGACGCAAAATAACGACTGCTACTGCAAATAGGTCATTGCACAGTATTATGTCTTTAAATTAGGAGAATAACATTTGACTAATTCTTGGTGCACTCCATTCAGGATACTTTGCTTCCTGTAGCATTTGACAAAACTCATGAATTATAATTCCAAAATACAAATTGAGATACATATATTGACAAATTGTGCATATACCTACTTTAGGCTAGCCTTAACTTGGACATTTTAATTGTCAATCCGGACAAAACTGGACTTTACAATTATGTTGGGAAACGTCCATTTGCAGGCTAAGATACTATTTTTGAAATCTTATCAGTGAAATGACTGGCTCGTTCGATAACCAAGCCTGTCATTCCAGTGATCGATTTTCAAAAATATGCAAATGGTCATTAACAAAGCAAAACTTTTATTTTACTTCATAAATACTGACCATTAACCCGTAAACACTCATACATGTATCAGCCAAAACAGCTTCTGCAGCGGTCCTGAGAAATGTTCATTTGCAGACCAAGACTATTTTTTTTAAATTTACCACTGGAATGCCTGGCTCGATAACCGAGCATTCCAGTGATAAAATTTCAAAACTAATCTCTTGGATTGCAAATGGACATTTTCTGAGAAAATTTAAATTTTCATGAAAATATTTAAGGGTTAAAGGATGAATCCCTGCTCAGTTCTTACCAATAAAGAACCTCATCATCATAATCCATGTCAAATCTGAAATGTGAGAACGCAACACGCTGATCATTGCAGTCTTTCACGATGAGATACCACGCTACATCTTCTGACATCTCTTCATATTTAACATCATCGCTCCATCCAGATTCACTCTGCTCGTACCTACAAGAAATCAATAGAGCTACATCAACACTACATATTCAGAGCATATACAGTAATGGAGAAATCTATAGTATCTCTGTCAATCATATGACATAATCAACTATGTGACGTGTAGACGGACATCATAATCAATTAAGTCATGAATGACTCGATTTAGTCCATCTTAAATACTTAATAATCCACCAGGTTTTACGAATTATATGTTTTACTACTTAATAAACATGCTGTTGAATATTTTGAAACTAATCTGACTGGGCGCTGTGACCCGCTGTTGCTGCCTATGATCGATGAATCGATCCCAACATGGACAAAGCGTGGATGGAGCTCAGCTAGAGATGGGCGGAGTATAGCTAAAACTGGATTCCTCCATTAGAGGGCAGCGCCATAATTTGTGACAAGGCAGCACCCTAATTTGGTACATGCCAATACCTTGATTTGATATCTAGACCAGAATCCTATTTGGTTATATGCATCAGATTTCGTACATGGAAACGGTTATATGTATGTCATTGGAATGTCTCAGCTATTACCGTAGATGCTTTAACGCTCACGCTTACCAAAACCAGTTTGTGCAGTGCTCGTGAGAAATGTCCATTTTTGCGAGACGATTTTTGAAAATTTAGCACTGGAATTACTGGCTTGATGATTGAGCCAGTTATTCCATTTGGAAGTTTTCAAAAAATTTCCCCCTTAAATGGTTAATTAGTTATCGCCTTGATAAGAAAACCTTGAAAGTTTATCAAAACTTACAGTGTTTGCATATTTGATTTAATCAACTGAAATGCCCAGTCCAAATCTGCCTGGTCCATGCTTGGTCGTTTCACACACGATATCTGTAAACTAAGCCTGGAAAAATCAAACATAAATTGTAATACGGGGTCCGAGGGGCTTGTATCACTCACCTGGAACACAGCCTGCATTTCAACCAGAAAGGTTATCGTCCTTATGTAGGGCACTAAGGTTTGACCAGATCCACAACAATAATATGGATGTGGCCTATCAAAATCGCTCCAGTGGTTCTCGAGGCAATATTTTCAATTTGCCATTGCTTTAGCTTAATGGTCTTATTGTCTGCATAATTATATTTCCCAAAATTCATCCCAATCCATTTAGTAGCTCTGGAGGTCTTTTCCCCAAAAATGAGGTCATCCAAGATGGCCACCTGAAGAATCTGGCCAATCAAGTTCCTTGAATAAGTTTAGTTCTGCTATTGCCCTAGATGATGTGTTACAAGATTTGAATCAAACCCTAAGTGGCGTCAGAGAAGATTTTAAGAGATGTTTCTAAAAAATCAGCCAAAATCTAAAATCGGCTCACTTTGAACAAACTTGAATCTATATGACCTAAGGATTGTTCCTGCCAAATATAATTGAAATCGGCCCAGTGATTCTGGAGAAGATATTTTAAATTTCCCATTGCTTTAGCATAGGAGATTTGGTGAGATGTCCACCTGCCAAATTGGCCGATCGACTTCCTTTGAATAAAACTTAATGGCCCTTAATGCCTAATCATAGCTTAATGGCCCTTAATGCCTAATTATATTTCTCAAATTTCAGCCCAATCCATTCAACAGTTCAGGCATGTCTGGAGAAGTTGTTTTCAGAAAAACTAGTCATCCAAGATGGCCACTGAACGATTGGACCAATCAAATTTCCTTGAACAAACTTGGTTCGGCTCTTGCCATAGATAATATTTCTTGAGTTTTGAATTGACCCCCCATGCGGTTTCGGAGAATTTTAAAGACATTTCTAAAAATCAGCTAAAATTCAAGATGGCCACTGGCTAAATTGGACGATTGGCTTCGTCTGAACAAACTTGGATCTCCATGCCCTAAAGATGCTTCCTAGAACAAATATAATTGATATCAGCCCAGTGGTTCTTCAAGTCGTCGCTTAAAGGAAATGTTGACGGACGACGGAAAGTGGATGGTCGCCATGGCATAAACTCACTTGGCATTTCAGGCCAGGTAACGTTAAAATTGATTCAAAATGTAAAAAGTACTGTTACAATTATACGTAGATGCATGCAGTTTTAGTCTCTTGAAACCCGTAACATGCTTATACACATGTATGTACAGGGTTCATATACTTTGGCCACAAAAGTGACAACTTTCCATCGCATTTTTCTACCAGACCAAAAAAACAGGGATGGACTTATGGAATATTGCAGGATGTTCAGTTAACCGTGAAAAGTTACAAGTAGAGCTACTTCTGATACATGACACACCTGTATCCTACAATGCATCTATACACCAAATTTGGCTACGGCACTGTATACGAAAAAAGACAACCCAGACAGGATTAAGAGTACAATATTCAGTAAACCATGAAGTATGTTACACTGACTTACTTTTGATACATGACACACTGTTAAGCTATGATGGATCCAGATAACAAGATTGGTGACAATATGTTGAAAACTCATGAATTTGTGGGCTGGACAGAAAATATGGAATGGATGCAGACAAAAGCATGCATGGACACACTCACACACGGACGCATACTATAAAAGTGCATAGTTGCAATGTAGGATGGCTTTGTCAGTAATGTCAATAATTTGACACATCGACATGACCGATCAATACTAAATTCTGCGAGTATGACAACAAATTTGTGTCTACAATAATGATGATCAGATTTGTATTATGTATATGGCTCACCCATTTCGTTCAAACTTTTTAAAGGCGGCTAAAGCTTCTAAAGGATCGTCTAGCTGAAAGAAAAAATGACAGAAAATGTTTCCATGTATGTTTTTCCCATCTTTCACTGCAAAGATAGTATGATTTCCAAAATATTGTGCTGGTGCAAGATTTGAACAACACCTCTGGCATTGTCTGGCTCAGGCATCTGTGTTTTAAAAGCAGCAGTTTTCACAGAACGGTGTTCAATCATGCCTTTGTTAGGCCTGGGGTGTAATTACAGGGAAATTATCTTGTAATGTACTTCTATCTTGACCCATTTTATTCCAAAGCAGATGATAGTTATTACTTTACTGGATACTATTGTTAACAACTTAATATCCTGATGGTTACTTTGAACACAATTTGGTTACCTTAGGAAGAACTATATATTTGAAATCATTTAAACTAAAGTGATTTCAAAGATGACATAGTTTCATACAAGGAAACCCTGTTTCAAGGGAATACAGAATGAAACAGAGGAATAAGTTCATTGGCTTTAGAAATATAAGCGTTACAAAGATCACATCTGACAGTATGATAAAAAATGAATTGGTCAGGGAGAATTGAGGCACTAATTCAATAATATATATTAAACATAACGCTTATCAGATCTTTATTTTGTCCATTCACAGACCAAGAGATTATTTTTGAAAATTTCTCGCTGGAATGACTGGCTCAGTTATTGATTGAGCAAGTCATTCCAGTGGTAAATTAAAAAAAATACTCTTCTCTTAGCCTGAAAATGGACAGTTCCCAAGATCACTGCAGAAAGCAGTTTTGGCAGGCTTGACCATTCTCCTTTTAATACTCAAATGTGCTAGAAACTATAACTTTTCTCATAAAAATGCCCATTTACAGATCAAGAACACTACTTTTGAATATTCACAACTGGAATGATTGGCTCGGTTATAGAGCCAATAATTCCAGTGTTAAATTAAAACAAATCGTCTTCTCTTGGTCTGTAAATAGACATATCTCGAGATCTCTGCAGAAGCCGTTTTGGGTGTTAAAGTTTACGGGTTAAGCTCTCATCACTGAGTTATAAATATGTATCTCTGCATTACAGGTTTATAAAGATCAGTGTATTATACAGATAAAGTGAGGTATTATATGTACATTACCAACAGTTAAATCTATGACAAATATGACTGGAATGGAAATGAAATTTATCAATTCCGGTCAATTCAAATTATCAATTCCAATTCTGGTGTCTTAAAGTTTATTAATTCCAATTTCAGAGTCCTAAGATTTATAAAATTACAATTTCTAAATCCAGAATTGAATTGGAATTAACGGGTTAATTCCAAACGGAATTGACCCTAAACCTGGCTACTAAAACACCAATAAGGGCTAATTTACTGATTGAAGATGGATACATTTAAATCAGTCCCTGTATTTCTATATACCATTGTAAAGGTCAGCTTATAACGACTAGTTACATAGCTCTACAATCTACAAACTATAGCTCATGAACATTAGAAACAGACCAATACATGTAAAGCTGTCTAAGTGGTGTTATCGTGCCCTGTCAGACATTTCAGGTATAGCGGTTAGCTCAACCTTGCTAGACATTAACTCTTTAACACTCATATCAGCCAAAAAACTGCTTCAGCACTGGTCTTGAGAAACGTCCATTTGCAGACCAAGAAGACTATTTTTGAAAATTTAACAGAGCCAGTCATTCCAGTGGTGAAATTTCAAAAATAGTCTTCTTTTTGTCTGCAAATGGACATTTAAAAAAAGATTACTAAAATTTCATAAGCCTAGCCAAGTTTGGTCAAATTCCGTTCATTTTAAAGTGATTTCTGGAAATCTTCGTAATATCCAAGATGCGGCTGTCCAATAAGCTGATCAATCTAATTTCTTTATGGAAATTCTGAGGCCTACTACCCTAATAGTGTCCTCCCAGACAAGTTTTGATTAAAACTGGTCAAGAGGTTAATGAGCAGGTTTTTCAAAGATCAAGAGGCCCAAGGGGCTTGTGTCACTCACCTGGAGCACCATCAATTTTGTCAAAATTGTTGGTGGGTGGTTTAGTAGTCGTTTAAATGAGTTCGTGAACATTTTTGCAAGTGCAATATGGCCGCCAAACACGCTACATTTTGATTGGCCCACGGCGCCCAGGTTTTTTTGACGGATCAACTTCCCTTGAACAAACTTTAATGACCCGTAGTCCTTAATCATACCAAATTTCGGCCTGATCCCTTTAGCGGTTCTGGAGGAGTCATTTTCAGGAGAACTAGGTCATCCAAGAAGGTCACCGAACCATTTGGTCAATCAAGTCCTCTTGAACAAACTTGGCCTGGATGAAGATTTCCCCAAGCGGTTTCGAAGAAGATTTTAAGACATTTCCTAAAATCAGCCGAAATCCAAAATGGCCGCCAGGCAAATTGGCCGATAGCTTCATTTGAACAAACTTGGATCCCTATGCCCTAAGGATGCTTCCTGCTAAATATAATTGAAATCAGCCTAGTAGTTCTCCAGAAGAAGACATTTTAAATTTCCCATTGTCTTTGGCGGGAAAATAATCTAAGATGGCCACCAAACCGTTTACCCGACAGTTTTGAAAATGGCAAATTTGAGCTCAGAATACCCAAAAACCATATATAGCACCAATTTCAGCCTCAAAATCCATCAAATAAAAAAATCCAATATGGCCGCCAAACACGCTACATTTTGATTGGCCCACGGTGGCCATGTTTTTTGACCGATCAACTTCCCTTGAACAAACTTTAATGGCCCTTAGCCCCTGATCATATCTCCCAAATTTCGGCCCGATCCCTTCAGCGGTTCTGGAGGAGTAATTTTTGGGAAAACTAAGTTATCCAAGATGGCCACCGAACCATTTGGTCAATCAAGTCTTCTTGAGCAAACTTGGCGTACGTCTTTCCCTAGATGAGGGTTCAAAAGTTTTGAATCGATTCCTTAAGCGATTTCAGAGAAGATATTTAAAGACATTTCCTAAAATCGGTCGAAATCCAAGATGGCCGCTGGCCAAATTAGCTTCATTTGAGCAGACCTGGATGCCTATGCCCTAAGGATGCTTCCCGCGAAATATAATTGAAATCGGCCTAGTAGTTCTCCAGAAGAAGACATTTTAAATTTCCCATTGCTTTAGTATTGGCGCCTTTGGCGGGAAAATAATCCAAGATGGCCACCAAACCGTTTATCGAGTTTCGAAAATGGCAAATTTGAGCTCAGAATACACAAAACCATATATATAACCAATATCGGCCTCAAAATCCATCAAATTAAAAAATCCAATATGGCCACCAAACATGTGACATTTTGATTGGCCCACAGCGGCCATGTCTTTTGACGGATCAACTTCCCTTGAACAAACTTTAATGGCCCTTAGTCCCTGATCATATCTCCCAAATTTCGGCATGATCCCTTCAGCGGTTCTGGAGAAAACTAGGTCATCCAAGATGGCCACCGAACCATTTGGTTAATCAAGCCCTCTTGAACAAACTTGGCTTACCGCTTTCCCTAGATGATGTTTCATGAGTTTTGAATCGATTCCTCAAGTGGTTTCGGAGAAGATTTTTAAAGACGTTTCCTAAAATCAGCCGAAATCCAAGATGGCCGTCGGTCAAATTGGCTCCATTTGAACAAACTTGGATCCCTATGCCCTAAGAATGCTTCCTGCCAAATATAATTGAAATTAGCCCAGTGGTTCTTGAGAAGAAGTCATTCAAAGGAAAAGTTGACGGACGGACAGATGATGGACGGACACACGGCGGAGGGTCACCACGGCATAAGCTCACTTGGCCTTTCAGGACAGGTGAGCTAAAAATCAATGGACACATATAGATAGCTAATAAAGTGTTTTAATCAAGTACTATCATTGAGAGCATTTAAAATCAACAAGCCCTTCCGCAAAGGGCACATAATACTCAGTCATGATGACAAACCAATGAATGAGAGCTATCAGAAAATAGCAGTTTCTTCCTCAGACGCAGATCAGCCATCCTATAATGCTTCAAAGCGATCCGCTAAATGGTTATCGTCTGGAAATCAATTTTCAAGATGGCCACCGGTGGCTGGTGGCCATATTGAATTTCTGATCATCTACGATTTCAATAAGTTTCTTCCTCAGACTAACAGAGTTATCATGAAGCCAATATTCAAGATGGCCACCTGTGGCTGGTGGCCATCTTTTATTTTGGATCATCTTCGATTTAGATTGCTTTTTTTCATCAAACTTAGTCCAATTCTCCTATGAAGTTTCAAAGCGATTCGATAAACAGCAGCGGAGTTATCGCGTGGAAACCATTCTGCCACCTGCCCATAAATGCCATCACAAAATACACCGGGTCAATTCCATTGTGACTTATGGGACATTTGAATGATTTAAAATAAATTATAACCAATAATACAAAGAATTAAGATGCAATAGAGTTATTTTCTTAATTTAATCTGATAGCAAAGACCTGACTATAACCAAATATGAATGTAAGCTGGAATTATCTATCACTTCTCTTGTGGACAGCATGCATAAAGGGTCTGTGACTCATGAGACTTTTGCGGACCACCGTTTTATACCCTGCTCAGTCACGCTGCAAATACTATCTCAGTTTGAGAGGCAGCTTACATGTGACTATAATTCTATTAGCAGATACTTGTAGCTTTCTAAAAAGACCATAGAGACATACATCCTATTTTTTCATCATGGTAGCAGCGAATTATTCTGACAGATGGGACCGTATCTAAAAAATAGCTGTAGGTGTCAAGACATATTAACCTTAATAGAATAGTAGAACCATCAAATTATTAAAAGAAGCATTATATTCATTAGTAATGATCACTTTATTTTAAGCAAACACAACAGCAGCTTAAAAAGTTTTTATTCTGTAATTACTAATGACGCCTACACTGAAGAGTGAAAACTTATTATGCCAAAAGACTGCATATTTTTAATATGTATTCTCAAATAATGCGTAAAAATAATAAAATGCTTAATACAATGGTCACAAATTCAGCCATGTGTCAGTTTCAGAACCTTTGAAATTGTGACTGATGGGACAATTATCATGATTATGGTGAAACTTTATACATGCCTCTGACATTAACTAGACAGGGCACTCTCCATTCTGGCCTTTATTTGCTCTTCGTTATACCAAACTGTGTTTTTCTCTGGTTCAAACACAGGTTTTTCCAGAGCTAGAATGCTTTAAGGCACCTAATTTGATGCATGTTTTCCTTTACATCTACTATTAATCCATAATATCTTATGGATTCACAATCGACAATTACCCATAGTCCACAAGCGTACTCATGTGGTGAAGGGGTGAATCAATCTCTTCAGGAGCATAGCATGGTTATCATTTACATGTATTACATCATTCTTATTACCTGTAGGCCCATTCACAAATGAAAACATTGCCATTTTTGATGTCTCAATGGAAGAATAAGTAGCATACTTAATAACGTATGGTTCAATGGCTTCAAAATAATGAGCTGAACGGCTGCCAGATAGTGTTTTAATTTCTTGTCAATTTGGGTTCCAGAAACCATCAAGCTCATTTTTTTATTCAATCTTGTCCTTATGAATATATACCACATTGATGTTTGGGCAGACATTGGTAACTAGTTTAGCAAATTCAGCTGAAGATGCAATATCTAATTTCTCACTTCTCACCTTTTCAGACACTCGTCTTTTAACAGTCCCTCCATTACCATCAATGCACCCCTTACAGCACGAGAGGTGGCTGAAAAGTGCCACTTTGTTGGCAGACTTAAGGGTTTCTAAACTTGTCTTCCCCATTTACGCTATTACTAAATATTTTGTGACTTATGGGACAAAACTTAAACTGGTCTGCTGAGAATAGCTACACATCGAGTCATATATAAGCACATGGCTCTGATAGGTTTAGCAGTCTAGTAGATAGGAAAATGTAAAATTACAAAAATATGCATTCCACCGAGATACAGACTAAACAACAAGACCAAAACTGTGACTGATGGGACAGAGCCGTCTAGACAGTTCTGGGTCAAATTAGTGCAGAGACTGGTAATCGGGTCGATTCATGACCCTGCATATAAAAAGTGCATTGCACCTTTGTTCTGAATTCATCACCCAGAAGCATAGAATGTAGTGTGAACTGAATGTGGGAGGAGCATAACTAATCACTAAACTGACTAATATTAAGCTCAAATTTAACCTATATTTTGAAAAACTATATATCAGGAATAGAAGCAGGTAGCAACAAGGTTAGACCTGTTTTAGAAAGCAGAACCATTCCCTATTTGGTGACAGTGCATCATTTAACCGTAAAACCATTTTTTTTAAATCATGAAAATGTTACTTTTCTCTGGAATTCACCACCGCCAATTTTTTTGGTGGGGTTTAAAAAGCATAAAAGTATGTATGCGTAATGCCTGTAATTATTATGCATATACTCACAAGATTTGCTTCATCAACTTTAGCTTGGCTTACAGCAATTTGTGCATTCAACTACAAATAAAAAAAATGAAGGAAATTTCAATTTCCATTTCTCCGAGATCTAACAACCATTATATTACTCTTTGATACTACAAGCTAGCTAGCTAGCTGCTCTAGGAATCTAGATTTAGAAAGCCTCACCGGCTCCTGGAACCGATTCCCAACAACCGGGTACCCGTTTGCCAGAGACACTCATATTGTTTGCATTGCTACCCAAACAAGAGAATACCCATGGCTTGCCTCCGTGGGGCTGGGAGGCAGGGTCCGTAATATAATGGTAAGTATTGTTAGATCTCAGAGAAAGGGAAATTGAAATTTCCTTCATTCTCCTTCGATCAATAATTACCATTATATTACTCTTTGATAACACCAGATTTAGTCGGTAACCTGGTGGGAAGGGCCAAGCCATACATAGCTTCTTTTGCACCTGGAGAAAGAACTTAAACTTGACATACGGAGACCTAAAAGGATCGACAAGTTTAGGGAACGAATCAAATCCGCATCACCCCCCCCCCCCCTTTTTCTCCTAAGGGAGAGAACTCACGAACATGTATCTCGCCTGAAAACACAAATATGCGAAGAGGGTTAACTGCTCTTTGCACATGTTATAAGCCTGATAATGAGCATGAATATATAAGATGAATGATCATGATACATAAACATAATACAAAAAACTGTCTAACTTAAATTATCTCATGAATTATTGATTCCAGACATGGAGCCACCAACCAACACCCCTTCGACAAGGACGTGTTCCATACGGTTGAATTCCTCTCGCCTGACCATGTCTGTTCTTACTACTTTTGCTTTTCAAAGTACCAAAAGGAGAGCAGTGTGGCCATAAACTATCGTCTCAAAACAGCTAAAGCGAGTGGATTGGCTGAGTCTGACTTGTCCCTCATGTAGTAATCCGTGAAAGAGGACTCACAGTGCCATTGTGCAATGGCCATGATGTCCTCTAATGGGACACCATTGAATAGGGCGGTCGAGGTGGCTATTCCTCTAACATTGTGAGCCCTAGCACATTGTGTAACATGGATCGACCGGTCGGGTACCGGCCGTACCAGCTAAGCTGGGTATGGGCTGCCCGTCCTGGATTCGTTCCTATAAGCGAGGCCCCCCCCCCCCTGAGTAGAGCAATAAGCATGTATAGGCCTATACGAGAGAATTTTCGTCGCGAAAACGACTAAGTTCACGCGTGCAGCATGTCCAAGAGCGAGTGGTACTTTTAGTGTACCGAGTTGGTACTCTTTAATTTTATAAATTACTTGTTCCCATCACTTCTGGTACGGATCAGAACCAGAATTGGATGGGCTATTCAAAACTATAAACCGTTTTAAAATCGGTTCAGAAATGACTGAGTTATCGCCGATTTCTCCCTGCAAATTACGCTCAAAATATAGAAATGGCGTCATAATCGCGTATATATAAATATATATAGCTAAATAATCAGTGATTTGTGTAACACATGACTCACTACATCATCCGCACATATATAACTATCACGATATTTAGATAATTGTGTACACGTCACAAGATTACTGCACACTGATTGGCTGGTTCAGCAAATTCTGATTGGTTGACGCAGCCAGCTATGATGTCCCCATAAGTATAAAAGGGGATGATTTCAGTAGATCGAGAGCATCATCGGTCGGGGGCCGAACAGTCGGGAGCTGCCAAACGTATGGGAACTTGACGAACTAACCGAAGACAGATACACACATCATCTCGGTTTCAAGAGGTTTTCTGATCAGCCCGCACCGAACCAGTTCCCGTCTCACCGCACTAAGAATTTTAGAACTTAAATAGGCTCCTATTTTAATTATCATCTATAAAGGAACTGTTCTTGTGGTGAACCCTTGTGGGCCAGTCATGTAATTCTAGCGGCGATGTTCCTCGGTGGATAACTCACCGGATCTGCCAGCCATGCCGAAAAATGGACCTTCAACCACCACACTGCATGTCGTGTGTGTCCTGTTTTATGTTTTGCCCGGTGCGCCACAAGAGCTATTTGGTGCACCCGCACCGTTAAGCTTTAATATGTACAGACATAATTACAAATATATTAGTAACCCTTTCTGTTAATGAGTTATCATTAACTTTCTTAACTTACCGTCATCGGACAGGAACTTTCATCACTACAGTATTATTATGTAGGACTTACTAACTATTAAGTAGACATTGATTATACTGTGTTTCACTATCCTGAGTTTGTACCGCTTCCGTCCGGGAGCAGCATGCGAGAACCCTGTCTTGCGGGAGATTTATATGCGGAGACGTATCCAGCTTTCAGAGAACGTGTCAACTCACGTCACAAGTCTAGTGACATCTCAATTTCAGTAACATAGTAGCCTGTTATAAGAGTGGCTACTGAGTATTCAAGTAACTATACATGATATCCTTAATTACATCTTTAATTATTATAATTTATGACCGTAAAAAGGTACCGATGACTAATAGGTACCGTACCGGTCCTCGGACCGCATCTTATGATTTCTTTATTATTACTGTTTATAGTTATCCTTGTTTACTGTAAGCTGTTTTAACTAACCACACCGTAGTAGGTCTATCAACCTGTATTACCCCTGTTCTAATCTAATCATATACTGTCACCGTTTTGTACTTGGTTAGTTAGATATATGGCCAGCGGCCATCTTGTTGATATGTTTTGCTTATATGTAGAAAACTTAGGACTGCATTGCATTAGGAAATACTATACAGCAACATTTATATATGCATCACCTTCTCCCACCACCAACAATTTTACACTGAGGTCGCTGTCAGTGCTATAACTCTGTTTAGCCCGGCATGCTACCGACTAAACCCGACTATTCAGCTCGATAGGATAGGTTTAATGTGATTAGAGACAATTTCTTCCTGGAGACATAGTGTACGCCTATTTTCCGGTCGTTGTGGTAATCTAGCCCCGCAACCCGGCAAAGTTGTGTTAAATTGGCCAATATACCTATAGGGCCTCGTATCTATAAAGTTGTTGTCTCTTTCCATGTTCAACTAAGCCTGATGGCTTCTTAATTGTTTGGATATCCCTACCTGCCCCGGGGGCTGAAACTATCAGAGGTTTCCGAGCGGTGATGGCCAAGGTACGGTGTCACATACACTCCCCCTGTATCTTAGGATACTTAGTAGTTAGTTATCTTTGCCAATGTAGGAAGCACTGCGAACACATTATATTAATATTTCATAATTCTTTTAGAATATTTCTCCTGCACCGCAGTGCATATTGGGCAACTTGAGTATAAACCTAACGGTAGGTCAATACTTAGCTCCATAGGACGGTGACGGACGAGATGCGCATCTCCACCCAACTCATTAAAATGTCTGGGCAAGATGTTGGAATCTGCCACGCCCTAACGGGAAGGACATTTGTCGTGGATATTCGTCTCACTATCCTCATCGTAACCATAGGTCAGTCATAAAGATCTGCTTGTGACAATTTCACAGCACTCTGGTTGAATAAAAGAGTGGCCCTTTTTGGCCATCACTTTTCCTCCGCTTCAGCAGTGGGGGCATTTTCCTGTAACGGAGGCCTGTGTGAGGCACTTACATCTCGCAAGATATCCAGTGACGCTGGCCCACACGAGGTTACTACTTCTCACCCCAATTTTTATAGCATCTAGAAGTAATGCCCGCGTGAGGCACAATGCCTCTCGCCACGCTAGGAGTTTCGTCTCCTCATCCTTTTCAGCATATAGGTATTGTAACTTATATAAAGTTAATTAGTGATCTCGTATGTGGGGGTACCTCTGCGGACTCAAGAGTCTGTGCGGTACCTCCGGTGTCTCCACGTTTAGAGGTTCATCAGCGGTCTCTATGTCATGTATTATTTGTATGCTCACTGTTATATAGCAAACTTTGTGGTTTGTATAGGTTATATTTTCTTAATTACTATTTTTAGACTTATCACAATCCTTGCAAGTCCATAGCTCCAAAATTGCTATGGACATGCATACCGGTGACACCAATTCGTGGGCTGACACCGTTCAATTTAATGTTAGCGGCAATGGTCGCACGGCCCCACCGGAACAATTGAGTTCCACTGGCCTTAGGAGCCGGTCTTTGCTAACCACAGGTCAGCGTCGCACGGGACCCAGAACCGGGAGCTAACCAGCCATGCACCTGGTGCCCAGTCGCAATCTCGTGGGTAGTCTGAATGCATATGACTACCCAACGAGATAGAATCCACGGATGCGGCGCCATATGGCTTCTTATGGCAGATCCACAGATGTCTATCATTCGACCGTAAAGAGTCCATCCGTTTCTTGTACTTAGTCAAAGCACGGACTGGACACCAGGCACCGGCATCACGATCAAACCGGGTTAGTTTTGGTATAATGATCGGTTTGCCGGGATATTTCATAGATTTAATCTTTGACATAAGCTCTGCTCTTGCCAGCAATCGCAGACCCTCTCCGGAGACAATAAATCGGTCCCTCTCTGCTGAAAGCGCATGGATCTCACTGCGCCTTCTCGATGAGGAAGCTGCCAATAGAAAAACCGCCTTTAGAGTCAGATGCTTTAGACTAGCCGAACACAAGGGTTCGAAAGGGTGCTTGACCAGTACACTAAGCACCAAAGATAGACTCCAGTCTGGAATGATTACCGGTTGTCTCGGTCGGAGATTGCTCATTCCCTTCACCATCACATTCAACTGGGCCACCTCTGCACTATCCCTGTTGGCTAGACATGGGATAACTGATGCGAAAGCTGACTTGTATCCAGCAATTGTGACAGGAGCCAGTCCTGTAAAGAACAGCTCACAGAGTCTGCTATTTGCTGAATAGTGGATTGAAAGGTATCAATACCCTTTCCTTCACACCACTCTGCAAATTTGTTAACCTTGTGGTTATATGACTTGAAGGTTGACCTTCTCGTGGCTGCGATGAAACTCGCAGCCTGTTGAGAAAAGCCTTCCGACGTGGAACCTTGTTTGATAACATCCACGCAGTAAATTTGAACATCTTGGGCCGCTCGCCGCTCTTGTAGGAAGCGGCCCTTGGCCTGGGAGATTATGTTCGGAATCTCGGGCAGCTGCACTGGATTGTCCACCAGCATGTCCGTGTCCGCCTTGATAAGTCAATTTTCTATGTAGGTGTGAAGCGCCACGTTCTCTTTTCTGAGAAACGCTCTCACCGCTAGGACCACTCTGGTGAAAACCCTTGGGCTGTCGACAAGCTGAATGGGAGGACTACAAACTCCCATACCTGATTCTGAAACGCGAATCTCAGAAACCTGTGACAACTCCTGTTCATTGCAATATGGAAATATGTATCTTTCAAATCGATTGACACACACCACATTCCTTTCCTTAATCCTGCCATTACCGATCTCGAAGTTTCCATCTGAAACCGAGGCGTATGGATAAACCAATTCAATGGCCCAAGATTGAGTACAGGTCTCCACTGTGCTCTTGGGGACAAGGAACATGTTTGAATAGAAGCCTAGAGTGTTCTGGTTCGCTGGTTTTATTGCTCCCTTCAGAAGTAAACCTGACACTTCGTTTTGAATGGCTTCTAACTTGTTTGACTCCCTTGGCAGGTGCCAAAGACAGGTTTTGTGGTGGAAAATTCCACCACTCTGTCATGTACCCCTGGGATATCCATCTCAGGACCAGACAGTCTGATGTCACACCTTGCCAAGTCTAGACGAAACGCATGAGCCTTCCACCCACTATACGCATTGACGCCTAATGCAGGTGTCTGGCTCGTGATCCGCTCCCCCCTCTTAACGAGTGAGAATCATTTAGGTCTTGGCGTGACTGGTCTAACTGGCACCGCTGTTCCTGTCGCACAGGCGCGGTCCAGGCAGATATGAAGGCAGCTACCATACCCTCAGGTACGATCAGCTCCCTTCTTTCCGCCCTTGGTGGACTTACCCTTGCCCTTCCTGCCTCTCGGGTAATCAGGAGCAACACTGGAGTGGGCAGGAGCCTCCACAACCTTCCTCGCCTTCTTATCCGCAGGCGGCTGCGAAGGCCCAGCAATAGCAGAAGCTGGCTTGGCTTTCGCCGTGCTCTTGTGCTTCTTCTGTTTCTTGGAGGAAGGTTGTCCAGTTAACGGTTTAGCTACAGCCCCTAGTGCATGCACCTGGCAGACTAGTTCTAGGTTAACCGATAATAAATTCAGCGCTATGTTAACAGTGTCCTCTAAGATGGCCCGCGCTTGGCCACCAAAGATGCTAGGAACGTTCAGGGGCATTCCAAGCAAACACTCCCTGACAGCCGTAGCCAGACGCGTATGGTCAAGGACCATCTGCCTCCTAGACCTAGTAACACGTGCTTGCACCCTGGCCAAAGCATCCATCGACAGCACCAGGCCATCGGTTACGCAAGACAGCGCCACAGGTGACCTGCCCCAGCTTCAGCCCACACTGACTGAAGCAAGCGATAAAAGTGATTGACAGCATGCATTGCTGCCCTCCCTCCCTCATCGCACAGGGACAGGACTTCTTCAATGTGTGCTTGAGATCTGCCCACAAGCATCTGAGCGGGACCACCCGCTCCAGCACTCTGAACCCCAAGAACCCAACGGTCATCCTCAGTGACCGTTGGAATCACACCATAGTGCTCATACTAACTCCCCTCTGGGAATACAGCACCTTGCCATCACATCCCTAGAGGAATCAGGGAGAGGCTCTGGATCTTGGTCAGGAGTTGCTTGCTATAAATAGCATCGAGCAATTCCTTGAACTGTGGATCCAGCCCAATGGACTGGATCTGAGCCACAGGCAAGAGCCCCGTCCGAATCAACACAACCGATGGACGGGGGTATGTCTTCGGCCGTGGTCGGAACCACAAACGGGTCCACCCTGGCTAGCCAAGCCAGAGCCTCAGACCAGTCCGTCTCCGAAGAAGACACACCTGTGAATACATCACCCGTTGATGTATTCATGGGTCTACCAGCATCGGCATCCCGGCTAGGAGCCACCGCTGGTAAGCCAGCAACACCAGTACCGCACAGTTCCGCTGCCACCCCATGAAACAAACTGTTCTATGGAGTAGGCCTGCACGGAAAACCTTGCGGACCCGTAGCGGTTATGGAACCGTGGCCATACACGGGCGCCAACGGCACCCCATGCGCGGCCGCTGGACCAGGCGAGATAGGCGTGTACCAAGCCTGGCCAGCAACACCTGTCACTGTGTCGGTTGGTGGCAAACCAACCAGCACTGGACGGGTGCCCGGTACCCATGTGGCCTCAACCACGGGTGGAATGGTTGCCATGGCTTGCGCCAAGCCAGATAGATGGAGGGCGGAATCGACCACCATGATCTCCACCCACAGTATCTCAGGCCGCAACAACCTCTCCTCTTCGGCCTCCTCATCCTCAGACCCCGAAGACAAGGAAACACTGGAGCCGTCCTGGCGAATGGCTCCCATGCCCGACGGACCAGCCACCGCTACTGGACCACCCAGGTGGCCACAGAGAAGCAGTACCCACCAGGCCGGAGCCTGACGGGACCGCCAGGGAGCCATCTCATATGGCTCCCTCGGTAGCCTGTCCAAGGACAGGGTCCGTACCGGGCACGGAGCGATTGCCCTACAGTCTTCGGTATCAGAGACAACACCAGCGTGGGTAAGATGCTATGCAAGAAGCCTTGCATAGCGGGCCCAAACCACGCCGGAGGTGCCATCGCCGAAGCCTCTGACTGCAGACAAGGAGCAACCCCAGGGGCCGAAATGGATGCTCTCCGATTTGATTTCAGACTGCCTGACCCCGCGTCAGACCCAACCAAGTCCTTCTGGGCAAGGAACTTAACAAGCAACTCAACCGGCCACACTGCACATATGTTACATCTATTGTCAATGTTACACTTGGAGCATCTAAACCAGACATGGTCCTTATAGCCAACCGTAACAAATTTGTGGCATTCAGAGCAAGATGGCGGGGTAGGCATGGCCTAAAAAATAAGCACAAAACCTAAAATAAGCAAGCGGAACGAAACAGGAATGGAAGGCAGAAAAACAATTTTCAAATATTTTGACCATAAATTAAATGTTAACCCTCCTCCAGCACCCCAAACCCGCAACATTACAACCAAGATCGCGTAAGCTGGCAACAAGAACGATAGTGAACATTAACACACCCATAAACTGATCCTGACGGATGTATCACACGGAACCCAGAACCATATCGAATTGCATTCATTTCAAAATTATACTACTCAAAAGAAGGCCAAAACGATATGTGAAGGAAACAACAAAATTCATAAACAAACTGCTGTAGAACACGGTAAAACCGCAGAACACACATCTTAAATCAAGAATTTTGAAACCATCGATCAATGCAAACAGATCGTGATTACCATGCAAAACTTGACATAATTCGAGTTTTCTGGTACAAAAAGCATGCAGCAACAAGAATAAGATGCTCGAATTAATGAAACATTTCCTTCAACATAAAATTCGGATAATACGGAGAACGATGTCAGCCGATTTTCGTGTTAAAAAAACGTATAGCCAACATCCAATTTCATATTACTGCGGATCGTCGTTGGGATTAAAGGAGGTGACCTTATCTGGAATATTTCGTTGTAACCACACGTCCCAGATTCAGAGTCAGAAATTGACATGCAACACAGACAAAATTTTAGAGACTTAAGTCTCCATATATGCTAGAGAATAACATGAAAGAATACAACCTGAGTTTCAGTAGCTCCTTCCATGGTAATCCAATTAATTCCTGGTGCGAAAACTTAGCTTAGTTAGACACAGACTTAAACTTTGAGAAAACTAAGATTATTTCAATATGCAAAAAGCATGTATTGCTCTTGTTGGTATGCAAAAAAGAATGAGTCTCACTGGCAGACGAGTACCCGGTTGTTGGGAGCCGGGTACCCAGTTCCAGGAGCCGGTAAAGCTTTCTTCTTCTTTTCGTTCACTGATCATACCGCCAGTCCTGTAAGTGACTATCGACATGATCATAAGCATTAAGTGCGTGGATCCATGGTTTATTAGTGCGCCGTGCGGCCTGGAACCTCCGTCTTCAGCACTTGAGGTTTCTGTCAGGGTTACCACACCCTTACCTCCTTTAGTCGCCTCTTACGACACGCAGAGGATACAGAAGGTGTATTCTAAGCCCCACCTACAGGGCAATTTAAAAAGCTTTCTAAATCTAGATTCCTAGAGCAGCTAGCTAGCTTGTATTATCAGAGTAATATAATGCTAAGTATTGAAATATATATCCTATAAATATATTACCATATAGCCATTGATAGAGGTAAGCTGCTGAACATTCCTAAATTAAGTTGACAGGAACCTCTTGTTGCCTATGACAGAAACAACTCCCAGAGAAATTATTCTAAAAATATTCAACAGAATATTTATTAAATCAGGCTTGTCCTGTAATATTTCCAATGGTAACCCATATGTATGTATGATTACTGTATTCTGCGGCTGTAGTAGTAGAAACCTCCTACAGCTCCAATCAGTCCTTCTTCGCTTTTGCCCACTGTGTCTTGTCCTCAGCCGAAATCCTTAGCTTCCTCAGGTCCATTCTTGACTTGAGTGTACCGAGTCCTGTTTTGTTGAGGTCACCTTGTAACAAGCTTAGAAGATTTATGCAATGACGTCCTCTCCTGGCTTTGTATTTGTTGGCTCCGAGTAGGGAGAATTCCAAGGCTCTCTGTGCTGGTGTCTCTTCTGCCATCCTTAGCACATGGCCAGACATGGGCCATCTATGCTGGGCAACTTTTACAGACAGCGGCGACGTATTACACATCTTGTATAGTGCATCGTTGGAAATTATGCTGTCTGGCCATCGGTGTCCAGTGATGGTGCGTAGGTGTTTGGGGTGGGAGGAATCGAGTTTGTCTAGAGGTGCCTTTGGAGCTGCCCAGCTGTTACAGTTATACAGCATCAAGGATACGCAGATTGCATTGTATAAACGTAGCCTCTTTATCAAGGGCATCTTTGATCTATGAATCCATAGCTTCCAGAAGGACTGGAAAGCTATGTTCCCCATGACGCAGCGTGCAGAAATGTCAGCAGTACTGCAAAGCAGTGAGGATTTTACTTTTCCTCCATGGTTCGCCGCCACGGAGTGGGTCGTCATATTCTATAGTTTCATGCTTTGTCGATAGGTATATGTGGGTGAACTCTGTTTTGGATTCCTTTTTAAAGAGATTCTCAATTTTTAGTTTGCTTGTAGCTATTGGGAGAAGTTCGTCAAGGGGTTTCTTTTCCTCGTCTATGAAGTCCACATCGTCGGCATATTCCATCTCTAGCGGCATGCCCAGTATTGACACTGGGGGGGGGGTTGGTCTTGTGGAACTTTCCCGCACAGATTTCAATGCGGCAGCAAGGTAGCAGGTGAAAAGCACCGGAGATAGACCATCTCCTGTGGGGAGCCGATTGATGTCTGAAACTCTACAGACTTCACTGACTTAACTCGTACTCTCAACTTGGTGTCTGCAAGCAGTAGTCTCACTAGTCGTAGCTCATCTTCCTTGCAACTGGCCTGGCGTAGTACATCTAGGATCTTTAAGCGTTTAATTGTGTGGAAGGCTCGTGACATGACAATGCCCATTTTGTGGAAGTCCCAGTGTTTGGACATGACTACCGACACAAGCATGTGTTGAGTCCATACAATGTCTGCGCAGCTGCGTCCACGTTTGAAGCCACGTTGACATGATCCGGTGAAGTAATCGATCTTGTCTCGGATGCGGCATAGAGTAACATTGGATAGGATTTTCCGTATGCTGTTGAGGAGCACAATAGGTTGCAGATTGGCTGGGGGCCCCAGATGGCTTCTTTGGTTTGGGTAGTGCGATAGGGGTGCCTTGGCCTACAGTGTCAATGGGAAGGTGGTGCATAAAAGCTGAACTGATTAGGTGCGTGATCATTTTTGAGATAATGTCACTTGCATATTTGAATAGTTCATTGCTCATGCCATCAGATCCAGATGCACGTCCAATTATCAGGGCTTTAAGTGCCTTCTCAACGTCTGCTGTTTTAATTGGTGTTAGTAATGGCTTGGGGTCTCCTGAGAACAGGTGCAAGGGCTCATAATCGTTGTCAGTGAACTGTTCCTTGAACCATTCTTGGATCGCCTCTGCTTTTCCCTGGTCAGTCCCGATAAAATGTCCTTCAGAGTTGTGTGGTGGTGTGTAGTCATTAACTCTCAGGGCTCGAGCTGCCTGAAACATTTTGTGACAGTCATCCGTGGCAGTGATTTCATCTGCTAGGGAGTCTGCTTTTTGAATAGCAAAATCTTTTAAGCGAGTGCTAATGTGGCGCAGAATAATATTGCGCTCCCGCCGCAGTTTGGTCCGGTCTTCTGGTCAGAATTGAGGTCTGTGCCTCTATACGAACGAGCGTTCCAGAGTAAGGGTTTTGCTTCTGTCTTGTATAGTACGAAGTCTATTTGGTTGAAGACAGCTGTTGTAGCCTTAGACCCTTTTGGGGCTTTGTGATCAGTAATGTGTCCAGTCCATGTTGTCCGGTGACGGCATGGGTGTTTGAAAGCCGTATTTGTGACAAATAGGCCATTGGAACTAATGAATACCACAAGTGCATCTCCATTGCTGTTGCATGTGCCCTCTCCATAGGATCCCATGCATAAGCCAAGTCCTGAACTTTTGTCTGCAATTCCGAGTTTACCCAGCATGGGAGTTGAAGTCTCTACACACGAAGTTGCCATCTCGCTGGGATTGTAATGGTGGAGCTCAGTTCTGCATAGAAGGAATCTAATATTGCTGGATAATAGGTTGCCTTATATGTCTTAAGGAGACATATGGTAACCTAAACCGTAGAAAGCTCATTGATGTCTATACTAAAATCTACAGATTAAGGTAACCCATTTCAGGTCCCTAATATAAATTAAGGCAATCTCATCGAGAACATCTTCAACAGGTTACCATAACAGCACGGGCATGTTAAAATTGTATATGGATTTTTGAATTTGGACATTCAAGTTAAATAACCACATTCTATTGAATAACATTTAACCCTTTAATGGCCAACGTTGGTCAAGAAAATAAAAATATTTTCTTATTAAATGCCCATTTACAGGATGAGAGAATACAATTTTTGAAAATTTATCACTTGAACGACTGGCTCGGTTATCTATCCTAGTCCTTCTAGTGGTAAATTTTCAGAGTATTCTTTTGACCTGCAAATAGACATTCCACAAGACCATAGCAGAGGCTGGAATGACCATTAAAGGGTTAATATGTTTTAAAAGCCTTTCTTTATAACCCAAAATTATTCAAGTGTTCCTCAATTATGTCACGGCCCCACTATGTATGTCAGGTAACCATCAGGCATGTCAGTTAAATGCAAAATGTTGTTGATGAAAAAAGTTGTTATCAAGGTCAAACTGATCGTGACTTTTTTACCACAAGGTTCTTGTCTACTACCTGCTCATTATAAGACACTATGTGTCCAAGTTGAGGTCTAGTATGATTAACCAAACATGAGATATGAACTGCTAAGTTGAACCAAGCGCAACTTGGACGACGCCAACACCAACAGCATCGGAATATGACGCGGGTGATATCACAATAACTCGTTTCAAATACTTCGTAAAGTTGAGATAAAAATGTGCCAAATAAGATATATTCTTTTACCTCTTTCTTCTTTTTCTTCCTTTCCAGTGCTTTCTCTGATTTCCTCTGAAACACATGAATATACCACAATATCAATAAATCATCAGGGTAAAGACGACCACCAAAAAAATTGACCAATCAAAATTCTGTATACAAGTTGTGACGGCTAGCGCCAAAGGGTCCTTCCAGCCAAATTAAGTTGAAATCCGCCAAGTGGTTAATGAGGAGCAGCGTTTTAACAATTTTTGGTCAATTCGTCATAAAATCTATGATTGTTACCCACAAATTTTACCAATCAAAACACAAGCTCAGAAGCCTACCATGATAGGGTCCTTCCAGCCAAATTAGGTTTTAAGATGAGGAGCAGCGTTTTGATAAATCTTTCATAAAATATAAGATTTTTACCCAAAAAATTTATTAATCACTGTTCTGTGTACAAATTCTGAAGCCTACCCCCATAGGGTTCTTCAAATGAAATTAGGCTAAAATCCGCCAATCGGTTAATGAGTAGGCTGTTAACCCATTAACCATCACATCAGCCAAAAATGGCTTATGCAGCGGTTTTGAGAAATGTCCATTTGCAGACCAAGAGAAGACTATTTTTGAAAATTTACCACTGGAATGACTGGCTCAATATCCGAGCCAGTCATTCCAGTGGTAAATTCTCAAAAATAGTCTTCTCTTGGTCTGCAAATGGACATCTCATATGAGGAAATTGAAATTCCTTTGAACAAATTCGAGGGCTACAGGATTAAAGAAAAAGTTGATGGACAGACGGTCGCCATGGCATAAGCTCACTTGGCCTTTTAGGTAGGGTTGCACGATTTTTCGATTATTCGATTAATCGCGATTATATAATTCAAAATGATCGTGGACGATTATAAAATGAAATAATCGTATAATCGCCATGTTGAAATTTTTGTCAAGACACTTTTACGCTCTGCTCGCGTTACCAAGCATGGAAACAAACATCCGGCTATCAGCCGAATGTATGAATGATTAAATAAACTAAATAAATAAATAACTGATTTGTTTGTATTGACTCAGGATTAGTTTTAGATGAATAAAGATTGTTCACTTGGTCGCTATTTGTCATTGTTGTTGTAATCACACACGGTTAACCCGCGTTCCCCATTCTCTGAATAGTTATGCGCTAACGGTTTTCCCCAAAAAGTTCTAGAACTGATACCACGGAAATTCAATGCATTTTCTCACGTAAAAATTCTCACCGCCTACGCCTATGTTTAATGTATACCTCAAAACATCCCCGGGGAAGTGAAATTATTTGATTTGAGCGCCTAAATATTGCGTATCCTTTAATAAAGGTCGTTTATTACATACAAATGAATCCACAATTTGATATAAAATGGCGTCACGAATAAAATACAAATCACGTGATTCGCCTCCAATTGAAGTTTATTTTAGAGCGCGTACTCGGATATAAATATTCTGGAATCGGGGACTCGGGAATTTCTATATATTATCATTGCGCGATAGGAACTGCGTATTATACTGATCTGAATAACGGATACCCGTTTGATAAACTCCCATTGGCGCATAATATCTCGCGAGAACACGCCGCCTCCCATCGCAAAAGATCCACTGGCTCGCCAACTTAAAAAGCCAGCTATATTGTCGTTCGTAATAATTCAATTTGGATCATTTAATGTTGATCGGCGTTACAAAATTGATGCGCATTTTCTCCCGTACTTTTTGGTGCATAAATTTGGTCTTACAATATATTTATAAGGAAGCTATTTAATCACGCCAAGACTGTTTTAAGCGCATTTTAACTACAAAAGTGTGGAATAAACTTTATTATATCTTGAACATACGTGGCCTACTATTAGTATTAATCTAATAGGTGGTCGAGATTTACAAATCCGAGGCCTGTATTGACTTCTAGAGGGGCCGGAAATGTATCAGGGCAGAGATCTGTCTTAAGTAGACACACCCTGTGACACGATTGTTATTATTATACACGCTATTCTTACAAATTATCTGCTGAGGGTGGGCTTCTAATACAGAGTTTTGCCGTTTTGAAACTGCTAAGAAATCATTGGAGCTCATATGTCAAAGTTAGGGAGTGGACTTCTATTAGAGCATAGGCTACAATTGAACGAAATACGTTACTTTACGTTTTCCGTCTAGAAAAATCTTGATACACTCCTTTGTTTGCAATCAGCAACTGGCGTATTCTGCCCACGTATGTATACCCATGTGCCTAACCCATAATCTTACAATATACAGTAGCACAATAACGTCCTCTAAGCAGCATTGACGTAGTTAATATAGTTCATGATTAATCGTATGATCGCGATTATTTTTCTTAAATGATCGCGATTATGAAAAGTGAATAATCGTGCAACCCTACTTTTAGGTCAGATGAGCTAAAAACCCACAGAACACAAAATCTCCTGAAAGCAAGTCTGTATTCATTGCGCCTGACTTAACTAGGATGGAAAGAGAAGCTAAGCAATGAAGACTTTTTCATGATTCCATGACCTCCAAGAATCAATAGCTAGGTCAAAGACACTCAAATTTGTTTCAAAATGTTCAACAGCATATAGTGAATCATATGGAATTCACTTTATCTAGGGCAAAGGGTCAACATGTGAGAATTTCCGGTACAATTTTAATAAAATCTGAGGTTTTCACAAAAAATAGATGAATAAAAATTCTGAATGGAAGTTCTAGAGCCTATGATCATACATCTAGCATCCTTTCAGCCTAACTTGGTTGAAATCAGTCAAAATGGTAGGAAGCAATATCATCGCCAATATGACCATTTCAAAATTGCCTATTAACCCGTTAACACTCATATCAGCCAAAGACGGCTTCTGTAGTGGTCTTGAGAGATGTCCATTTGCAGACCAAGACAAGACTATTGTTGAAATCTTTTCTAAAATAGTCTTCACTTGGTCTGTAAATTGACATTTCCTTTGAAATTTGTTCACATTTTTAAAAACAAATTTAAGGCTTAAAACCTATAGGCTTCTATTTGGACAAGGTGTTCATGAAAAAATTGAAATCTATTCCATAAAATGGTTACTTTCACGAATATGTTGCGCACTAATAGATAATACGCAGGGTCCCTAAAATGGTTACTTTCACCCAGGGGAAAATTTGACAAAATATGAGCGAAAAAAGCCGTATATAGGTATATAATACGCAGTCGTAGTTCAGAAATATTTGCAAAACATATTTTTCAGACCAACGAAAATTGGTAACTTTACCGCTAGATTCAAAATAATAATCGCTTATCGGCTAAATATCTGGTTATTTTTTATTAATATTAACAAGTTTATTTCATACATTAACTAATAGAATGCATAAAACCATCTTTGAGCGAGAAATACGTTCAATATACAGGGGAATCTCCATACGCTAGAGAGTGCGAGATATTATCGTCATCTAATTATCATAATGTAACAAATTCGGCCGGGACAAAATCCCCCAAATGGACAAAAATTTTGCCAATAAAAATATACTGCTGAACGCATATGCTGAAAAGGCAATAGTGAATTTATCAGCTTGAAACAATATTCATCTAGTTTTTTAATCTCTAACAAGAACGGTAGTCAACAAAGGTCTATGCAGAGGACAGACAAAAAATATAAGTTGTCGTGAAGAAAGTTGGTCGATATGGTGCGTATGCAGCAGGCAAATGTGGTCATTTGAAGGCGGTTGATCATTGGCTTGTGGCCAGACTTATATAGGTATATGCCTTCATATGAACGTGAATCCCGAACTAGTGGCTTTACACTGATTTTACCCATCACATCAATTGGGTTGAAGACAGCGGTTGTGGCATTGGAGCCTGTTTCTGTTCAATGATGTATCCTGTCCATGTTGTTCGGTTATGGCACGGATGTTTGAAGACAGTGTGGCAGAGGCCATGAACAATGATAAACAAGGCCACGCTAGAGCATCTCCATTGCTGTTACGCTTGCCCATAACATAAAACACCATCTATGTGTTGAGTCATGCATCCTTGCCTGGTTTGATGAGACTTTCTAGCTTACAATTAAGTCTTCACACACAATGAATTGCCATCTGGTTGAAATGGTGATGGTAGACCTCAGTTCGGCATAGAAAGACTCAATCGAGGAAGGATTCTTCTTGTTTTTTCGGCAGGTGGGGCATATGCATAGCAATGCGGCACTTGGTGGTGGCACAATTTCGCAGTGGCAAATCCAAGTCAATGAATGCAACATGATCACTGCCGCATCCGAAAGTTAAGTTGTGATCCAAGAGCCCCCGGTCCAATTACAAAGACCAGGACATGGCGCAGTCTGTTTCTGCTGTGAGGATCAGATTGTGAGGGTGGTCATCTGTAAATGAGTGGATATGTTTGCTACCTGGATTCATGCAGTGTCAATGTTTTAAAGTGTTCACAGTCTGATCCTAATGTTTATCGCTGAGATGCAGTAGTCAGTCAACATACTTTGCATGTTGCTACTGAAAACTTGTAGGGAGATTAAGATGAATGGCGATGTTGAACGCAGTTTCTTGGAAGGATTGCCTCTGAATGTGATTGTCATCTCACAAGCCGTATGATATTAATTTCCCAATTAAGTTGGTTTTCCAAATAATTTGGTACTTGCGTAGTGTGTGTGACCAGAAACGCTGTTGCTATCGCTCATGAGGTAATAGATGAATCAAATCTGTTACTCAAACATATGATGGCATAACCAATTAAATCAAATGTAGGCTGATGTCACAATCAAAATGCATAATAAATGCTATATCTAGGTGCGTGGTGACTGTACGAATTGAATGTCTTTAATATTTAATAAACATTCTAGCTTTTGAATATTTTCAAAGGAATTCGACTGGTCGCTGTTGCTGCCATAGACAGAAACCACTGTTGCTGTCATAGGCAGCAGCATCACCCAATCAAAATATTGAATAAGTTATCTGTAAACTATAGTTACATTGCTATTCCTGGGATTCTGTGAATTCACGGTTCTATCGAGTCCAACACTGGAAAAAGAATGGGTGGAACTTAGCTAGAAATGGGCAGAGCATAGCTAGAATTGGGCGAGTCATAGCTAGAAATGGATCCCTCTATTGTGTTGTCATGTACCTGTATAAGTTTCTTCCTTCTTTATAAGAGAGCCACCAAGACAGCTATACTGCTCAGTGAGATTCAATCTGCGATTTATGGCACAGACACCACACAAGACGGACCAACGGTTTTTTGACCCCACTGCCAAAAGACGTGCCAGGTGAATGACGCATGGAACAACTAAATATTATACACCTTGATCACATGCCTGAATGCGGGATTGTCGGGATCAAACCCGGTTCTTTGGATTGGAATTCCAAGCACAGCACAGCCATTTACCCCACTAAGCCATTCATTGATATTCTGAAAGGCCACACACGTTCAGACTGTTGCGGGTGTTCAGATGACTCAATTAATTAAGCTGATCACTCTTGTTGTGCAGTATGTGGTATGATATGGCATGGTAGACACGCTTGGCCATTTTTATATATAGCAATGCATATTTTGCTAACCGTTTGCCTTTGATCCATATAGGCTAGTTCGTAATTTCCCTAAACCCGTTAATAATATTATTAGACGCATTAAAAATTATATTGCTTCGAAATAACTTAATCCCCATTATTTATTTAGAGTGCAATTGTTGAGTCTATATGAAAAACTGTGCAAAGAATTTATTTGTTGTGACTAATGTAACATTAGAAATTTGATTTTAACAACTAGATCGCCTTGTAGCATTTACTGCGAGCCGTCCATCTACCGCTGTGAATGGTCCCCACAGATTTTGTCCGGAGTGTATATTAGTTCGTAATTGTATATGACAGACCTTAATAAACCTAAAGTAAAAGTGTTATATGTTTCTGGTGAGAGCAATCATTCCTCTACATGTAGGCATCAATACTTAAGCGATGCAATTAATAATATGAATTTAAGCATCGCCTATCCAAACTGGGTGTCACCATTGGTTTCACACCTTGTGTATATTATATATAGTAGGTATATAATACTATATATACATGTAGTAGCGGGATATGCGGTACTGATATGGATCATGGACGAAAATTCAATCAAAGGCCTCATCATCATCATCATCAATTTACAAGGCATAAGCCATTGGCTTGTTATTGCCTCAGTGCTAAACTGGTAGGGCAGGCAACCCTGGTCTGGATACAACACGTGTAGCTATCTTCATGTGTGCATGTTGATGTAGATGCACAGGCTGTTTCAAGATTAGTCCACTGTGATGTAATAATTGTATTATGACTTTGGGAATTGACGGCTCACATATGTTGTATAAGCATATGTGTAACAGCAACGTCCAAAGCCACACCACAATTAATTGTGTTCAGTCGAATTCAAATATTCTTTCTTTGAAAAAGATGTCTAGTTTGCCCTTGAATATTTCGACTGTGGTTGCTTCGACTATTGTTGTTGGCAGTGAATTCCAATGTGGTGCCACTCTATTTGCGAAGGAGTGTTTCCGAATATCTTTGCTGCTACGTTTTATGTTGAGCTTGAGCCTATGACCTCTGGTCCGTGTAACATTGGACAGTTCGAAAAAGTAGTTCTTATCAATATTATATAGATCTTTGATGAGTTTGAATGTTTCAATCAAATCTCCTCGAAACCGTCTATATTTCAGTGACATTAGATTTAGGGCTTCAAGTCTTTCTGTGTAGCTATACTCTCTGATTTGTGGGACAAGTTTTGTTGCTCTGCGTTGTACTCTTTCTAATAGCTGCGATTGCCTTTTCAGTCTTGGAGACCATGCTGAGTTGCAGTATTCAAGAATGGGTCGCACAAGTGATTTGTATAGTAGCGTGAAAGTAGATTGATCAACGTTGGTAAATGTTCTCTTGATTAGTCCTATTGTACTGTTTGCCTTGGATACAATGTTCCCTATATGTATGTCAAAAGAGAGGTTTCTGTCGACATGAACCCCCAAATCTTTTTCTACATCTGATGTTGATACAGGATGTGGATCAGGTGTATCTGTCATATAGTATTTGGTTTGAGGGTTATTTCTGCCGAAGTGCATGACATGCGTTTTGTCTGTGTTGAAAGATAGTTGCCATGTCTGCGACCATTTACATACTTTATTTATGTTTTCCTGAATCTGACTGGTAGCTGGGTTGCCGTACATCTTTGTATCATCTGCAAATATTTTGCAGTGGCAGGTTAATCGATCAGGTAGGTCATTTATATATATCAGAAAAAGTATAGGTCATAGGACATTTCCTTGTGGCACGCCGCTGGTCACCTCAATCTAGTCTCTATGAAGAGCCGCAGTCTACAACTGCGTCTCTAACATCTGCCTATCGATTCCTGTCTGGATTTTCCGCCGAAACGGCCCATATTTAACACGCCTGTTTTTATACGAAAACTGGATATACGTGCGAATCGAACTATGCAGTCAATAAAAACATATCGGCAACATCAGATTGCCGTAAATAGTTTAGTGAATTATTCTCTTTAAACCATTCAGTCTTCGTTTTATTCAAAGTAAACAACAGGCACGTTTGTCTGCGCGTACATTCTGCTTTTTTCGTATCTTCTCGCTTCGGTTGACGACTCACGTGACGAGCGAGTCCGCGCTAAAACACGGATCACGTATTGCGTTGCCGGACGGCGCCCGATTGTAGATTGAACAATCTACGAGGATTTTTAGAAAAGGTCTGATTGAAGATATTTTCTTTTAAAATTGTTTAATAAATAAATGAATTATATTAATTATCTTAGTAATAATCATAATAATAATAATAATAAGAATAAGAACAATAATAATAAGAATAAGAACAATAATAATAATTTGGAGAAATTTAATTAAAAAAAAAAATTAATAATAATAAAAATAAGAAAAAGAAGAAGAAGAGGAAAAAGAAAAAGAAGACGTAATATATATATATATATATTATAATAATAATAATAATCATAATCATCATAATAATAATAATAATAATGAATATTAAACAAATAAAAAAAATAAAAATAATTATTCAGAATAATATTCAGAATAATAATAAGAAGAATATTAAGAATAATATTAAGAATAATAATACTAATATTAAGAATAATAATAATTTTTTTTAAATTTAAATAAATAAATACATAATAATAATAATCATAATAATAATCATTATAATAATAATAATAATCATAATAATAATAATAATAATAATGAATATTAAACAAATAAAAAAAATAAAAATAATTATTCAGAATAATATTCAGAATAATAATAATAAGAATATTAAGAATAATATTAAGAATAATAATACTAATATTAAGAATAATAATACTAATTTTTTTTAAATTTAAATAAATAAATACATAATAATACTAATCATAATAATAATCATTATAATAATAATAATAATAATAGTTTGGAAAAATTTAATTAAAAAACCAAACTAATAATAATAATAAGAAGAGGAAGAAGAAGAAGAAGAAGAAGAAGAATAACAAGGAGGAGGAGGAGAAGAAAATAGTGAAAAAGAATAAATAAGAATAATTTTATTTAAAAAAATCATAACAATAAATATTAATAATGATACTAATAATAATAATAATAATAATAATGAATATTCAAAAAATAAAAATGATAACAAAAATTATGATTTATGACGCATTCAAGATGGTCGTAAAACCACTGAGCTAATCATGTTCCCCTTAGCTATTTTGATGCTAGTGCCAATCAATAGCATATTCCCTGAATTTCGCCTCAATTTGCTTGGTTATTCTTGATACAAAATACATTTGAAATTTGCGGGAAATATAATAATAAATGGAATAATCAGTCTAGTCTTCCATAACTTTTGTCTTGTAATCATAATGATACAAGAAAACCAAAGGCTAAGATAAGAGCAAGCCAATGGGCTATGCCTCGTAAAAGATGATGATGATGATGGTGATGATCATGATCATGAAGATGATTTAAAATATACGATCCTTGCAGGTTAGCAGATAAGGGATCTATACACATATAACACTGTACTAAAGTTTACAAGTTCAGCACACACCATAACATTACATATCGTTCATGTGAGTGTGCATAAATGCGCATGTGCATGTGTGCAGGCATTAGTTTGTGTATATGTGTATGGCTCCGTGCATGTGTGCATGCATAACTATGTGCGTGTGTATCTACATACCTGTGTGCGTGTGTGCGCTAGAATTATTTGTATGGCTTACCTCATTATCAGCCTTTTTCATTTCTTCTACTGTTGAACACAACTGCCATGCATCACAATTTACTTACCAATCAATAGAAGAGGTACCTTAGTCTTTCGAGTCACAAAGACGGGTTGCTGAAGGTAATTACACAAGGATGCACATAAATAATGCTGAGCTGCATTCACCAGTTGCTAGAGTCATACTGACGCACAATAACGGTTGGCTGTACACATAATGAAGTACAATGCGTAGTTGCAGAAGGCATGGGAATTTCTTATACTTTCTAGATTCATATCAACACTTCAAAACCCTCATAGAGAATCCTCCTCCTCATTCATGTCATTGGGCTTTATATTCACTCTTCATGTCTCTGTAGTAGTTGTTTTGGTAGGAGTTGGGCTGCTGACCTCACCAAACCCTCCTCTTTTCACAGCCGGGCTTGGGACCATCCAAGGCAGAGTTAACACAGGGGAATTAGACTGTACATAGACAAGGCTGATGCAAAATCACTAATTGCTACAGTCGAATTGATGCACAATGGTGAGTTGCTGTAGACATGGGAATGAGACTGTACATAGACAAAGATAAGACATAATCACCAGTTGCTAGAGAGAAACACTCAAGAGTGTCTGTAGACACGGACACGAGGCTATATATCTCCATGTCTGAGACATAGTCATCAATATTGCTATAGTCATATTGAGGCACAATCAAGAGTAGCTTGGCACGTAGGCAACACGCTATACATAGACAAGGCGGTGGCATGATCAGAATTTGGTAGAGTCATCTTAAATCAAAATGACGATTTGTTGTAGATGTACTGATGCACAATGATGATTTGCTGTAGACTTACTGAGGCACAATGATGGTTTGCTGTAGACTTACTGAGGCACAATGACGAGTTGCTGTAGACGTACTGAGGTACAATGACGAGTAGCTGTACACTTACTGAGGCACAATGATGAGTTGCTGTAGATGTACTGAGGTACATTGACGAGTAGCTGTACACTTACTGAGGCACAATGATGAGTTACTGTAGACTTACTGAGGCACCATGACGAGTTGCTGTAGACGTACTGAGGTAGAATGACGAGTAACTGTACACTTACTGAGGCACAATGACGAGTTGCTGTAGACATATTGAGTCACAATGATGAGTTGCTGTAGATATACTGAATCATTTACAACCTGGGATGTATATTGACCATCGGATAATCCCCAGAGTTTATGGCAGCATGTCGATAAAATTAAGACTTAACGGTTCTTGGTTCAGAATTTAACCTTGAAACTATTAATCTAATTAATGTGTTAATAGTTATGACAACAATTAATATAACATTTTCATATAATAAATCAACAATATACGACCTGAATGTAGTATATCTGTTGTAAATGCTCAATGGAAACAGCCATTTCTTTGTTGCTTGAAGACGAAGGGTCCTGCGGACGAATGATCACAATACCAATTCTGATATCGTATCGAAGCCGATGGAAAGATGTGGGTGCACCCAGACGAACGCGTAACACAAAAATATAAACGAATTTATCTTATAATGTAGGTGGATCTGAAATGCTGAATAGGCCTGGCCACGAGCCGCCAGAAGCTAAAGATGTGATGGATTAGCGAATGGCCAGGAGCTGGTTATCTGACCCACAACCACGTTAACCAGGAGCTGGTTATCTGGTGATAGTCAATGATGACCAGGAGCTGGAGACCTGGTTATGCACGATATTATTAGAAGCTGGCAATCTGGTCATGGATGATACTACCAGGAGCTGGAGACCTGATTACGAATGATATTACCAGGAGCTGGAGACCTGGCTGCAGATGACAATACCAGGAGCTGGAGACCTGGCTATAGCTGATATTACCAGGAGCTGGAAACCTGGCTACACATGATATTACCAGGAGCTGGAGACCTGCCTATAGCTGATATTAATAACCCAAAGTCATGCAGAGATTCTTGGATGAAAGTTCATATTGTGCCCACAAATCAAAACGTATATTCACTGGACAAACGTGAATTAACTGTTAATGGGCCCTAAACTGAGATGGCGCCCATATCTATTTACGAATCTGTATGAGGACTGCTGATAGACTCATTTTTATATTTGAACTTCACAATGGAAACATTCTCTCGGCCACGCCGGTGTATATGGCTGGCGTAGAAATATATACACGTGAGATGATGGCTGCCTACATCACAACTTCGCTAAGGCGCAACTGACTCTCACGAAGGCCAACCACTGAATGCTTGTCGAGGCGACGATTTTAACACATGAACACAATGTATTGTGACCCGTCTGGATCACGCGGATATACAACAACATGTTGATTTGTAACTCCTACATAACTGCTCAAATAATTCATAGAGATTCCATACATTTTATAAATAATGAAATCTACATTGATTATAACCTAATCATAATAACAAATACAATTAATTATCTTAATTCTAACTGATATAAATTGTGTATAAATGTAAATCTCAATTACGAATATCCCCTACGCCTTTATAATTGACATGAAGTAATTTATTTCATTAAATCAACCAGAAAGCATGCAAGACTGAATAACAATCTGTCTACCTATATTGTAGCGGATTTGGAGTTAAAATATGTTGCGGGTGGCATAAGCTAACGTGATTGTATAGAAATGTGATTGCTATGTATGATCTTACGATCATATGATAGCAGCCGTCGTCACACACCTGACACACAGGACTTTCATAGTGCAGAATCAGAAAACTCGGACTACACCTGGCACACATAACCTTTATAGGGCACAATCAGAAAACTCGCACAACACCTGACACACACACAACCTCTATAGGGCAGAGTCAGGAAACTCGCACAACACATAGCACACATAACCTTTATAGGGCAGAGTCTTGAAACTCGCACAACACCTGGCATACAGAACATTTTATAGGGAACAATCTGGAAACTCGGACTAGCATCATCCATCGTATTATTAAATCAATAGTTCATCCCAATGTAATACAAGCATACATGCTATATTATGAGTTTGCTGGCCACATCTCTACATGATAATGGATGATCAAGTTTTAGCTATGCCACATACATCTCTAGCTAAGCTTCGCCCATGCGTTATTCGTGTTGTGATCAATCGAACCGTGAACTCCCGGAATCTCAATTTCCTGAAATTTATACAGGTGAGCTGCTGTCTATTTTGAAACTAATTAACTGTGTGCTGTGGCACCAAGAATGGCAAGGCAAATTAGTTTAAAGTGACCGGTTATTAAATAGTAATACATACAGTTTTTACAACTTTGTGGATTATTAAGGGTATATGACCAACTGAGATATGGCTTTCATTTTAAGTCCACTGTGATTGTGACACCAACCCACATGTGACGTAATTGATTATGACATCATATACTTGACTGGCATACTGGATTCCTGTATTAACAGACAGAAGGAAACAAAGCTGTCTTATTCTGTTCTACAAAGGTCTACAACAGCAAGCAAAGATATCATTCAACAAAGATATCTGACACCAATTCGAGAAAAGTTTCTGCTTACCAGTATACCATCTCTTCTTGTTCTTGTTCTTCTTCTTATTTTTATTGTTATTAATACTTATTTTATGAAAAATTTTTTTAATCAAATTAGTCACAATTATTAGTCTTATTCTTATTATTGTATAATGTTATTATTACTCTTATTCTTATTATTATTTTATTTTTATTTTGTGTATTTCTTCTTCTTATTTTTGTTTTTTAAATTAAAATTTTTAAGAATTATTATTATTATTATTCTTATAATAATATTATATATATATATATATATATATATATATATATATATATATATATATTAATCACATTATTCTTATTTAATATACATCTTCTTTTTCTTTTTCCTCTTCTTCTTCTTCTTATTATTTATATTATTATTAATTATTTATTTATTTTTTCTTAAATCAAATCATTCAGAAATATTATTATTATTATTATTATTATTATTTTAATTCTTTATTTTTTTTATAATCAAATTATTCTTCTTGACTATACTTCTTATTTTTTTATTCTTATTATTGTTCTTATTCTTATTATTATTATTATGATTATTACTAAGATAATTAATATAATTCATTTATTTATTAAACAATTTTAAAAGAAAATATCTTCAATCAGACCTTTTCTAAAAATCCTCGTAGATTGTTCAATCTACAATCGGGCGCCGTCCGGCAACGCAATACGTGATCCGTGTTTTAGCGCGGACTCGCTCGTCACGTGAGTCGTCAACCGAAGCGAGAAGATACGAAAAAAGCAGAATGTACGCGCAGACAAACGTGCCTGTTGTTTACTTTGAATAAAACGAAGACTGAATGGTTTAAAGAGAATAATTCACTAAACTATTTACGGCAATCTGATGTTGCCGATATGTTTTTATTGACTGCATAGTTCGATTCGCACGTATATCCAGTTTTCGTATAAAAACAGGCGTGTTAAATATGGGCCGTTTCGGCGGAAAATCCAGACAGGAATCGATAGGCAGATGTTAGAGACGCAGTTGTAGACTGCGGCTCTTCATAGAGACTAACCTCAATCCAGTCCGATGATGCATCATTAATTCTAACTCTCTGGCTCCTGTTGCTTAAGTAGTTCCCTATCCATTTTACTAAATTTTCGCCAATACCATAGCTTCTCAGTTTTGTTTGGAGTCGTTGGTGTGGCACAGTATCGAAAGCTTTTGAAAAGTCTAAATATATTGCATCGACAGGTTCGTTTGAGTCAAGCATGGCTGTTAAATCCTCCAGGTATTCTAGTAGTTGAGTTTTACATGATCTTTTACGTCTAAATCCATGCTGACATTTGGTAAATAGATTAGCCGTTTCCAGGAAATTTACAATACTGTCTCTTATAAAGGATTCTAGGACCTTGCATAATGTAGAAGTGAGACTGATTGGTCTGTAGTTGCTTGGGTCATTCTTGGAGCCTTTTTTGTGTATGCAGCATACATTTGCCATTTTCCAGATGTCGGGTAAAATGCCTTCTTCAAGAGACTTGTTGAAAATTATGCATAGTGGTGTACTAATTTCTTTAGCAGCTTCTTTTAGTATTCTCACTGGTATTTCATCCGGGCCATTGCTTTTTTGGGGTTGAGTCCTTTTAGTTTATTTTCGATGGCAATAGGTGTTATTAATATGTCTTTTAGTATGGTACCATTGTTTCTGGGGTTAATGATTGGTGTAGAAAGAAGATTTTCTGGAGTGAACATGTTTGAGAAAAATGTGTTGAGAATGTTTGCTTTTTCTGTATCATCTGTGGTCATGGTGTCGTTTGCAGGGTTACGTAGCTTGCTAATTGATTCACGTAGAATTGTTTTACTCTTCTCTTGACATAGTTCCAAAAGGCTTTAGGATTTTTCTTACTTTCAGTTGCCACTTTACGTTCAAATGTCTGTTTTGATTTTCTGATGCATGCTGTTGCTTTGTTTCTAGCAATTTTGTAGAGTGTGTAATCTGTAGTTTTCTTAGTTTCATTGTATCTTTTGTATGCACGCTTTTTGCTATTGAGTGAATCTGTGAAGAAAGCGGTAAAATTAAATAGCATAAATAAACGTGAGTTGCCACTTTTCGTGAGGGTTAAGAATAAGGATATAGCCGAGATGACACGCTAGACGGTTATCCTGTATTGGCGTTTAAGATAACTTAAGGGAAGAAAAGTTACAAGTTACATGAATGACGAAAACCGGTGTTTAAATAAAATTTTAATATTTTCAAAATACAAACATGTATAAATTACCAATTAGAGATAGCAAATTATTACACACATTGGCAATATTGAACAACTTACACCCATTATCTAAGTATACAGATTAAAAACCTATATCTTAATTTTCTTTAAAAGATTTTGGCGCCTTCTTCTTCTTCTTGATAATGTAGGTTCCACCTTTTCAAGGCCCGCGTCGAACAGGCCACTAACTTAAAGTCCTATATAGAGTTAGAGTTAGTTACAGAGATGGACGAAGTTAAGCATTTTGCCTATTTTAGGTCCATGTTAAGGTTTATGTTTGTATCATCGACTTGACTTAACTTGATGTTGTAGTTCTCTCACATCTGGTGTTTTAAAACAGTACAATTTATGAAGTTCAAGTTCAAGTTCAAAGTTGCTTTATTTCATGGTTTTTCCATACATGTAAATATAATCTAAACAGGCAGTCCATCAAAGGCATGGCCTATTGAGTGATGGACTCCTTACACACATTACACAACATTTATATATTAACATATATATGACACACAAGACAGTGGCACAGTGACAGAATGCTGAAAAGCTACCTTGATATGAAAACTTATACAGGGACTTGACTACCTTTCTGGGATTATTAGCCAGTAAATTAACCTATTTTGGGATTTTATTAGCCATTGAACATAATTATCAGTGTTGATGAGTATTTGTTTGATCTATCCTAACATCTCTGGTCTGGTACAATCCAGTTCACTTGTTTGCAGGCAGCTGTGATAGTCTTTTTTCTCTGAACTGGTAGAGTTCTAAACTGATCTGATCAATCCATTACTGTCAAACACACACACACACACACACACACACACACACACACACACACACACACACACACACACACACACACACACACACACACACACACACACACACACACACACACACACACACACACACACACACACACACATATATATATATATATATATATAAATATATATATATATATATATATATATATATATATATATATATATATATATATATATATATATATATATATATATATATATATATATATATATATATATATATATATATATATATATATATATATATATATATATATATATATATATATATATATATATATATATATATATATATATATATATATATCACTTCACACCTCACATGGATTCATGTAAAGCAACACTGGGCAAATCTAAATGAAAATGCGTTTTCAAGTTCTCTTCAAAATTCAGCTTGACCTGTCATGTATTATTTTATGCTATTTTCCTTGCAAATATATTCTCTGTTCTCAGGCATTGAGATGTAAGGGCTAAAGAGCATTTAACTACAGCACTTGAGTAAACACCCATATGGTAACAATAAGCAATATTATAATTATAATTCCTATATTAACCCACATGGATTCCCATCCAGCTGTTCACTGCAATGAATATTACATATGCAGCAGCCTGTTGGCCTGTGATGCCGATTAACTGGAAGATATGATGCTTTATAATCAATGTGAAAGCTTCCAGTAACCTAATATCAGTAGCCTCAACAATGTACTTTCACATGATTATCCTCCTCAAGCCTAACATATAAATATGAATATAGTAACTAATCTCCTCCTCTATAAATCCAAACCTAAAACTGCTGTTTATCCACAGAAACCGGTGTTAATCACCTATAACCACCCAAAACCTTGTTTGTATGTATTTGTATTGTTTGTTTTGTTTGTTTCCATATGCCAGTCAAGTTCCCCTGCGTATCTTGTAGCAAACAAGTCAAGACCAACCAGCGTGCAATACTCTGCGATTGTTGTGGCAACTGGGTGCACCTAACTTGCTCCAAACTAACTATATCTGATTACCAATTATTAGAAAATACTGAAGAGCCATGGTGGTGCATAGAATGTACTAAAAGCTTGTACCCATTCAATCACTATGAAAATGATATCGATTTTATGTTGACCATATTAGGTGTAAATCACAATGATAGCTACTTGGACCCTAATACACACACAATTTCAAATATGCTTATAAATCCATTTCAGTTAAATACACAAGACCAATGCACATTCTCTGAAGCCGATACTGAAGACGGAGAAATTGATTTTCAACAGCCTGAATGTAACTATACACTATAGAATGAATTCAATGAAAAAATGACTAAGAGTATAGAATCTGTTTCCTTTTCAGCCCTTCATATTAATACTCGCTCTATTTTAAAGAATTATGATAAACTAAGTAATTTCCTAGATTTTAGTATTCATGAATTTAGTATCCCCTGAGACATGGCTAAAGCCGGACTCTCCACTCAACTTAATTAATATGCAAAACTATAAATTCATAGAGAAGTTCAAGCCTATTAAACCTGGAGTTGGTGTAGGCATCTACATAAAGAACAACATGCAGTATATTATGAGGGAAGATTTGTCAACAACTGAAGAATTCATTGAAACAATATTTATTGAAATTCCCATGGAAAAATCAAAGAATAAAATTATCGGTGTCACATACAGACCTCCTGCAAGTGACAATGATAAATTTATTAAAACCCTAGAAAATGTTTTAAAAACAATTCAAAATGAATATAAAGCAGCCTAAATATTGGGAGACTTTAACATTGATTTATTGAAACAAAATAATTTCTATACCCAGGATTTTTTTAATGTACTAAAACATTTGGATTCTATCCATTTATATCAAAACCAACAAGAATCACTGGGTTCACAGCTACTTTTATTGACAACATTTTCTCGGATGCCTCTGTAAACACCAACAGGTATTTTCGTTGTGGACATTTCAGACCATCTACCTATTTATTATATGGAGAAAGAAAAAATAAGACAAAAATCATTCATAAAGGAAGAAATAACATGCAGAGATTTTAGAAATGATAACATAGAAAATTTTTAAATAAATATGGCAAATATAAACTGGAATCAGATAATAGAGTGCCAGACATGTGAAGGTGCCTACAACGCATTCCATACTCTTTGCACTAACATTTATGAACCAAGCTTTCCACTAAAAAAAACTAAAAAAGTTTAAACAAAACCCTACTAAACCCTGGTTAACAACAGGATTGATAGCTGCCTGTCATAAGAAGAATAAGATGTATTCAAATTTTATAAAATTTCCAACAAGAAATAATGATGCACAATTTAAAAAGTACATAAACAGATTAAATCAGATAATCAGGACGGCAAAGATAAACTATTATCATTATAAATTTGAAGAGCAAAAGAACAATATAAAAGAAACATGGAAATTAATAAAAACACTATTGAATAAACAAAAAAGC
Source organism: Chaetoderma sp. LZ-2023a (assembly GCA_034401795.1). NCBI lineage: Eukaryota > Metazoa > Mollusca > Caudofoveata > Chaetodermatida > Chaetodermatidae > Chaetoderma > Chaetoderma sp. LZ-2023a. The sequence goes on from CM067373.1 coordinate 60,135,711, forward strand.
AGTTCAGAAACATCCCGGTTCATTTATAATAATACAATTATAACTGACAAAAAGGAAATTGCGGATAAATTTAATGAATGCTTTATAAATATTGGGCCTAATTTATCTAAAAAATACAGACCAGTCCTTCCTCAATGTTCCTGACCCCTACTGACAATGAAGAAATTTACAAAATCTTAATGAAAATTAACGCAACTAAGAGTGCCGGCATTGATAACTTTAAATGGAAAATCTTTAAATACAGTGCTAGAGAAATACTAACTCCACTGAATCACATCTGCAATCTATCATTTTCACAGGGTATATTTCCATCCTGATTAAAAACTGCATGCGTAACACCTATATTCAAAGCTAAAGACCCATCTGATTTTACTAACTATAGGCCAGTCTCAGTACTTCCGCTTTTCTCTAAACTTCTGGAAAGATTATACTACAATAGAACTATAAAATATCTTAATAAAAACTCTATAATCTTTGAATCCTATGAAACTAACTATATACTTTTCACAAAATCTAAGAATTACAAAAAAATAGCTCTCCCCAAAATGCATGTAAATAATCAAGAAATTCACGAAGCACAATATGTCAAATTTCTCAGCGTCTATCTGGATAAAAGCTTAACCTGGGAGAAGCATATAGAAATAGTGAGATCCAAGGTAGCAAAGAACATCGGTTCCATGCGCAGACTTAAGCCATATCATCCCCCTAATATTCTAAAAACTCTATATTGTACACTGATCCTTCCACATTTCACATATTGCAATGTAATATGGACTAACACGCATAAAACTAAACTAGCACATCTAAAATCACTACAAAAGCAGGCAATCAAATTATTCGCGCAGCCAGCAGAGGGCTATGATGTCTTTAAAACCGAAAAAATGCTAAAACTTGAAGACATTGGAGCTGTCCAACTATACACTATCTTAAGGGACTACCCTAATGGCAATCTACCCTCCTCATTATCAAACCTTTTTAGGAACAACTCCGATATACACTCGCACAACACACGAACTAAGAATAACTTACACCAAACCTATTACAGAACAATGGCAGCTACACAAAAACCATCCCACCAAGCAATGCAACTCTGGAACAACACAGATATAAATATATGCACACAAATCTTTACACAAAGCTCTTTTAAACAAAATATTAAGAAAATTATCTTAGAAAGATACTAAAAATCCAAACCAATGACATGAATGCAGAAGTCACCACCATGGCAGTACAAAAAAAAGTATGTACCCAGTTGCCAGGATAACAACTACAATGTAAAATACACATCTGCAATAATAATAATGCATCCGTAATTGTTGATGTGGATGATGCAGTTGTGTGTAATAATAATAATAATAATAATAATAATAATAATAATAATATTGTAAACAAGATATGCATGTGTTTTCCCCCCCCATTCCCATGTGTGTGTGCGCGTGCGTGCGTGCGTGTGTGCATGCGTGCATGCGTGCGTGCGTGCGTGCATGTGTGCATGTGTTAATTGTCTATTGTCTTAAATGTATACATGTAAATATTATATTATCTTCACCCATGATCCAACTATCACTGAATTATATGTTTATTATATGTTAAATGTAAGGGGTCCACCGCTGTATAGGCTCAGCCTTTGGTGGACTGCCTGTTGTGTAAATGTAAAATCTATGTGTTATATGAAAATAAATAATTTTGAATCTTGAATCTTGAATCTTGAGGGCATAACAGAGTTTGCGAGTATGAAATTCAAGTTGATGAGTGATGTCTGTAGGTCGTTCCGCTTGACTTGTGTCCAAGAGAAGGCTGCAAATCATACTTTCATCCTCTTGAAGGGGTGTCAGTAATTCTGAGTTACTACATACATTATTCCGCAGTTCGGTCATTATCTGCTTCAGAATAGGTTGTCTAACTGATTGGCTTACAGAGCAGCTTAGCATAAAGTGCTCAATGGACTCATCTTCATCTAGACATAGAACTGAAATGTTCCTGTCACTGTCCAATTCTTCACTACTGCTCTGTAAACATCTCTTGGACTATTGCTGATTGATGTTATTGCTGGGTGTGGACAGTTGAACGGAACTTTTTCTGATGAGATTCCGATCATTGATGGGTATAGTCAATTTTTACATTTGAGGTGTTTTAGCCAATATCTGTCAATAGCTGAGTTTACTGTGTTCTTCCAGGTGTTCTTTGTGAGTGGAGTATCTAGGATAGTATGTGCAGATGGAAGTTCATATTTGGCTAACAGTCTTCTGGCCGTGCAGATCCAACTTTCACATTCAAACCCTTTAAGTACCAGTTGTCTACATAACACTTCATACTCAGCTGTGTTCTTGTTGCGGCACACAATACCAAGGAAGTTCAGTATTTTGGCATCTATGGTCGCCTCAATAGGATGTATACCACGTAGTGAATAACAGCTAGGCGACTGATGAAAATCTGTAGTCGGAAGAGTGAGTAGTTTGTTGAGAATACCTCTAAATGCCCTTTCCAGGAACTCCACTTCTTTCTTGCCTGGTAGTAAAACTTCTAGACCCTATGTCAGCACAGGAATAATGTAAGTTGTTAGCATGCTTCTCAAACTTGAGGTGGAAGGCTTCCTTTACCATGCATGCCAGCTCCTAATAGACGATATAGGGATCTACGAGCCTTCTTCAGATTATTCTCACATGTAGCTCGGCTACTTCCTATCTGAGGATCTCTTTGTATCCCTAGATGAGTAGCTGTGTTAACGATTGTAATCTGTTGCCTACCAATGTCATCCTACTCAAGGGTATGCTTTCAAAATGTGTCAAGTGCGGTTTTAAAGGCATTTACTGTTTTTTGTTTTTATCACGTTTTTGGATAGGTTGTTCAATTCATTTAGAAGTCTGAAACTAAAAAAAGCTTTACCTAATCTGTATTCGACACCGAGGTTTGAACATCTTTAGACTGACCTCACTGTCCAGATCGTTCTGCCAATGAGAAAAATTTAATTTTTTTGCTGCAATTTTTCACTATCCAAGTCGTCTTTGATGTGTGTCCACAGATTTGTGTCATCTGCAAACATTTTGATATTGCTTTGGATGTCATCTGGAATGTCATTTATATATGCAAGGAACAACAGTGGCCCAGGACAGAGCTCTGCGGAACTTCACTATCAACACTTGTCCATTTGGAGTAGCTACCTCTGATGTGAACCATCATTTGCCGATTTTGGATAAATCCTTGTATCCAAGTCAATATGGGGCCACTGACTCCACGTGCCGCTAGCGTGTGCTGTAATTTTTTGTGTGGTACAGTATCGAAGGCTTTTTGATAGTCTAGGTAAATTGTGTCCACATTGTTGTTTCTGTCAAAGGACTCTGTCCAGCTTTCTAGAGTTTCTAGCAGGGCGGTCAAACAGCTTCGCCCCTGGATGAATCCATGCTAAAAGGTTGTTAGTCTCAAGGTGTTGTACAAGTTTGTCCTTCATGGCTGATTATAATATCTTGCATAATACACATGTAAGAGAAATTGGACGATAGTTTTATGCAAGCCTTAGATAGATTTGTTATTGATGTAGTTTTGTCTATTACGTCTGGCTGGAAACTGCGGCATGTCATCATTTTCATCTCTTACAAAAACTGATTTGAAAAATTTATTTAGGAGATCTGCCTTTTCAGTGTCATTTGTAGTGACAGTTTCATATTCTTTCTGTAGGTTTGGGATTTCGATCTTGATGTTCTGACAATCCCAAATATAGTTATAGCACCTTTTTGGTTTGATTATGTCCTTCTCTGAAATGTGTTCAATATGTTGTTTTAAAAACATTTCTAGGTTTTTTCGAGAAATCTAAATGCCATGTTATTTGTATTGCTTGTAGAGAAACAGTTGATAAAGTAATTTTCTCGCATATTAAAATCTCCCATTATTAATAGGTGTGTGGCCGTGTAATGTCTTATCTTATACAGGAGGTCAAGAACGTCGGCGTGGTTAGTTTCTTGACTACTTGCTGATCTATAGCAATTTCCAATGAACAATCTTTCCTCTTTATTTAGCTTAATTTCGCACCATACTGAGTCACTAAATTCTGAATTTGGCAGATCATCTCTGGGCGAGGCATTTAGTGATTCATGGATTAGCAGCAAGACTCCCCTTCTCTTGGCATTGACCCAGTTTTCTCTAAATAAGTCATATCCTTGTAATTTCACCGCTGCATCAGATACATCTTCCCTTCCCCAAGACTTGAAGATTGCTATGATTTTTGGGTTTAAATTACACATGCTTGCAGAAAATTCATTAATTTTATTTACAATACGTTGTGCATTGGCAAAATAGCAGAGTATGTTGCGAGATAAAATTAGTGGTGGTATGCATTTGCCTTTTGTTTTACGTGGAGTTTCTGGAGGTTGTTGATTTTTGAATTTACTATTTTGCCAAGTCGGATTGATTTCTGAGTGTCCTGCATGTTGTTCGAGTGGTTGGATGGGCTGTGAAGAAATTCTCGCTTGATTCTATTTCTTTTCAGGTTCATAAATTTCTTGATTTTGTAGCAGTGTGATCTGCTCAGTACTGGGTAGATAGGATTGCATTTTTGGAGCAGGTTTATCATAAATGTTTGTCAGGGTGCTGAGCCAGTTGTATAGAGGGATTTCTGTGAATTGAGAAAAGTGATTGGCTGTTAAAACCCATGTTGCCATGCATCATGCCAAACCGAAAATCCTCAACTTGCAACAAATCTAATATTACATTGAATTGATATATCAAGTCATTTTCGACTTGGTCACGGTGACTTGGGTGTGACAATAAGGAAGAAACCATTATTTTGGTAGCTTGTGAGATCTTTCTTATTGTTTCAATGAGGTATGTGTAGTCATTTATCATGCTTCCCATTTTCCGCTTCCCAATGTCATTTGATCCAACATCTGTAATCACAATACCATATGTTTTGGCAGAGATAAAAGGCTTGGTGTTCTCTGTGATGTCATTTATCCTAGCACATGCATAGAACCCGGTGTGCGCATTTACATATTCTTAGGACAGATATCGACCACTCATTTTTTCAAGCGTTGAACTCCAAATGATGAGCACTACTCATATTTGATTGTGAAGTTGACTGGTATGCATATTGGCATACCCTCTACCTCTATGGTAAGAGTTTGTACTATAAGGTGTGTTCATTCTCGTGGGCTTGTTAGGGGTCTGGCCAGTTGTAAGTATGGTTTTACTCTGTCTGTGGTTTGCATAGTTTGTTGCAAGTATACTGGCAGTAACTTCATTGTATTTCCTATATGGTTCCGTGTAAGCCAAGCTAGGTGTTGATTATAAGTTGTTTGTTGGCTATTTGTCCCAGTGTTACTCTTTGATGCCATAGTTACTGCTTGTAGTTACACTGAAGTGTGTTTAGTTGAGTTTGTAAGTTTACATAGCTGTCAATTCACCGATTTCCTTTAAGATTGTAGTGAGTATGCTACTATTATTATTATTATTATTATTATTATTATTATTATTATTATTATTATTATTATTAATATTATTATTATTGTTGTTGTTGTTGTTGTCATTATTACACGAGCTGTGCTCGTGTTTGCTATGATGTTGCTCTGTGGTACAAAGGTTTTCAGCAGGTATTATGTTATCAGGTACAGATATACTGCATAATACAGTGGATTGTGATGATCGTGCAGCTCTATTTTTAATATTATCCATATCATCTTTCTGTTGAGTTTCAGGTGGTTGTAAGATTGTTTCAGCATTACTATTAGATGGGGTAGACAAGGCTTGATCAAGGAGGGTGTCTGAGTTAATGTGTGCCAAGTTGGATTCAGTAACACTTGGTTCGACAAGGACAGAACTGAGGTACCTGGTGTATTTGTACTAGATGAGGTAGGCATGATTTGATCATGGGATGTGTCTGATCTAATGCAGGTCAAGTTGGGTGCGGTGATGCTTGATGGAGATGTTGAGGATGGAACAGAGGTTACTGGAGCAAAGTACTCGCTATCAAATGCAGTTCGATGCCATTGTAGGAACTCATTTGCATGCTTAGACGAGGCTACACAATTCTCACAAGTGTATTTTTGCTTCGATGTGGCAAGGAAGGATAACATGTAAGGTGGTAAATCTGTACATGTGTAGTGTATCCATCTCTTGCAGGTGTCACATTTAATCATATATTCTGTATCTGGATAGCCGCATTTACAGTTTGTTTTTGGTCTAGAACCACATGTGGAGTCAACAACTGTTGTGGCACAACTGGAACTGACCGGTGTTAGCCGAATGACATCTGTATCATTTGTCATAGTAACAGTTAGTGAATCTTTTTTTGTGGGTATAGAGATGCTGACCCAATTTCTAGTTGAAAGTAATATACAGTTTTGCAGAAGAGGCATGGCATCATTTTCATGACTTGTGTATGTAGTCACATTGACTGGAGAGGGCTTTTAAGGAGGAAACCTTACATGGGTGCAATCATCGCATAACAAGTCATCACATATGCAGACTCTTACAGAATGGTGTGTTGACCCACAATCGTGGTAGGATATCACGTCTCGCCTGGACATGACTGAACGTGAGTAGGTCCTATCTTTACAACTTTATTTGGGTATTTGAGAATGAAAATATGTCTTGAAGCAGAAACGCTTATTATTATTATTAATTAATTGAGTTATATTAACGTGCAATGAACAGTACAAAAGGGATAGTCCATTACTGGTTAGTATAGGTTCTGGAGTATTAGCTCTCTGTTCCACGGCCACTTGGGAAAAGAATAGACATGGAGGGGGGGGGGGGGGGGGTGAGGGGGGGGGGGAGAATCGAAAGCGCATTTAGAAGGAAAGAGAATTCAGGAAAGAATAATTGGGATTACAAGTGAAATAAATATCTTGTGATTATTCTTAAATATACATACATATTTTTCTGTTTCAGTAACAGATTAAATTGTTTAATATCAACATTATTAGTTTCCTCAGATTGATTTTATTTTATTTTTTGGGGGGAGTGGGTTGGAGTGGGTGGTGTGTGATGTTTTTCGTTTGGTTTTAGGTAGCTCGTTCAGCTTTAAGCAACTCACAATGAGCTGGTGCTCACAGTAGGATGTCATGCACTTGTTTTATACAATTTAGTTACATATGTTTAATAACGAATTAGTAATACATAATTTTAAATGGTATTCTGTAATCGATTGATAAAGTACGCCCAGAGCCTGTTCCGTAGGAAAAGCACTCCAGAGCACTCTGCTAGATTAGCGAGGCAGAAACCTGCCTCTGCTATGGAATGATACGTTTTGTTTGAGCACTCTGCTATATTGCGAAACATGTTTGGAGGTGACTCACGAAAAGCAAAACATGTTCTCACTTTGTGACATAATTGCACACAAAACAATGTCATACATCACAGCGGCATATATTACTATTTGCTAGGAGCTGCTGCTAGAAGTTCATGCACCGACGGAAGATCATATTTCCATAAGACGTGCGATATCCATGAGAACAAGTTTTTATCATCTACAGATTTTAGTGAAAGTTGGTGAAGTGCATGGTGAAATTCCCTCTGCGTTTGGCCACAGATGATGCTACAGAAGAAAACCTCGCTTATGCATCTCAGCTGTTACTGGCAGCACACCGAGTAGGACATAAATAGCTGGAGTTACCATCTTTTATGAGAGACTGTAGTTGACGCAGTAGATCATGTGCAAAATACTCTAGCGGAGTACACTTTCTCAGTACACATCCAGATTTGATTTCCATGCAGAAGGCGAGGTTGGAAATAAGTGATCAAGATTTTCCTGGACACCGCTGGGTTCAAGCCGTTCTTGCCATGTAAACCACCTTAAAAAGCATGTAGGCCACCTTTCTGGATGTGGAGATATTTGCTTCAAGACGCATTTGCATAATATTTTGAACAGATCCCTGGATAACTTCAAGGTGAGTTAGATGATCGACGACTTCAAGTTCATGGGTAATGAAACTGATAGATAATTTCTGCATGTCAGTCTTACAGTCATTGAAGATGATGACATTGGTTTTTGACATTCCCATAGTGTAGCGGTTGACTGCAGCACATGCTGCAATAAGCGATACAACTGTAGCGCAGATCGCTTCGCACCGGGTATGAAACGTCCCAGGCTGAAATGCTCCAAATGCACCCTCATGGTCCTGTGGACCAGCATATGTAGCCCTATAAGATTCCAAATGCAAAAACAAGTGAGTCCGTAAGAACGTGCATTACGCATGTGCGTCATTTGAGATAGTATGCTTATGCAGCATAGACAGCATGGAGTATGGCATCTTTTGTGTATATGATCGCCTGTGTTCTCAAATAGTTATTATGAGGCCCCTCTTCATCACCTTGGGATGAATCTTAACCAGCATTCACCGGGAACCTCGAATCCATTTACAGAATTAAGATCGGACTAGGAATGGCTGAGATATCATTAAATTAAAATCTGGTAAAAACTAAATTATAAATACACTAAGGCCCGTATTACGCATGCTCCATCGTCTGGGTAGGGTGAAGATCATAGGACGCCATGCACACATGTTTCTCGCATGGTCGATCTAATCGAGGTGATAACTTTTGATTGGTCACCATAAAGTATAAAAGGACCCGTATCGCCTACAATTCCTCAGTCGGGATGGGGGAGGTAGTCCAATGCAGTGTTGTTACCACTAAGTTACTCCTATCTCAGTGTACACCAGAAAGTGACCCGAAGTACGCCAAATACCTGAGACCATGATTGAATGCTGTAGCCATTGATACAGTGCCGACTGAGTTTTTTCCCGTCCCTTTGGGGACTAATAAACCAGAAGTATGCTAAGGTTATAAGCCACCCCAAATTACTAGGGGTGCTGTAATGTAACACCTTTAAACCTTTCAAAGGCGCTAATTTTGGACTGCACCAACTGAAATTTACTGTGCATCGAACTGCTCGATCTGATGTCTCACCAGACCTGTCTGAGCCACACCAAAATGTGACTAAGGTAGCATAAGTGCCTAGTGCTACAAACTTTAGGTGCCTAACCCATTTTAACATAGGCTATTCTTCACTATTGGACATTGCTTTCACCACCTCACCTGAGCTTGTGGCAAGGATCGTTTTGTGCCATTGTTGACCTATAACTTTGTCAATACGCCAACACTGTACTAAAGCTGTACTGTACTCCTGCACCTCTTTTGGCATCTAAACCATTCTAGAGTTTCATCGGTGTAAGAGCCGTTCATCTACTACTGCTAATTCTGAACTGTGAAATCTAACTGTTCTCTAAAATTTGTTTGTAATCATCTAATAACGTGTCATGACTAAACAGGCGCCAAACACTGTGTAATAGATAATTATATGCACTGATGTCTAATAGCCACCCTTAAGTTTACTATTATATATTTTGCGCAAATTACAAATAAACGCCCTTAGGTAGAGTGCCATTCTTAGATTGGTCTTTTAGTTTCTAAATTAAGTTAAAGTTTTACAGTAAAACTACGCATTTGCTTTTTAATACTGTGGACTTACAATAGACATCACACCATTTTCTTAACGGCAACACTTTTTCATTAGGGACCGGTTCTCATGCCTGCACCAATAGACATGGGACACGGCCCAACTAGCCTAACCCTAATATAAGCTCAGGTATTTCTAATATGATATATTAGTAGTTAAGGATGGCTGCTCAATGGAAAGTAGACTGTTTAGTGTAAAGTCTCGTTCATGGTTTCACAGCAGCTACATAGTGAACCGTATTTCTATACTTTGCCAACAGTCATAGTGGCCTACAAACCATTTAAACTTCAGTTGTCCCTCTCTAGGTCTCTCCGGCCATCTGGCCAATAATTGTCTTGGTAACTTCCTTCACCGATTTGGTTAAAACGGACCCTTAAAATCGCTGAGGCTTCTCGATGGTTGGAACCGAAATGATGACGTTTCACTCACACCCCCCCCCCCTACATTCACTGGTACACCATGGGATAATCTTTAAACCAAAGTAGGAATTCACGGTGAAAACATAATTATAGTAGCACAGCCCTAGCAATGAACCTTTGGGCATCTAAAACCTAACCATAACGCAGCTAAAAGTGAGTCCCTAAGCTTGCTCTCGGCAAAAGATGCACTTGCAGACTAACTCTATGGTGACTGGAAGGGCCAAGTGGGTGCTCCACGCCTTCAAGGAGGTCGCCATAGTCAGCCCTTTCGTAACTAGATACGGTGCTTATTCAATGCGTTTGTGCTGTCCTGTCTTTGTCTTGTTATTTGTCGTTGTGCTGACACGTAGTTAGAAGTCGCTCATAGGCTTCGGACTCGTCGACCAGACATCACCTATGGGCCATCGGCTTGAGGGGACATAAAACCTTCTGTCTCTGTACTCAATAACTAAAGGTTAGTTTAGTTCCATAAGAAGGCCCACCAAAATAACGCGTCACTGACTAATCCAGTGACAAAGTTAGTGAGTCGACTGCACCAATTTCTGTTGAAATTTGTGCACTGCATCTGCGTAAAATAATGTACATCGCTATAAAAACATATCATTAATACATATATAATTCCTCCTCCGCTATGGCATGGTAGGCATTTTCCAATTTATTGGCCCGCGTGAGGCACTTAAATTATATTAAACTAGTGTACTCTTACACAGTAAGCCACGCAAGGGTTTATTGCTCACTCCGATACCTTTCATATACATAAGGATAGGTTAGGTACCTCTGGCGAGATACAATATAGACGGTGCTGTATCATCACACAATACACTAAGGGTACGACACGTCATAAACCAGCCACAACAAGTCCCTAATACATTTTTTCAAGAAGCCAGCATCGACTCGCTGCACCATCCCTATAAATAGGAACGCATTTATATAAAACTGCCAATAAAGTAGGCCACGGGTGCAATATCACACCGGTTACATGAATAGTTGGGATGAGACGGTGGTGTTTCACATTGGCAGGGGTGCTCGACTGGCTCCACTGGAACGTGATCGTTCCACAGGCTCTAGAGGGCAGTCTATGTACACCCCAGTCACACGAAGTCTCCCTCCAAATTCCCCGAGGCCAGCTAGCCAACCGTGGGACAACCAGGCACCAGTGCTACACAACTGATTAAGAGTCTGGACTATTGTATGTTGCAAGCACTCCAATATCGCCAGCTGTTGTTGGAGCGGTACTGGGATATTGCCAACATGTCCATGGGTCCATGACCAAGCAGCTCTCGGCCATATTCCTCAGGGTTTGCGACACTGTCCCACAGTCACTACTTCAGGGCTCCTCCCCACAAACATCTTGGAGACGCACACATCCAGTCGAGTATTCCCAACATGGCATGTAGCTTCCAGATGTTTAAGTTAAATCACCTGGCCACCCTCAGCAGGGGGTGCATCCATTTCTTCTCTGCCATCGGTCAATAGCAGTCAGTCAGAGTCAGGAGTTGCCATGGTCACAGCAGTGGTGTTTCATCTCTCGAGTGGTGGAAGTGTGTACTTTTCCGTTGCATTTTATCAGTACATGAGTACAATTATAATCGATTCACGCCTGTGTTCATTGTGTTTATATCCCACCGTGCCGAATAATTACTAATCACAACACAAAGTGCTACAATAAACAAGCTAACAATAGCGAGGTAACAGAGAAAACCAGCTAGTTACTCCATCGAATCGCCAAATAATATTTTCTTTCTTTCACTGCAGACCCTGAGTCTGTCGTGAAATGCCAACTATATACTTAGTTGCAGAGTGTTAGGCAATCAGTGCACATAATTCTTTTTAATTCTAGAGTTAGCAATTTCAGGCGGTGTAATAATTTTTCCTTTTTGATTCGGTTGTCATGTCAAATTAAAGAAAATAAAGCAACAGCATTTCAGGTTGTTTGATTTTGAACTGTGTGTTCTGTTGATTACTCTTAAATGTAAATCGTACATTCAGAAAGCAACTATAAACTGCTCCATAGGACGAGTTTACGCCGTTACACTCGTACCTACTCAAAGCTCCTGTCCTATGTATGTGGATTGCCCAGTATCTCCCCAGGTACTAATATTAACGTCTTCGCGTTACTCCGATAATGACCTAAACTCGTCCTACAAAGGGAGGCTATAAGCGGAAGCTGATACATCATGTAATTAATATTTTTTTCTCGGCGACATTTTATCCCAAATTTTGATGAAATAAATAATGTTTATTAAACTATATGCAATATTTAGGCGGTCTCGATTAATCATTTCACCCCCGCCATGATGGATATAATTTATACATTAAGCATAGACGTAGGACGTACGATTTAATCGGAAACCGCGATTTTTTTATTTTATAAAATCAATCGGATGTTTCAAAGCAAAAATCACGCAAGCCTAGGTCTTCGACCTCGCTAACCTGCATTCGTTTTTAGGCAATTCTCTCTAGGGACGCTAGTGTTTTAACTATTTGCTTATGCTGGTAGCATAAACTATATGTTTATCATATGTAAAATTTTCTTTAATGTAAGAAATGGGGATATAAATAAAATATTGGATCGTTGTGTGCGTGTTGGTTTCGTGATTGTAGGTATATATCTATCCGGGGCCCCATCTCCCTTAATATACGGACCAGATTCTATAAAATGCTCAAAAAGCAATTTACAGCTCAGGGTACGGCAAAAAGATTTAGCATGGCGAAACACATGCATACATGCATGCACGCACAGCCACACACATGCCTACAACCCTGGCCAACACTCCCACAAGCAGGCATACTGCGGCCACACTGTAGTCGCATGGGTATGTGTGGCCACATTGTGGCCATCCGTTAACGTGTTTTGCTTAAGTATAGAAAATATAGGAATGCAGTGCACGTAGGAAACACTATACAGCAAAATTTATATATGCAGCATTTTCTCCCGCTACCAACAATTTTTCACTGAGGTCGCTGTCCGTGCTATAACTCTGTTTAGCCCGGCATGCTACCGACTAAACCTTTTCTATTCAGCTCGATAGGATAGGTTCAGAATGATTAGAGACACATTCTTCATTACATACTGTGTAATATACTCTTCTCTTTCGGTTGTGCGATAATTTAGCCCCGCACTCCGGTAAGACTCATAACGCCAAGATTTTGTCTCTCTTCATATTCCTCTTAGCCTTGTGGCTTCTTAATTGTTTGGACGCCCTTATCCGCACCATGGGCTGATCCGACTCTAGGAAACTATTGGGGTTTCTGAGCGGTGATGGCTACGGTGCGATATCACATACACATTCCCGTGTATCTTCGGATACTGAGTAGATAGTACTTTAAGCCAATGTAGGAAAGCACTGCGAAAACATACGTATTAATTATTATTATATTTACTGACAGTCCTCCCACACCGCAGTGCAAAACTGGCAACTTGTGTATAAACCTAACGTCAGGTTAAACGGTTAGTTTCATAAGACCCGGTGACGGGCGAGATACGTATGCTCACCGAATTCTGTTTAAATGTCTGGGCATGATATTTAGATCTGCCACGCCATTACGGGAAGGACATTCATGGTGTGCATCCGTCTCTCTTACCCCCCCCCCCCCCACCATAACGATAGGAGATATGGCCTAACAATGCTTCCGTGAAATGTAAATCATGTCTTGTAATGTTTCATGTGATTGCGGCGCGGAATGTCCGGATTCTCACCCAGTTCGGAGATCCCACTAAGTAACATGTGTGAGCGCTGTCTGCAGTATTGATGTCCTCGGGCATCTGTTCTCCATGACAGCCGTGTCTAATAGCTAGGTAGTTATCGGCCAGTTGCGGCCTGAACTAATTCTTGTTCTGAAAACAACTAAACAAGTGATTAAGCAGAGCAGAAGGCCCGCAGAAATAAAGTGGCAACTTCTAACTCAGCATATTAGGAATCACATAAGACGGTGACGAAGGAATCCATCTGGAATCTTCCGTCCCATCTTCACGTAAAACAGTACGCACCCCAATAGTCATAATCTCACTAGGTATGGTCTTTTCTTACTACCAAATTTTTCTTTGGAATATTAGAGTGGGTCCATTTTTTGGCCTGCTACTCTTCTCCCGCTTTAAGCCGTGGCAGCACCTTCCCGAGACGGAGGCCCACGCGAGGCACTTGCCTCTCGCAAGGATTCAGCGATGACGGTCCACGCCAGGATAATACTCCTCACTGAAGCTAGCACTAGGAGTAGTGCCCGCGTGAGGCACATCACTTTTCGTCCGAGATAATCTTCTTTCTTTCAGCTTAGAGGTATAATAACTTAAATTAAGTTAAATGGCTATGTCTCGTGTCTCAGGGATACCTCTGCGGACCTACGAGTCCATGTGGTACCTCCGGGAGCCCCATGTTTAAAAGTTCATCTACCTGCCTCTATGTCTTGTATTTTCGTATGCTCTTATTGTAGTTTATCTAGCATATTTTAGGTAAACACATTGTATAGACTTATATTTTTAGGCCACCAAATCAAATCTTGTAAGTCCATAGATCACGAAATTGCTATGGTCAGGCATACTGGTGACACAAACTCTTGGGATGAGACTGTTGTGTTTAATGTTCGCGGCATTGGTCGCATGGCCCCACTGGAACGATTGAGTTCCACCGGCCTTGGGAGCCGGTTTTTGTTTCCCGCAGGGCAGTCTCGTTCAGGGTCTGTCACCCCGAGACCGGATGCTAACCAGCATCGTCACTCGTCGTGCACTTACGGCGCGACGAGTCGACATGAGACATCAGAACGGCCCGACACCGCCCGGCGAGCTACACTATCATTAATGATTATTATGATAATCATCGCCATCACTATAATTAACATTGACTAGACCTTTCATTGATTCATGAAATGAAATGAAATAAAGCATAAAGTAAGATTCAGAGCTTAAAAAATTTGACGAGATTCTGGCGCCCAACACTGTATGATCCACGCGCGAAATTTGAACAATGATTTATGAGATACTTTTTAAAGGATTTTCACAAAGTGCTAGATAGACCTCAACAAGATGGATAAATCAAGATTCCTGCGAGAAGTGCTGAAGCCCATCACCATAGGATCCTTTCATTAATGTTTTGTTGAAGATGGGACATTACTTGAGGATGAATGGTGTTTCAATGAATTTCAAGAAATTTTTTATAAATCAGATACAGGATGGGCACCAGAGAAATCCCTATTATCATCAACGTCGTCTACATCTATCGTCACTATAGTAAGCATTATTAACAATAAAAATAACGGCAACAACTACAACGCATAACAACAGACATCAACATTAGTATTAGTATCATCAGCATCACTATCGTCAAATGTACCATTACCACCGTTACTACTATCATCATTATTCTTAATAACAATAATAATAATAATAATAATAATAATAAAAATAATAATAATAATAATAATAATAATAATAACAACACCAACAACTACAACAGATGTCAGTACGAATATTAATATTATCATCATCACTATCATCAATATTATAGTTAGCATCACTTTTATTACTTTTTTTCCTACTTTCATGACTACATGTATTAGGATAAAATGTATATTGTTACTATTACTTTTTCTAAAAAATGTACATCAATACAGTGCAACTCAGAGATAAGCAAACACATCCCCAAAACAAGGTAAAACATCTCACTGAAATTTTTAAACTGTGTTGTTGAGTATTCCCGACACAATTCGATTGGAAGATAGAGTTGCCTTAAAGGCAGCATGTAGCACGGATCGACGGGTCGGGTACCGGCCGTACCAGCCAAGCTGGGTACGGGCCGCCCGTCCTGGATTCGTTCCTATAAGTGCGACCCCCTTGGGTAGAGCGATAAGCGTGTATAAGCCTATACGAGAGGAATTTCGTCGTAAAAACGACTAAGTATGTTAAAACGCGTAGCACGCATGGGCTCTAGTTGCTGTTTTGACAGAGCGCATGTGGCCCGTCCAGGAGCGGGTGGCGCTTTTAGTGTGCCGAGTGGGCACGTTTTAATTCTTTATAATTGTTTGTTTCCGTCGAATCTGGGGTGCGTCAGGACCAGCTTTCGACGGGCTTTTTAAATCTACAAACCGTTTTAAAATCGGTTCAGAAATGGCTGAGTTATCGCCGTTTTCCCCCTTCAAATTATGCTCAAAATATTCCCATGACGTCGTAATCGCGTATATATACTACTAATCACTACGTCATTTTCACATCTATGTCTATCACGATATTTAGATAATTGTGTACACGGCACAGGATTACAGCGTGCTGATTGGCTGGTTAAACAAATTCTGATTGGTTTAGGCGGCCAGTTATGACGTCACCATGAGTATAAAAGGGGGATGATTTCAGAAGATCGAGAGCATCGTCGATATAAAGCATCACTTCTGTCTCTGCCGTCTTCATCTCCGCTCGTGCCGAAGCAGTTCTCGACGCACTGCACCTAAGTTTTGTAAGCTCCCGGATGGCCATCCAAGGGCAATATTAGAACTAATATACTGTTCCTGAGTTAATTACTAACTGTATAGGGACTATATTATTGCGGTGGTCCTTTGCGGCTCAACTATGTAATTCTAAGTGACGTAGAGTGGCGATGTTCCTTAGTGGATAACTCACCGGATCTGCCAGCCATGCCGAAAAGTGGATCTTCAACCACCACACTGCATGTCGCGTGTGTCATGATTTATGTTTCTACCACAGCCAAGTAAACTTTGCCCGGTGTGCCTCTAGAGCTATTTGGCGCACCCTGCACCGTTAATCTTTAATATGTACAAGCATAATTACAATTATATTAATAACCCTTCCTGTTAATGGGTTTAGTCTTGGCTTACTTTACTTACCGTCATCGGACGGGAACTTTCATTACTACCGTATTATGGTATAGAACTTACTAGTTATTCAGTAGACATTACTTATACTGTGTTTTACTGTCCTGAGTGTGTACCGCTTCCATTCTGGACCAGCATATAGGAACCCTGTCTTGCAGGAAATCTACATGCAGAGACATATCCAGCTTTCAGACAACGTGTGAACTCACGTCACACGTATAGTGACGTCTCAATTTCAGTAACAATAGTAGCCCATCATATAAGAATGGCAAGTGGCTATTTAAGTAAGTTATAGATGATATCTTTAATTACATCTTTAATTATTATAATTTATTACCGTATAAAGGTACTGATGACTAATAGGTACCGTACCAGTCTTCGGACCGCTTCTTATAATTTCTTATTATTACTGTTTATGGTTATCCTTGTTTACTGTAAGGTGCTTTATCTAACCGCACCGTATTAGGTCTATCAACCTGTATTACCACTGTTTTAATCTAATCATATACTGTTACCGTTTTGTACTTGGTTAGTTAGGTATATGGCCAGTGGCCATTTTGTTGATATGTTTTGCTTATTTGTAGAAAACCTAGGACTGCAGTGCATTAGGAGATACTATACAGCAACATTTATATATGCATCACTTTCTCCCGCCACCAACAATTTTACACTGAGGTCGCTGTCCGTGCTATAACTCTGTTTAGCCCGGCATGCTACCAACTAAACCTGACTATTTAGTTCGATAGGATAGGTTTAATGTGATTAAGAGACAATTTCTTCGCTAGGAGACACATAGTGTATGCCTCTTTTCCGGTCGTTGTGGTAATCTATCCCCACACCATGGCAAGGTTGTGTTAAATTGGCCAAAATACCTATAAGGCCTCAAGTTATTGTCTCTTTTCATGTTCCACAAAGCCTGATGGCTTCTTAATTGTTTGGATATCCCTACCTGCACCGTGGGCTGATCCGACTCTGGGAAACTATCGGAGGTTTCCAAGCGGTGATGGCCAAGTTACGGTACATACACCCCCCCCCCCCTGTATCTTAGGATATTTAGTCGTTAGTTATCCTTGCTAATGAAGGAAGCACTGCGAACATATTAAAATTATTATTTTATATCTCTTTTAGAATATTGCCCCCGCACTGCAGTGCATATTGGGCAACTTGAGCTTAAACCTAATGACAGGTCAATACTTAGCTCATAGGACTTGTTGACGGACGAGATGCGCATCTCCCCCCAACTCATTAAAATGTCTGGGAAAGATGTTGGAATCTGCCACACCCTCACGGGAAGGACATTTGTGGTGGATATTCGTCTCTCTATCCCCACCGTAACGATAGGTCAGTTATAAAGATCTGCTTGTGAGAATATCACAGCACATTGGTTGAATAAAGAATGGCCCCTTTTGGCCAACACTGTTCCTCCGCTTCAGCAGTGGGGACATTTTCCTGTAACGGAGGCCCGCGTGAGGCACACACCTCTCACAATGATATCCAGTGACGGCAGCCTACGCGATGTTACTACTTCTCACCACAATTTTTATAGCATTTGGGAGTAAAGCCCGCGTGAGGCACCATGCCTTTCGCCACGCTAGGAGTTTCGTCTCCTCATCTTCTTGAGCGTAGAGGTATTATAACTTATATAAAGTTAATTAGTGATCTCGTATGCTGGAGCCTCCTTTGCGGGGGTACCACTGCGGACTCAAGGGTCTGTGCGGTACCTCCGGTGTCTCCACGTGTAATGGTTCATAAGCTGTCTCTATGTTATGTATTATTCAAAAGCTCATTGTTATCTAGCGAACAATACTGTTTGTATAGGTTATATTTTCTTAGTTATTATTTTTAGACTTATCACAAATCCTTGTAAGTCCATGGTTTCAAAATTGCTATGGACAGGCATATTAATGACACCAATTCGTAGGCTGACACCATTCAATTTAATGTTAGCGTCAATGGTCGCATGGCCCTACCAGAACAATTGAGTTCCACTGGCCTTAGGAGCCGGTCTTTGCTGACCGCAGGACTGCATCGCATGGGATCCGATACCCCGAGACCGGGAGCTAACCAGCCATCTTGTTCATCATGCATATGTGGCACGGTGACTCGTCATCACACACAGGAATGGCCAGATGTAACCCCGTGAGCTACAAGTGGCGCCTGATGTGGGTGTCGAAGAACATCACGAAGCGAACTTACTCCCACACCCTTCAGCGAACTCAGCTCTATTTCTACATTTAGTAACGACTCCCTCGATCAAGAGGTGGCGTCATACAATGAATACAATGCTCGCGTGCTCACTGACTATGTAAGAAATTCCAGCAGTGCGGAATCACCAGCACCGCATCTACAACAGTTCTTGCCTATCAGTGAGGGGACATTCCGCGATGCCTCACCAGTGGGAACTGAATTCCGTACTAATTCAGACGTCCATGATAGGCCAACACCATCAGGGCCGGATCGTAGATAATCTTGACCAAGACACATATATGGGCAAACCTATTATCCTTCACAAAGTTACCATTCACCCATGTCATCAGTAGGTGATATGTGGCAGGGTGACTTCCATATTGTACAATATCCTATGTCTTCCCCGATAAATATACCACCTTATTTTCAGGGAACGCCATGACATCAAAGAGCGGAATCAGCACCTCTGTTCCATCGTTACATCAGTCATGCCACACACCATACCCGTCATCTTACAGCACCACCACCATATGAGGAATGTCTGCAACAACCCGAAGAATGCCCGCATCATCTATACAACACACCGCCTCCCATCCATAGACCAACACCGGTCTATGGATCCGCATCAGAGCAGATGTCAGCAAACTCACACCTGCAAATAAACCATCACCATTCTCAGGATAGGCATCCTCATCATCATCAGCAACGCCGATGGGAAACACCCACAGCAACACCACCACCTATACATCAACCCGCACCTGCATTCTCCTCAGTCTCCCAACTACCATCATCACCCGGTTTTGCATCATATGGTTCTTCACGTAGGCCTGTCTGAGTCATTCCCCCAACACCCCCCCCCCATGAATTTAGCGGGGAGAATGACTGGGCCAACTACAAAGTTCAGTTTGAAATAATTAGTTGGACGAACAGTTGGACTGATCGACAAATGGGAGAATATCTTGCCACGAAACTTTCGGGAAAAGCACACCAAGTTCTTGCGGATCTTGGGACCGACTACACACCTACATACACACAACTAGAAAGAACATTGTTGGAATGGTTCGGCGACACCGCCCTAGGGGAGACCAGACATCTTCAGCTGAAAATCTCAGACGATGCACAGGAGAGACATGACCGGAGTTAGCAAGCCGCATCCGGAGACTTGTCACCAATGCTTATACCAGCACCAACATTGAAGGCGTTACCATCTGCATTTAGACACGGTAAGCGGTGAACCAGCTCTCAAGGAGAAACTATTTCTCGCTGACCATGGTAGCTTATCACAATTAACGGCTACCGCGATATGAATCGAAAGCTTCTTGGAGCGGGAAAAATCCAATCGTCGTCAACTGCACCCCATCAATGAATTGAACGATACTAACCTCGCCACATCAGCTGACAACCGCACCACACCTACCATGACATCAGCTACAGGTACAATCACGCAGGAAGAACAACAGCAAACACAACACTCCAATCAGAATCATGCGCCTAGAGGAAGGGGGCGTGGCTACAGAGGAGGCCACAACACAGCCCCGGGATGTGGTAACCAGCAAAACAATAATAATCGTACCAACATGCATGAAAGAATAGATGAGATCAACAAGCAAATCTCCGCACACACCAATCTCGCCATGGCACTCAGCACCAACCTAGCCACCACACACATTAGGACTGCGAGCATAACTAACACCGCACCGCCACCGAACACATGTTTTGGATGTGGTCAGCCGGGCAACTTGAGGGAACAGTGCCCTAACCTCCATCTAACACACCAACCGCTGACCGCAGAACACCACAGCATGATCAGCTGTCAAACTCCAAAGGGCACCGATTGAAGAGTCACCTCAGTGCCCGTTCTTACAACCCGGCAACAATGGCCTCCATACAACACTGTCCGGTGGCCAATCATTATCATTATCACGCACACCAATATGCACGGCTTCATATATGTCGGTGCCTACGATGCCTCCCACATCAGCTGCACCACCATCCCCCTCTTGCGGACAAAGTGACCCTGCAATGTCTGCACATAACAAACCTTCTTTCCTATGTAAAACGGCAGGGGTAGGTTGTAGCACCTCAACTGACACAACGTTTCTGCAAGCACCATGTCCCGCCACCAAGACACTGGACTCTTGCTGTCCCTTGGTGGTATGCAATACACCGCTCCACACCGCATCATGTCCCGCATCTACAGTCAGCAGCAGTATGGGAGAAACTATCCACTCTGCATTATGGATTCGTAAATGACGACGCTGCCACCGATATGAGCGAATTCCTCGACGTCACTGCTTCTTCTGTGCATCCACCAAACATATAATGATGTGCTGTAAGAAGTGGCTCGCCCAGGTAGCGCTAATCCGTGATCGCGAAAATCACATCCACACTGCAGTCTATACAAACACTGCACATACAGCAACAGCAAAATCTCCATCACCAAAGCACTCGCAGAAGCAGCGACAACGTACTGGCCCTTTCCCTCACTCAGCCATCAGCAATGTTAAGGGAAGACATCCAAAAACAAGCCGACTACATACAGAATGATTCAGCTCTGTAACCACTTTCGCAGACGGCATCATTGGAGACACTCCCACAGGTGCACCGAAAAGGTATCTACAAGTGTGCATTTCTGTTTAGCGGTATTTCCACCAGTGCCACCATTGACACTGGGGCTTCCATCACTGTTTTCAGCAAGCACTTGTATGAGAGCATCCCACCTCATAAAAAGCCTCCCCTTAGACCTACAAACATCTTCTTACAAATGGCTACGGGAGCCGATGTGCCCATGGCTGGAGTAGTTAATCTTGTCATACAAATAGAGGAGATGCAATTCATACAGCGAGTTGTCATCTCCGCTATACAAAATGCTTCCCTTCTTGGCTCTGACTTTCTCAGTGCCACTGAAGCCATAATACACTGCAAACAACAAGAACTCGACATACACGGCCAATGAATACCTCTTGGACCGGAGTCGTCATTGTACGACAAGAGTGCTCTAATATTTTCAAGTACAGCCACCATTGAGCGGGACAAGAACAAATCTTATGGGCCACTGCACCACAGTTAGGAGACAACACACACATCACCATGCTGGAACCTGACCCCGACTACATGATCGCTTCACAATGCGCAAGTCCACGTATGATCGTGGACACACCAATAAAGAACACATTCCTTTCAGAGTGTTCAATGGCACAGCGGACCCTATAACTCTTGAACCAGGAGTCCGTTGTGGCCATTTGGTGGATGTGATTTCTTTGGAAACACCTACACTCACCACCGCACCTACAGAAACCACTGATGATCTGCCAGAACATCTATTTGATTTATACTTACGAGCCACAGTAGGATTACAGCAATCTCAAAAACTATATGTACGTACATTACTTTATAAGTATTGCGATAGTTTTTCATCAGGAGACATGGATTTCGGAGAAACTCATCTTGTGCAACACTCTATTGCCACGGGAAATAATCGCCCAGCACGACAACTGGTATGACGTCTTCCCATCCATAAGGAGCTGGAAGCTCAGCAACAAGTAAATGACATGCTGCGGACCGGTATTATTGAACCATCAGCATCCCCATGGGCCAGCCCCATAGTACTAGCCAGCAAGAAGGATGGAACCTTGCGGTTTTGCATTGACTACCACTGCCTTAATGATCTTAGCGTTAAAGACGCATATCCTTTACTGATAGATCAGGCATTGGATTCCTTGTCCGGAGCCAAGTGGTTTTGTACCCTTGATTTAGCTAGTGGCCATTGGCAAGTGGCAATGGATGAAGCTGACATGGAAAAGACTACATTCGTATGCAGGCATGGTCTTTTTCAATTCCACAAGATGCGCTACGGCTTGTGCAATGTTCTTGGAACTTTTGAGTGTCTCATTGAGCAGATATTAACCACCCTGCAATGGGAAATCTGTCTGTGTTACATCGACGACGTAATCGTCTTTGGACCCACGTTTGAGCAAATGGCTAATTTAAAGCTCAAACCCAGGAAATGTCATCTCTTCAGACAGAGCGTTGAGTTCCTGGGACACATCATATCCGGTGATGGAGTGGCTACTCAGCCATAAAAAACAAAGGCAGTAGCAGAGTGGCCAATGCCCTCTTCGATCACAGAAACTCAGCGTTTTCTCAGCCTTCGCCGATACGACCATTCGAGTGGATGAGTGAGTGTGAAGGTAGCTTCAGGGCATTGAAGGAACTCTTGACGACCGCCCCGATTCTTGCTCATCCTAATCGAAACCTCGATTTCATCTTGGACACTGATGCATCAGCTTACGCTATTGGCACGGCTCTATCTCAGGTCACAGAGGATGTAACGGAGCAGGTATTGGGTTATGGTTCACGTACATTAAATAAAACAGAAAAAGATATGCAACCATGAAGCGAGAACTACTTGCGGCAGTACATTTCGTCAAGTATTATAAACACAGTCACCCATTTACTCTCCGTACAGACCATGCCTCACTACGCTGGCTCAGAAACCTTAAAAGGGGGCCAGGTAGCGAGATGGCAGGAATCCCTGCAGGCCTATAACTTTAACGTTGTTCGCCATCCCGGCAAATTGCATGATAATGCCGATGCCCTCAGCAGAATCGGGCAAGGAGATGAACACGAAGAGGCCGCAACCGTGACACAGCCATCTCCGGAGTTCCCCGAATTGTGGTGCGCAGAGTGGAATCCGGAGAAAGTTGCACATGAACAAGCAACAGATATGCAAACACGTCATATATACGCATGGATCCAGGAGGGGGTATGCCCTCCCAAGGAATCTGTAACACCACTATCACCAATGGTCAAATATTACTACCAGCGGTTCGAAGAATGTCATATCAACAACAATGTTCTTTACATCAATAACCGTCTGGTGATCCCGGAAAGTTATCGGAATAACATATTACAAAAACTACATGATAACGCCGGGCATCTAGCCATGAAAAGAATGGTGACATGAATCAAACAGAGATTCCACTGGATCGGGATTCGTGATAGTGTGAAGGCATGGGTTGCCAAATGTATCCCATGCCAAAAATGCGCTGTTGGCCAGCACCATTACGCACCACTACAAATAAAAATTGTTGGTGCACCGTGGGAGCGAGTGGCTATTGATGTGCTCGGACCCTTGAATACGACGGATGACGGAAATAAGTACATCCTCGTATTACAAGATTATTTCATGAAGTGGGTAGAAGCATTTGCTTTGCCGGACCAAGAGGCATCCACCGTAGCGGAGGTCCTGGCAAGTAATGTGTTCTGCCGTTTCGGTATGCCCTATGAGCTACACTCCAGTCAAGGAAGTAATTTTGAGAGCCAGCTCATATCAGAGCTCTGCAAATTGCTCCCACCACTTCATGCTATACCCCCATTATAGAGTTACCACAAGCGGAAGCTGAGGCTGACCCAAGCCATGCTTCCTGTGGGGTGGAATATGTAATGAATAGCATGGAAGTGAAGAGGCCAGATGAGGCCTTGGCATGTCTAGGACAGCAGAACTGTAGAACTCGGTGTACCCGACCATGCCCCGAAATCGCCGGACCACTCACCAACCAAGTGACACCCATACCCACAGTCGCACCACCGCCCCAGATCCAACTGGCGTCCCTCATCTATACTCCAAGTTCAGACATCCCCGGCCCAGTCCACTTCACACTCCACTCGTCGTCTGTTGACCGTCAATCTTCAGATATGAGAGAGACTGCTGCTACAGAGGAGGTGGCATCCCGCACCGCACCGACCAACAATACCCCCCACTGTGGGCAGGGAAGCAGCCTGTACAGAAGGCTCTCAGCTCGAATTTTCCCGGTGCCTAAAAATTACGACAAGGCACCAACCGTCGTGTAACGGGAGATGACCATATCCCCCTATCCAAGGACCGGCCTCTCCATAGGTCCACCAAGCACACACACACACCCACCCCACACCCCTGGCCCCGTGAGCATTCAGGACATCACGCCGCAGACAGAACGCCAATCACATACAGAACACACTTCCCTTCAGTACTGGATATGTCAATCCATCATTGCGCGCACATCACACACCTACTCAGTTATACTCGGCATAACAGAGACAGCCATCACCAGCAACAACACCGCTTAGCAGCACCTAATGGTTTTAATTAAGCACCGTTAGAGACATAAAATTCCTGCAACACATCCCTCTGCAAAAGATGCGGGAGAAATACTCTCTCCCACAAACCCGACTTCACGCATTAACAACAGACTCGGCATTCACCAGCGTGGAAAACTGGAATACGCCCACCGTGCATAACATTAGCATCATACAGCAGCCCGGATTTCCCTACAAGAATACACTATCATCATCAACACCAGCCAACATTCCTCCCGCACACACTTTCTTATCCAGTTATGGGAGAACTGATCATGCGGTAGAAGGAATACATCGCCGCCATCTACAGTGCTCGCTACGGGGGAAACGTCCATCAGCCCCAGTCCCTCCAGGAAACGTCGTACAGAAACAGCTAACATTACTACACCTCATTCACACGTAATAACAGTCAATATTATTAAGAGAGCAAGACGCCCGCAATGTCGTTAGTCATGAGTAGGATTTTGCTACCGAAAGATTGAATTCGATAATGGGTTGATCAAAGTTACGACAGCATCCTTCTGGTCATCTACGCTCTAAAGTAACTCTGTCCCGCCCACGGGCTCGGCCATTACAGAGCAAAATACCAGCAGGTTCGATAAAGTCGACACCGCACCGCTGCACCCCTCCCGCACCCAGTGGCAATACAAATGTCACATTCTCACCACAGCGCAAGCATCATCCACAGATAACCAGCCATGCATATCAATCAAGATCACCAACATGTCAGAAACACAGACGCATAGGTTGACAGTATTCACAATCTCCATACGACGGTACTGTAATTGTAAAAACTGTGTACACTCATATTTCCGAGCTGTAGTGTAATTATATATTAATATGTCTGGTCTAGGTAGGCATGAGGTTAGTCCTACCCATAGAGGAGGATGCTTGGAAGCCCACCTGCTTGGAAAACACAGCTATCTTGGCGGAATCAGTAACTTTGATTTGCGCAAGAATAGATCAGTTTAAACAACACATCAAATTACATACAGTTTTACTGTCCTATATTTGATTAAGAACACAACTGCTCTACCGTGTTATATATATTTAATGCACGGGCCGGTAAAGCGGAATCAAAAATCTGACAGTATAATTACAAAGAGAATTAAAAAAATTCTCTTACCAACGTTCCAGCCCATAATAGTCCAGTAAAACTACAAATTAACCTAGAACAAATTGCAACAGAATTTATTTCTTTTCTGCGGCATTCATGGGACTGCCAGGTGTCACATATCAAAAGTCCTCCAAAATCCCTCGATGGGAAAGTGGGTAAATTCGCATGTTTAGCTACCGCCATTATCCGAATAATGAAACTTCCCTTACCTGCTTCATTCCGCAAATAAACGAAGTAGAAATGTTGTCTAAGCTCTGAATTTCATGGTCACGGAAGACAGTAAGCAATTGGCAATATTGCCTTGAACCACTTGTACAAATTCTCCAAACCACAGATTAAATATGGTTGTATGCACAGGGCCGGGGTAATTTAAATTTTTTTTATTTAAAGTAAGTTTAATTTTGTTTTTCGCTTTTAAAATTTTATCTAAAATAAATTGCATTTTAATTTTCACTTTTATCTCACAATTTGAATAAATTTCTATACAATTCAATCAGAATATGGACATGGATTTAGATACATGCGTTATTTGTAACCAGAGCCTAGAAAATGGCTCACAAACTGTTAAGCTTCGAGTTAAAGGCTGTGACGGTATTAACAATGCTAGCAGAGCCCGTGAAAGCGATGTCATAGCTGAAGTAGGACAGAGGGTTCATGTAAAATGTCGACGGGAGTTCATTGATCCCAAGCGGATTGCCCGTGACGCAGAGAAAATTGAACAATCTCCGCCACCCATGCGAACACTTCGTTCAGAAAGTCCAACATTCAATTTTAGTGAACATTGTTTGCTATGCGGATACCCTGCAAAAATTCAAGATGGAAAGAAACGTGGCTATGATATTTATCCAGTAAGTACTCATGACTTTCAATGTAGTATCGCCGAGGCCTGTGAGCAGAGAAAAGACGAATGGGGCAAACTTGTAGCTGGGCGGCTTGCCTTCACGCCGGATTTATACGTTGTCAATGCAGTATACCATCAAAGCTGCAGCGTAAATTTTCGAACCATGAAAAATATCCCTCAGCTGCACTCATCTTGCTCATCCCAAAAGACACAAGACTTGGACAGAGTAAGAGCATTTAGTGCGACAATGGCATTTCCTGAAAATAATGATGATGAGCAGCTGACCCTGCACGACCTCGTTAATAAAATGCAAGAGTATCTCGATGATAAAGAGAATAAAGCATACAGTACAAAATACATGCAGGATAAAATAAAAGATAATTATGGCGATGAAATATTTATTAGCACTGTGAATGGCAAGCCAAACATTGTTACCTTTCGTTCTAAAGCATCTACTATTTTGACTGACTTCTATAAGGAACAGAAGAGAAAGGATTCCAAATCAGAGAGCATGCTAATCATCCAGACAGCTGCCAAACTGCTTAGACACGATATTAAGTTAATTGATTCATGCACATCATCTGAAAGCTATCCATCAAGGGAGCAAATGAGCGACCCAGTAAAGGCATTGAATTATTTACCAGAGACACTGCAGGAATTATTGCGGATTTTGTTTACTGGAAAAGACACAGAAATGAAACAGGCATCAGTTGGACAGGCTATTATGCAAGGAACTCGTCCTAGAGTTATTTTGGCACCGTTGCAGTTCGGGCTGTCATGTAAGATGCACCATAAATTTGGATCTAGATTTATTGTTGACACCTTGTACAAGCACGGATTTGGATGTCCATACACGGAGATACAGAGGTTTGAGCGCAGTGCATCACTTCATGGTGGAGATCTACCACAGCCATTATCAGGCGAGTTCATTCAGTTTGTTGCCGACAATGTGGATCACAATATTTGCACAATAGATGGGCATAATACATTTCATGGAATGGGAATCATTGCATCTGTTACACCAGGAAACCTTTCGTGCAAACTTATTCCAAGGATAAATGTAACATCTGAAGATATCAAGCAAGTTGGCAAGATCTGTATCAGGAACTTTGAGTCTCAGCATACCAGGAACTTCCCATTGACCTTTAAGGAGTTAACTGCGATGGAACAAACAGACCCAACAGCTGACATTGACATCCTCTGGGATTTCTCTTTGTTTCTGCATTCAAGGAGACAGTCATGGTCTGGCATGATGCAAACTGTTCACTAAGGAGTTTATCCAGGTAAATCGTCTGTTATTTTCCTTCCGATGATAGATCTAGAGCCAAGTAACATGACCTGCATCTTTTCCACTTTGACTTATGTTTGTGAACAGGCAAACCGATACCATGTTGCACCCGTGATTACATTTGATCAGCCCTTATTTTGGAAAGCTATGACTATCATAGAGATTGAGCCGAGCTGGAGTCCATTAAAGCAAATTATTCTAAGACTCGGAGGTCTTCATATGGAGATGAGCTTCCTTGGCTGCATTGGTCACTTAATGGCAGGATGCGGTCTTGCACCTATTCTAGAGGTAGTCTACGCTGAGAATGCTGTCAAACACATTCTTAGTGGAAAGGCAATTTCTCGAGCAGTTCGAGGACACCTCATGGTTTTTGCTTCTCTCAGTACAATCTTGATTGCAAATGCATACAACCTACCACTACCTACAATTGCAGATGCTGAAGTTGACACAGTAGAATATTCCGCTGCAATGCATTCAAAAGAATTGTTTGACAATGATGATAATGTTGCAGGACATGAAACGATTGAAAGTTCCCTAAATAAAAGTATGGTTAAAGTTGGAGAGCTCTATGATGACATTATCAAAAATCCGTATGTAGCTACAAGATTGTCCTCGGAAAATGCATTACATGATGTCAAGGACAAACTAGACTCAGAGAAGGTGGTCATGAAAGATAATAGGACTGCACGATTCTGGCTTTTGTATATGGAGTTGGTTGACATTCTGCGCAAATTCATTAAGGCAGAACGAACTGGTGATTGGAACATGCACCTTCAGACCGTTCGTGAGATGCATCCATATTTTGCAGCCGCTGGGCATAATCTGTACGCCAAGTCTGCATATGTATATTTACAAAAGATGTTAGAAATACCTGAAAGTCATCCAGATATACACACCAGCTTCCTCAATGGTCATCATGTCATTCATCGAAGTGATAGGTATTGGGCAGGGTTATCTACTGATCTAGTTATTGAGCAGGTCCTTATGAGAAGTGTAAAGTCAAGTGGTGGTCTAACACGAGGTCGTGGAATGACAGAACTTCAGCGTCTTGTTTGGTTGTTGTCTATGCCCGCATGTGCAGATGTGTGTAATGCAATGCAAGAGCTCTCTGGGGTAAACTGTGATTCAAGTGAACAACACAAAGATTCCACACAATCTCGAATAAAGCGTGATATGGATGATACTTACAAAATTCTCAAAATCCTTAGTGAACTGAATCCATTTGGACCAGACCCTTCTCTTCGAGGACTTGTTAGTGGATTGTCTGCACATGAATCAGTCAATGTTGACGATGCTAAAGATATTGGAGAATCAATTATTAATTCGATGTGTGGCCAATGTGTATCAAGCATTTCGTTCCAGAGAAAGAGACAAGCTATTACCTTAGCATCCAAAACATCTCTCAAGATTGATGATGAATGTGTACAAATTGATCCACAACTCCTATTTCAAAGACTCAGTTTAATTGCTACAAATGGATCAAAAGGGAATCCATCATCTTATTTTGAGTATGAGTTGTGCACTCATCCGCCCGCACTCTTTGATAATTCATCTCTTCCATGGGAAGCAAATAAGCCGGCACTTGCTGATGCATTGTGGAAATTAATTCAAAATGAAGATGCAGTCCTTCCAGATTCTGTCCACTATGTGCTTGATGGAGGAGCTCTATTACACCGTGTTCCATGGCAGCGTGGAGAGACATTTGCAAATGTTTGTCAAAGATATGTAAAATATTGCATAAGCAAATATGGAAAGGCTACAGTAGTTTTTGATGGTTATGACCAAGGCCCAGACATAAAAGATGTAACACATAAGAGGCGAACTCGTGGATCAGGCGCAACTGTTGTACTGACTCCGTAAACAGTTGTAACTCTGAGTAAGCCTGATTTTCTTAGTAACAAGCAGAACAAACATCGGTTCATATCAATCTTAAGTTCATCTCTCGAACAGGCTGGATGCTTAACGATAAAGGCAAGCGGTGATGCTGATGTCTTAATTACGCAAACGGCTATCTTGGCTTCAAAGTCAACAAATACTGCTCTTGTTGGAGACGATACCGACCTACTGGTGTTGCTTCTATACCATACTGATATGAATGGCTGTCAGCTATTTTTCAGACCAGAGCCAAAGCAAAATGCAAAGAAACCCCGACTGTGGAATATCAAAATGGCAAAGGAAAAACTCGGGTTCTGTTTGTGCTCACATCTGTTATTTATCCATGCTATCCTTGGCTGTGACTCAACATCTAGGCTTTATGGAATTGGAAAATCTGCATCCCTTAGCAAAATTCAGTGCTGCAAAGAACTCTCTCAAATTGCTGAAGTGTTTACAATGAGTAATGCGAATAAAGATGACGTGATAAAAGCAGGTGAGAAGGCAATGCTTATTCTATACAATGGCACTTCAATGGATAGTCTAGTTGCTTTGCGGTACAAGCGATTCAGGGAGAAGGTTGCAAAAAGTTCCAAGTATGTTGAAGCACGAGATTTGCCACCAACACCCGCATCCGCAAAGTTTCACAGTCTTCGCGTGTACTACCAAATTCAAGTTTGGAGAGGAGATGCTGGAGATATGGATCCAACAGGATGGGGCTGGAAAGTTCTCAACCACCAAATGCTGCCTGTTAAGACTGACATGCTGGCAGCACCTGACGATTTACTGTATTCATTTAGATGCAGCTGCAAAACTGGCTGTGAATCAAAGAGATGCACCTGTAGAAAACATGGGCTCAGCTGCACATCCGCCTGCGAAGACTGTAAGGGTCTCAGTTGCTCGAATTCAATAACGCTCATTGAGGAAGATGACTTGGATAATTGATGCAAGATGAAATTAGTAGAAACCAGGTAACTATGCCATACTATTTCATCTTAGCTTAGCTTAGAAACACACAATACCTTGACAAAATAAAATATAATATGTATTGTATCAATATCAATGATGGTATTAGGTAAATTCATGCAAGTGGCATAACACAATACATTTAATTTGTGGAGAATATGTCAATCGTATTCATTTATTACTAAAAAAGTCCAAAAATACCCAGTCACACATATATTACATACCGGTTTTAAAGAAATAAAGAAAAATGGATTTTTCAGGTGAAATGGCCCAAATCTGGTAATAATTATGCAAATTTTACCCTTTCCCATATTGGAATTTTGGAAGACTTTTGATATGTTGTACATGATGGCCCCCTATACACTGGGCGAGGTAAAAAAATTATGTTGCAATTTGTTCCGGGTTAAAATATTTTTGGCCTAGATTGACTGGACTATAATCGACACAGGCTGTATAAGAGCTCGCGCTATATAGGGACGCTATTTCAGAAAGACCCATAGTAGAACATATATTTCCATTTCCCGCATCTACAACAAGTATACATCAGCAGCATTGTTCGGCCATTAAGAATAGATGATATCTGAGTTTCCTATCAACCACGTGTTTTAAAGAGCCACGTGACTTTCACTTCTATTTCCAGTAAAATTGGATCAAGTGCTTTAAACAAAAGAGCCGCCCAAATGCGCGACTACCACAGCGTGATGGAGGAGTGGGGAGGGGGGGAGTCATGGCTACTGCTGCTGACGTCACCACGCTCCCCCAAACACCCCATCGCGCGCTCCAGCCTAAAATTAAGAGAGGCAAGTTTATAAGCATCCAATCTGAGAAACCGCCTCACACTAATTAAAAGGTGAGCTTCCACGGGAATAAGTAGTTCCTAGTTTTATGTTGATTGGAAACTTATATTCCTTGCAGAAGGAAGACGAAGTTGATCGGCCATTCTCCTTATAATTAAAAATACTTCCTTTATACGGAAGGAATACTTTATGTGACTACAGGAATTTGTGGCTTAAAACTGTCCATGTAAGGTGTGACCGAACCACTCACAAACTTCCAGGAATGGTCATCTGCCCTCCTGTGACGTCATTAAATAGTATAAAAAGGGGATGCACGCTCTGAAACTTCGTCTTCCCATCCAAGTTCGACACCAGAGAAGATCACAGCATTAGGCTACTTTTGTGTCGCAAACTAAATTCTGCTTCTTATTATTTCTTCTTTATTATTATTATTATTATTATTATTATTATTATTATTATTATTATTATTAATATTATTATTATTATTATTATTACTATTATTATTATTATTATTATTATTATTATTATTATTATTATTATTATTATTATTATTATTATTATTATTATTATTATTATTATTATTATATTAGGCTTGGAAAGTTTATGAAGAGACAGGACTATTAGTTTAGGGTAGGTTATCCACAATACCACTACTATGCGGGGACATTATGTCACTTGAAGAGAATTTGGCGCTCTCAGAATCATCACCAGAGTCAACGTCACCAGTTCTTGTGAAGAAGTTTTCCTGTACCACACTTTTATCAGACAGACAGCAATGTAACCGTGCCTTCACGCGGAATTCCAACCTGACAGTTCACATCAACAGAGACCACCTGCTTCAACGCGCATTCTGTACGGACCGCTTGTACTTATTCACAGCAACACATTACGGTGTGACGCACACGCTTAAACATAAACATCGTGTCTTAGCGGTAACGATAATTCCAGGAGAAGAGAACGAGAATCCAGCAGTATTAGTTACTCGTTTTGAAAACAGACTCCCAATAATAGTGTTACCAATGGACAGAATGGCTAGAACAAAGAACACCACGCGGCGTCATACAGTAGTTACCCGTCACCATTCTATCACCACCGCAACAGTTTCCACTGCACGTCACACGTTCAGCCACCTAGCAGCCATCGTCACGTCACCACCATCAGCGCTTTCCCGTCCAACTTCCAGTGTGAGCAAGATATTCACATCACCCGCATGATCCAATCTGGCAGCACCCGCAGTGCCCAGTCACCAGCCGCACCGCAAGTCACCAGCCTCCGCATCCGCATCAGGACCAGCAGTCCACAGTCAACAACCGCACCGCAAGTCACCAGCCTCTGCCACCGCATATGCATCAGCACCCACAGTACATAGTCAGCTATCGGACCGCAAATCATCAGCCTCCACCACTGCATCTGCATCATCATCAACAGTTGCCATCGGTCACCCAATACCAGTGATCATGTCGCCACCAGACGAAGACTATCTGTGATCGCCATCTCCGGATGATCTAGTTTTAGATGAAAGAGACCAACGGGCACCGTCAGCATCCATCAGCAGCACACCAGTCCTCATCCCGACGTCACTGCAGCACACCAGCCTCCTGCAACCAGCCGTAAGAAAGAGCACCACTCCAGACCGCCTGTATCCAGGAAAGAGGACGATGATAGCCCATACGCAGGAGATTCTTCCAGTTCCACGTGCCACCACTAGCCATCTCCTTAAGGCCGCCAAGATACGGAAGCAGTCTACCTCCGCCACCGCAGCTCCATCTCCTCCGCGAGCAGCCATCCGCATCACCACTCTGGAATCATCATCAGCAGCCACACACGCACCGGCACCACCAGCAAAGATAGCACCAGCACCAGTTCCCGCACCAGCAGCAGCAGCCACCAGCATCCCGACAACACCATCGCCTGCAGTCACTCTTTGTTCAGACATTAATGATAGCGCCACTACCTCCCGTGTACTAGTGTCTAACATTAACTCTCTTAATTCGCCTAATTATAACGAAGGAATATCGGCCGTCCAGGAAAAACCGCCACGTCTCAGCACCACCAGCTGCAGAACTCGGACGCGATGGGGAAATTTCACAGCCAACACGTGCAGACATTTCTGCCATGGGTGTAGCAGAATTTTGGAGTGATGCGAGGAATGGAATACTTCATCATATTATTATATTTTTATTTTTTAGATATTTTTCTTCTTATTATATATGTTCTACTAATTGCAACCCTGTCCCCCGGATGACTACGGTTATCCTACACAGCTGCACAATATTCTTGCCCAGCTCTGTCGCTATCAAAAATGAGCACTGCGGACTCATGCATTGTAAGAACGTCATGTGCGCCGTATAGTACACAATGCACCGCAGTGCAATAATGTCAAAATCCTGTCATGCAGTCTCAGCTATGCTGGGGCTGCCTGATAAACTAGCTTTTTACTTATTATTATACTATTTTTCTTATTATTTTTCTTCCTATCTTAGCATTGGGGGACGGTTATGGAGTCAGTGAGAGCTGCCCGTGCAGACCGGTTATAACGGGCCGCAGTTTACACATTTAATTAATACATGTTGCGTATCCCTTTTCTTACCAGGGATACGCAAGTAATTAATTAAATACCCAAATAAGCGTATGTTACGTGGACATATTTATATATATTATATTATATTATACTTTATATTATATACTTATAATTATGGTATGTTGGAGCTTGGGTGTTCTCTGCGGAAAAAATAATTAACCACACCCAAGGAGATAGCACTGTTGATAGCTTTTGTTTTAGCGATCATTATTTAAAATAGTAACAAAGCACGTACAAAGAAATGAACACAAAAAAAAGAAAACGAAAAGACCTGGAAAAATAATTCCAGGTCAAAAATCAAAACCAAAAGTATGCCTCCCTTGTCCTCTGCGGCACGCCTATGCGCTCTGTCTCTCATAACACTCGTCGATTTCATCACTACTCCTCTCAGGCCATGCGCCTAGCAGAGAAGTCTATAATTCCCGCCTAGCCACAGATGTCAAACTAGGAGGGGGTGGTGTAGCACGGATCAACCGATCGGGTAACGGCCGTACCAGCCAAGCTGGGTATGGGCCACCCGTCCTGGATTCGTTCCTATAAGCGCGCCCCACCACCTCCCCCTTGGGTAGAGCAATAAGCGTGTGCCTATACGAGAGGAATTTCGTCATGAAAAACGACTAAGTTTGTTAAAACGCGTAGCGTGCATACACGCTAGTCGCTGTATTGACAGAGCACGTGTACAAACGTCCGGGAGCGGGTGACGCTTTTAGTGTGCCGAGTGGGCACGTCTTAATTCTTTATAATTGTTTGTTTCCGTCGAATCTGGTGTCGATCAAGTCCAGCTTCCGACGGGCTTTTTAAATCTACAAACCGTTTTAAAATCGGTTCAGAAATGGCTGAGTTATCGCCGTTTTCCCCCTTCAAATTATGCTCAAAATATTCCCATAACGTCGTAATCGCTTATATATATATATATATATATATATATATGTGTGACTCACTACGTCATTTTCACATCTATATCTATCACAATATTTAGATAATTGTGTACACGTCACAGGATTACAGCCCGCTGATTGGCTGGTTCAGCAAATTCTGATTGGTTGAGGCGGCCAGTTATGACGTCACCATGAGTATAAAAGGGGGATGATTTCAGAAGATTGAGAGCATCGTCGGCCGGGGGCCGAACAGTCGGGAGCTGCTTACAGCATGACAGGCTACCCGGACCAACCAAGACAGGTATAAAGCATCACCTCTGTCTCTGCCGTCTTCATCTCCGCTCGTGCCGAAGCAGTTCTCGACGCACCGCACCTAAATTTTGTAAGCTCTGGATGGCCGTCAGATGGCAATTTTAGAACTAATATACTGTTCCTGATTTAATTACTAACTGTATAGGAACTATATT
Organism: Chaetoderma sp. LZ-2023a; assembly: GCA_034401795.1. NCBI lineage: Eukaryota > Metazoa > Mollusca > Caudofoveata > Chaetodermatida > Chaetodermatidae > Chaetoderma > Chaetoderma sp. LZ-2023a. The sequence continues at coordinate 60,171,511 of CM067373.1, forward strand.
ATTGTGGTGGACTTTTGCGGCCCAACTATGTGATTCTACGTGACGTAGAATGGCGATGTTCCTTAGTGGATAACTCACCGGATCTGCCAGCCACACCGAAAGGTGGATCTTCAACCACCACACTGCATGTCGTGTGTGTCCTGATTTATGTTTCGACCACAGCCAAGTAAACTTTGCCCGGTGCGCCTCTAGAGCTATTTGGCGCACCCTGCACCATTAAGCTTTAATATGTACAGGCATAATTACAATTATATTAATAACCCTTCCTGTTAATGGGTTATCTTAGCTTACTTAACATACCGTCATCTGACAGGAACTTTCATCACTACCGTATTATTGTGTAGAACTTACTAGTTATTCAGTAGACATTACTTATACTGTGTTTTACTGTCCTGAGTGTGTACCGCTTCCGTTCTGGACAAGCATATAGGAACCCTGTCTTGCGGGAAATCTACATGCGGAGACGTATCCAGCTTTCAGACAACGTGTCAACTCATGTCACAAGTATAGTGACGTCTCAATTTCAGTAACATAGTAGCCCGTCATATAAGAATGGCTACTGGGTATTCACGTAACAATACATGATATCTTTAATTACATCTTTAATTATTATAATTTATTACCGTATAAAGGTACTGATGACTAATAGATACCGTACCGGTCCTCGGACCGCATCTTATAATTTCTTATTATTACTGTTTATGGTTATCCTTGTTTACTGTAAGGCACTTTAACTAACTGCACCGTATCTTATAATTTCTTATTATTACTGTTTATGGTTATCCTTGTTTACTGTAAGGCACTTTAACTAACTGCACCGTATTAGGTCTATCAACCTGTATTACCACTGTTTTAATCTAATCATATACTGTTACCGTTTTGTACTTGGTTAGTTAGGTATATGGCCAGTGGCCATCTTGTTGATATGTTTTGCTTAGTTGTAGAAAACCTAGGAATGCAGTGCATTAGGAGATACTATACAGCAACATTTATATTTGCATCACTTTCTCCCGCCACCAACAGTTTTACATTGAGGTCACTGTCATTGCTATAACTCTGTTTATCCCGGCATGCTACCGACTAAACGTGACTATTTAGCTAGATAGGATAGGTTTAATGTGATTAGAGACAATTTCTTCGTTAGGAGACACATAGTGTATGCCTCTTTTCCGGTCGTTGTGGTAATCTATCCCCGCACCTCGGCAAGGTTGTGTTAAATTGGCCAAAATACCTATAAGGCCTCATATCTATAAGTTATTGTCTCTTTTCATGTTCCACTAAGCCTGATGGCTTCTTAATTGTTTAGATATCCCTACCCACGCTACTCTGAGAATATAGGTGGAGTTTGTAAATAATAACTACTGAAAACTCCGTGAGATCCTACTGATGTCGCCAATTTATGAGAACGAAAATCGGATGACTGAGCTGAGCAGGGTAAAGTTAACGAAGAGCATCCATACAATCGTTCACGCACGAAGCTTTAAAGCAAGTGCACCTTGCAGAAAAGATAAACAGCAGAAAACAGTCAATTACCAAACAACTACCATGGTATAACTATCACAAGTAACCTAGGCAAAGTTTATTCTAGCATTCTTAACAGCAGGCTACATTGAGACCAATAAGCTAATGCTCGACAACCAAGCTGGCTTCAGAGAATGTCGAAGAACAGCTGACAACCTGTTTATTCTAAAATCTCTAGTTAACAAATACATTACACGCGACCACAAATAGATATATACTGATATGATTTACTTATCCTCTCGGAAAGCCCTGATGGCCTCCAAAACTCCCTTGACATATTGAATAATTATTGTAAGAAATGGCAACTAACAATAAACATAAGCAAGCCCAACTGTATGATACTTAAACGTGGCAAAACAACCATTTCCATAAATTCAAAATTGGTACGGAATAAGTTCGGCAAACAAATGAATATACATACCTTGGGTGCACTATTAATTCATATGGTAATTTCACCAAAGCCAAAGAAAACCTGTATGCAAAAGACAACATTCTCCGGTACACCTCCGCCACCACAATTGTATAATAAACTATTTGACACATTAATAAAACCAATGATACTATACAACTCGGAAATATGGGTAGCCGAACTACAAGGGAAACAATCAAATAATGATTATCACAAGTGTATGGATACAATAGAGACTGAACATTTCGAAAAAGTCCACACAAAATTCTGTAAATTCAATTTGCAAGTAGCAAGGAACACAACTAATATAGCATGTAAGGCTGAACTGGGTAGAAACCCACTGATTATCGACGTAAACACGCTTACATCTAAATACTGGCCCATTTGGAGATGTTACCCACAAATCACACTGTTATTATTGATGCTGTCTTATGTAGCAAAGCTCTAGATATGGTGAAAACTGAAACTTGGCACACATATATCAATACCCTGTTCCTCCAAAACAACATAAAATATACAGACCTTGAAACTAGACATCAACAAAGAAAACAGCTGGGTAAAACAGTAAAAAGTGCACTTGACAATAATTACCTCGAACACTATCGCCAGAAACTCATGTCATCTAAAAAACTACAATATTACAAATAAATTTAAAAACCATACATCATCGCCCCATACCTCACCCAAATAACAAACTCAAACTTTGGAGAGCCCTAACCAAGCTACGTGTATGTGCACACCGACTAGAAATAGAAAGTGGCAGATATAGAAAGATTGGGAGGGAGGACAGGATATTCAGAACATGTCACCTGCAAGTGGAGGATGAACGGCATTTTCTGACCTTATGCCCAACTAACAAAAAACAGAGACCTCCTGTACTGCAAACTGACCTTAGTGTTACCTGCTTTCCATGACCTAACGGATCTAGAGGAGCTATTTTTCATTCTTGACTGCCCACCAAATCTCTCACCACTAGTCGGCCAATTTATCTTCGAAATGACTCAAAAGCGAGAAATCGTCCTCAATACCACACCCACCCACCACCACCCAACATACACCCCACCCTGAGCACAACCAGCTCAAACTAAATTTATCCAGAACTTGTACCAATCAGCCAAAATAGCTACACACGCCCTTCTCTTGGTATTGCACAGTTTCCATATCTGCTCCATTCCTCCACAGCTACCACCAGCTAGTGTTAAGCTGCATGTATATACGTTATTATTCTATTACATCATTTTATATAGTTTTGTTTAAACGCATGATGACATAATTATTTCATGTTTTCCACACATCTATACTGTTCCTGTATTGATGAAATGAAATAAAGTATAAAGTATAAGCGTTAATGTCCGCTCACACATGGGTGTATTTGAGCCACGATAGGTCTATTGGTCACTCACACCTGTGTGTATATGAGCCATGGCACTGTCTTAGAAGTACATCCACGAAGATTTGCGTATCTCCCCTGAAGGGATGCGATAAACAAAAGTAAAACTGAACTAGATTGATCGGTCGATGACACGTCACCGCAAAGACCTACGTTCACCGCTTTGAACATTTGACACACCCCATAGCCCACCCCCGGGGGCTGAGCCAAATGTAAACATCTGGTTGCACTCCGCAATCATATGGTTAACTCACATACCAAATATGGTTGAATTTCGTCCAACAGTGTGCGAGGAGTTGCATTACAATCAATCTCATGACCTTTTGACCCCATCTCACACCTCCTGGGGGCGGGGCCAAATGTAAATGGGCTCATCCACTCCACATTGATATGGACAACTGACATGCTAAATTTGGTTGAATTCCGTCCAACAGTGTCAGAGGAGTTGCATTACAATCAATTGTATGACCTTTTGACCCATCCCTCAACCCTGGGGCGGGGCCAAATGTAGGCCTACATGTGCTCACCCATTCTGCATTGAAATAGATAACTCACATAGCAAACTTGGTTGAATTCTGTCCAATGATCTCAGAGGAAATGTGTTACGATCAATTTCCGCAGGTTAAAATTTGACCTTTTGAGCCCTCTCCCGCCTCGTGGGGGGTGGGGGGGGGGGGTGGGGGTGGTGGTGGAGTCAAATCTAAATGGCCTCTTGCACTCCGCAATCATATGGGCGACTCAGATATCAAATTTGGTTTAATTCCGTCTAACAACTTCAGAGGAGTTGCATTACAATCAATTGTATGACCTTTTGACCAATCCCTCAATCCTGGGGCGGGGCCAAATGTAGGCCTACATGTGCTCACCAATTCTGCATTGAAATAGATAACTCACATACCAAACTTGGTTGAATTCTGTCCAATTGTTTCAGAGAAGAAGCGTTACGATCAATTTCCGCAGGTTAAAATTTGACCTTTTGACCCCTCTCCCGCCCCGTGGGGGTGGGGGTGGTGGTGGCGGAGCCAAATCTAAATGGCCTCTTGCACTCCGCAATCATATGGGCGACTCAGATATCAAATTTGGTTTAATTCCGTCTAAGAACTTCAGAGGAGTTGCATTACAATCAATTTCATGAACTATTGACCCCATCCCTCACCCCCTGGGGGCGGGGCCAAATGTAAATGTGCTCATCCACTCCACATTGATATGGGTAACTGACATACTAAATTTGGTTGAATTCCATCCAACAATGTCAGAGGAGTTGCATTACAATACATTTTTTTACCTTTTGACCCCACCCACCCCTGGGGGCGGGGCCAAATATAAATATGCTCTTGTACTCCACATTGATATGGGTAACCGCCCTACCAAATTTGGTTGAATTCTGTCCAATGGTTTCGGAGAAGATGCGCTACAATCAATTTCCGCAGGCTAAATTTTGACCTTTTGACCCCCTCCCCCACCCCCCTGGGGGCAGATCCAAATCTAAATGACATTGTGCACTCCACAATCATATGGGTAACTCAGATCTCAAATTTGGTTTAGTCCCGTCTAACTATTTCAGAGGAGTTGCGTTACAACTGATTTGACCTTTTGAACCATGCCACGCCCCCTAATCTAAATGTCGTCATGAAAAGCGCATTCCTATGGGTCCCTATTTGGTTTAATTCCACCCAACGGTTTGGGAGGAGTTAACGTGACAGGCAGGCGAAAAATCAATTTGACCTTTTGACCCCTGTCACGCCCCCCTCCCCCCCCCCCCCCCTTGAGGAGCCTAATCTATATTTAGTTTTGCAAAGGGCATTCCTATTATTAACCCACATACCGAATTTGGTTGAATTACATGCAACGATTTGGGGTGATATGCATTATAATCAATTTGACCGTATGGCCCCTGCCACGCCACCCTTGAGGGCGGATCCCAATCTAAATATTGTCTTGCAAATTGCATTCCTATGGGTAACCTACTTACCAAATTTGGTTGAATTCTACCCACCAGTTTGGGAGGAGTTAGCGTGACGGACATAGGGACAATCAATTTGACCTTTTGACCCTGTCACACACCCTTGATGGCGGAGCCTAATTTATATCTCGTCTTGCAAAGCGCATTCCTAGTAGTAACCGACATACGGAATTTGGTTGAATTCCGTGCAACGCTTTGGAGTGAGATGCATTATAATCAATTTGAACCTTTGACCCCTGCACGTCCTCTTGGGGGCAGAGCTTAATCTAAATGTCGTCTGGCAAAGCGCATTCCTATGGGTAACCCACATACCAAATTTGGTTCAATTCCACCCGACAGTTTGGGAGGAGTTAGCGTGACGAACAGACGGATGGACGGACATAAGGACGGAGTCGATTACAATATCCCCGACGTTTTTTTTCAAAACGTGGTGATAACTAATCAAAATTTACGCTGCTGCTAGGCGTGCATGCAATGTATGTTGTGTGAGGAGGGGTTGGAGGGGATTACTTTATTTCTCTTGGAGGTGGGATGGGGGTGGAGGACAGTTTGTAAACAAAAGATTGAAAACAGAAAAGAGGTAGAACACAAATGAAAAGATTAAGAAATGAAACCAGAAACGGAACTACTTAAAGAGAAATAAATATGGATAATGTCATGTGATTAATTAAAGAAGAAACGGAGAAAAAGAAGTATAAAATCTGGTGCTTGCAGAACATAACTGGGCGACTAGCTTGTCATGATTTTTTGTCCAGAAAATAAGTTTTGTGGGTGGTGGGTAGATACAGTATATGGGCGTGGTTGGAGCGTGTATGCCTATCGAAATACGCCTATTATATAACACGAACTGACTGGTCAAAGTGATCGTTAACTTGTGATCTAAACATGAAAGCCCTGTCTAAGTATGAGGTGTGTTACATTGCTTTGTTGTAACAACTCCAGCATAGAGAAATAAAACAACAGTAAACGTGTTTATTTTGTATCTTCATTGCGACAATTTAAGATCACTCGCTATGTGGATGTCTGGAAATTCGGAGGCGTTTTTGAAAAATCCGCATTTTCCGGATAATTCCGGAGAGATGATCGGTCTGACATAAACTATTGGGTTCGTAATTTAGCGTTATAACTTGTTGTTGCTTGAAATACTAAGATGAGTAGTCAAGGCTGTGTGCTGTTGTTCTCCTGTCAAAAATGATGAATGGGTTTTTAATGTGACATTTGACCCTAGTAAAGGGGGAGGCTGCGTTCTGATTGGTTGTTTTTGAATGAGTGGGTGGGGTTTGTAATGAACATACGCTAGGTGTATTCTTGGATCTTTCCAAAGCCTTCGATACAATTGATCATACACTTTTACTGCAAAAGCTTGCATACTATGGAATAAGAGGTACTGCATTGAACTGGATACAGAGTTACCTGTCAAACAGGGAACAGTGTGTACAATTCAATGGGGCTATCTCTGAATACAAAAATATAGTTTGTGGTGTTCCCCAAGGTTCAGTTCTTGGGCCCCTGCTATTTCTCCTATATATGAATGACATACCCAAAGTCTGCAAACATCTCTCACTAATACTTTTTGCAGACGACACAAATGCTTTCTGCAGCCACAAAGATATAGAAATTCTATACAAAAATGTCAATACTGAAATGGCGAAATTAATAGACTGGTTTAAAGTAAACAAATTGTCCTTAAATGTATCGAAAACTAATTATATACGATTCACAAAATCTAAGAAACTAAAAGAAATAGCTCTCCCAAACCTCTATATCGACAACCAGATAATTCAAGAAGCACAATATGCTAAGTTTTTAGGAGTATATCTGGACAAAAATGTAACATGGGAGAAGCATATTGAGATTATTACTACCAGGGTAGCAAAAAGCATTGGCATCATTCGCAGACTGAAACCCTATCTAACACCTAATATTATTAAAAACCTGTACTGCACAATGATACTTCCTCACATCACCTACTGCAATGCTATCTGGACCAATACATCTCAAGCTAGACTAAAAAAACTAAAATCTCTGCAAAAGCAATCTATTAAACTATTTTCACAAACAGCAGGTGGCCAGGATATCTTTAAATCAGAAAAGGTCTTAAAACTTGAGGACACAGGAGGGCTCCAACTATACACAATCTTAAGGGACTTCCACAATGGCAACTTACCCTCATCCTTATCTAACATTTTTATGCTCAATACACAATTGCATCCACACAACACAAGAACAAGAAATAACCTCTATTCAACACACCACCAAACAAAAGCAGCACAACAAAAACCCTCATACAAAGCAATTCAGTTATGGAATAATACAGACACAAGCACATGCACAGACATCATAAAGCTACATTACTTTAAGCAGAATATCAAAAAGAAGATTATAGAAACCTACTAGACTCTGGAAAACACTCACGATCATGGCATGCTATTCTCATACTTGCACCCAGTCACCAGAACAAATAATAATAATAATAATAATAATAATAATAATAATAATAATAATAATAATAATAATAATAATAATAATATTAATAATAATAATTATAAGAATAAGAATATCTGTCATAATGGTAACTACCAAACAACTACCTCTACCATCACAGCCTAAAAAAAAATTAATACTTTTCACTGATAATAAGAATATGTAATATAGAATTATTAACTTAAGCAAGATAAGCACACATCCCTCTGTCATGTCTTACCAAGTAAAAATGTAAATTGTCATACGTCTATTAACTGTTGGACTGCTGGAAGCGGACAATAACTCCAATTGGCAATGACTCTGGATTGGCTGAGTATTTTAGAAAAAATTTGACTGAAAGTTGCGTATGGCTTAGCCACCGAAAACGTTGGGTCAAATTTTTTAGAGGTACTCAGCATACCCTGAGTTAGGCTCCATGGAAAATGTAGACTGCAGAGGCTTGGCAGCGAGACAGTTAACTATATGTATATATAGGACTATAACATGTTAACCTTATGTATTCAGTATTCTCATGTCCTATATTGTTGTTATATGTTATATGTAGGGGTCCACAGCCACATAGGCTCTGCCTTTGGTGGACTACCTGTTGTGAAACTGTAAATGTATATTCTATATCAAAATAAATAATCTTGAACTTGAACTTGAACTTGTTTATCGTTCTAAATGAGCGGGTGTACCTTTTGTTCTAAATGAGCGGCTGTGTGCTATTGTTCTAAATGAGCTGGTGGCCACTGTGCGCTATTGTTCTAAATGTACGGCTACAAGCTATTGTCTGTTGTGTCATATGAGTGTTAATGCATAGATTAATGTGTTTTTAAATAGGTATTGACACGCGTGCCGTGATCGTGTTCTTGCTGATCGTGTTTAACGTATTAATTAGGTGGGCGGCGAACCACACCCCCACCTTTAAAAGATATTTTGAAACTAAGTGGCTTCCTACCGGTCGTTTAATTTTCAAAAAATCAAAGCGAAATACAGCGTTACACGGTAATATATAGGTACACTAAGCAATGTTGTATGTCTAATATTATATAGATAATAATCATGTAGCTATCGTATTTAAGGAGTGGTCTTTAAAGTGGCAGTCATTTAATTATTTCATTTTCAAAAAGATGTTGTGCCGCAATTTTATACAGGCCACTGCACATTTATATATGCGGCAACATGTGTATCTACATGCCCTGACAGTAATTTCTATTTTTTATTACCTTTTTTTGAAACCACGCTCCTAATCGCTGTTGAATGTTTTTCATAAAATACGTCTTTTATATCACAGACTATAAAACACATCAATTTATACTGCATGAGAGCATGGAGCTTGCCTCGACGGAGTCGAGTGTTAGCACTTGATTATTTGAGTGCACTCGCATACATAAAAACACATTCTGGTGAACAAATGACATGAGATTGATGTTTGGCAAGATATTAGAATGCCCACGCTGGGAGTAAAGTTTTTTTTAAATCGATAATAACTCGTGAACCCACTCACTGGCTATTGTTATTTACCACTAAAGATTAACGCATTTTTAATTCACGGCGTTCATACAGTAGTAAATGCATTGCGGAGAGTTGGTTGGAGACATTCATGACGTTACATTTCAACAATTAAGAGCCACATTATGAGCATAGTAGCATAATCATAGATGGTCGTTTACTACAAGTCAAATATAAATATATCCTTTTGGGCTACACAGCAGTGATACGTTATAACCATGTTTTTAAAACTATATAATTCAGTCAAATCTGCCCTAAGCGACCACCTATGTTACATCATCGCATTTTCTCATAGAAAATGTCCATTTGCAGACCAAGAGAAGACCATTTAAAAAAGTTATCGTTGAAATGACTGGCTCTGCTGGCTATCCATTTGTCTAGACATTGCGTCAGCAAACACCCACCACCAACCACCTACACCAACCACCACCACAACCACCACCACCACCATCATCACCACCAACACACACCACCATCACAACCACCAGCATCAACACCAACACCCACCACCTTTACCACAACCGCCACTAACACCACCACCAGAACCACTACCACCACTACCGACATACACCACCCCACCACCACCACCTACACCCAACACCATGCATTAACCTCACCCCACCCACCCATCAACCCTATCGAATTTCTTCATATTCATATTTTCAGACGCATAGAAGACTATTTTTGAAAATTTATCATTGGAATGACTGACTCTGACAGCTATCCATTTGTCTAGACATTGTGGTCGGAATTTGTGAGAGCATGGTGTGTGAAAAATGGCATATAGGTTGGAGAGGGTATGTCAATGAGGGTTTAATAAAGGTCTCGCTCGTCAGCATGAATGCATTATGAGTACCTAGTCAATGAGTCCCCGACAACAAAAATAATATAGCTGCTATCCATTGTCTAGACATTGTGGCCACAACCACCTACTAACAACACCCACCACCACAACCACCATCACCACCACCACCACCACCACCACCACCACCACCACCACCACCACCCCTCTATCACCACAGCACCGCTACCACCCACCACCTTCACCACAACCGCCACTAGCACCACCACCACCAACAGCCACCGCCAACCACTAAGCACCAACACCCACTACCAAGCATTAACCCACCACCACCATCCACCACCACCCATTCACCCAACCACCACCGACTACTTCCACCAACCACCAACCCCACCGCCACCACCAACATCAACAGCACCCACTCCGATTTGTATATTGAGAGATGTGGGTGACCCGGCTGCCCGGCTGGATATATAGCTACAATCATCAAATCAACACGCACATAAAGAACCAATGTTTTATTTGTATCCATATTTTTACATTGAAGAACATATTACATTTGATAAAACATATAGTTTCTGTAGCATAAACAAATAGTCAATGTTCTGGAGATCCATTTATCGATGGGTAGACTGATTCCTTATGGGTCAGATCAATCACCGACAGAATCACCATCATTATCGTCAGCATCTAGATTGTTCCTTATTTACTTCTTGATCAGAAACTCTCTTTTTCGAAAAGCTGAGAAGACTGCTTCATCGTATGATAAAATATTTAGTCTCCCGACAAATTATTTTAATGAGCATAGAGTTCTGTAATCTTCGCCACTGGAACATTATGTCTATACACTTTGCAACTAAAGCATCAGCATATACGGAAATAGACACATTGCCTGCAACATTTGGGTCTGTGTTCACTTCACCATCCTCATCTTCTAAACCTGATTGTTCAGGGTCTAAGACCTGCTTAATATTTTGGAATATGGTGACTAGTTCCTGATTGCCTATGGCTTCTTTTTCATCTTCACCTCCATCTTCACTCTCAGACTCCGCTGAGTCATCACTGGCTTCACTCTCCAACTCCATTGGCTCATCATCTTCACTCTTCATCTCTGTCATTTCTTTATCTTCACTGTCTAGATTTTCGCTATCTTCATCGCTATGGAATCAGATCTTATGCTGCTTCAGGTCATTTGACCTATCAAAAGTTGAATCACATTCAAAACGTTTATGGCTCGGCATATTGATTATAGGGTAAATCTAGCAAGCATTAAAGTTACAAGGTTCTTCAAAGAAATCTTCTGACTGCCTAAGGCTACCTAGCAACTCTGCAGTTAAAATCACGTCCAACCACTTTGTGATGTTTAAACTGGAGTGAGAAAAGTGATTGAATTTGAACCGTTTTATAGGATTATATGTACTGCGGCAACATGCGTCTCTGCAACATGTGGCCGCAAATCCGCAACATTCGGCCGCATGCGAGATGCGGCCACACATGTATGCATGCATTTTGGCATGCATGTGTGTCCGGGAATGTGCATACACATGCTACCGCATGTATAAATGTGCGGCCGCCTGTATAAAATTGTGGCCGCATGTTTCAACCTTTAACCCCTACTATCTTTAGAGACCACTCCTTAAGTACGATAGATAAAATTATCTATATAAGACTATACATACAACATCATTAAGTACGTTTAGATATCGCCAAAGCAACTCTGAACTTCACCTGAACATTAGCGGGCGCAAATCTGCTGTTGTGGACGCATGTGGCCGCACATGTACGCATGCATTCTGGCATGCACGTGTGTCCGGACATGTACATACACATGTATGAATGTGTGGCTGCCTGTATAAAATTGCGGCTACAACATTTATTTGAAAATTTAATAATTAAATGAATGTCACTTTAAAGCCATATAGCTCCTTAAATACAATAGATACATGATTATTATCTATAAAATATTATACATACAACATCGCGTAGTTTACCTATATATAACCCATGTAACGCTGTACATCGCTCTGCTTTTTTGAAAATTAAATGACTGGGGGACGATACATGCGTTTATGTTAAATCATATCGCTTTTATACTAACTAGAACACATTTGTTCATGCAGGTGGTCGCTGTGTGCTATTGTTCATGCAGGTGTTGACTGCGCTATTGTTCATAAGTGGGCGCTGTGTGCTATTGTTCGTAAGTGAGCGCTGTGTGCTATTGCAGGTGGCCGAATACATCTCCTTAAATATGATCGATACATGATTACTATCTATATAATATTATACATACAACATTGCTTAGTTTACCTATATATTACCTGTGTAATGCTGTATTTCACTCTGATTTTTTGAAAATTAAATGACTGGTAGGAAGCCACTTAGTTTCAAAATATCTTTTTTACCATGAGGGGGTGGGCACCCACATAATTAATACGTTAAAGACAATCAGCAAGAACACGATCGTCATTTCGCATGTATGTCAATACCTATTTAAAAACACATAAATCTATGCATTAACACGCATATGTCAGAACATACAATAGCCTGTAGCCGGATATTTAGAGCGGACACCTGCATGAATACCTGCATGAACAATAGCACACAGCCACTCATTTAGAACAATAGCGTACGCCCGCTCATTTAGAACGATAGACTCCACCCACTCATAAAAAACAACCAATCAGAACGCAGCCTCCCCCTTTACTAGGGTCAAATGTCACATTAAAACCAATTAATCATTTTTGACAGGAGAACAATAGCACACAGCCACCCCCTTGATTACTAAGATGGGTGCGACTGATGCTGTTTATGGAATGATGGGCCACGTCATTGTCGCCATCAGTCGCGTGGCACAGGTGAGGAGAAGAGCAGTCCAAGTCATGCTCAGTCTCAGTCAAAATGATTTTGAGCTTGAGAACGGAAACCATCAGCATTCATATCCACGATCCTTCATAACACTGACATCTCCATATGATGGCATTCAGTCATCAGTCTTCCATCTCTTTTTTCCAAGAGCTGACATATTGTCTCAGACAGCACCACAAAACCATCCTCATTACTGACATAGCCATGTTTCTCATCAGCATAAAAGAGAACCAGGCCCATGTTCATTACCAAGCATCCACAACAGTTGCCACATCAAGATCGTCCATTGAAGCACATCCAGGAACATGCAAACGGACTAGTCCACCATTAATTCGATGCATGTATGTTTGTAAATGAACAAGTGCATATCTGATGGGCTCAGCTCAAATTGATGAGCTTTGGCCGGCTGGCGAAAGACGTTCATTTTCATCTTCCTTTCCCTTGTACTATGCCAAACTGTGATCGAAAGATCTATCCAAAAGAGTTGTTTTCTTGTGGGTTTTCACTTTCGGTTAGATTCCAAATTCAGTCCAACAGATCTTCACCGTCCACTTAGTATAATTACTGTGTAGTCTGGAGAGTTTTTCATGTCCCTTCAGAAGGACGTAGTCTTAGTATTGTTTGTCCATTTGTGTATCTGTCTACCCTTAGTTCAGTTTGTAAAATTATCATAGAAGGTACTATGTCACTGGCCTGTGTTTGTTCTTTGGTCTTGTGACTTTCATTTCAAGGTTTAGTATTTACCTTTTGGTATGTAGCCCCGTGGTTCTTTGTAGGCGTTTAGTTGTCTGGGATATCTTCTGCACGACATTAATAGCAAGCATCGTGCAAGCCCCTCGTGTTTAGTTTGTTGTTTGCTCTTTTTCATTGTAGTTTGTTTGCAGGGGGCGGGGTGTCATATGGCTTTTGTACACAGAGCACATAGTATTACCCCTTGCAACTGAATGCCTGACATCTTCGTGCATAACAGTATAATGGTTGTCACAATGCCTTTGTTTTACTTTGTCATCTGGCATCAGTGTCCTTTTCGCGATGCTTTAGTTATCTATCATATAGCAAACAACAAATCAATATAATCGTAAAAGCCCATAATTGATTCTTTATTCGACTGAGATTGCCAAAAGTCTGCATCCAGCAATCCTCAGCATACAACCACCAGAGCTACATCTGAGTACTTTTGACTTCCAGAAGAGTTATAATAGTACAACTCAAAGCGGTAAATTTACATATAAATAAACTTTGATTAAATAGGAATATAAAAACAACAGTTCATGAAGGAACTACCAACAGAACACAATTTGCCCACAAACGGAATTCACATATCAATCGAGCGTATCACAGATCTGTAACCCTACAACACTGAGTACAATAATAACCCACTAAGTTGGTAACCAGCAATTGCATTAAAACATGTTGTAGTTTGCGCCAGCGACAGCATTCAGCAATATCAATCAGGTAACACAAATTGATAATTGCCTTAGATCAAACCAACAAATCAGTTAATCACCAGCTGTAGAAATAAAAACTCAACGCTCCTGGCAGATGAATTAGCGCAACAAAAAGAAATTAACAAGGCAGCGCGCCACAGATGAATTAGCATAACAAAATAATTTAACAACACAATACTCCTAGCAGATGAATTAGCACAACAAAAGAAATTAACAAGACAGTGAAATTTGACATGCTCACTTGTGCCTGAATTAAGTGCAGTTAAAATACAAGTAAGATTTCTACACAGAGAAAGATGTGGTAAGAAACAAGATTAACATACCAATGAGTACAGCTAAAATAATACTAGGCTAAATAGCCAAGAACCAATAATTTAACAAATAATTTCTCTTATTGCATATGCGGATGGTCGTTAGACCTGGCTTTTAGGATAATGGTTTTAAGGGTGTATGATGCAATAGGGGAACAGGTAATGTGGTCAGCCATTAGGTGTGTAACTTTTGGACACGCTCTTTGGTTGCTAGTCTGGCACTTTTCCGGGCACCACCTACATGGCTGCGGGTTTTGTCTCTGGTGCTTTCATAAGGTACGCACTGATTTCCTTAATTAAAAAAAATCGTCAACCTTTTGAAATTGATTTAATTTTGAAAATTGAATTTATATTAGCTCAACTCTTTAACCCTCGAATTTATTCAAGAAAATTTCAATTTTCTCATAGAAAATGTCTCTGTTATTGAGCCAGTCATTCCAGTGGTAAAATTTCAAAAATAGTGTTCTTTTGGTCTGCAAATGGACGTTTCCCAAGACCACTGCAGAAGCCGATTTTGGCTGATATGCGTGTTAAAGGGTTAAAGCTGCATGGTCAACTTAAATTTGAGACAAGGTAATATAAATACATTTTATGACCTGTATAGCTGCCTTGAAATTGGGATTATGGGAATTCAGGGTTCAAAGTACATAAATCAATCCAATACGCGCAAAACGTGGGTGGAACGTAACTAAAAATGGGTGGGGGCATACCTAGGAATTAACCACCTCTATTGTTCATGGCATTGCTTTACAGGCCAATCAACAATATAGAATCTACATAATGACGAATATCATCGATAGCACACCATGGCAACAATGAACCACTGTGTGTGAATTCTTCGTGCAATCTTTTTTCTTCTGAGTAATGATATCATGCACTCGTCTTGCCCAATTATATTCAGTGAGAAACATTGTCCAATGAGATTACGAGACTCTTGGAAGTGATGCGAAGAGTAAATTATGAATACAGTGATGCTATATTTTGAAGCTGTAATTAAGCCACCTTGTGCTCCTGATGGAAAACGTTCCAGAGCGCTCTGCGCATGCAAAATCGCCGTTTCTCGTTTTGTATGTTATATGATATAATTAATGCGAAAACAGCAGATTGTCAATAGTTTGTGGATTAGCAAAGTGTTTCTGAGACATTCATTGTAATAAAATTAATCTATGTGTGGAAAACTCTTTCAACTCGGCTTACCAGGAACGCTTTATGTCGTACATAATATTATAACAAAACATTTTAAAACTAATTCACCCAGAAATTAGTGCTGATCATTTTCCTGCCAAATTCAGACTGGGATTTCAAAATCGAAAGAAAAATATTAAAACAATTAATAACTGCTGCATTTATTCATTTATTAGAGCCCATTTCTTCAGACGAAAATTGTAACATACTATTACATGTTTAGAAATTTAATTAATAGTAACATTATTATTTAATAGAATAAAGTGAAAACAACAATTGTCTAATCATATATTTATAAAGCCTACATAATACGTAGTTAAACGAAAATCTTATATTAAAATGGACATGTTATATCATATACATGAGGAACATATCGTTAATATTGTTAATAAACTTCCATCAAGCGCATATCTATAGCCTATGTATGTAGTAGGTGGCACGCCACAGTTGTATGGCTAACAGTGTGTATCACTGCTTATTGACTTTTAAACAACGTCGTTGTTGTTCTTTAATATTCATGGTCGAACGAATACTCTTTTAGAGAAGCACCATCGAAAAGGATTCCAGGATATATTTTTTATGACAGATGATCTGTGCCGAGAGCCCACATCTCTTTAGTGACCAAACTTGGCACTAATGGACCTTTCCAGTTTATCCACCAATTATCTGACGTCATAGTCAACTAAGTGACATGTAATATGACGTCAAAATCATTACGTCATGAATGACTCGATTTAATCCGTCTTAAACCCTTAATAGTCCATCAGGTTGGATGAATTGTATGTCTACTATTTAATAGACATTCTGTTGACAATTTTGAAACTAATTTGACTGGCAGCTGTTGCAGCATGTGTAACTTTCTGGAAATTGAGAGTTCTAGTATCGATCGATCCCAACACGAGCGAGGTGTGGGTGGAGATTAACTAGGGATTACCGAGGCATAACTAAAACTGGAAAGGTCGATTAAGTGTTCGCTTATCAACACATATTTCACACTATTGCTACTAGTAAGCTGAATATCTTAAGAAAACAATGTGACTGAATGATGAAAGTCTTGATTTCAAGATAAGCAGCAAATCACTTGTTAAATACCTCACACATAGATAGAGCACACATTGTTTAGCTGTGCCCAAGACTAATGAGAAATAGCTACCTGTACAGAAACAAGATATTTTTATTATGTGATTTAGATTACACATGACAGATGAGATGTATATAATACAAATGGTGGAGAGTTGCTATGCAAATAATAATAATAATAATAATAAAAATAATAATAATAATAGTAATAAATACTTTATGTAATCTGATAAGGTACACTTTGCACTAAAAGGCTGCAACATGTCAAACTATTAATAAATAATATAAATTGTTCAAAGGCCAAACATCTCAGATGGACTATACACCATATGAATTTGATCAATGCTGCTAACACTTTCTTTGACATAGGCCCCTATTTTCTTTATGCATTTGAAGTTTCACTTGAACGCAAATTCAAGCTATTCGTTGTCAAGATGTATATTTGCATTACAGATTTTATGTCAAACAACGATAACGTTTTAGTTTTGTCGTACATAGACCAAGTTCTTTTTGAATGAGTTTTAGTTTTTTGTCATGATAAAGGCCTAACCCTATACTTAATCACAATCCAGGAGAGACAGATATATGGAGTCCGAGATGGCTTGAAAAAGTAATTTCTTTTGTTGTATTTTATGACAACAGGGACACCAAATAAGGCAAAGTAACATCTACTACTTCGTTTAGATAAATAAAAGGCAGTGTTTGTGCTGCCAGTCAAAATATACACAAGTAACAAAATTTACACTTTCATTAATTTCTAACTGATTTCCAGTCATACCACCTAAATGCTATTTGAAAATAAAATGCTTGAAAAATATCCTTAAAACACACGAAGAAACATAGCAGCCAACACGAAGATATAGGCTAAGCAATAGCTTACAAAATACGTCAGTCAAATATTAAATCCCTGGAAAAATATGATTTTGGAGAAACACATTCCAGACGCATAATAGGGCGGCGAGTGAAGGCTTGTTCATGAAAAGCATAGGCTAATTGATGATATAGCTTTAACTACTTGTAACTCTCATTCTGAGGCGACTGCACATAAAGTAAGAAGTTCTATCCATAAATAAGTACTGAGGCTTATTGCCTGCTAAGACTATCATCTTCAGGTCTAACTATATGTTAATTGAAGTAATTAATTCGTTGCGCAAGGATCAATCTATCACCCAATCATAATTACGTAAAATTCACACATTCAGAGACACATTACTGTGGGTTAGTTAGTTCTACATAAACATGATTTGAGTTGGCGGTACACAAACCAGTTAAATAACACTTTGCTTAGGAAAGGGCCTGAATGGGCATGTCTAGTTTTAGCTATGCCCCGTCCATCTCTAGCTAAGCTCCACACACACCTCGCCCTGTTGGGATCGATCGATCACTGAACTCTCTGACTATCAATTTCCAGAAAACTATACAGGTAAGCCTATGGCAGCAACAGCGCCCAGTCAAATTAGTTTCAAAATATTCAACAGCATCTTTATTAAATATTAAAGACATACAATTCATGCAACAACGCTTAGTCCGTTACCAATTATGCGTTCGTGACGTACTTATCTAGTTATCATTTATTTGACATCATCCTACATGTCACGTAGTTTATTATGACGTCATATGATGGATGGATAAACTGGAAAGTTCCATTATTGGACCTGATGCAGAAACTAAGCAATTCAAAATGCCATGAGTCGATGACAATTATTTATGTTGCGTCAATGTACGATTTACAGCACAAGTTCCTATGGTACCGGTGAATATGACAGGTGGGCCAGTGGTTGGTTTGTATGGGGATTAGCTCGCCACTGTCTCAACCCGCGTACCGACCGGGATCTTCCTTCTAGTGGAGATGGATGGAATGGATGACGCAATGCTGTATTCTATTAATGATGACTCGTTTACTGAACTTTCTTAATCCTATAGTTTACACATATTATTCCAAATTCTAGTCACATGTCGCTTACCTATTCTAAACCTATTCTACTTAACTACAATCGAAGGAGTAATGGGGGGGGGGAAGAGCTGGGCGTTATTGTTCTTCGCAGAAGGAGGTCTTCGAGAACAATGGCGATCGTACGCACATCAATAGCGCTCGTAGGCACACAAAGGAAGAACAATGGTGACCGTACGCACACGTATCTGAGAACAATGGTGTCCAGCCCCATGTAGTAGAGCGATTTGCGAGCAATGACGTCTATATTCGCACACTTGAGATGTTGAGTCATGGTTTAACCCCTTGTTTGCTGAACCCCTAAAAGTTGGGTATTTTACATTTAAAATTAATTTCGCGCACCCCTCCGTTCCCCCCTCCATGATACCATGGTATGCAAGGTAAAAATAATAGGTGGTCTGATAACAGAGGTAATAGAGTTTAAGCTATGGTCTGATAAGGGAGGTCTATGAGGAGGAGTAGGAGTAGGAGGCAGATGAGGATAGCATTCCTCCTCAGTAGAAGTTGATGGTTGGTTTTGAGGGCGATGCTAGTGTGCTTGTTTACAAGGCATGCACACTGTATGAATATTTTGAAAATAGTTTGACTGCCTGCATCAGCTGAGGAGGAATGCTATAGCATTCCTCCTCAGTAGAAGTTGCTGGTTGGTTTTGAGGGCGATGCTAGCGTACTTATTTTCAGGGTATGCATGATGTACGAATATTTTGGAAATAATTTGACTGCCTGTGTCATTAATAAAAATCATTACTCAAAATATTTATCAGTAGATCGCTTGAATGACTGCGTCGTCATATGTTTTATTATGTTTTTTAACCCCACTATGTACCAGTAAATGTCTATGGATAATAAGTCTATACCATACAAATATTTTGAAAACGATTTGTCTGTCTTAACATGATCAAATCGTTACCTAAATATTTAGCTGTAACACCATGCAATTACTTTGTCGGGTGCGAAATCTCATTGTCTCGATGCTTTTAAGCCACTAAATTTTATTAGTAAACTATGTACATGCTGAATATTTTGAAAAAACGATTTGGCTGGTGACTTAACCGACCTTACGCGCAAATTAAAAAAAATACTTAATAGGCAATATAGCGTTTGCAATAACGTCAGTCGGTTTAGATTTTGTGTCTGCTGGATGTTATTGTTGCATTTAAAATCTCTGCATTATCTCTCTGAGGGTAACACGTTTATGGAATTGTTTGTCAAGCGGATCACTCTGTATGATAAAAAAGATTATTTGTCATGTATGGCATAAAGTTTTACCATTCATCAGTGTCGCATTAGCCGTGAGATCGGTCCTTAATCGAGTTACAAACATGACATGTGTTAAGGAATAATGAAAGAATGTTAAAGCTCCACCTGTCTCGTTCTAAGCACAAGATATTACAATGTCCTCGCTGAGAGTTTAAAAAAAAAAGATAATAAAGCATGCACCCGCTCACAGGCTATTGTTGTTTACCGACATGTAAAGATTCAAGAATTAAGAGCAACATTACGAGCATAGTAGCATAATCATAGATGGTCGTTTACTACAAATATAAATATATCCTTTTGGGTGCAGAGCAGTGATACGTTATAACCATGTTTTTACTATATAATTCAGTCCTGCCCTAGGCGACGACCTCATGTTACACCATTACATGGGCGCTAGAGACTTCATATTCATATTTGTAGACCGAGAGAAGACTATTTTTGAAAATTTTATCATTGGAATGACTGGCACTGATGGCTGTCCAGTTGTCTAGACATTGCGCCAGCAAACACCCCCCACCAACCACCACCACAACCACCATCATCATCACCACCAACACACACCACCACCAGCATCAACACCATCACCCACCACCTTCACCACCGCCGCCACTAGCACCACTACCAGCACCAGCACCACCACCACCACCATCATCATTACCACCAACACACACCACCATCACCACCACCAGCATCAACACCACCACCCACCGACCACATTCACCACCGCTGCCACTAGCACCACCACCAGAACCACTACCACCACTACTGCCAGTACTGTCATACACCACCAAACCACTAAGCACCATCATCACCACCACCAGCATCAACACCATCACCTTCACCACAACCGCCACTAGCACCACCACCAGTACCACTACCACCAGTACCGATATCCACCACCAACCACTAAGCACCACCACCACCACCATTGCGACCTACACCCAACACCATGCATTAACCCAACCACCAACACCCACCCACCCACAAACCCCTAGCGAATTTCTCTTTTCACAGGATACGGAGTATCCTAGGGGAAGCAGGCGATAATATGGTACATGGATATAGCCACATGGACACACCAACACGAATGGACGGACATCGAGACACACGCACGCCCACAGATAGCACACACGTGAACTAGCATATATCGACAGTGACACACACATCGCCATTGACTTACACACACTACTACGGATTATATACACACCAGGCTTATACGAAAGAGGATTGTTGAATATATTGTGTCCATACTTTATTGTTGTAGTTAATCTAGTAATACGTACTATATATACTGAACGTGTTGTCACGGATCAGGTGCAACTGTTTGTCACCAAGGTTTGTGACTATGGACTGACGTCAAATGTTTCGAATAGAACATGGGTCGGCAGTCAGTTGGAGTTTGGCGTTGGGCACGGTCACTTGTTGTTTTGGATAGTTGGTCCCACTACACGACTTGAATATCAAACTGTGGATTGTGGCCAACTGCGCAAACGAGCAGTGACAGTGTCCCAACGTAAGTTGTATATTAATAAAGTATTACCGTAACTACAAAGATGCGTATGTGTTATCTCACCAACCGGATGAAAGATCCTGATGATAAGCAAACGAACGGTATTAGATTCCACTGCGATTCCACTGCAATTAGAGATACAGCAGAAACTGTGAAATTCACCAGCCCTTATTATTATATCGAAGATGAATGACCTCGGTTGTTGCCAAATAGCACACTCTTACCAATGGATTGTAAGAATAAGTGTTGAAAATCTTTCAGTGAATCAGGAAACAAGCCCGTCCAGATTTATGCCAGATCATCGTATGTTGACAAAACCGGAAATTCAGCAAATTTCTTACTAAACAAATATATAAAGAATTCTATTAAGTCAAAAGTAACGTTTCTTCCAGGAGCGCATTTGCTAACTTACATCAAATAACGCATCGTCATTTTCATACAACTTTCATACACTTCGTTTTCATCTTCAATCAACTTTCAAACAACTCGTCTTCATGTTTATACAACATGCAGAACAATTGAGGAGCTCAGTTTCAGCTATGCATCGACCATCTCCAGGCCATCTCTAGCTAAGTTCCACCCAAACTTCGCCCGTGTTGGGATCGATTGAACCCTGAACTCCCCGAATATCAATTTCCAAAAAACTATACAGCTATCCTGTTGAATATTTTGAAACTAATTTGACTGGCTTTGCAACAGCGGCCAGCCATATTAGTTTCAAAATATTCAACCGAATGTTTGTTAAACAGTGATTATCATGTCAGCCAACACTGTGACGTAGTTAATTATGACGTCATGTGATTGATCAATATACTTGATTCATATATTCTTTTCATCTTCACACTACCTTATTGTTAACATTCTAATAAGTCGTATTCACCTTCAAACAACCACCACACAGCTCGTTCTCATTTTCAGGTATCATTCAGATAACTCGTACTCATAATCACATAACATTAAGACAAAATGTCTACATATTCACACAACTTAAGAACAACCCATATTTTATCTTATTCTCCACACAATATGCAAACAACTTGTCTTCATGAGACTTCATCTATAGACGACATCTCGTCCTTATTTTCAGACAGCATCCAAACAACTGGTTTTCATGTTCTTCATCACACAACAATCATTGGACCTTTCCAGTTTATCTATCCATAATATGACGTCATAATCAACTACGTGACGCGTAGGGTGACTTCATACGAATTGTATGGCTTTACTATTTGATAAACATTCTGTTGAATATTTTGAAACTAATTTGACACAGTCAAACTAGTTTCAAAATATTAAACAGCTTACCTGTATAGTTTTCTGGAAATTGATAGTCATGGCATTTGGGGATCAATCCATTACAACACTGGTGAAGCGTGGGTTTAGCTTAACTAAGAATGGCCGCATTGCAGAAACTGGAAAGGTCCATTAACTTGTCTTCATCTTCATGCTGACAATTTGCATTTATCTTTGAACAACCATAAGACAACTTGTGTCTTCATCTTCATACAACCATCAGATCACCTTCATTCACAGTCCTCTTTACAAACTGCCAAACATCTTACGCTCATCTTCACAATTATAATGATCCATTATTTTTGTAAATTCCAAAATCATGTGAACTCACTTTTACTTAATCCAACGCCATAGATATACACATGTTGATGAAGTAAATATTCTATAGCAACACACATTCATATGTACTACAGGACCCACCACTCTCCAAACAACAATGATAGCCCAAGCTACACACGAATGTTATCGCATTTTAATCATTGACATAAGATTCTCTTTACTCCATATCACAATGTGGACATCGCCTTTGAAAGCATATATCGGGTCAATTAGTAAATGACATGACTTATCTAAATCAGCATATATGTACAGAAATCTACGAAGCTACTCTTTACACATTGGCGGATTCACATAACCGAAGATATTACATTCTATCATAACAGAGAAGATGACATAAACGCCATACACACTCAGCAATACAATGCCCACAAAGCGGTTAAGCACCCAGCCAGCAAAATGTATAGCGGCAATCTGAAAAAGTAAAAGAATGATAATTACGACAATTATTTTAAAATACTGTTAATTTGCAAATACTATAGATTATCACGCATAAATTACAGGTTATTCACTGCGGCATACACATGGGTGTAGGAACGTACTTTGACCTGGTTGGGGGGGGGGGGTGGTCTAAGCTATGGGTGGGACTAAATCCTAGGGTGCGCTAAGTGGATACACTATAGGAGAGGAAAAACCTGGGGTAAGAGGGCGATCGCACCTCCCTACCACCCACACCCGCCCTTGCACCCTACCACCCACACCCGCCCTTGCACCCTACCCACCCCTGTTCCTAGGCCAATGATACGCAGGCCGGATATATAAATACATTCGTTATGCGAGGCCCGACATGATACACTATATATGATTGTAAGATACTCTGATGAATATTTTGAACAACATATAGCTAAATTGTAATCCATTTATGAAAATTCAGAATGATCATGATTACACATTTAATAGCTAAATTTTGTCAACAAAATCTAAATATTTGCTTTTCGAATGTCAATTTGGAGCCCAAGAGAAAACTATTTTTGAAAATTTACCACTGAAATGACTGGCTCTCTTATTGAGCAAGTAATTCCAGTGTTACGTTTTCAACATATCGTCTCTTGACTTGCAAATGGACATTCCTCAAGGCCACTGCAACAGCCGTTTATTGGCTGGCTTCTAGATGAAAGGGATAATGCTGAATTTAATTAGGCAACTAATTGGTTACTTACTGTAATTATAACAGTTAAAAACAGCAGTACAATAGAATACAGCAATCCGTTGCTATTTATATGCACCTAAAATAAAAATAACAAGAATTATTAGTGTATACAGCATTGCTTCAGACAAATGCAAATTAAATCCAAAAGTTGGAAGCTTTTATGTTAACGCCATTATGCATATGCCCCTTTTTCAGAGAATATATAAGGTAAATGTTTGAATTGCTTGAACGCTTTGGGCGGCCATTGCGTCTTGTCAGATTAATTTAAAAATATTGTCATCTGATTTCTGTACGAATTCGTAATCTTATTTGAACATGACAGAATATGTGCTTGCTTGCTTGCATGCATGCATGCGCGCGTGCGGGTTATCATATAGAACTGTGCTCTACCGATGTGTCTATCATACACATTTGATTTGTATTGAATTGTGATGCATCAAGCATACACTTTATATGAATAAATATATTTCTTGTTCTATGGAAAACGACACCCAAATTAAATGAGATTGTCAGATTCAATGAAAATCATTACTAATGAACTTGCTAGAAATGTCTTCTCAAAGGAGAAGAAAGGACGAAAAGGAATGCATTTTTACATTGTCATACTCACTTCACTTCCGGCATATATAACACCAGTCTTTAGGAACCAAGGCAAAGAGAGGCCAAGTAGAATGTCGAACACGTTACTTCCTAAGGAATTAGAAACTGCCATGTCACCCATACCTGAAAAGGAAATAAAATATGTGAAATATGATCCTTCAACTGATTTAATACGCAACACACTGCATAATATTAATATTAATTTTTCGTCCCAATCAGTGACTGAAAGCAAATAGCAATTTTTTAAAGCAAGATCAATGTAATACTTGCAACTGATAATTTAAAACGAAAAATACATTAATTATAGAAAGATATCAAGACTGACCGGCATGCAAGCAGGCACGCAGATAGGCAGACAGGCAGGCAGGCAGGCAGGCAGACAGACAGACAGACAGACAGACAGACAGACAGACAGACAGACGGACGGACGGACGGACGGACATACGTGATGTCTCACCTTGTTTAGCTACAAAGACACTGGCCATGGCATCTGGAATACTTGTACCAGCAGCCAGAAAGGTT
The DNA here is from genome assembly GCA_034401795.1 of Chaetoderma sp. LZ-2023a. Taxonomy (NCBI): domain Eukaryota; kingdom Metazoa; phylum Mollusca; class Caudofoveata; order Chaetodermatida; family Chaetodermatidae; genus Chaetoderma; species Chaetoderma sp. LZ-2023a. The sequence continues at coordinate 60,197,085 of CM067373.1, forward strand.
ATTCCCATCACTGAATCAGGGATGTTCCACGTAAAACCAATAACGGTCACCTGTAGATAACAGTTCCATGTATGATTTATCACGCACGGAATGTAGAAACATAACATGTGTGTGCTTGGAATAAGGCGCATTTTCCATTAGACAACTGATAACATGCTATAGATGTGGCAACTTGGTTGATTTTCACATGTTCTCTGACGGAAACTTGCTTCATCAGATTATTAAATATAAACATGTGGCCCAAGAGCCTGTGGCCCTCACCTGGACCATTAGAATTTGAGACATTTGCATTTAAATATACATGATTCTTTGCATTAAACAAGACGGAAAAGAAATTTCAAGCAAAATTCTGAATGGAAATTCTGGTACATATGATCATAGAATCATTTGATCCAAGTTTGGTTGAAATTGCTCAAAGTAGTAAGGAGAAGAAGCAATTTCACAATTTTGTGGTAAATTTTTAATAAAATGTCAGATTTTTACCCAAAAAATGTGAATCAAAATTCTGCCTGCAAGTTCTAAAGCCTATGATCATAGGATCCTTTTGGCCAAATTTGCTTGAAATCAGTTCTGTTGGTAAGAAGAAGATATTCACCCAAAACATTGATCAATCAAAATTCTAAATAGAATTTCCAGAGCCTACGACCATAGAATCCATATAACCAAATTTGGTTTAAAATTTTTTATTTTTCGGTTAAAGTTGGAGCACAGTAAGATAGATCTTATTAGTGTGTCTCCCACTTGTAATGATATACAGTAATTTAATTAATCAAGTGGCGGGTACATAAGATCATGATAGACTAAATAATTTAATAATAAGTTTAACTAATATCATTGTTAATAAATTACTAATAAAGACAGAATAGTAGAAGTACAAGTGTAGAAATTAGAACAACGAAAAAAAGGACAAGCTAGTAAAAGAAAGTAGAGTAGAGTAGAATTCAGGCTGACTTTCACACATTCCTGCTCGCACCGCATGGTGATGGGTAGCTTGCGGTGGGCAAAGGTACAATTTTGGGTGGACGATTATGGGAGAATGAATATCAATTAAAACGGCCAGTATCAGCCATGTATTGGCAAAATAGTGTGGATACTATAATATTCGTGTATGTATTGAGATTTCCATTGCCATATAGCAAAACTTTAGCGGTCAGTGGGTTAATGGGAATATTGTTTAGGCCTAATTCAGTACAAAATATTCTTCTTTCATTATTGTATAGTGGGAAGTGGAAGATATAGTGCTCAATTCTTTCATCCGGATGCTCACATGAGCACCTAGGTGAGTCTAACAAGAATTTGTCATGGCGGTGTCTGTTTAAGCCACTACAATTGTTTCGGAGCCAGGAATATGCTATGTTAGCAGGTCGTTGACCTGCATAGTACCACCTAGGAGGGGGTCGTTTTTTAGACATTGCGTTCAATTTATTTTTAAATTCTTGTATTGTATGGTACGTTTTGACAGGATCTGGAAGACTATTCCAATCTCTAATCGTAGCCGGGAAGAAAGGCCTACGATAGAGCTTAGTGCGACATCTGGGCGGTGTATAGGTGTTGAGTTGGCGGATATTATAAGGGGTTGTCCTTTGTGAAAAGGGCTAGCGATAACTAGACAATGTCTCACTTGTTGCGCCGTTTATAATTTTGTAGAGCATTACTAATTTTTCGGTTTTGCGTCTGCATGAAAGTGTTACCATGCCCGTTTCAGCGTATATATATTCCGTGCTGGCACTGCAAGTGAGGCCACTTATAGTTCTTAGGACCCCCTTCTGGACATTTTCCAGTCTTGTAATAAGATTTTATGGGAGATTATCTCAGACGGGGCTTACGTATTCTAGTGAGGGTCTGATAAAGCTCTTGTACATAATTTCCAGGCAATCTCTATCAAGTATATATTTCAAACCAAATTTGTTTGAAATATGTCAAGCAGTTATGGAGGAGTAGCATTTTGACCATTTCCGGTAAATTTTCCATAAAATCTAAGATTTTCACCCAAAAAATGGATGAATCAGAATTCCGAATGGAATTCGGCAGCCAATAACCACAGGATCCTCTCAGCCAAATTTGGTTGAAATCGCTCATAATGGCAAGGAGAAGAAGCAATTTGACATTTTCCAGTACATTTTACATAAAATCTAAGATTTTCACACACAAAATTGATGAATCAAAATTCCGAATGGAAGCTCTGGAACCTACCACCATGGGTCATTCCAGTCAAATTTTGTTGAAATCGGCCAATTGGTTAATGGGGAGTAGTGTTATAAAGCATTGTCCCTTCAGGCCAGGTGAGCTAAAGATTGTAGTTTTACAAGATACCACCTTTGATAATTACCAGACACTCAATTATACCATAAGCTTGAATTTATCTAATGCTTTTTCTAAAGTGTATACAAACTAAAATGAACATCATTTGGTCATACTACTACTACTACTACTACTACTACTACTACTACTACTACTACTACTACTACTACTACTACTACTACTACTACTACTACTACTACTACTACTAATGCCAGCACCACTACTACTACTACTACTACTACTACTACTACTACTACTACTACTACTACTGCTGCTGCTGCTGCTGCTGCTGCTGCTGCTGCTGCTGCTGCTACTACTACTACTACTACTACTACTACTGTTTATTTTTTTTTTAAATCCGACGCTGACGCAGTCGGACACACTTCACGGAGGAACTCCTTTAAAAAAGGCTTGGAAACCCCCATACAAAATCGGGTGAAATAGCAGGTTTTTATTAATAATATATGAATAACAATACAAACTTAACATATCAAAACAGTGCAAGCTAAACTACTCTATTACCATATACCACACCCATGGCATAACTACATAGAAAAAAACTTAATAAAGAGCTGATAAGATAACATAATTCAACAAAGCCATTACTATTTGCACACCGTGTAGTAGTAGGCCCAAATGGCGAGCATAGTTACCCAATAAGTGGTAAAGCGACTCATCAATAATTAGCAGTAAGTTACTGCTACTCATTGACGCCATTGAGCCGATTCATGACCGGCAGGCTAAGTAGATCATATGTAGTTTAACGCAGCACACCGTATAGTATTAGGTCCAAATGGCGAGTGCAGCTCGCCAACAAGTGTCGAGGTGACTCGTCAATAAGTAACACAAGGTCACTCATTGATGCCAGTTGGACGATTCCTAAATGCCGAGCAGGCGTAGTAGCCTTTATGTCGTATAATGCACAGAGCAAAAGTATACAAACTATGACTACACAGATGGCGCTCTGGGTTCACATTCTAAATTTACGTAATTGTAAGTTTTTGCAAATTACCCTGGAAGAAATACACCTACAGTAAACATTTACAACAGGATGCTAATTGTATATATGTAAGATGTCATACTATGTTAACCTAATGAATTCGAAAGTCGGATCACCTCCAGAATATTGACGCGATGCTCATTTGATATTTAAATATACCGATTCCCAAAGTTTAGGTTATTCATCAAAATTATCATCTCCTAAGACATTAAAATTTTAAAATAAAGTCAATTAAATAAAATAAAATACCATATATCAATATACAACAAGCAGCGAGTGTGCTAGCTTATACAAGTTCTGCTTCTGCTATTTTTAGATATCCGTGTTCAATTTATACTAGGCCAGTTTTCCACCATACATCTTTAAATCTCCTTTCTTTTACATGTTCCACTAGCCTGTAAAATTCACAATGAATGCAGTTTATCAACAATGATCGAAATATAGCTTGTATGGCTCTTTGGTGGTTGTTTCCTGTTTTATCTCTGGCCTCTGAACACTGATGCTTCCAAATGGCCCACACTCCTACTGATAACAGGGTTACTAACAATTCTTTCTCCTTGCTATTAATGATTCGTCCGATAGTTGAGCAATCTTTGAACACAATTGTTTCAGCCATTAATTTCACATATTTGAATCCAAATTTAGCAAGGAGCATATTGATATATATCCAAAAGCCTGTAGCTATACAACACTGTGTAAACAGATGGTCTCTTGTTTCCTCCTCAGTATTACATAATAAACACTGGTCTGTACTTGTTATTTTGCACATATAAGTCAGATGGCCGACCCATAGCCTTCGATGGAGTAATCGCCATGACAGGTCCCATGCGTTTGCTGGTAGACAAGGTAGATGTATTGTTTTCCAAGCATTTTTCCAGTTCTTTGGCGTGTATCCTAAAGTGTTCCAATGCCTAACTGCAATAGGAGTCTGTCTCCGACTTTGCATTAGCATTCCATACCAGGCTCTAGATGCCATGTTGTATTTTATATGCTCTGACTTAAATACTAATGTTGGTTGCAACATATCTCTGTTGCTCCGTGCTTTCGGTAATTTGAACCATTCACCAGCTATTGCATTCTTTATTCTAAGAAATAAGCGTTGGGCATCAATATGCCTCATTGATGTTGCTCTTGCTACATCCTGCATCGCAATCCATTTGTGAGATTTTGTATTAACTAAATCACGTAAATATTGAATGCCATTTTTTGCCATAGAGAGCAAATATAATACAGCATCATTATCACAAATCAACTCGTTGCCCCAAAGACATTGCCCTAAGGCATCTTCCCAACAACTGGGTTGTGGCATGATCGTGTAAATATCTTTAAAGCTTCGGGCTGTTCTTTATATACGTTTGGTATCTTCTGATGGTTAGGTGGCAGTTTATTGCACAAAAATAAACATTCTACTGGAAATGGATCTACGTACCTTTGTAGAAGTGTCCTTGCAACACTTGACCAAGATGAGTTTGAAGTGAGTAACTTATTCAAGAATTTCAGTTTTAGAGAAGCACACTTTGCTAAAACATTAACCAAATCCAGGCCCCCATCATGCTTTTCATTGGTGAGGTTTGACTTCGATACTAAATGGGCTTTGTCCTCCCATAAGAAGGACAAGAGTAACGTGTTGATCTTTGACTCTACTGATTTGGGCATATGAACTACAGAAGCGGTATACCACAGTCTAGATAAAATTAAATTATTGAGGACAAATGTCCTGCCAAATACAGTTAGGCGATGTTGTTTCTAATTTACTAATGCACACCTTAGCTTGGATAGCCTTTCTTCCCAGTTTATTATTACATCCTGTTCTCTTCTAAAGTAAATACCCAAAAATCTTTATGACATAATCTAACCAGTTAATATCCATAACATTGTAAGTTCTGTCCTTCCAATCGCCCTAAAACAATCCCTTAGATTTATCTTTATTGACTTTAAGTCCTGATGCCGTTTGAAAATCTGTTAATACTCCATTTAAAATTCTAAAATCCGTATTTTTACCCGCAAACACAGTCGTATCATCTGCATATTGAGACACCTTTAGTGGCCTTCCTACGCCACGTATACATATTCCTTGAAAATCATTACGTTGCCTCAATGTGGCCCCCAACGATTCCATAGTTATGACGAATAGAAGCTGAGACAATGAGCAACCCTGTCTGACACCTCGTTCCAACACTACAGGTTCAGATAGATGATTATTTACTAAATAGCAACTTGTTAAATCAGTATATAACATATTGACCCATTTAATAAATCTGGAACCAAAGCCAATATGGTCTAAAGACTTAAACAAGAAATCCCATTCAATTCTGTCAAACGTCTTCTCGTTATCAAGTGCTATTATTGCTGCTGGGATGCAATCCTGTTCAACTAATTGAATAAGGTCTCGCATAAGCAATGTGTTGTTTAATATTGTTCTTCCTGGTACAGAGCATGTTTGCTCCTCATCAATTACTTCGCCTAGGACTGCGCCAAGTTTTAATGTTAGTGCCCGAGTAATAGTCTTATAGTCTACACAGAGTAGAGATTGGTCTATAATTCTGTATTTTATTTCTGTCACCCCTCTTGTATATAAGCCGAACATATGCTTGGGCCATCGATGGAGGGAGATGCCCTTGCTTAAAAATGCTAGCTGCTATTTCTTCTAATACTGGACCAAATATGTGCCAGAATGTTTGATAAAATTTTAATTCATCTTCTAAGGAATTGTAAACTGGCTCTTCTGTAAGATCATCATTTTCCTGCGTGTGTTTTACAGCAACGTTTGGCTCCATTGCATTTTGAGTATTTTCTTGACTTAAGGTTATACCCTCCTCTAATACATGAATTTCATCAACTGTAGTTACTTTAACAGGGTTTGATGATTTGTTTGTGTCATTTACAGTGGCATGAACCAAAACAACAGCTTCCGTAGCGGTTGCTTCAGAAGCATTTGACTCAGTTGCATCCTTTAATGGGCGATTATCTCCTGATACTGAGGGCTTGTTTTGATTTTTTGGACAGCGCCATTTAAAATGGTCAACTGAACCACAGAGCAAACATTTGTTTCGATTGGGACAATCTGTTGCCAAATGGTCAGTACTTAGGCAGATCCGGCATTCTTTAATTTGCCCTCTAAACCATAAGGGCAGGACAAAGCTGCCATCGAGCGTCAATCTGCTTGGTAAAGGGCTATCCACTGTATCAAACCAAATACGTCTTACACCGTTTTCTAGCGTTCTGTCAAAAGGATACGTTTCCCGTTCAATGTCATCTGGAATTTCTAGTGGAACTTTCATCTTCACTAGCAGCCTATCTGACTCGATTTCCTCTACGTTACAAACTTCACCTTTTACAATAAGAACATCTTCTAGAAGCTTTTCCTTGACCCCCTCATTTGACACTGTTACATTCCATACAGTTTTAGTAACATTGATAAGCCCCTGCAAAGTAGCAGGTCCCGCGCCAACGACGTCTTTTAACCCATGATACACGTCGATAGCCGTGACACCCCACCCCTTAGTTGTTATGTTAAGGCTTAGGGTACGCTTATAGGTTGCCATGGTGGTTTATCAAAGGAGGAACCCCATACTACTACAATATATAATAAATATATACTTATATAACACCAGGACGTCAGGGAAAGAGCTAAACACTAAATAATTAGTGTCCCCTTTTGAAACCCTGACGTCTACCAACAAATATACGAATAGAGAGTACAGTCGTATATTTGTTAGTTTGAACCACTTTCTAAGTGGTTCACTAACACCTAGCCGATTAAAGTATACTAACAAATATATGAATAGATAGTACAGTCATATATTTGTTAGTCTGTTCGAGTTGACCGGGGACAGCCAACTGACTATAAGGATTTATATAGTTAAAGAACTAGGCTTGCGCTTACAAATGACAAAGGAATTAAATCCACTCACTCAAGCGATCTTGCCAAATATAATGCGCTTGCCTACGAACTATAGAAATAGCAGACTGGCGCGGGAAGAAATGTATTGCATTGACCACAGTAAGAGGAGCCCTATTAAATGGCGGAAACCGCCAGCTAAAAGGAATGCCTTTAGAAAATGGAGACACAAAATGCGCTCCAACCAAGACAAGAATTTACAAATTAAACATAAAGTTTGAAAGGAAATACTAATACAAAATATATATATATAAAATTTGTCTACAAAATCGCGCTAGAAACTAGCAAATTCGGGCAGCAATTGCAGAGCTAAATAAACGCGTGCGTTCACTTCGACTACTACTACTACTACTACTACTACTACTACTACTACTACTACTACTACTACTACTACTACTACTACTACTACTACTACTACTACTACTACTAGTACTACTACTACTACTACTACTACTACCAAAACCGCCACTACTACTACTACTACTACTACTACTACTACTACTACTACTACTACTATGCTATTACTACTACTACTACTACTACTACTACTACTACTACTACTACTACTACTACTACTACTACTACTACTACTACTACTACTACTACTACAACTACCACTACTACTACTACTACTACTACTACTACTACTACTACTACTACTACTACTACTACTACTACTAGGACTACTACATCATACACATGTACATACCATCCAGACCATTACATAGGAAAATACTGCAATCCAAACAATTGATGCGAAGAAAGTTACCATGAACCAACGTTCCCAGCTGCAATTATAAAATAGTAAAAGTACACATATGCAAAAACCTACATAGGTTACATTAGAGAGTCTATATTACTTAATCGTAAACATCATTTAGTAACATATGTTTTCATAAAGTATGACACTGGTCCTTGTACATGATCCATTGGGCGCAATATTGTAAGCGTTATCACTCAACAACAAATGGCATATCACCAGCCTAAACAAATAGAACCTAGATAAAACGTACTTTAAAGTATCTATGCGTTAGCACATTGACCGAAATGGCATTCCCATTAATGATGATGAGGCATAAAGGCGAGACAAATTATGTAGCATAGGATAGAATAAGGCGTCAGTGGTTTTACTTCTATCAATTACATTCTTGTCAATATACCCGGTGAGATAAAATGAAAGCCATGTCACACAGTTATGGTAACCATTGGAATCATAGAACACCAGTTTGGTAAATTAGGGATAAATGTGCTTATGGCCAAAGATAAGACCAATAGTTCAAACACAGGCCTTTGAATATAATATTTATATCATATCTGACACTCGCTCCAACCCTACCATATATATATATATATATATATATATATATATATATATACTTGGTGGGCGTCCACCAACTAAGATGTCAGGATATCTAAACATGATGAAACTTGATCATGATACCTAAGTATCATCCTTCCATGTTCGCCCATATTTTCATAAGGGCTATAACTCTGATACGTTGCATCTATTCAACTTCCTTTGCAACGTTGTTTTCACAATGTAGATATTAGATGCATCTATGATCACATTCACCGAATTCGCTGAAAATGCTCAAGATTTTACAAAATCGACAAAATCCACTGACTAAGCATGTTACCATATCTGTAATAGAATAATTAACCTTTGGCCTATATTGTCCAGAAACTAGGTCAAACCTACTTTTATTTTACAGAGAATGTAAATTAAAAGTCACCAAATGAAATGTGTCACAGAACCATATTTTTTCATCGGCTCCATTCTAATGAAAATTGCCCATAACACTGACATGTGAGGTGGAACCAATTCTATCTTTATAAAGTGGATAATTAGATTCCTATATAAACATTTTGACGATGTTTGGTATCAATTTGGCCATACATAACAAAACGTGTAACACTATTCGGCTGGCTGAAATGGACATACGAATGGACGGACAAAAAAACGTCCAAGCTATACAAAAGGCTATGCTCAAGTGACAACATTATATTTTCATCTGCGTCGCTAGACGCAATGTGTATATGAGAGCATGGGGCGCTTGTTGTTGTTGTTGTTGTTGTTGTTGTTGTTGTTGTTGTTGTTGTTGTTGTTGTTGCTGTTGTTAAGACATTTTTATTAACTCTGGTTCTACTAGAGGGATCTTCTCCAAATCTAGAGGAAAGTATGCCCGTGGGGTCCTGAACAGATATGCCAACGTTGGAGGTCTAAAACCCAACAGCTTTTAGCATGTTGTTAAAATAGACATTTCTATACACTCTTCATTAACTCTGGTCCTACTGGTACAATCCTCTCCAAACTTGGGTGGAAGCTTATCCATGTGGTCCCGAGCACATATTCCAAGTTTGCTGTAAAGAACGCAACAGCAACAGCTTTTAGCAACAGTTTACAAAATAAACATTTTACACATTCTTCAACAACTCTGTTTATAGTGGTGCACTCTTCTCGAAACTTGCATGGTAGCGTGCCTAGGTGGTCCTGAACACGTATACCAATTTTGGGGCCAGAAGCTAAAACGCAACAGGAAAAAAAGTTTCAGCAACGTTCTTGTAAAAATAGACATTTTAAAGCATTTTTAATAACTTGCGATCTTTCCCGAACTTGGGTTGATGCATAGCTGTGGGGTCCCGGAGACGTTCGCCAATTTTACGGTCAAAAACTAAAATGCAACAACAACAGCTTTCAGCAACATTGTTTAAAAAATATACACTTTTGACCTAACGGCGGCATGACTGAAAACATATCAATGACGCGGGTATTCCACAAATTGCTCCTGGACTAGGAAGAAGAGAATACGCGCAGAACGCAACCACACGGTGGCCCGCCCTTTAAAACAGATAGTTCCTGGACAATCTGTCTAAAGGAACAATCAATGGTGACGTCAAAAGATTGGTGAACTTGATAAGCGGACATCTTAAAACACAGACAATTTTACTTATGTCTATAACATAAAGGCTCGTGTACTATCCACCATGTATGTTTTTAGTTTTATAAAGCATTTAGGAGCATAGTTCCCAGTTTGTTATTCATGACATTTTTGCCCTCACCGTTTCTTGCGACAATCAGGCACACTGATATACATGATTCCTCGTAAAGGATATGTCAACGCCCATTTCACGAACCCTATGTAGCTTTCGCCTGAAATAGAAACAAAATACAGAATAAGAGAATCATAATTTGCATTATTTCACATTAAATACACGTTTATTCTCAGCCTTTATTATGGACGACTCGTGTGAACGTTTGTTTCACTGAATATCTGCTGATGTTGTTGAATATGAAGGAATCATCTTGAATATGCCAAAGCAATAGAGGAATCCAATCTGTCACTCAAGTATTGACGTCATAATCAATTACGTCACATATAGGTTTACGTCACAATCATAATTAACAGACAATACTCCATCCTGAACGTGGAATAGTAAGCCAGTTGTACAAATTGTATGTCTTTAGTATTTACTAGAACCATTCTGTTGAATATTTTGAAACTAATTTGACTGGGAGCTGTTGCTGCCATGACTAACCTAGATACTAGATGCGATTCTAAATATGAGAACATACGGTTCATAAGATATTCATAGGTTCGTGTATTTTACCATTTGCTCCAGACAGGTCAGAAAAAACAATCTGATAGTGACATTTTGTGAACAACTTACGTGGATGTGGTATTCCAATCCAATAATCATAATTTTCTCCTTCGTATGTCATGGAAAACCTGAAACAAGAAAAATAATAATAATAATAATAATAATAATAATAATAATCTGTAACAAATGGTCAAAATAGTCAAAGAACATAAATAGATAGGCGAAATATCACTAAATGACAATATGTTTTACCATATTCTAATAGTTCAAATGAATCCTTCGGTGGGAAACGACAACATAGTGCATAAAGCACTCAAAACTGTCAAACTATTAAGAAATCTAGCAGCCTACAAAATTCGTTCAAAAATTAGAAATAGAATAAAATGTCTAAAAATCAACCAAGAATTCTGTCATTTTCCGCCAAATTGCAGAATTATCCCATGCACCTCTTATGAATACATTTTGTGTCATGAATTGTCATGAATTGAGATATGTATAGGACCCTCCCTTTTGGAAACATGAATTCTGTAAGCGTCTCAGTATGGAAGATGATACTGTGAATCAGACCATGCGAAAACCGAGCAATTTTTCCATTTAGCAGCAAATCAAATTCCCATCCATTTGCTATGGGTAAGGTTTTGTGAGACAAAAAGGGGCAATGTAGAAATTGGCTGAAAATTAATGACGTCACGATCAACTATGTCACACGTAGGGTGACGTCATAAGCAATTACATCATGAATGACGTAGCTAAGTTCGTCATGAATGCTTAATTGATGACGGACTAAGCGTTATTGTACGAATTGTATTTCTTTACTTATTTAACATGCTGTTGAATATTAGTTTTAAAATATTCAACAGCATGTTAAATAAGTTAAATTATTTTAGAGCATTCTGGTGTGAATGTGCACCTTTAAGTCGTTTTTAAGTATTGAACCCTCTAGGGATTATATATGTGCTTCGTCAATTGTTGATGGATTAATTTAGCAGATATATTCCTTCATAGTGGAGCGGATATATGACCGGCGTGTGCACTTCTGGAAAGAATCATGAAACTTTGCCCTATGGATTTTTTGAGTATGCAGATTTCAAAAATAGTGTGAACCGCGACGTCACTCCAACCTTTCCAGCCAAAAATTGAAAATTTGCCCATTAATTGGCTCTAAGTGGCCCGAGAATCATGACTTTGGTGTCTATACCTATGTTTTCAAGGTCAAAGAATCAGATAAACATTTTCATGGTGAAAATTAAAAGAATGCCCATTCTGTTAATTTATGACAAATTAATGACATAGACATTTAAAAAAAAGATTCACCATGAAAGATTCAATTATGTTAGTTCGCATGCATTCTATTGGATTCGTTGCCCTCAACAACATAGGTATAGATACCAAGATCATGGCAATCTGGCTACTTAGCCAGAATTTATGGGCAAAAACATGTTTTGTGGCGGCTATTTTTAACCTTTTGGTCAGAAATGTTTGAGCTATGTCATGGTTCCAGCGATTTTTTAATTCAGTATACGTAAAAACCTGTGAATGAGGGAATTGTCTGTCCTTCAACCCTCCGAGATGAATTGTTCACCACTGGAAACCTGGAAAATATAGATCACAACCCGTCATCCACTTTGATTCTTGATTCTTTCTATGGTATGGCATTATCAATCACACAACATATCACACATGGCAATCCTGGTGTTTTAGGGTCATTAAGACAATTCCTGAGAACAGATCCCACCAAAATCGAAATCAATCAAGTCATTACCTAAATCATACACTACTGTGACACCGGTCTCACTCCCCGACAACGTCATTCCAACCGTAACTAATGCCCAAGTAATTCCAGAATCATGCTGAGATGGATGAAGATCAACTGCAAACTCTTTCGTTTGAAAATGTGAAGACAGCTTTGGCTAATGAAAACCAATATGATCTAGTGAACATGAACATATCATAGTCAGCCTACTTTGCCAGCTTGCAGGTGTCTATACCTAAGCCTTCTGCAATTATCGCACTCCTTCCATTGTTTCATGATGGTGCACACTCACCCGCTATGGCCAAACATGGAATGAATATCATATGACAGATCACGGTACATGTCAACCCAGGACAGATACCAGTGCTTACAGTTGATCAGCCACTATACGCTATCGTCAAAAAGATTCTGTGGAAATGGCCAGATGAGTATGGAGAAAGACAATATGTTGTACTGATAGGGTGGGAAGCGTGGGGGGGGGGGGGAGGGGGGGGGGAGGTAAAAATTACCATGTTGAAAGTAATCAGTGACTGGCTTGACGGAAGTGGTTGGACCTATGTGATGACTTCAGCCAATGTTACTACTGAGGAGCGTGCAGCTGGTCTCCGGAAAGGTTCGCACACATCCAGAGGGCAATGGGCTCATCAAGTAACGGCAGCAGCTCTGTTCATTTTTCTTCACAGCATATGCTGAGTATCAAATGAATACCCCAGATGATGAACCACTACACTATAATGGGTGGTGTGTGTAGATGGCATCAGATCATCCTCAGTTTGATTACTGGTACAAAGTATGGCAGTTGGACCTCCTCTTCCTACAGTTCCTTAGATCACAGCGTCAACAAACATTTGTTCCCCTATGTGGAGTCACTTGCAAAGATTATTCCATGGATGTTCGCTCTTGACCACTATCACTACGCTCGCTGGATGACAGTCCATGTAAGTGATCTACTTGCACTCCAGGCTAACTGCCCTACCACGCATGCACAGTTCCTCAATGGCAACTTTGTTACGCAGAAAACAAGACACAAATTCTCAGCCCTTGCGCATGATCAAGTTCATGAACAGCTGAATGTAATCGTGAAGGGAGACAGAGGCGTAATACAAATGACTGAAAATGAATCAGTACTGACACGGTGGATTGTGGCAGACCCAGAAACAGCTAGACTCTTAACGAAGTAATCAAGACAAACATTCTATGAACAAGAATGCCACAGAACGCCACCATGAACAAATTCCAAGTGTGCAGAAGACATTCCTTTCTCAAGTCAAGAGCATCACTGATGCGATAGAGGAACCTGGCAATCCGTTTGCTGATACAAGCACAGAACTCTACACACTTGATAGTAAAGTGATAATGCCCGAGAGTGTGGTCTATACTATTGGGAACGCTGAAAATATAGGAATGACACAATATCAGAAATTTGTTGAGGAGCATGCCAAGGACAATACCACTGCATTCAATGACACCATACACAAGAACGGTCTTCCTCTGTTAAATTCTAGTTCAGCAAAGACACTTGTGAAGTCCACTTCCAAAATATTCAACCTTCAAAATGATGTCCAGCTCTTCTCTCGGATGTATATATCATGTCAAGCTAGAGACATTGATATGGATGCCTTCTTCAGGTATGAAAATCATGCTTGGCCTCCGGAGTTGGCGTCAAATAGCATCATGCACCCAACAAATAAATACAACTTGATGAAATGTTTGGAGGCATTGGTACCTCAATCGGAATATGTTCCAAACGTTGATATCAAAATTCTTGATGGCGCTGCAATTGTACACATACTTGATCCAAAGAAATCACAAGTTTGTGTCAAAACATTCCAGGACTATTCACAACAAGTGTTCTTGCCCTATATAGAACGTGTTCTCCAAGATGATGTACGTGTAGGCCCGTAGATGTTGTTTGGGATGTCTACAAAGAGGATAGCCTAAAGGCACAAACACGACAAAACCATGGATCTGGTAACCATCTTCGGGTCGCCAACAACACAAACCTTCCAGCTAACTGGAAGAACTTCCTTCGTTCTAATTCAAACAAAGATATTCTGTTCCAACTGCTAGCTAATGCAATCCAAGAGTTTCAACTCCCACAAGGGAAGCAAGTCATCTCCACATATGTCGCAATTGCTGTGTCAAGTGTGTTACAGGACTGTGAAATTTGGGTAGCATTTGTTAATGGTTCTAAATTACATTACATCCCCTGCCATCTAATTGCATCTGAATTAGGCAATGATGCGTCGTGGGGTCTTTTGTTTATGCACGCAATATCAGGGTGTGACACGGTTTCTGTGGTAAGAGAACAGCATGGCAGTATGCCTCAACTCGAACCTATTTTTGTGTGCTTATCTCATGCTCCAAGCCAGATATCCCCCGACGACATGAACCAAATAGAGAGATATGTTGTTCTCTTGTATCAGCGAACATCAGATGCCAGCAAACAGTTATTTACTCAAAATCGCAAGATAGAAAACATCCCTCCGACGTTACATTCTTTGGAACCGCATGCGAAACGGGCTGTTTATCAAGCATGGCACATCTGGGGACAGTCACTTACAGGAGAGCCACACGTTCCAACGCCAGATTTGTGGGGGCTGGGAGAGAATCAGAGATGATTCCCTGTGGACTCCGCGCTGGACCACTCTTCCAGAGGCAGCCAAATGTTGTCAGGAACTGTTGAAATGTGGATGCCAAAATGCTTGTACAAAAAGATGCAAGTGTGTCAAAGCAAATCTCAGGTGCACACAGCTGTGTTTCTGTTCTGGTAGTGTTACAGAGAATAAGAAAGCAAACATGAACATATGAGATATTGACAGAGAGATAATTTAATAATGTTTCAACAGAATGTATGACACGCCATTGCAAATTTGATATATACCGTTTTAGTGACGCGTACGTGACCTAGAGTGTGTTAGTTTAGAGTAATTTGTACAGTATGTCCAATGGAACTATAAAATGGTCTGACAACTGTACAGCTGTGGGTAAGTGTCACCCTGCAGCTTAGTAATTATTTTTTTCAAAATATATAGTTTACTGTCGTCGGTTATTAATTATTTTTCACACACCATATGCTAAGCCACTGCAACATCCGATTTCGTCCTTACTAATACTGAACCCACGACTTTGTGATTGCGAACAAACTACGCGAACCACTGAGCCATGGGCACACATGGTGTGTCGTCGGTTGGAATTATCTACACGATCAAAGTTACTAACAATAATGTGTTACATAAGTGAGTTAGTTTAGTACAGTATATCTAGTGGGACTAGAAAACGGTCTGACAACTGTAAAACTGTGGGTAAGTGACCAAGTATCCCCCTGCAGCTTAATAAATTGTTCAGTTCGTGTGCGGGTCCTTTGGAGGTCGGAGGAAGGAAGAGGGTGGTCATGTCTGAGGTCAGAGGTGTTCTCGTACATACATTAAACATACTTGAGTATCCATTGAACGTTGGATTAATACTTGTGCCTTTACTGGTGTATATTTATTAAAGCAGTATATGTAATATATCACTCGGATTACCTTTCATTTCTTGGATAGATATACAAGTGCAAAAACCCGGATTATATATAACAGAAAAACACTTAATTTCAGTGTATTGTAATTAGGATGTAAGCTGATATTATTGTAATGTGTTCTATTAGATTCCTTGACCATAAACACATAGGTATAGACACCAAGATCATGATAGTCGAGGGGGGGGGGGCACTTAGAGCCGAGTTATGGGCAAAAACGTGTTTTGTAGCGGCCATTTTGAATTTTCAATATTTGGCGGGAAAATTTGGAGTGACGTCATGTTCCCGCAATTTTTTGAAATCTGCATACTTTAACCCCCCCCCACCCCACCCCACCCCCTAGGGCAAAGTTTCATGCTTTTTTCCAGAAATGCACACCTCAAGCAAAAAATGTCACATATCCGCTCCACTATCAGTCAAATATCTATTTGAACTATGAATATGAATAGCCCACACCCTTAAACAAGGGCCATAACTCTGTTACATTAAGACAAACTATTCAACCCTATGGTTAAAGTACATTTGTTTCGCCAAGTGTTGAAGGATTAAAACAAAATTTAGCAGATATGTTCCTTCAGGCAATATCTGTTTGCCCTATGAATATAAAGAGGCCACGTCTTGAAATAGGGGCCATAACCCAACGAGGACCTCCTTGTAAACCGTTTATAGAAAAGAACGGAGCGTGAGTTGTCGCTGCCACTGCTATCGTCGTCGTCGTCACCACCGCCATGGCTGCTTACCAATTTCTAACATTCTTGGTATAAGAAACTGTACTAGCGCGTTGTCCCAAAGCCTTGAACTGTTGTCGACGTTGTGATGCGCTCTCCTGCAGAAGCTTTCCCCGCTGCAGATGAAATAAAAACAACAACATTTACAAATGTATCTATCAAGCCAACGTACGTATTGAATTCACCATGGACATTACAGTATAATAATAAAAGCAGTCACAGACAGACAGACAGACAGACAGACAGGAAATACAGACGGACAGGCAGGCAGGGAGGCATGGGGGGGGGCAAACAGGCAGACCCAAAATCCCAAATATAGCACTGCAATCCGATCCGGGTGTATGTGTGAATGCGTGACCAATTTATATGGCTATAGTTTCTACCATCTTTTCCACCATCAGCCAGGCTAACGTCACCTATTCTGCCAATCCACAGCATACCACAACTCTCGGATACGCTACAATAATTAAATCAACGAGCGCATTGATTGCTGGTCTCTTGGTAATGACTTCTGAACATTTCCTTGATTAATTATTCGTTATAAACTATTATTTATTATGCACGTGGAGCTGTTCCCAATAATTGCACATCGTCCCTATTAGACTACAAAATATATTTGATTAAAACTGTGTCATGTAGCCAGAAAATTTTGGATTTTCTGAAACATATAATATATTGCAATAGAGAAATATATTCTTAGCTATGATCCAGCCATTTTCAGTTTAGGTCCACCTACATTTTCCGCATATTAGAATCGATTTGAGACCATGGGATTATTCGGAGGACATTTAGGCTCATTTATAATTACACCACCTCCACATATGCAGAGTACCAAAAACTGCTTGACAAAGATGACCCAGTCGAAAACACATTTAATGAAAACTTACCCCTTTAACCTTCAAATTTGTTCAAGAAAGTTAAAATTTTCTCATTTGCAGACAAAAATAAGGGTGTTTTTGGAAATTTATCACTGGAATAACTGTCTCTGGCTCGGTCACCGAAATAATCTTCCCTTGGAATGCAAATGGACATTTCTCAACTATCTGTTTTTGGCCAGTTTGAGTGTTACCCGATTAATGTGGTCTGAAATCCATAAAGTTTCGTCCCTGCTAACGCAGCATCGGCCCAGTAAGCTTCGTTATCCGGGACTTTGCACAGATTCATGCAAAGTTATCATTCATCCATTCGAATAAGACTGTCTTCACGAGACGCACAGGCATTACGAAAACTACTATCCGAATAAGTCCTTTGAAACCAGAATCTGAATTTTACACCAAAGTTATACGGGTAATCTGTTTAATATTCGACAAATGATTATTAATTTGTAAATTCATCAAAAACATAAAATTTGTACATTTTCGTGACAACGCCATTTTTATTGTAACGTCAGCTAACCCGTGCCATAGTTGATTATAACGTCAGTTAGCTGAGTGGCAAATCGGATCCTTCCATTGGTCCACAAGCTAGTGTTCTACTGAGCCACACATGTAGGCTGCTGATGCCAGTCTAGCCACCCACCATCTTCTGAGCCACACATGCAGGCTGCTGATGCCAGTCTAGCCACCCACCATCTTCTGAGCCACACATGCAGGCTGCTGATGCCAGTCTAGCCACCCACCATCTTCTGAACCACACATGTAAGCTGCTGATACCAGTCTAGCAACCCGCCATCTTCTGAGCCACACATGTAGGCTACTGATGCCAGTGTAGCCACCCACCATCTTCTGAGCCACACACGTAGGGTGCTGATGGCAGTCGAGCCATCCACCATCTTCTTAGCCACACATGTAGGCTGCTGATGCTAGTCTAGCTACCGACCATCTTCTGAGCCACACATGTAGGCTGCTGATACCAGTCTAGCCACACACCATCTTCTGAGCCACACGTGTAGGCTGGTAATGCCAGTCTAGCCACCCACCAGCTTCTGAGCCACACATGTAGGCTGATGATGCCAGTCTAGTCACCCACCACCTTCTGAGCCACACATGTAGGCTGATGGTGCCAGTCTAGCCACCAACTATCTTCTGAGCCACACATGTAGGATGCTAATGCCAGTCTAGCCACCCACCATCTTCTGAGCCACACATGTAGGCTGCTGATGCCAGTTGAGCCACCCACCATCTTCTGAGCAACACATGCAGGCTGCTGATGCCTGTCTAGCCACCCACTACCTTCTCAGCCACACATGTAGGCTGCTTATACCAGTATAGCCACCCACCATCTTCTGAGCCACACATGTAGGTTGCTGATACCAGTCTAGCCATCCAGCATCTTCTGAGCCACACATGTATGCTGCTGATGCCAGTCTAGCCACCCACCATCTTGTGAACCACACATGTAGGCTGCTGATGCCAGTCTAGCCACCCACCATCTTCTGAACCACACATGTAGGCTGATGATGCCAGTCTAGCTGCCCACCATCTTCTGAACCACACATGTAGGCTGATGATGCCAGTGTAGCTGCCCACCATCTTCTGAACCACACATGTAGGCTGATGATGCCAGTCTAGCTGCCCACCATCTTCTGAGCCACACATGTAGGCTGCTGATGCCAGTCTAGCCACCCACCATCTTCTGAGCCACACATGCAGGCTGCTGATGCCAGTCTAGCTGCCCACCATCTTCTGAGCCACACATGTAGGCTGCTGATGCCAGTCTAGCCACCCACCATCTTCTGAACCACACATGTAGGCTGATGATGCCAGTCTAGCTGCCCACCATCTTCTGAGCCACACATGCAGGCTGCTGATGCCAGTCTAGCTGCCCACCATCTTCTGAACCACACATGTAGGCTGATGATGCCAGTCTAGCAACCCGCCATCTTCTGAACCACACATGTAGGCTGATGATGCCAGTCTAGCTGCCCACCATCTTCTGAACCACACATGCAGGCTGCTGATGCCAGTCTAGCCGCCCACCATCTTCTGAGCCACACATGTAGGCTGCTGATGCCAGTCTAGCCACCCACCATCTTCTGAGCCACACATGCAGGCTGCTGATGCCAGTCTAGCCACCCACCATCTTCTGAGCCACACATGTAGGCTGCTGATGCCAGTCTAGCCACCCACCATCTTCTGAACCACACATGTAGGCTGATGATGCCAGTATAGCTGCCCACCATCTTCTGAACCACACATGTAGGCTGATGATGCCAGTCTAGCTGCCCACCATCTTCTGAACCACACATGTAGGCTGCTGATGCCAGTCTAGCTGCCCACCATCTTCTGAACCACACATGTAGGCTGATGATGCCAGTCTAGCTGCCCACCATCTTCTGAACCACACATGTAGGCTGATGATGCCAGTCTAGCCGCCCACCATCTTCTGAGCCACACATGCAGGCTGCTGATGCCAGTCTAGCCACCCACCATCTTCTGAGCCACACATGTAGGCTGCTGATGCCAGTCTAGCCACCCACCATCTTCTGAACCACACATGTAGGCTGATGATGCCAGTCTAGCTGCCCACCATCTTCTGAACCACACATGTAGGCTGATGATGCCAGTCTAGCTGCCCACCATCTTCTGAACCACACATGTAGGCTGCTGATGCCAGTCTAGCTGCCCACCATCTTCTGAACCACACATGTAGGCTGATGATGCCAGTCTAGCTGCCCACCATCTTCTGAACCACACATGTAGGCTGATGATGCCAGTCTAGCCGCCCACCATCTTCTGAGCCACACATGTAGGCTGCTGATGCCAGTCTAGCCACCCACCATCTTCTGAGCCACACATGCAGGCTGCTGATGCCAGTCTAGCCACCCACCATCTTGTGAACCACACATGTAGGCTGCTGATGCCAGTCTAGCCACCCACCATCTTCTGAACCACACATGTAGGCTGATGATGCCAATCTAGCTGCCCACCATCTTCTGAACCACACATGTAGGCTGATGATGCCAGTCTAGCTGCCCACCATCTTCTGAGCCACACATGCAGGCTGCTGATGCCAGTCTAGCCGCCCACCATCTTCTGAACCACACATGTAGGCTGCTGATGCCAGTCTAGCCTGTAATAGCAGCCAGAAATTGAGGTTTACAGTGTCTCAGTCAATCATATGGCGTTATAATCACCAACGCGACGTGTAGGATGACGTCATAATGAATTACGTCATGAATGATGTATTTAAGGTCATCACCAGCGCTTATTTCATGACGGACTAAGCGTTGTTGTACGAATTGTATGTCTTTACTTTTTAATAAACATTCTGTATAGGCAGCAACAACACCCAGTCAAATTATTTTCAAAAGATTCAACAGCTTACCTGTATAGTTTGCTGGAAATTGATAGTCAGGGAGTTCAGGGATGGATCGATCCCATCACGGCGAAGTGTTGGTGGAGCTTAGCCAAGGATGGACGGGGTATAACTGAAACTGTATTCCTCTATTGTATATGCTTACGTATGATATGACCAAACGGACGGCGGCCTCAAAACGTGTTCTGCTGTTGAATCGCCTTTTCATCATGAAACGAAAACAGGCCTCTGGGAATGTTAGCCTGCAAAATAATAATTTAAAAAATAATATTGACATATACCTCTAAACCTCATCACAGACGTACAACATTTCAAAATGCATGTTTCAGAAGCATTGGCTCCGATCGATGATGCACCAAAACTGTTACAGAAACATTGATTCGGAACCATGATACACCAAACTGCACATTTCCGGCTGCAGACGCACGCACATGGCGTCAGACTTAATAAGCCTATAGACCTATAGAGCGATGCATTTCTAGTTAATCTCCGCCCATTTTGAAAGGTGAGATTTGATTTGAAACTTAGAAACCAGAATTCACAGTATCTAAATTTCAAGGTAATTATTGAAGTAAGCTGTTCAATATTTTAAAACAATTTTGGCTGGGAGGTGTTGCTGCATAAGGCAGCAACCACTTGCAGTCAAATTACTTTCAAAATATTCAACAGGCTGTTTATTAAATTCTAAAATCATCAGACATATAATTTGCACACTTTCGTCACAGAGCTACAGCTTTTTTGATTGCGACGTCAGTTAACATGCGACGTATTTGATTATGATGTCAGTTAACATGCGACGTATTTGATTATGACGGAGGCAAATTCGCAAATACTGCCCAACCGTTTGAAACCTTATTTCAGAAACGTGCTATAAAGGAGAAAATGTTTCATATATATATACACAATATTTTGGTAGAAATGGCGGCATAATTGAGTAAATAATTGCTAAAACAGTAGTTCAAGACAAGTCGGGATACAATTTGCCTCTACTAGTAAGAGGCTGTACTAGACACCACCACAACCACCATCACCGCCGCAGCCTCAAACTCTTCGTCGACGTCACCGCCTCTCTGCCGCCGCCTCCTCCTCCACCACCGCCGCCGACGACGACAACGTCACCATCACCATCACTATCACCCATCCACATTCGTCTATTCATGATTGATAAACAGTCATTTTTGACTGACATGCAAAGGGGAAGCAACTTAGACTCTTAGTATGGCTAATACGAAACGATACAACGCTATGAAAGCAATTATGCTCGCTAACAAATATCACCCACAATCAGGAAATATTAGCCTTAGTCAATAGTGGGGTCCGTCTCGTTTGACAATGAAACGTGAGGAACGCCTCAGAGGAAAGGAAGAGCGACAGGAATATACCAATGGTGTTTATCAATCTTCGTCAAGCCTGGGCAAAGATAATGACCATAATCTTTGACTGTAACAGACAGTTCAACACTGGTCGAACCACTAACGAGATCTGGAAATTGGTTCCTAAATAGAGATACCCGCTTAGCATCTCACCATAGACTGCTAATAAACGCTGACCATGGCGATGTTGAATTATACTGTTTAACAATACTATTATTCGTCAATTCTACTGCATGGCTAGTATAAAACTATAAGATGGTACACCGGGTATTCATGATTGTCCAGAGCAGAAGCGATTGCTAGAATTAACCATCATCAAAATGCAGCCGTCACGGCGAACGATACTATCGATGAAGAAAAGGCATCTTAAAATTGTCATCACTCACCAAAGTGATAGCCTACTGCTGGGAACTTAATATCGAAGACAGCGAGCAACATCGTACACAAATCAACAATCGTTAGCAATAGCCTATGCATAGCATACTATACCACACTAGCACCTGCTACTTCATCATTTCATGTGAAAAAGTTGTCATTAACACGTTAACACGAGAAAAATATATTTCTTCTGCATCCCACCCTACCCAACCGCGCGCGCGCGCATGCACGCACACACGCATGTATGCACGTAACGGAATACATAATATGGTGGCTTACTTGACAGGATTCAAGGCGACATATTCGTCCACTTGGGCCATGTTCGCGGTTTGTGGGGTTTTGACAGGAATACAGTTACCAGTGCCCATAAACACGTCATCGTCCTCGTCTTCATTGCCAAAAACTTCTGCAGAAGATTTGAAATAAATTACTAAATCATATGTATTTGAGGATGTGTGCCATAGTTTGCATATGTAGTATTTTGACAAAAGGCGACATTAATGGACCTTTCCAGTTTTAGCTATGCCCCGCCCGCCCATCTCTAAGCGTTAAAGACGGACTATACCGAGTCGTTCATGACGTCATGATTATGACGTCTTCCTACACGTCAAGTTGATTATGACGTCATATGACTTCATATGATAGATGGATAAACTTGAAAAGGTCCATTCCCATCGGGAGCGTTGCCAGATGACCAATTTTTTCACTGAAATACCAATGTCACAATTTAACCCTTTTATGCCGAAGCCGGGCAAAACCGACCCATGCGCTGGTCTTGAGGAATGTCCGTTTGCATGCCAATAGAAGACTATTTTTTTTAGAATTTATCACTGCCATGACTGGTTCATTAACCGAGCCGGTCATGCCATTGGTAAATTTTCAAAAAAATTGTATTCTCTTGACCGGCCTATATACAGCCGTTAAATAAGTAAATATTTTGATTTTCTTAAACAAATTTGGCCATTAAAGCAAGCTGCTTAATATTTTGAAACGACTTTGACTAGTCATTGGCACCAAGACATTTCAGTCGAATTTGTTTTTAAAATATCATTAACTTAGGCTGTAGAGCTGAATGAGTTGAACAATAGATCTATCTTGAATATTTTAAGCCACGAGTCTGCTTGACCACGTATCAAAATAAGTTCTGAGATTTCTTATCCAACATTGATTTCTTGGATTAGATTGCATCCAGTGGTGGTGGCATTATTAAGTTTTCGAATTACGAGATTTATAAGGGTGTTTCAGATCAGGCAACGTCATTGCAACGAACTGCTTCCAAATATATACATATGTCATAGCAAATAACAGCTTGATGTGTCTAGTTTACAGATAACCTAATCCCGTCAATGCCCGCGCATTTACCAAGAAAGTGCCTCAGTAAATCATAATTATTATTAACGGATTCCATAGTTGAATCGCCACATTTGTTGAAATAATCTTTTAGATTTCAAATATAAAGTTACTAAATTTTCCTCTAGAATTTATTGAAATGTGAAATACGCATCTGTATTCTGAATATCGGGTATGGTTCGGCAAATAAGTTTGTGATTACATGGTCAACCACCCTATTATGTACGTACGGGACAGCCACGATCCACACCGGTTAGTAGTAACTGAAACATATTTTATGCAGGAAGTAATATGCAATGTTTCTTTTTTTACTATCACTATTTTAGGACTACTTTAAGACATGATTATTGCTTCCACGTTTCTACTATAACATGTATATGGCTTGTGGGATGCACATAGCGAATATGAGTGCACATGCATAGAGTCCTGTTGACAGGATATTTTAAAATGTTACAGCAATATACATAATGTAAATCAAAATTTAAAAGTAAACTTCATTGAATATGTATTCGCCTATATTCCTATATCCTGTAGCATGAACATTTACGGAGCTCGGGATACAAGCACATTTTAGGAGCTCAATATCAGCATTTCATGGACGACAGATAGGCATTCTCTCACCATTTATCTTCCGCTGGAACCAAATTCCTGTTTTTTCTGACCGGTAAGATATGTTCCCACTTGATATGAATTGGTTCTATATATACTATGTATGTGTGATTTCAGTGTACCCGTCGGTGATCGAGATTCCAGTCCTGGCTATGGATGGCTTCACATATATAGGTTTTGTACCATATATTTCTAGAAATCTCAACACCATTATGTTTGTGGGATGAAAATTCCACTATCCATGTGCTGTTCCGTGTTGCGTCAACTATAGGTGGACTGTTATTTGAGTGTTTGCCTACCCATGAAAATGTTGTTATTGTGAAATGATGTTCCGATGATGACAAGGCATTGGTCAATTTCTGCGAAATGACCCAGTATTATTTCCCAAACTATTCTGCTTGATGAGTGTTTGTGTCGCTATGGGACAAGAATGTTTCATGGATGGGTAGTATATGTTATTTGAATCGTGTATAATAAACATTTTCGGTTGTGTGGCACGTGTTCGTTTTGTATGTATCTTCGTCTTCAATGACCTCTTCATGTACCAGTCAAATGTGAATATTCCTTCTCAACACCACTTCCTTGTTCTGCAACTTTTCTGGAATGTATCACCAAGGTCACGTTTTGCATATGTTTGGTTCACACGTTGAGTAATGGTCTAGTCATCGATTATGATGTTACTATCCCATCACTTCAGGTCAGGATATGTCGGAGAACTTCGATTTAACTGACATTGACTTGACCCGTTTGAAAAATTCATCACGTGAAACCTGATGGGCGGTAACTGTCATTTGGGTCCTAACGATGTCCATGACAATGCATGCAACTGGGCGGATACTGGGTCAATAGCAAGCCGTATTGGTTCGGTAGTTTTCCGACCCAGCTATCTGCGATATTAGGGGTGTGTTCTTTATGACACGTAGATTCGATGAGGCACCATCATACATCTGCTATGTATATTGCCAATGACAAATGGATGCATCTGTCACTCAAGTATCTGACATCAAAATTAAAATATGTCATTTGTTCGCCGACATCAAAATCGAATGAAGTAAACCCGTTATGCTGTAAAATCAGTTACACAATATTCAACAGATTACCTGAATATTAACCTTGAAAGTGAGATTCAGGGACTTTAGGGTTCAACGTGGTAAAATAGACAAACAGGCATACAAACTGGGCGGAAGTTAGCTAGAAATAGTCGGGGCATAGCTCGAAGATGGCTGCCTCTACCGGAATGCACTAAGGACGCAGTATGTCTCTGTAGCTATGACAGGTTGAGCCTCCGTATATGCATCTTAGAATACAATACGGCTCTGTAGCTATCACAGGGTGAGCCTCCGTATATGCATCTTAGAAAACAGTATGTCTCTGTAGCTATCACAGATGAGCTTCCGTATATGCATCTTAGAATACAGTATGTCTCTGAAGCTATCACATGGTGAGCCTCCGTATATACATCTTAGAATACAGAATGTCTCTGTAGCTATCACAGGGTGAGCCTCCGTACATGCGTCTTAGAATACAGTATGTCTCTGAAACTACCACAGGGTGAGCCTCCTTATATGCATCTTAGAATACAGTATGTCTCTGAAGCTATCACATAGTGAGCGTCCGCATATGCATCTTAGAATACAGTATCTCTCTGTAGCGATCACAGGATGAGCCTCCGTATATGCATCTTAGACTACAGTATGTCCCTGAAGCTATCACAGGGTGAGCCTCCGTATATGCGTCTAAGAATACAGTATGTCTCTGAAGCTATCACATGGTGAGCCTCCGTATATGCATCTTAGAATACAGTATGTCTCTGAAGCTATTGCAGGGTGAGCCTCCGTATATGCATCTTAGAATACAGTATGTCTCTGAAGCTATTGCAGGGTGAGCCTCCGTATATGCATTAAGAACAAGTATGTCTCTGTAGCTATCACAGGATGAGCCTCCGTATATGCGTCTTAGAATACAGTATGTCTCTGAAACTATCACAGGGTGAGCCTCCTTATATGCATCTTAGAATACAGTATGTCTCTCTAGCTATCACAGGATGAGCCTCCGTATATGCATCTTAGAATACAGTATGTTCCTGAAGCTATCACAGGGTGAGCCTCCGTATATGCATCTTAGAATACAGTATGTCTCTGTAGCTATGACAGGTTGAGCCTCCGTATATGAATCTTAGAATACAATACGACTCTGTAGCTATCACAGGGTGAGCCTCCGTATATGCATCTTAGAACACAGTATGTCTCTGTAGCTATCACAGAATGAGCCTCCGTATATGCATCTTAGAATACAGTATGTCTCTGAAGCTATCGCATAGTGAGCGTCCGCATATGCATCTTAGAATACAGTATCTCTCTATAGCTATCACAGGATGAGCCTCCGTATATGCATCTTAGAATACAATATGTCCCTGAAGCTATCACAGGGCGAGCCTCCGTATATACATCTTAGAATACAGTATGTCTCTGTAGCTATCACAGGGTGAGCCTCCGTATATGCATCTTAGAATACAGTATGTCTCTGAAGCTATTGCAGAGTGAGCCTCCGTATATGCATCTTAGAATACAGTATGTCGCTGAAGCTATTGCAGGGTGAGCCTCCGTATATGCATCTTAGAATACAGTATGTCTCTGAAGCTATTGCAGGGTGAGCCTTCGTATATGCACTAAGAACAAGTATGTCTCTGTAGCTATCACAGGGTGAGCCTCCGTATATGCATTAAGAACAAGTATGTCTCTGTAGCTATCACAGGGTGAGCCTCCGTATATGCGTCTTGGAATACAGTATGTCTCTGTAGCTATTGCAGGGTGAGCCTCCGTATATGCATCTTAGAATACAGTATGTCTCTGAAGCTATTGCAGGGTGAGCCTCCGTATATGCATCTTAGAATACAGTATGTCTCTGAAGCTATTCCAGGGTGAGCCTCCGTATATGCATTAAGAACAAGTATGTCTCTGTAGCTATTACAGGGTGAGCCTCCGCATATGCATTAAGAACAAGTATGTCTCTGTAGCTATCACAGGGTGAGCCTCCGTATATGCGTCTTAGAATACAGTATATCTCTGAAGCTATTGCAGGGTGAGCCTCCGTATATGCATTAAGAACAAGTATGTCTCTGTAGCTATCACAGGGTGAGCCTCCGTATATGCGTCTTAGAATACAGTATGTCTCTGAAGCTATTGCAGGGTGAGCCTCCGTATATGCATCTTAGAATACAGTATGTCTCTGAAGTTATTGCATGGTGAGCCTCCGTATACGCATTAAGAACAAATATGTCTCTGTAGCTATCACAGGGCGAGCTTCCGTATATGGTTGCCTTAGCTACATGGACAAGAGGTCTGAATGTATAGGTTCAGACATGTCAGATGCTTTCATGCAAGCGAGCTTACACATACCAGCTGCCCTAGTTTGGGGGTGTTTTCCCCTCTCTGAGCTACTTTCCAATTGACTCATTTCACTTTCTAATCGACAAAATATCGTGTTGACAGAGCCATATATACAAATTTAATATATTACTTGGTCACATCTCAGCGTAGGCCTTCATAATTATGCCAAACAAGAAATTGAAACGGTACTTTTTCTCTCACCGTAATCGCCTTGGAATCGCTTGATGTTCATGTTTTGCATAGCCTGCCCATTCATATGTAGAAATTCACTCGGATCTTTTAGTTTCTGTACCTTTCTTGTAGCCCAGGATCGCAAATTTATATTAAACCTGAGAGAGAAGGGTCAGAAATAGATAGATTTAACCCTTCAACACTCATATGAGCCAAAACGGCTTCTGCAGTGGTCTTGAAAAATATCCAGGTGCAAACCAAGAGAAGACTATTTCTGAATATTTACCCATGACTAGCTCGATGACTGAGCCAGTCATTCCATTGATAAATTTTCAAAAATAGTTTTCTCTTGGTCTCCAAATGGACATTTTCTATGAGGAAATTGAAATTTTCTTGAACAAATTCGAGGGTTAAATGGTTAAAGTGCACTCAAACATGACATAGAACGACTTAATCATTCAGTAATTACAAATGAAATCAAAATTCTTGCTTATTTGCAGGCCAAGAGAATACTATTTATGCTAGGTTTTCGAGCCAGTCATTCCATTGATAAATTGATAAAAAAAATACTATTCCCTTGGCCTCCAAATGGCCATTTCTCCAGGCCACCGTAGAGGCTGGTTTTGGCCAGATTCATAATTAATTAAAGATAAACATAATGTTTTGGCCAGAAATCGTACACACCGGGCCACCTGATGTATAGGAAGAGATGGACTCTATTCATCGCAAGTTTTTTGGAACCCTTATAAAGCATTCCTAATAGTGAAACTTGTGAGTGTCATTCTCGGTAACAACTTATTAAGCAATATAATTAAATAAGATATAAACGTATTCCTTCAACTATTCGTTTAGGTTGTGTCAAATGAACAATCGCTAGGAGCAGTGGCCATAGATTTGGAAGAAATAATTTATTTTGTTTCTTTTAGGTGTGTGTGTGCGTGCGTGCGTGCGTGCGTGCGTGCGTGCGTGCGTGCGTGCGTGCGTGCGTATGTGGTGCGTGCGTGAGCGTGTGCGTGCAGGTGTAACACGATCTAATATCCCGGAGAACGTGTGCGCGTTCAGCTCTCGGGCTAGGTGTAATGTGCCAAATTGGTAGAAGTCACTATACTTACCTCATAATAACGATATAGCCAATGTATAGAACTAACATGATAGCCGACTCGTACCACGTAACATTACCGTCGTATACTACCTGTGAAAATAAGGGATAGATAGATATGTAGATAGATAGATAGATAGATAGATAGATAGATAGATAGATAGATAGATAGATAGATAGATAGATAGATAGATAGTTAGATAGATAGATAGATACATAGATAGATAGATAGATAGATAGATAGATAGATAGATAGATAGATAGATAGATAGATAGATAGATAGATAGATAGATAGATAGATGGATGGATGGATGGATGGGTGGGTGGGTGGGTGGGTGGGTGGGTGGATGGATGGATGGATGGACGGATTGTGGATGGATGATAGATCGACGGGTGGACTGGCGGGTGGACGGATAAACAGACGAACGGAGAGACAGATGGATGGACGGACGGAGGGATGGAGGGAGGGAGGATATGTATTATGTTAGCTGTTATAAAGAGTATGTTTAATGGTAGCTATTATTTAATATATAAATCGCGGTATCTATCATTATGCACACGCTTTGAAAAAACGCCAGGGATATTGTAATTGCCTCCATCCGTTTGTCCATGTCTGTCCGTCGGTCATGCTATCTCCTCCTTCTATATATATATATATATATATATATATATATATATATTGGCAGTTATCTTACCAGTATTAAAACTACAACTGATAAAGCGTAATAAAATGAATCCCGACACAACGGCCACCAGGCGAGGGCAATTACCTGCAATAATAATAATAATAATAATAATAATAATAATAATAATAATAATAATAATAATAATAATAATAATAATAATAACTATTTTGCCAATGGACATAGCGACGCCAGTGACCTAGATACTTGCGGGCTTGGCCTGGCGGTGTTGTGATGATGGTGGAAGTGGTTGTGGTTGTGGTTGCGGCTGTGGTGATAGTGGAAAGGCGGTGATTGTGGCTATGGTGATAGTGGAAGTGGTGGGGGTGGTGGTGGTGGTGGTGGTGGTGGTGGTGGTAATGATGGTGGAAGTGGTGGTGCTGGTGGCTATGGTGATTGTGGAAGTGGCTGTGGTTGTGGCTATGGTGATGGTAGAAGTGGCGGTGGTTGTGGCTATGGTGATGGTGATGATGGAAGTGGTGGTGGTGGTGGTGGGGATGGTTGTGATGATGGTGAAAGTGGCGCCGTGGTTGTGGCTATGGTGATGGTGGAAGTAGGGTTTGGTTGTGGCTATGGTGATGGTAGAAGTGGCGGTGGTTGGGGCTATGGTTATAGTAGAAGTGGCGTGGTTGCTGCTGTGATGATAGGGGAAGTGGTTGTGGTGGTGGTGGTGGTAGTGGTGGTGGTTATTGTGGCTATGGTGATGGTGGAAACGGCAGTGATTGTGGCTATGGTGATGGTGGAAGTGGTGGTGGTTATGCCTATGATGATGGTAGAAGTGGCGGTGGTTGCGGCTATGGTGATAGTGGAAGTGGCGTGGTTGCGGCTATGGTGGTGGTGGTGGTGGTGGTGGTGGTTGTGGTGGTGGTGGTTGTGGCTATGGTGACGGTGGAAGTGGTGGTGGTTGTGGCTATGGTGAAGGGGGAAGTGGCGTTGTTTATGGCTATGGTGATAGTGGATTTGGCGGTTGTTGTGGCTATGGTGATGGTGGAAGTGGTGGTGGTGGTGGCTATGGTGAAGGGGGAAGTGGCGTTGTTTGTGGCTATGGTGATAGTGGAAGTGGCGTTGTTTGTGGCTGTGATGATGCTGGAAGTGGTGGTGGTTGTGCCTATGGTGATGGTGGAAGTGGTGGTGGTTGTGTCTATGGTGATGGTGGAAGTTGTGGTGGTTTTGATGATGGTGGAAGTGGTTGTTGCTATGGTGATGGTGGAAGTGGTGGTGGTGGTTGTGGCTGCGTGATAGTAGACGTGGTGGTGGTTATGGCTATGGCGATGGGTGATGTGGTTGTGGCTATGGTGCCGGTGGAAGTGGTGGTGCTGGTGGCTATGGTGATGGTAGAAGTGGTTGTGGTTATGGTGATGATAGAAGTGGCGGTGGGTGTGGCTATGGTGATGGTGGAAGTGGTGGTGGTGGGGATGGTTGTGATGATGGTGGAAGTGGTGCTGGTTGTGGCTATGGTACCGGTGGAAGTGCCGGTGATCGCAGCTATGGTGATGGTGAAAGTGGCGCTGTGGCTGTGGTGCTAGTAGAAGTGGTGGTGGTTGTGGCTATGGTGATGGTAGAAGTGGCGGTGGTTGTGGCTATGGTGATGGTGGTGTGGCGGTGGGTGTGCTTATAGTGATTGCAGAATCGGCTGTGGTTGTGGTGATGGTGTAAGTGGTGATGGTTGTGCTGATATCGGACACGGAAGTGGCGGCGGTTGTAGTTATGGTGATGGTAGAAGTGGCATTGGTCGTTGCGATGGTGAACGTGACAATAGTTGATGTGATGGTACTAGATGTTCTGATGAAATATCCATGAACACATCACTTATGCTTTGAACTAATTGAATACATTGTTATGTCTTACGCCTTGCCTCTCCAAACTATTCCGCGTGTCTATGCCAATAATATGCAGTTTTGGTGATGTCAAACTATCGTGTTAAAAGATGGATGAGGTCAGGGTGTGTTGGAGATCCAATGATTTGACAGTTTCAATATCTTGTGAGATAAGTCACAGCACATCGGGATGTGTGGTCTTGCATGGCGGCATTGCGGGTGAATTGCAGCAGACAAAACTTTTCCATAGTGTTTAACTCTGGATATGCTGAATATTTTGAAAACAATTTGACTGAAAGTTGCTGGTGACTAAGCCTCCAACAACTTTCAGTCAAATTGTTTTCAAAATATTCAGCAGGTCTAGTCATTTCCCTTTGAATTTAGTGTCCAGTGGCTTGCAGTAGTCAGGCAGTTAAATGGATGTCAAAAGCACTGTAGTTGGAAGCATGCATCGTCCAGCTCAGAAATTCAAGTTGGTTTTAAAAGTTGATGCGCAATATTATATTAGTTGTCGTGAACGACAGTTTTCAAAACAGACATGTAAACTATACGAGAAGCATATGCGCAGATTAAGAACTATAAATATCCTTACAGGAGCAATGCTGTAAGCTCTTCATCGCAAGACGAGTAGACTATGTAGCCTGGCTATATGATACGATATGAAGAAACGTCAAATCTATAATTTGATTGTTACCCGCAAAGAGACATCTATATGACTATGGTAAGGAATATAAAAAGTGGACACTGAAAACGGGTTGATTGATGTCACTTTCCATAGTAAATTAGTAAATTACATTAGCACTGGAAAGATAACGATGCCTTATGACGCATGGTAGACACGGACAAGTAGCATCTTGGTGTCTCAAAAGCAGGCGTTTATAAGAGTAAATGGATTCTAACATAACCCCGTGACAAAGTCAAATTATTTACACTAAGCCAATACTCCGTGAAATAGGTGTCAATATTAAGAACATAAAATTTGATGATGATACAGCTATGGTAGCAGAAACTCCTGACGAGTGACAGATGTCAGCTGACAATGCAAAGATGAAGCGCTTGCAGCACGATCTTGGGATAAACACAAAGAAAACCAAGACAGTAGTCATAAGCCAAAGGAAATTAACCCTTTAACCCTCGAATTTGTTCAAGAAAATATCAATTTTCTCATAGAAAATGTCAATTTGTAGTCGAAGAGAATACTGTTTTTGAAATTTTACCACTGGAATGACTGGCTCGGTTATCGAGCCAGTTATTCCAGTGGTAAATTTTCAAAAATAGTCTTCTCTTGGTCTGCAAATGGATATTTCTCAAGACCACTCCAGAAACCGTTTTTGGCTGATATGAGCGTTACAGGGTTAAAGCTAATATTATCTATGGCCATAAATGGAGAAGACTCGGACTAGATTTCCAAATATACATATCTCGGTCAGGCAGTACAGCCAATGAAATCTAGAAAAAGAAACCAATTACAATAGATGAAGTGAAATTGATGAAACATCGTTTTACATCACATACAATTCAAATATCAACAAAAATTAGACTAATGAAATGTTATGGTCATCCTTTCAATATGTTCCCTAGAACTGGATGTTAACAAACGCAATGGTAAACAGACAGAATGATATGAAGATTTATCACAGAATAGGAAAATGCCATGAATAGGACAGATGTAAAGCTAGAATGCTCGAGAGAGAGGTGCTGACCCACGACTTTGCGTTCTGTCGTAACAATGCACTTACTGACCCCGTGACCTAGATAGCTTATCCTTTGACCTTAAACTCAAAGTAATCATAAACTGTCGTAGTAGGAAGGCATGTGAAAAATCTGGCGATTCTGCCTGTTTTCACTCCAGAGTTATGGCCGAAACATCCAACCCGGTATGCACTTTGTGAGCCAGTAACATAGATATTTGATGTTTTGTCCTGAAACTCATACAACTTCTAGTCATCTATGGTATGAATGGGTGTTCAAAATTTAGCCATTATACCTACTTGCGTTCTCGATTTATGGCAAAAATGTATTTCTGGATGCACTTGGTGACCCCGTGACCTCAATATTGGGTCTTTTACCTCAAACGCATATTTTGTCTAGCCATCTAAGCCATGAATGGATGTACCAAATTTGGCCATTTTCCTAGACATCTACAATATGCATGATGTGCCAAATTTGGTGATTCTAACTTTTTGGACTCATACGGTATCGCAGGCAGACAGGCAGGCAGGCAAGCGGGCAAGCAAGCATGTAGGCAGGCAGACAGGCGGCACTAACCGCAACACTCACACCCGCCTTCAACAGCGTGAGTAATGAGCTGGTTATTAAACGTCTGGAAGTGGAAAAGTGCCTGATTTGGAATCAAGAAAGCGCATTTATTTTGTCCACGTATCACGACATGAGTCCCTTCAGAAGACAATGTTTGAAGGTACGGCGAAGGAACAAGAGTGTTCGGAAACCCCGAAAGGCCCGAATGAAAATGACAATCAAAACCTTTCCTACTATACGAATTCTGAAGGTGGGCGACAACGTTTCGCCTTATTAACTCAAATCTATTCTATATGGATAGACTATCAGGCTATTAAAACACATATACGGATCTTAGCAAGGCAGCACCTCAGCAACATTTGGCTATTGTTGGTGCGGCTTGTGTTGATGGAAGTGTGGATAATTATCACGACAGGAACCAAGCACTCTTGCTAATGAGCTTACCTGCCCAGCTAAGATGCCACAAATGCCTATCACAAATAGAATATTGAACACAGCAGATCCGACTATAGTACCGATTCCCACATCACCTTTCGTAATAAAAACACCTTTAAAAGAAATTAGTATTAGTATTATTAGTAGCAGTATTATTAGTATTAACATTCTTAGAATTAGTATTAGTATTAATAGTAGCAGTATTATTAATACTATTATTAGTATTAGATTTATTATTAGTATTAATACTGTTATTAGTATGCCTAGTAATAGTATTATTATTATTAGCGCAATAACACTGCGCATTGTTTTAAGATTTTGAGAAAATATTTATGACTAACTTATACGAGTAGAACAAGATAATCGTTTGACGCCTAGAGACTGATATGTCCATTCAGAACACGTTACTGATTAAAGAACATACGTTTTAAGGAAGACACTTGTTAGAAAACAATCATTCACGGGAATCTCACCCCTCCAACCCCATTCGATGATCTTGACTTTTCAGAGCCCACGCCTTCAACTACACAAAGTAAAAGGTTTCTTCAGAACCCTAGGATAATCCGTAATCTACCACCCCAGCTGGGTGGCAATCCTTCAGGGGAGCTTGAGTTACTACGCCTCAAGATTTTCGATGATCTTGACCTTTAGCCTCTTGACATTTGCCTCGAAATTAAAAATGCGCGCGCCCATACACGTCCACGTACGCACACACGCACACACGCACACGTACGTACACACGCGCGCAGATTTTGTGGTGAGACTAACAAACGGAACTGAATAATTGAGCGTAGCATTCAACAGCGTTAAGCCAATATTATGGACCTCTGCTAACGTATAAAGAGAGTGTAAGTGATATCAGGTATAAGTGATATCAGGTACGCTAGCTCACCTATTATTGCCGTGAATAATTCTGGCGCTGAACTACCCGCGGCCATGAATGTGGCACCGGCGACATCCTCACTGAAGCCAAGTTTCTGCAATCAACAGAAAATAACAATAGAGTTGCTGCATTATTACCACGATCTCGAACTCGTCTATTTTCGTCATTAATTGGTTCCATTTGTTACCAAAACCCGGTAGTGTAATAATGTCAGAGCCACTTTCATACAGATAATTATGCATTCACCAATTGAACCTTCCTGGAAACCTGAGTGAAAACGACAATGTTGTGACGTTTCACTTTAATTGGATATCCGTGTTTCTGGTGCAAGAGATTGGTATATGTTTAAAGACAGGTGTTCCAAGCAGAGGCCGCCCATACACCCCCCCCCCCACCAAACGTTAGATTGTCTGTAAAGTAAGTGGCAATATTTAGGTCAGAGGACAAGGTCACAACTGAGAACAAATGTTAAACATAACAATTTGATTCCCAAGCAGCTATGTTATCGCAAAGTGCAGCTGCATTTATGTTATCCTCTGGGCGTACTTTTAAATGTGTGTTTTTAATGATATGTCACACACGTTCTTGCATTCAACAAGGCAATGTATATTTATGATAGACTGAAAGACGGACATACACATACGAAAGCTTGGATAGCCCCTACTATACATCCCGATCTAAAATATCTGTACAATGGCATGAAGATATCACCAGAATGTGTGAATGGACCTTTCCAGGTTTAGCCATGCCCCGCCCATCTCTAGCTAAGCGCCACCCACACATCGTTCGTGTTGGGATCGATCGATCTCTGAACTCACTGACTATCAATTTCCAGAAAACTATACCGGTAAGCTATTGAATATTTTGGAACTAATTTGACTGGGCAGCAACAGCGTCCAGTCAAATTAGTTTCGAAATATTCAACAGCATATTTATTAAATGGTAGAGACATACAATTCGTACAACGTGTCGGACTATTAACAGTTAAAGACCGGCCATATATAATCATTTATGACGTAATGATTATGACGTCATCCTATACGCCGTTTAGCTGATTTTGACGTCATATGACGTCAGATGATAGATGGATACTCTGGAAAGGTGAATTATCCTACTTGTATCCTTTCACAATAGCGAAACTGATTCTTTAGAATTGATGAACAAAAAGCAACATTACAAGTATGTGCTCTTTTCTAAACTAGCAAGAGTCTGCCTACATAAACCTCTGTGGACTGATCATTGTGGAGACATTTGAATAATTCTGTTCATCCGGGGACCTGGTGGCCTCGGAAAGATACCATTATTACCGACGTGTCCATGTTGTATTCAGCTAATTGCATTTCTTCCTCGGGATTCTGAGTACTAATCACATTCCCGGATATAGCAAATTAAGTTCCCGTTCGGGATTTCCGACTACATAAGGCGGCCTATGCACCCAAACCTGTTTATCAAGAACACCTGCGTTTGGGACCAAAGATGACCCTTATTTAAGACGGTTGGTTATAAGACATTAAGGAAACATTATCGTTGCCTCAAAAGGTATTTACCATAGCGAATGAGTGGCATTTAACGAGTGTGTGCTTTACGAGCCAGATTTTGATGGCCTGTACAAGTGTGACTGCTAGCATTCATCAACATTCATTTGGTCGTCACTTCTGTTATGATATTAGGCTTCAGCGATTTATCCTCAGTAATACTCTGCGCCATAGCGTACAGCTAATGTGAACCTTTTTCCGCGCTGAATACAAGCGATTTGGAATCGAATGTTCCGGGCTACGATGGACGTACAACCTATGTTGAGTAAATGTCCACGGAGATTACGCAGCATTTGTAATCATTAAGGCTATCTGTATGATGGTTAGTGAATGTAAGCATATAGGCTTATGTATATGTGCTGAATACGTGATTGGAACAAACTGGCAGCACTAACGCTATTACACAATCAACATTCAAACATGTAAGTATAAGAGAACAACGAACCCCTCAATGGAGGAATCCAGTTTTAGCCATGCACCTCCCATCTCTAGCTAAGCTCCACCCACGTTTGCCGGTGTAAGAATCAATGAATCCCTGCACTCTCTGAATCTCAATTTCCAGAAAAATATGCTGGTAAGCTGTTGAATATTTTGAAAGTAAGTTGCCTGCGTGCTGTTGCTGCCTAATAGCGCTCAGTTAAATTGGTTGTTTTTTTAATATTCAGCATAATGTTTATTATAAAGTAAAGACATAATTCGTACAACTTGACGGACTTTATGACGTTTATGGCGTTTATGACGGACTAAATCGCGTCATTTATGACGTAATTGGTTGTGACGTCAGCGTAAATGTGACGTAGTTGATTATGACGTCATATGATTGACTGAGAAACTGGATTCCTCAATTACCCCGTGCAGGGGACTAAGAAAGCTGATCGTATAATTGAGGCGGTATTATTAATGAAAGAATGAGTGTTTAGAACGATGCTATGTATTCTGACCTAACATGTT
Source organism: Chaetoderma sp. LZ-2023a (assembly GCA_034401795.1). Classification (NCBI taxonomy): domain Eukaryota; kingdom Metazoa; phylum Mollusca; class Caudofoveata; order Chaetodermatida; family Chaetodermatidae; genus Chaetoderma; species Chaetoderma sp. LZ-2023a. The sequence continues at coordinate 60,235,078 of CM067373.1, forward strand.
GAACTTCGGCAGTTTCGGTAATTTCCACGTTTTTTGGCCACTCGTTAAACGTTTTTGGCATACCGTATGCTACCCCCAGCGCCCCCTCCCCACTCTCTATTACTATGGGTACCGCATGCGCGTTTTTATTTTCGCGGAATAGGGGTGGGTGGGGGTGTTTGTGGGGGTGGGGTGGTAAATAAAATGACCTTCGCATGTCCGTGAAAATTATAAAAAGGGAATATTTTGAAATCAGTCACCGAAATTAAAAAAAAGTGTATTAAAATGCTCTCGCCTGATTTTCGCATCCGTTATCCGCATTTTACCAATTACCAAACCCGTTATAGCCGCGTATCATGAAAGCTAGCGCCGTGATGTGTCGAGGGCAGCGAATAAATTGCAATGTGTAAGGAAATCTGTGTAAAAACTTTTTGTAATATAATATTCTGTTTGTTTAAAGGCACACAAAATAGCTTTAAATTACATTGTTGAAATATTTCACTTTTAGAATTTTAAATCGTGATTATTAAAGGGGGGATGATAGACACGGTTATTCATTGGTCCTCCCAATTCACGCGGTTTTCGAGTGGGTGTGGCCTAATTGCCCATCTATGTAATGACCCTATGGGGCGTGTTGCAAACACCAACTTCTAAAAACAATGCATTCACTGGGGGATCCGATGCCTGCCATTTAATTATTTAACCATTATTACCGACGTGTCCATGTTATATTCAGCTAATTGCATTTCTTCCTCGGAATTCTGAGTACTAATCACATTCCTGGATATAGCAAATTAAGTTCCCGTTCGGGATTTCCGACGCCAGAATAAAAAAACACAGGCCATAGAACCCATTTGGATTTAATATTTTTTCCGAATTTATAATTTAATATACATATGTTTCAATATTTTAAAACTAATTTGACTGGGAGGTGGTGCTGTCACAGGCGGCAACGCATCCCAGTCAAATTAGTTTTAAAACTTCTACACTTTACTTGTCCAGTTACTATAAACATGAGATTCGGGGAATGCATGGTTCAACTTGTTAAAAGGGTTCAATCGCGAGCAGAAAATGGACAGCGCTTAGATAGAAATGGGCATGGTATATCTGTAGTTCCCTGTATTATAGATATTTGTGAACGAGAAACAAAGCCGTGGCTAGACAAAAGGTATCTGAGGACAACCTAGCATATTTGACACGCAACAGTCATGGAATTGTAAAATAGAACCCAGTCATCATAACTACTCTATTTTATTCAGGTACACGTATATGGCATTAGGCTTGGGAGCTGTATTTTTAGTCACAGGTCTGTTTGGTCAGAGAATACAAATTACAGCTCTTCTATAGGGATTCTTAAATGGCAAATAGCACAGCGACGTTGTCGTCACTTTAGCTGAAATTAATTAAGACTGTCACATAGATAATATTGCAGACAACACAAAGGCGTGAAATCGGCATTTTAAGTCACAAAGAGTGTGATTAGCGGATGGGACAACTATTCCAAAGGAACAGTTTGAAAGCCAATGCAGAGTGGACACGGTGAGATAAATATAGAGCTCTCTGACCAGGTCAACTAGTATGGTGAACCCGCAGATGTGTATTCTGAGAGAACATGTACAATTGATGAATCCAGTTTGTCAGTCAATCATATGACGTCATAATCAATGCTATCATTTAGTCCATCATAAACACTTAATAGTGCGTCAAGTTGTAACAATTGTATGTCTTTACTATTTTATTTTAATAAACATAGACCAGCAAGCTAGATCGTTCATAGAGAAATTTATTAGTACGCAATTGAGTGAGCAAGTGACACCTGGTGATTTGTAATTAAATTTAACAGACCATATTTTAAAAGCTGCATACGGTTATGGTATGCTGTTGTCTGTTGGATTGAGTTGGCATTGATGTTAAAAAGTGCTGACCTTTTTAGAGAAATTGTTTGTCTGAAAGCGAGGTAAATCACATAGAGCTGTCCCGCGGGCAGTCAGATTTATAACGCTCAAATCAATTAAAAATTTTTATGTATTCGATTTTACCACCTTTGTGCACCGAGTAGGCGAGCGATTTCTATTTGTCTCGTCAAACTTTCTATGGTTGTCATGTTAACGCTTATGTGAGAAATTTTGAGTAGACGAATGTTTCCGTTACCGTACGATTAACTGATCTGCGTTGAGGTGAATACGACGGTTCTCCCTGACTCCCTATGGGACAGGCCTATGTGAGTTACATCGCGTATCTACCACAACAGCCATTTCAAGTGCCCATTTTCTCAGTTGGTTTATATACCCGGTGCTACGCGGTCCAGTCAACCATACTGCCACGTCTCATTTTGGTGCCCCCCATCACACTATTCTTTACCGTATATAGGACTGGTCACTGCGTAACATATAACACCTGGTTTAATATATACGAGTGACATCAATGACCAACATATTTTCTGGTCAAAGAGTTCACTGGTACACAATAACAAATCGTGGTACAGTTGCACCTTTTCAGCTGCGCCATATACTGCTGGACATGACAGTAACAATGATTTCTTTTCTTTTCTTTCAGCTTTCTCTCTCTTTCTTTCTTCCTTTTCAAGTACTTCCTTTCTCCTCTCTCACAGCCTGTCATAAGTATGATGGTATTGTTTGGGATTTTGTGGGTGGGGCACTGGAGGGGGCTAACATATAGTGTCTGCTAACACTTTAAAGGCCAAATTCAATCATGAAAATCAAATTATTTGTTCATTTGCAGGCCCGGAGAAGACTATTATTGAGGGTTTACCACTGGAAGGGTTGGCTCGGTTATCGAGCTGGTCATTCTAGGGGTAAAATTTCCGGGGTAGTCGTCTCTTGGTATGCAAATGGGTATTCCTCAAGACAACTACAGAGGCCTGTGCTTGCCGTCTTCGGTACGAAAGGCTTAAGAGATCCATGTCCGCATCATGTTAAATAAATGTTAATTTTTAATTGCATAGTGATTTAATATTGTATTATGCTAGTACTCCGCCAAAAGATGCTTATGTACTGTACACTCAAGGGCCATCGGCCTATTGTGGAAATAAATCTATAAATCTATCTATCTATATATTGTTTACTCGCGCGTGTATTGATTTAAAATTAGCTGTCTTTGACCGATTTGTTCATTTGTTTTTCTGGGTTGTACATCCACGCAAGACGTTGACTTTTCACATGCGACTCAGAAACACAGTTATAATTAACGAGATGTTTTGGGACTGAGAAATCGACCTGTTAGTATCCAGAATATCGGAGTTACCATCTCCCATGTTCTATAGTTGATATGACCGTTAGAATATAGGAATCCATTCTGCCACTCAATTAATCATACCATAATAAATTATTTCACGGGTAGACTGACGTCACAAACAAAATACGTAATGAACCCTTAATAGTCCGTCAGTTGTGTCTTTGCTTTTTAGTAAACATTCTGTTGAATATTTTGAAATTAATTTGACTGGGCGCTATTGCTGCCAAAATATTCGACAACTTACCTGCATAATTACCTTAATACTGAGATTCTTGGAATGCAGTGTTCGATCGATCCCAATACGATCTAAGCGTGGGTGGAGCTTAGTTAGAGATGGGCGGGGAATAGCTTGACGTGGATGCATCCATTACATTTTTAAATTCATTAAGATTGTGGCTAATACGTGGTTAACCCATAACGGATAAATGTTTAGGGTTGCTGCTTAATTATATTGTGTAAGCTTATAATAGAACATTCACATAAAAGTTTCGTGAATGAGCTATAGTTGGATCACCTGTGAAACCACACCGAGGTCAAAACAAGAAATCTTGTATTGTAAGGCGGTGTTGAATCCAGATGTGAGAGATTTGATTCATTTATCTCAGGAATTGATCAAACAAGAGAACTTGATAATGTTTAAAAGACAGAGAGACAGAAAGTTAAGACTGACGGCGGCGGCGGCGACGACGACGACGCCGCCGCCGACGACGACGACGACGATGATGATGATGATGATGATGATGATGACATTGATGATGATGATGATGAGGAGGAGGAGGAGGAGGAGGAGGAGGGATGGGGGTGCAAAATATACATTTAAATGTGGATTATAAATTATTGTTATTGTGAAAATAATTTGAGTGGAAGCTGGAGCTACCTCAATGACTTCAATAAGATATAACGCACCCACGTACGCACGCACGCACGCTAACATACACACACACATCGACTGGTAACACATACTTCACATATTTTATCTAATGAACTGACAAAGTATTCATCGCAAACAATGGCAAGCGCGATGAACATGTAGACGACCATGACGATATGTAAGATAACAGCACCATGCGCCAGTTGGTCTGTGGTGAAGGCATCTGTTGGAAACTCGTGGAAAGCTGCAATTATAAGAAAACAAACAAAATCGTGATACAGATTTCGAAGCACGGTTATATAAGAAAAGCTACAATGGATACGGCAGTTCCGGTTCATCGCCAGTTTCGGATCACTATCTTAATAATCAATCAAATCCTTTGCAACCAGGCTTTGATTTAATATTTTGTTATGTTTTTCAGTGTATTGATGACAAAGAACATAAAAATCTGTATCTCAATTGTGTCAGATTTCCAGCACTTAATTAATAATAAATCCTCTCTTGTGATAACCATCCATTACAACCGACACGAAAACAAGCACATCTCTCACAGCGGTGTCTGCCGAAAATGCTTCTATAGACAGCACATGTTTGTCTGTCAATGATATTTTTCATATTCTTGTTTTTTGCCTTGTCGAAACATGACAATGGGATAAGACTGGTTTCAAAAATCTTAGTTTATAGTCTTCGAACTGACAAACCGAAATGACGTGATCCGGAACTACCAAAAGTGATCAAAATTGCCGTATTCGGTAGACTCATTCATGAAATTCTTCGAAGGGCAAAGGTCAAACTAAATCTTTTTTATTTTTGCATAAAGTACAACGGTGTGCCATTAAAATGTAACATGTTTGATTTAAAATATTCTCTAAATAAATTCACAAGAAATATTTCTTAAGTAGTGATCCAAAACTGCCTGACTGCCTGTATGTTAGATTCAAATTGGCATCGCCATCATCACCACGCCCCGCCCACCCGCCCGCATGCAGATCCAATAATTCTTGTCCCAGTCTCTCTCTCTCTCTCTCCCTCTCTCTCTCTCTGTCTCTCTCCCTCCCTCCCTCCCTCCCCCCTCCCTCCCGCCCGCCCGCCCTCCCTCCCACCCTCCCTCGCCCACTTTATAAGTATACTAACATCCACCTCAACAGGCCACAGTTCTGATAATTCGGATTACAAGCTCTAATATAGTTGCGCAGAAAGCTATCCAGACACATAAACAATACAATCACTAGAAATCGCATTTCTATGGAAATTTCCTATGATCTGAGTGAAGTCCATTTGGACATTGTCTATATACAATTTGTGAGCAAATGCGGCTATGGTGAAATGCCGACAGGGATTTAGCTATGTGTCTGGAATCTGGGCCGACCAGAGATAATGCGCCTACTTTGTGCTGGAATGCTAACATTAAAACGCGTTTGATCGGGCACAGAATAGATAGATCCGATCTGTCACTCAAGTATATAACGGTATGAACAACTACGTCACATGTAGGCTGACATCACGATAAAATTGATAATAAGTGACGTATCGAGGTTCGTTATGAACATTGGATAGACCTATAGTCCGTCTTTATGAAGTGTACGAATAATATGTCTGTACTCTTTAATATTATTAGGCCTACTTTAATATTTAATAAAGATTCTGTTGAATATTTTCAAACTAATTTAACTCGGCGCTGTTGCTCCCATAGGCAACAACAGCACCCAATAAAACTAGTTTCAAAAGTTTCATAAGGTTACCTTGAAATTGGGATTCTGGAAATTCAGGATTCAAACGAGATAAATCGATCCCAACACGCGCAAAGCATGATGCTTAGCTAGAAATGGGCAGGCATAGCCAAAAGTGGCTCATTATATACCAAGAGATCCATAGCCGTAGATCAATGGCCTATGACCCTCTCAAAGGCGGCTTTTAGAGTTCAGTACATTACCATAGACTACAAAATGGTATGTTTTGTTACTAATTATATTACGTAGTCGAAAAAGTGTCAGATTAATATAGGCAATACTTTTATTTCTGATAAAAATACATAAATTCGCTTCTGTTAAATTTCTCAATTACCAAAAGAAAATTTAGTTCTTTTTGGGAGGCTATATATGCAGCTGATCGTCTGCGTCAGCCAGTCAGAGATACCTGAACAAGCGCAGTTGCATTTTACTGAATTTGCGTCATCGTAGACTTGCAGGCGCGCCCCCCCCCCCCCCCCACCACTGCCTGCGCAGCACAAGCATTGACATCTAACTGCCGCTGTTGTTTTTTTAAATTGCCTCTAGCTTTGGCCAACTATTTACGCAGATAATCTATTTGCTAGCTATGATATAATAGCCCGCTCTCCATTAAAACAATCGATACTAACTATTGAGCGTGTTTCATCTAGCACCAGCTGCTCTTTCATCGGCAAATACCTGTAAAATTATATTCGTTACGACATAAAACTTATTTTGTTGAATATTTTGAAATTAATTTTACCGGAAGTCGTTGCTGCCTAACGCATCAACGGCTTCTAGTCAAATTAATTCCAAAATATTCAACGGTTTTCCTGTATGGTATCGTTGAAAGTGAGAAAGGAGAAATTCATTGTTGAATGGGTTATAACGCGCGAACAGCCATATAGTTGAGAGAGAAAATGTATTCTTAGCAACTAAGTTGTACGCAGACATGACAGTAACATAACATATTGATGGCTCGTGCGATACAGATTTGAATTTTAAGAAAACTGGTTATTTTCATTGCAGATCAGTGCGAGCGTCATACTGAAATAGAAATGGATTGAGATAAGTATTTGTTGTCATCGATAGTTTGGGATTTGAAATTAAATTTGTACTTTCAGGAGCGGATTCAGGAATCCGTGTAAAGCTGTGTTTACCTGGCACGCAGAATGCGGAAAGCGGGTTGCGGAAACTGAACGCGGAATATACTTCAGATCGCTCTTTACTATTTTCCGTCATCCATTTACCTGCACGTGGTAAGCGGTATGCGGAACGCGGAACGGCGGGATGCGGAAACACCGATCGCTTGGTGTAGCGATTTTTCCGGACGGAAAGATTCCGTTGCGGGATACATGTAACCTAGCAACAAAATGGTATTCCAAGTATGATGAATCGTATAAAAGTATAAGAACTAATTTATCGGAAAAATTTGGAAATCGGTAATATTATAATTACATGTTGTTAGATTAGGCCAAGGTACCATTTTGAATCTAGTCATCAGTATCCGCCCATTTTGGATCTACATCTCTCGCAACCGTACATAAACATTCTGTAATGGTCTCAGGGGAAAGCTAGATATCAAAGCGCAAAGAATGTGTTGTCGCTTTTGAAAGAAATTTGATAGAAATATCGCAATGTCACCAATAAAAATGCAATAAAATAACGCAATGATACCGCGTGCAATGATACCGCGTGCGGGTAAATGGTACACGCGATATTTTCTCGCATTCCGCATACCTGCTTTCCGTTCCGCGTTCCGCACCCCGCGTGTCAGGTAAACACAGCTTAATGAAGTGTCCCTTGCTGGCTCCTATAATGAGCCCTTGTTCATGGGATACATGGTTCTCCTCACTCCAAGAAAGAATGTAACTTTAAAGTGTCAAGGTATGGCATGTCCTTTGAGTGGCAAAACAGAACATTTACCTTGCTTTTTATTCAATTTCTTCGTCCATTTGGTGTACCGGCCGAACTGAGTTTTGGGAGCAAACGGGTTGAATCAGGAACTGTGTTGTGCATGGCTCGTCAAACTAGACACACTATAATCCGCGACACTACTTAGCAAACCAAACGGTAAACGTGAGATACATAAGCCATGTCTAAGCACCGACACATGCACATGTATATGCGCGCACAGAGGGCACAATGACATTTACTAGTTATATAATCATTGAACGGATTTTTAAGGACGACAGTCTTCGTTACGTTTCTGTCGCAAAAGGTTAAAAGATGGAAATTGGGGTTGACTAAATGTGTCGCGACCCAGAGCTAACATTCCGAGTCGTATACATGATTTAAAGATGGGAAAGTAACAAGATATGTTCATTTGAGCTTATTTGCATATCTGACTGTCATAGATAGTGGAATCATCCATCACTAAATCCAGACTCAGAACAAGTTAAATCAACAACCTGACTTTGAATATCTCACTTTGTAAACTAGAATCCCTAACCGCGTGTTTCTATTTTTAAAAAGCTTTCAATGCTTTCTCTTTCCTGTGTGGATAGAGTAATCCTTTCGCAAGTCACTCCCGAGGGAATATTATCTAGTAAATCGTATCCGTTGGCTTTCCCATTATTCGGAATCCCGGTTTGTTGGCGATAAAGGTGATACTGTTAATACCATAAATATCGTCTTAATGCCACTAATGCCAAGTATTAATCTGATATCTAGGGTGTTGTGCTGAAAAGAAAGTCATACAACTTAGTTAGGATATTATTTTTTGAATCCCAAAGAAGGTAAACTATGTTTATGGTTAATAATTCAAAGGTTAAAGTCAAAATAACGGTCCAGGAAGAAATTGCTATCTGCTGTTTAATCATTACCGCAGTTGTACTGTAGTTTACCTCATTAAACGTATCCGAGATGGTGTCGATCTGGTTGTGAAGAAGCCTAATCAAAACGCGGAACGTCAAGGTGACAGGGATGTCCCAGGAGAGAATTACCTGCTTGGGTACATATTATTCCAGTTGCCGTGAAACGATAATTCACCTTTACAATTTATCCTTCCATCATATGCCGTCATAATCAAATACGTGATGTGTAGGATGACGTCATAATCAATGGCGTGATCATGACGTCGTGAATGCCGTCGATAAGTAAGTCACGAACGCAAGATGGACTATGCGTTGTTGTACGAATTGTGTCTTTACTATTTAATAAATATTATGTTGAATATTTTTAAACTAATTTGACTGGGCGCTGTTGCTGCCACAGGCATCAACATCACCCAGTCAAATCAGTTACAAAATATCCAACAGCTTACTTGTATAGTTTTCAGGAAATTGATAGGCAGGGAATTTGGGGATCGATCGATCCCAACACGACGAAGTGTGGGTGGAGCTTAGCTAGAGGTTGGCGGGGCATAGCTAAAATTGGAAAGGTCCATTGCCAGGCATGATGCAAGAAACCTTATTATGAGTGGAACCAACCACTGCTAAAGGCCAACTGTTACATCGATGGTCCAGGGACCAACTACTTGCTCAAACCATAATTCTATCCGACGCTGTTTATCAGTAAAGTTATAGTGCGTTGATCCTAAACACACCTAGTTAAGATGTTGTTATTTGGGTCCCGATGAACCCTATTCATGTTTGTAGACAAAAGGTTGGACGTGTTGATGATCCAGAAAAATCATTTGTTCAAACTCGAACTGGTACTGAAGTGATCCTAGAACCAAACCTAACCAGTACATCGTCATTTGGGACTCGAAGATACTGAATTATTCTGAAATTTTGACACATTTGTTGATATTTGCGACCATTTTTTGGGCTAAAATCTTTGGTATTTGTTAACGCAATAATGTGCGATGATTAGGGATAGCTGGATTTTGGTGCGAAATTACTTTTGTCTAACATTGTCAGCAAGAATAATTAGTGATTGTAAACCATCGCCCTCCAGTTTTTGTCACTTTTAAAATCCAGGATCTTCCGGATAACTCGCACCATGTAAAAAAGTTGCTGAACCCTAGTGTACGGTACAAATTTGAGCAATATCGGACCAGCAGTGTCCGAAAAATCCATGGATCAAACATTTTACCCGACCCGGATGCAGATCCGGCTTTTTATAAGGATAATGGCCAATGACTGGAAATCCTCTTTCACTGTGAGACTCTTTATTGAGTAAATATTTTAGCAATATCGACACACACTTACGCATATACACACGCGGACGCACACACACACACACACACACACACACACACACACACACACACACACACACACACACACACACACACACACACACACACACACACACACACACACACACACACGTACGCACGCGCACGCGCACACACACACACACACATGCGTGCACGCACACGCACGCACGCACGCCACATCAAAGCATGTAGCGCATCAAATCCCAGGAAAAACCTCCGTTTATGATCAGCTTCATCAGTCCACAGTGCAGAGGTGATGGGAGATGGACTAATATGATCTACAGGGGTTGCATGCGTAAAGAGATGACTGTTTCAGTGACGCAAAACCAAGCCATGATGATCTCCATTCTGCTGACACCGAGGCCAAACAAGGAAGGTGATGGAAAATGTATTAAAATGAAACCTCCATATTAGGACAGGGGCTTGGAACAAATTAACAATAGTAGCTCATAGGATCTGGATCGCAAGGTATCTATTCGCCACAAATTCTGGCCTACGTTCTCGGATGACTTCCCATTCGGACCAAAGCCAGAACTGTGAATGTAAAACGTGATGGCGCCTAAGAGCTCATACAATACAAGCTGGATAGTTTCAGTGCTGACTGCCATGATACCCGTGTCAAATGCTGGGTTCAGAAATCAAATGGAAAAACTAGCTTCGCTGGGTTGATGCTCATGGTTCACAAAAGCCTAGAAGCAATGTTCCTGCGAAGGAAACGCTGTTGTCAACATGGAGAAGTGCATTGAGTGTGATGTTGTTGAGGAAATGAAGACATCTGGTTGGATTACAAAGTATGTTCTTTGCCGACGAAGCATTGCATTGCTAATGAACATTTCAGATGGTCAGTACACTCTTCATGTTACAATGTCGCTAATCCATCACAACCAGAACAAATGTGCATGCGCCCCAGTTAAGGAGCAATGCACTTCGTATTTTTGACGATATTGTTCCTGTGGACATTGACAAAAGGCTTCTTACACTCGCCGTTAGTTCAAGCCAAATCAACAATTAACCGAGAAGTTTTAATTTCACTCCTATTATAGTTTTCATAAAAAATATGAGATAAATGACATGGCTTGAACTATGACATCATTTGGAGTTCAATCCCTGACAATATTAATCCCGACGAGCAAGCCACAGTTCTAGATGACTGTGAGCAGCACGTAGAACAATATTCCGCTAATATCTTTAAGAATCCCACATCATAGCAACATGGATAGTTACAGACTCCCTATTGATGTAGGCACACACGCAGGACAATCAATAAAAGCCAGACAGTTTTCTTTGCTAAGGCGAACGCCAATTGATTATCGACGTGTGCAGGACTATTATGGCCAAAAGCAGTTGTTGAAGAAAACTGGTCAAAACACATGACTCTGAAATGGAGTGATTTCATGGTGACTATATCAAGCATTCTGTGCGTTTCATTTCAGCACTGGAAATGGGAAACCAAAACTGATATTAATATACACACACGTAAATGACTACTAGGTCCCCATGCTCTTACTGGCGCTGATTCGAGAGGAAAATTGGCAAACATGTCCAAGAGGAACGGCATAAAGCATTATCTACGCTTCGAATCCTATTGCTAAGTAGTCGATGCGTTCCTACAATTTGGTGAAGATGGCTTCAATATAGACAGTATGGCAGATTTGCGTGAGTTATTCGTGTGCACAGTGTATGCCAAAATACAGAAAATACAAACCAAATACGGAACTAAGATGAGTACTTTTCTAAACACAAAAATCCCGGAAGCGGAAAAGTAGCCTCTACACTTGGAGCACTCTAGCCACATATTCAGCGAGTCAGACTACCTCTTATTGTCAATTGATGAGAGAAAACATCAGACGCAACGCGCGTATCCTAAGAGAGATGCCGTGGGCTAATCTTTACATGAGACAATCGATGAACTTGTCAAGCGTGCGCTGTGTGGATGCAATGACAAATGTAGACCAGCTGAAACATTCCTACTGGAAAAGCAACATGCCATGTACAGGAATTTGCAAGTGATGTGCGTGTGGTAATACAATGTATTGTGATGCCACAAGCGACGATGACAATGACTAGCTAATCAATAACAATGCCCATGTAGGCAATGGTAGCGATAATATAATACGGTGTGACACGTATTCCAAATGAATTTGTCAATGTTGAGGATCGTCTAAAGTAAAATTTAAAAACATACTTGCTCATAAAGTCATTTAATATCAGGGAATAGTGCACACTATGGTCATATTCTTTATAAATTCCATATAGCGGCTGAGGACATGGCCGATAAAATGGTACATAGCTTTCCTGAAATTAGTACGCAATAACTAAAAAATCCAGACTATAAAATATTTTGGTGCGGAAATACAGCTAGAATATATAACAAAAACATACTGTACTATATCTCACCTTTTGAAATTATCAATTTACCGCCTTAGCTAACATAGAAAAATTGTCCATGTTTAGCGAAGGCGTTGACTAGTGCCCTACAAGATGCGCCGTCTCTAACATTGAGTTCACTTATGCACACCAGAAGGCATCTAAATCCAAAGAATTCTATAGGTGTTAAGGCAGTTGGTCAAAAGACATAGTGAGGCAGATGGTGAGATGATGATGATGATGATGATGATGATGATGATGATGATGATGATGATGATGGACATAGTTCGTATGATAGCACAATGGACAGCATAGTAGCAGGCTACTTATAGGCGATTTTGAGATTGGCCCGGCCCTATGGAGTGACAAAATGAAGAGTTCTTCAGGATACTAATAGTAACATCCATCCTAATGTTTGTGAGAATTCATGAATCCATTTCCTCAGTCAATCATATGACGTTATAATCAGCTACGCTACCTGTGTGCTGACATCATAATCATGACGTCATGAATGAGTGGATTAAGCACGCCTTTAACGCTTAATAGTCCGACAAGTTTAACAAATTGTAAGTTTTTGCTATTTCAGAAACATACTGTTGAATATTTTGAAACTAATTTGACAGGGTGCTGTTGCTGCCATAGGCAGCAACAGCACCCAGTCAAATTAGTTTCAAAATATTAAACAGCTTACCTGTATAATTTTCTGGAAATTGATAGTCAGGGAGTTCAGAGATCAATCGATCCCAGCACGAGCGAGGTGTGGGTGGGAGCTTATATAGAGATAGTCGGGGCATAGCTAAAACAGGAAAGGCCCATTAGACGTCAGTACACATCCTCTCCAGTTATAAATACTTTAAAATTCTGAATCACTTAGCATGGATACAATGCTGGGCAGTGTGGCCGCCGCTATAGAATCCAACAACGACACGGACACAGACACAGACAACAGATCTACTCCCTCAAAATAACTTACCGTATTAGACCTTATGCACCTTTAGATTATATTGATATTCGCTTATATCGGAAATGTCTGTATTACTCTTAGGAAATCACAATGACTATTTTATTAGTAAATTATCAGCAAGAACAGGGAATCATATGATTTAAGTCTTTGCCGTCACATATAAAGAAACGACAACTCCTGTAAGATGTAGGCCCAAGGAATATTATGTTGCATACTTTGACTATGATGTCAGATACGTGACTTGAATGACTTATTGGACACCTCAATGGACCTTTCCAGTTTATCCATCCATCATTTGACGTCATATGACGTCAAAGTCAACTAAGCGACATGTAGGATGACGTCATCATTAACTATGGCATGAATGACTCGATTTAGTCCGTCTGCAATGCTTAATAGTACGACACGTTGTACGAATTGTATGTCTTTAGCATGTAATAAACATTTTGTTGAATATTTTGAAACTAATTTGACTAGAGCGCTGTTCCTGCCACAGCTTACCTGTATAGTTTTCTGGAAATTGATAGTCAGGGAGTTCAAGGATCGATTGATCCCAACACGAACGAGGTAAGGATGGAGCTTAGCTAAAGCTGGGGCTGGGCATACCTAAAACTGGAACGGTCCATTACAAAGCATTATAAGTGGTTCTAAGATCGAAGTATCAAGGCAATATCCCTCGAAGGTTTCGTGTGTTAAAACAACAAACAATACTACCGGTACATTTTCCACCCTCCCACCATGTGACAGATGCCCATCAATGGAATTGCATTGCGTGCGTGCGTGCGTGCGTGCGTGCGTGCGTGCGTGCGTGCGTGTGTGTGTGTGTGTGTGTGTGTGTGTGTGTGTGTGTGTGTGTGAATGCGTGCTTGTGCGTGCCAGTGTCCGTCTGTGTCTGCGTATGTATTCCCGCGCGTGCGTGCTTGTGTGCGTGCGTCCGTGCATGTGTGCAGAGCGAAATCTCAAGTTTGTCACGGAATCTTCATCAAACTTGTGTGCGACTTGCTCTGTAGCGTTGAAGAAGTTTCTTTTAATTATTTTGGATATGAAATGGTCAAATAGCAAGAGATCATAGGTCAATATTTTCTCAAATGGAGCGGCACGATAGCTCAAGTTCTACTGAAGGGATCTTCTCTAAACTCGAGTGGGAGGTTGCTTTTGGGGTTACTGAGGAACTTTCTTCATTTCCTTGGCGGGGAGGTCACAGGTCAAGAGGTAAAAGGTCAAGACCATAAAAAAGACTCGTAATTCAATGGAATCCTTGCTAAAGATGATTTAGGAGAAAATTCAACAAATATACATTTATCTTTATCTCACTGGCAGCATGCTGATAAATTGGTTGAGAATGTCTGTTTTATTCATAGAGCGAACCAGTACGGGGATAAGAGGAAAGCGTGATGTGGTGGTTAAGTAACTGATGCGTTATTCCACCTTTACATTGTATGGATGACTATGAAATAACGCACGCTTTACCCAACCAGTGCTGCAATCAGAATTAGCTTAGTCGCCTTCATTGATCATGGCCATCGTCTTGCAATGTACTGAGAGGAATGTGACGGCGAAATGTTGATTGACATTGCGCAATGTAGCGAACAAAGCATCAGGGGAACGTTTGGAATAGAATACAGAATATCTCGTCATGTAGAAAATCGAGCCCAATAGTTGGATGTCTGTGTGTATGGTGTCTTTGAAGCATGATTTGGGTTAGAAAATTCATGCTAAATTAATTAGCGTGATCGAGAGAGCAAAATTGGTTCTCATTGACAAATAGCCTTGAAGATGTTCAGGAATTAATCTAATCAAATTACTGACACACCTAGCTACTGCGACATATGGTTATTATTTCCGAATGCGATTACGTGAGTAATGTTGAGCTTTTCTAATTGCTTATACATAGCGCTCCTTGGCAGTGTACTAACGTACATACGTACTCACGAGCAGACAAAATTATGCATCCCCATCGAATTTCTTGGCGGTAAGGAAAAGAAACAATATGTAGCGAGAGAGAGAGAGAGAGAGAGAGAGAGAGAGAGAGAGGAGAGAGAGAGAGAGAGAGAGAGAGAGAGAGAGAGAGAGAGAGAGAGAGAATATGACCTTTTTTAATGACAAGGGTTATTTAATTCTAGCTACTATTGTATTCAAACCATGATCTGACTGAGAGTGGAGGAATGAGTGAGATTGATTGTGCTCAGCAGAGTAAGACACGGACATATATGTAAATCATTTCATATGACACCCATTATACAAGTAAGGAAGCTGAAAATGCATATGCCTTACTGGACTGCCAAGCGTATGGACTGGTACACATATGCGTCATTATTATGTACTAGTAGGCAATTTAATTAAGTTTGTCATTGCTACTTGACCGTAATAACATCCGTTATTGATCCTGTATTAATATGATGGAACTTCGAACATGAAAAGATATTAAGTACTTGCGATATCAGTTACAATATTCATCTATCAGTTATCGATCGAATGAGTGCACAAATTTAACATCATTAATTTTTTTTTAAATCCTCTTTTCAGCTTCTGGATTGGCGACATCGACATATGTCGCATGCCTTTGAATGTTCATCGGATGGGAAAAGAGGAAAAAAGCTATTTATTCTACAGTTGAAGTAGTTACCGGACAAAATATAAGACTCTAAAGATGCCAGCCGGTGTCGCCGGGAGCAGTTCTCTCCCATCCGTTCAAAGCAAAAAGAGTGACATCTGTTATTTATGCCGCCTCGCTAAAATAAGAGATGCTGTCATTGAATATGACAGTTACATGAATGCCGGTGCATAGATTCACAGAATGGTCTGTGGCAGTTCTGGAAAAGGAAATATTTACCAGTGCTCAAATTGATATATGTGATTATACCATGATTTTCATATTTCTAGAGCTACGGAAAAAGCCAGCGTGAGGTAGCTGTAATACAACAATTCCAATGTGTAAAACCGGTGCTATAGGTGCTATATGGAAAAATCGTTAGTAGTTTTTTGTTGCTATAGATTTTTAGAAGCTGCATGAATTAAGATTGGCACATAGTTTTATTACATGTCTGGCCAGTGTTCTGAAGGTTGGGGTGCATGTGTCCAATGGGACTTGGTACTACACAGCCGCAATATGATTTGACTCCAAATCGTGAGTACGCGAAGACACGTCTACGCCCTCAATAAAGGGCCCGATAGAGTGATCCATTTCTAGTTATGTCGGCCCGTTTCTAGACAAACTTCGCTCATACCATCCGCCCGCTTGAATCAATTTATATACTTTCAACCCTGAATTCACAGAATCTGCGGTTGATTATTTTGAAACAATAGACGGCAATGAATTGAAATCAACACATGCTTGTCTTTCAGGCAAAACCAAGAAATGTGCTCTGCAGTGGATTCCTGCCCATTCTCGGATAAAGAGAAAATGAAGCTGCAGACAGTCTTGCAATGAAAATTGGCCCAGACTGACAACCATGTCTCCCTTCCAGAGGAGAAAACTGTCATCAAAGACAAGCTTCAGAAAAAGTGGTTACAGTAACATCCTGACTACAATGCAGTTGATTGTCGCTATTCTCTTTCCAGAGTAGATCATGCTATTCCTGTTCGGCTGAGAATAGGCCATGCCAAACTAAACTCCCACCTGTACCACATGTTCAAAAGTGGGGATTCAGACTTTTTCCCACGTGAATCAAGCCCTAGGACGACGGAACATATATTGCAGGATTGCTATTTGTATAGTTAACTTAGGCGTCACGCTTGGTCTGCACATACCACCACAGAGGACACGCTCTATGGCCCGGCTGAGATGCTAAGAAATATGGCAAATCTGACCAGTGGTGTGGCTGTCTGACAAAGAAGGAGCGAACGTGGAAGAAGAAGATCTTCCCATGGCAGTAACAGCGCCCAGTTAAATTAGTTTCAAAATATTCAACAGAGTGTGCATTAAATGGTAAATCCATCAAAGGCATGCAATGCAATTCGTGTACTTGACAGACTTTGAAATCTGCACGACGAAGCTAGACACACAGTCTACATGTGACGTAATAATTATGAGTCAGTTATAGCTCGTCATCTGACGTCGTAGGTCAGCATCAGACAATTCCGTGTAGTTAAAATGTATAGACTTATTGAATGTGGTCCCAGATAGATGCACTATGCCACAGTTGTGAACACAGATGCCAGCTTAGTCCCTATATGCAGGCGCTATACGTATTCATATAGTCTCTGCTATCGAGGTACGGTTGAGAGGATGTTATTGACAAGTCCTCTTTCAAAGGTTGTGCTTAACAGTAGAGTTATTATTTGGTCTAAATAATCTCAATAGTAAAGAATATATGAACAAGAATGTATTCACGCACTCTGTTGAGCAGCTGTAATATTCTCCCTGCTGGGATAAGAGAGCCAACATAATGCCGCATGATAACCACATAAGACACATCTCTCTATCGAATCAACAATGAGATGTTAGACATATATTTAGACAACATCTCTTACATTTATAGGTGCATATTCACAGCAAAATGACTGAAAATCAAATTGCTTAAATTGTATACTTTTAGAAACTTGAACTGTGTGCCTAGATGTACTGAAACGAAATAAATCTTAGCATACGCTGAATATAATTTTTAAAGTTGTGAATTTGAATTCGGGACTCGTGCCTCTATTTCTATTTCACAACTTAAAAAATTATATTACTTTATATGGAATGAAATTATCATATGTTAAGTTAAATTTCATTTCATTACATCTAGTCACACGATTTAAACCTCTAAATGTATACAATTTTAATAATTTCAGTTTTCAGCCATTCTGCTGTGAATATGCACCGTTAAATGGCCCTTCTGACGCCGGTAGCAAGGCTACTTAATATTGTGCTAGTATCCTCTGATTCAGACAAATACATGGTCAGACATGACTATTTTTCGTTTACAAATAAAGTTAAATTCACTTCCAGGAAGACAACTGTAATCCCAAATGGTTACGATAAGTTTTAAATTAAGTTAATTTTAATTCTAAATGCGTGTCTGAATGACTACGATGGCAGTGTGACTGGATGACTACGATGGCAGTGTGTCTGGATGAGTAGAATGACAGTGTGCCAGGATGAGTACGACGCCAGTGTGTCTGGATGATTCAATGACAGCGTGTATGGATGAATACGATGCCAGTGTGTCTGGATGAATGCAATCACAGCGTGTCTGGATGAGTGGATGACAGCGTGTCTGGATGAGTACAATGACAGTGTGTCTGGATGATTCAATGACAGCGTGTCTGGATGAGTACGATGCCAGTGTGTCTGGATGAATACAATCACAGCGTGTCTGGATGAGTGGATGACAGCGTGTCTGGATGAGTACAATGACAGTGTGTCTGGATGAGTACAATAACAGTGTATCTGGACGAGTACAATGAGACAATGTGTCTGGACGAGTGCCATGAGAGTGTGACTGAATGAGTACAATTACAGTGTGACTGAATGAGTACAATGACAGTGTGACTGAATGAGTACAATGACAGTGTGTCTGGATGAGTACAATGACAGTGTGTCTGGATGAGTACAATGACATGGTGTCTGGATGAGTGCAATCACAGCGTGTCTGGATGAGTACAATGGCAGTGTGTCTGGATGAGTACAATGACAGTGTGTCTGGATGAGTACAATGACAGTGTGGCTGGATGAGTGCAATCACAGGGTGTCTGGATGTGTACAATGACAGTGTGTCTGGATGAGTACAATGACAGTATGTCTGGATGTGTACAATGACAGTGTGTCTGGATGAGTACAATGACAGTATGTCTGGATGAGTACAATGACAGTATGTCTGGATGAGTACAATGACAGTGTCTGGATGAGTACAATGACAGTGGGTCTGGATGAGTATGATGACAATGCTTGTCCGTTGCCGGCAAGTATGAATAGGTATGATGATTGATAACATTTGCTCTAGAGGCTACACTGGCACTGCGTTTAGATGAGTACGATTGCACTGAATCGAAATGACTACGGCGAATCTGTATTCGGTTGTCATCGCTGTGACGATAACGATTTTTCGGATCTAATGTGAATGTCAACAATTCTTGATGGCTACTCATGTCCTTGGCTACTGGTCAATGAAATGCAAACGTCGCCTATGTTGAATTTTCTAGCGAAACTAATTAATTAATTTCCTGGAGAGAACTTAGTGGAAACTATTCTCGCATACCATCATGACATGAACGGCCGTGCTCTGTTATTGAGAGCAATGCTGCAGCGAGAGTGGCATCTTGTTAAAGGTTAGCGATCGTAGCTATTCCACTACTGACTTAATGGTTATTTTTTAGTTATCCAGAACAGACAAAGGCCGAAAGTCAATGGTCCGGAAATATACATGGCAAACAGCAAGTTAACGTTACTTCGTCTCTAAAGAAAGACAAACATATAGTGAGTGCAACGTGCCTTTGGCGATAAACTCAAATGGTTACTGATGATGATGTAGTCCAGCACACAGCCTCCCATCTGACGGGAGTATGCAGCCTACACTTCTAATATATCAACGGCTGAATCATGAATGGTTTTAAGACAATTGGATTCCTCGCCATGGCAAAATAACGATGTCCGCTGTATCCATATGGATCTGTGCTTGGCTAACGTTTTGTGACAATGTGATTTGATGTATGTATCATTACTGTATTCTGCGGCTGTAGTAGTAGACACGTCCTACAGCTGCAATCAGTCCTTCCTCGCTTTTGCCCACTGTGTCTTGTCCTCAGCCGAAATCCTTAGCTTCCTTGAGTGTACCGAGTCCTGCTTTCTTGAGGTCACCTCGTAACACGCTTAGCAGATTTATGCAATGACGTCCTCTCCTGGCTTTGTATTTGCTGGCTCCGAGTAGGGCGAATTCCAAGGCTCTCTGTGCTGGTGTCTCTTCTGGCATCCTTAGCACATGGCCAAACATGGACCGTCTTTGCTGGGTGACATTTACAGACAGCGGCGACGTATCACACATCTTGTATAGTGCATCGTTGGAAATTATGCTCTCTGGCCATCCATGTCCAGTGATGGTACGGAGGTGTTTGCGGTGGCAGGCATCGAGTTTGTCTAGAGCTGCCCATGGAGCTGCCCAGCTGTTACTGTTATACAGCATCAAGGATACGCAGGTTGCATTGTATAAACGTAGCCTCTTTATCAAGGGTATCTTTGATCTACGAATCCATAGCTTCCAGGACTGGATAGCTATGTTCCCCATGACGCAGCGTGCAAAAATGTCAGCAGTACTGCAAAGCAGTAAGCCCAGGATTGTACTTTTTCTCCATGGTTCGCCGCCACGGAGTGGGTCGTCGTTTTCTATAGTTTCATGCTTTGTCGATATGTATATGTGAACTCTGTTTTGGATTCATTCATAAAGACATTCTCAATTTTTAGTTTGCTTGCAGCTATTGGGAGAAGTTCGTCAAGGGGTTTCTTTTCCTCGTCTATGAAGTCCACATCGTCGGCATATTCCATCTCTAGTGGCATGCCCAGTATTGGCACTGGGGAGGGGGGGGGGGTAGTCTTGTGGAACTTTCCTGCACAGATTTCAATAAGGTAGGAGGTGAAAAGCACCTGAGATAGACCATCTCCCTGTGGGGAGCCGATTGATGTCTCAAACTCTACAGACCTCACTGACTTGACTCGTACTCTCAGCTTGGTGTCTGCAGGCAGTAGTCTCACTAGTCGTCGCTCATTTGCATTGCAACTGGCCTGGCGTAGTACATCTAGGATCCTTGAGCGTTTAATTGTATCGAAGGCTCGTGACATGTCAATGGCTATTTTGTGGAAGTCCCAGTGTTTGGACATGACTACCGACACACGCATGCGTTTAGCCCATACAATCTCTGCGCCGCTACGTCCACGTTTGAAACCAATTTGCCATGATCCCGTGAAGTAATCGATCTTGTCTGGATGATTTGATGTCATATTACTATTATGATGTCGCTTTCTATTTCTCACACCCAATCAAGGCAACAATTTTTACACGCTGATGCTGGCCGTTTACACTCCCACTACGGAGAGATGACAGGTATATAAGCTGGCGGGCATTTAGTGTATGTCGGAATGATACTATTTGGCGATAACTCGGGAACGCATGACGACTGTAGAATCATTAAATATGGCACATATGGGAGGAATGGCGGGAGAGGGAAGGAGGGAGGGAGGGAGAGAGAGAGAGAGTCTGGGTTTCAGGTCAAATCCTCACAACATATCTAGGTCACGGGGTTACCAAGTATAAGCTATAGTGCAATGCACGTTTTCAGCCATAATAACTCACGCCTCTAAAATGGCAACCCAGAATATGATGTGGTCCTATATGATCTATCAGCCAGCCGTTAGATCACCATGGGAACCTGAAGACTTAACACATTGTGTATGTTAATTAAAAAAACTGCTTTATCTTATCTGATCAATATTAGTTGCAACTCTCAACTAGAAAAAATCATATAGTGGTCTGTCTGTCTGTCTCTCTGTCAAATATTTGACATTTCCGGCAAAGCTTCCTTAATTTGCTGCTACAGCACGTCCCGCTTATTATTCGGAGCCGACAGAAAACATCTCCAGTTGAAACCAAATACGAATCCGTTTGAATATTTGTAAAACAATTTGATTAAATCTACTTGCTAAAGCTTGAACCGGCGGGTCTTAGCGCATGAATGTAGTGAACGTCATCTACAATAGTCAGGAGGAAACTTCTTCAGCGCTATTCCGCTCTGACATCGATATAAAACATTACGTAACTTTGCTGAGCGCGCGAGCTTCTGTCTGTGCAAAGCGGTATAAACATCATAAGGGCTTGAAAGCTAATATATCAAAAAGACTGTCAATGCGCAAGATCGCATCTTGAGGAAATAGCGTCCTGAAGGGACTATTGACTTTGTTCATCTGCGAAATTATAAGAACGTTCCACCGTCTGTGTACCAAAGTGACCATTGTGCTCAAGAGGACTGTAACATACAGAAAATCAGGAACCACGACCTTTAAAGATATAACGACTTTATAATGATAGCAATTCCGTGTGCACCACCGGCATTATCCATTCGAAAACGGGTCTTTTGGGAATTTGATTTTTCCATATAAATATGGATCGTGGTTAAACTGCCTAATACTGAACTTGCCTCATATTATTGAAGACAATGGGTAGCATCTGCAAATACGCTTCGTCCTGCAGACGAGCTTCAATGAATGGACCTATCTTGGAAACATACTAAAAATCTCCTTGTTGAAATTGTGGGTGCTAGTAGGTCGCTGCGGCATAACCATGTGTATAATATATGTATAAAGCCATGTTTTGTTGGTGCTTGATTAAGAGTTATAGTATCAGAATATGAATGTGTCATGGTTATAACATTTACTGGTTCATATATAGTTTTGTGCATATCGAACCAACCTTCCTTCCACCGACATGCATCAACCCAGCCATTATGTTATATTTCTAGAAATTCATTGAATTTACTGAACATGTACAGACTATATTCTATAAGCTTTATGACGCAACTATAGAGATATAAGCATTTATGGTGACTAAAGACTTTCTTACAATCTGTCACTCAAGTATATAGCGTGACAATGAATTCCGACACATGTAGGCTGACATCACACTCATGATGACATATCATAACTCCATCATACAGTTCAAAAGTATTTCAAGTGTACTACTTCCATGTCTTTGATGAGTTTATAATTTAATACACATACTGTTGAATATTTTAAAACTAATTTGACTGGGAGGTGTTGCTACCATAGGCAGTTACAGCCCCAGTGAAATTAGTTTCAAAATATTCAACAGCTTACCCGTACAGTTACCTTGAAATTGGGATTCTAGTAATCGATCAGGGTTCAAAGTATATAAACTGAATCTAACATGTACACAAAGTGGGCGGAGCCTAGCTAGCAATGGATCCATCCAGTATGCATAATGTAGGGATCCATTTATAGCCAAGTCCCGCCCTTTTATAGCTAAGTTCCGCACACCTATTTTGAGTATTGGAATCAATTTATATACTTTGAATCCTGAATTCCCAGAATCCCCATTTCAAGGTAACTGTACAGGTAAGCTGTTGAATATTTTAAAAGTAAATTGACTGGGCAAGCAACAATGGCACAACAGCGTGCAGTCGAATTTGATTCAAAGTATTTAACATAATGACTGTTAAGTAATAAATCCATTCAAGACATACAATGCCTACACATGTCACACATTTCAAAGTTTATGACGGAGCTAGATGCGTCACTTTGTACTGAGATATCAGGCTACATGTGACGTAATTGAGTATGAGGTCATAGACTTGAGTGCCATATCTGATCCTTCCATCCATGAAGGCAAATTGTCTTATATGATGATTGAAAATACATGTAGCAGACATAGTATTAGTGAACATTGAGAGTGTAAAACACACGCGATTTTGTAATTTTCAAAATAAATACCATTGTCGTTGAACCAGTTCCATAGCAAATCTGGATGGAGTAGAATAAATACACAGGAAGAATCGATGGACGATAGGTGGGGTTGGTTGGTTGGTGGGTGGGTGGGTGGGTGGGGGGGGGGTGTAGTGGGAGGTGGAGGCAGCGATGGGGGGGGGGGCAAATGGCATTATGTCACATTTTTTGTAATGATACCCTGCATTTCCCTAGTCTAATTGGGGATCATGAGGTGTTCAGGTAAATAACAAGTTAGCAACTATATAAAGGAGGAAGTTAAGTTAGGTTTGGGAGACGGAGTAGACTTAAATCTGAGATTATAGGATTGTCTGATTGGTGGCCAGTATTGCCGAACATCATGCCGATCTTTGTTGTCAGCGTGACAAGCAACATACAATAATGAGGGATTGATTTCTAGCTATACTCCGCTCATTTGATTGTGATCGATTTTTATACTTGGACCCCAGAATGAACCCAGAATTCAATTCTCCAGGTAAGTATGCAGGTGAGATTTTTAATATTTTAAAACTAGTTTGACAGGGTGCTGTTGCTGCCTGTGGCAGTCAAATTAGTCTCAAAATATGCACCAGAATGTTTATTATATAGTAAATCCGTAAAACACATACAATTCGTACACTTGACAGACTATTCTAAGTTCATGATGGGTATTTATGTCAATCATGATAGCAATCTCAGTCTACATGTGACGTAGGATATTATGACGTCATATACTTTAGTGCCAGTTTGGACTCACCCATTCCTTGGAGTAAAAGAGGTCGGCAAGGGCTACATGAGCCAAACCTGTAAATCCACTCCTGCGGTTCTTGCTGACATGGTTACATAGTTATACAGTCCTCTTATACTGGATCGGCCAGACAGCCTGTTGCAGGTCTTCACTTTCTTCTTCGCCCATTTGGTGTACCGGCTGAACTGAGTTTTGGATGCACACGGGTTGAATCAGGAACTATGTTGTGCATGGCTCGTTGTCAAACTTGACAGACCACAGTCCACGACACTACTTAGCAAACCAAACTGTAATTGTGAGAAATATAAGCATGTCCATGGCAATGCACGACACATATACATGCATATGGGCACACAGAGGTCACAATGGCACTTGCTAGTTATACAATCATTAAATGGAGTCTTAAGGATGACTATTTTCAGCAGGCTTCTTTTCGGATAAAAGCTTATTTGCATATCTGTCTGTGTCATAGGTTGTGGAATCGTCCATCACTAAACCCAGACGCAGATCAAGTTAAATCAACAACCTGACTTTGAATATCTCATTAATTTAGAATCTCTAAACAGTTCTATAGTCGAGGCACGTATTTCTATTAAAAAAGCTTTTAGCAGTTTCAATGATTAGATTTTCTTGGCATTCCCTTTCTGTGTGAATAAAAAAATCCTTTTGCAAGTCACTCTCTTTGAAAAATTATATAATATAGCATATCAGTGGTGTTTTGCATGATACGGTACTCTTGCTTGGCGAGCAATAACGGTGCGAGTGTTAATACCACCTATATTGTTTTAATGCGACTATTAATCTGATATCTAAGGTGATGTGCCCACCGAATCTCATAAAACTTAGCCACGATGCTATCTTTTGGGTACCAAAGATGGTAAATTATGTTTATAATTAATAGGTCAAAGATCAAGGTCACAATGATGGTCCAGGAACAACTTGCTTGCTCAAACTCGAGCTCAGCTTCTTTTTACTTATAACCAAAGTTGTGCTCAAACATTCCTCAATAAACGTATCCAGGACGGTGTCCTCTGGGTTCTGAAGAAGGTGAAGAAGAATTATATTTGTGGTTAAAACGTTAAATGTCAAGGCCACAGTGATGGTCTAGGAGCAAATTATTTACTCTACCCATGCTTTATCAAGTTCCTCTTGGATATACCAACAAATTGTCTTCTCGAGTACACAAGTAAGAGCATGGACGGCATTTACTTCTCCCTCTTCCAACTACTAAACAGGCTGAGCATATATTAATTCCGTGTTTACTTTCTCCATTGCCCATGATGAAATAATGTGCACATATTGCCTGATATAGTCACAATGAAACCACTCCATTTCATAGTCATATGTCTTAACTAGTCTTCGTCAACAACTGCATTTGGCCAAGATATCCTGCACAAGTTCATAATAAGTTGGCGATCGCTTTATCGAGGAGCACTGTCTACATTATATTGATCATTTTGCTGGTGTGCCTGCATCAATATGGAGCCTGTAGCTGCCCATGTTGGCATGGTGTATGTTTCTTCAAGATATTAGCACCAGATTGTGTCGCACGTTAGTCACAATCACCTAGAACTGTGGCTTGTTCTTCATGATTAATATTGTCAGGGCCTGAACTCCATCAGTCCAAACCATCTCATATATCACTTATTTCTATAAATAGTATCACAGGAGTGAAATTCACACTTCTCGGAAATTATTGGTTTGGCTTAAATGGACTAGGGATTTAAGAAGGTGCTTTGTCAATGGTCACAGAAACAATTTCGTTAAAATATGGAGCAGCTTCTTATCATATATCTGTGTTATGGTTTTGATGGATTAGCGACATTGTAACATGAAGTGTGTTCTGACCATCGGAAATGTTCTTTAGGATGGCAAAGAAATACTTTCTTTAGAGTATAAGGAAGGGCAATAAAATCTACCACGCAGTTGTTTTCATTTCCTGAACAAGGCCACAAGCAATATGCTCCATGTTAACAACAGCTGTACCATTCGCAGGAATCTTACTTCTAGCTTTCATGTGAGCCATTAGCGCCAAACCATCTGAGAGTTGTTTTTCCCACTTGATTACTAAATCTGGTATTTGTATAGGTTGGTAAGTGTTCAGAAATTGTGCAGTATGTGTTGTGAGAGAATTATTGTACTTTTACGCTTCATCATATTTCACATTCACGGCTCTGCTTTAGGTCCGAATGAGGAGCTATCATAGAAAGTATTACAGAATTTGTGGCGAACGAATGTCCTCCAGCTATCTAGATCATGTGAACTACTATTGTTCGTTTTTTGCAAGCCTTTGTTCTAACATAGATGTTTCATTTGAAATACATTTCATGTCATCTTCCTCATTTTGCATTGGTTTCGTCATATTAGAGATCACCATGGCGTAGTTTAGGATCACTTAAACAGCCATCCCTTTACATGTGCAACCCCTGTAAATCATCTTAGTCCATCCCACATCACCTCTGTACGATATAATGTTGAATCTGATAATAAATGGCGTCCTTTTCTGGGGCTGGACGTGATATTGGCTTTGATGTGTGTGTACATGAGTGTGGGACTGAGTTTTTCTTATATTTTTGATGGTAAATAGTCAAATACCAAGAGGCCAAAGGTCAATATCATTTAAAAGGAAGTCTAAAAGGATAGCTGAAGATTTACTGACGGGGAATTCTCTTAACTCGGGAGGACGGTTACTTTTGTGGTGCTAAGAAACTTTCCTGATTTTTTTTTGGTGGGGAAGTCATAGGTCAAGAGGTCAAAGGTCAAGGACATCGGAAAGAACTGAGATGATTTAGGAGAAAATGCAACACATATAATACAGTTATCATTATCTACCTGGCAAGTGGCAACATGCTGATAAATTATTTGATGTTTTATTGATTGAGCAAACCAGCATGGAGATCAGAGTGAATGTGGTATCATTTGTAGTAACTATTATGTTATTCCAGTGTAACATTGTATGGATTGCTATGTAATAACAAGTTTAGCTGGCCAGTGGTACAATTAACATTAGTTTAGCCGCTAGACTAGCTAAATCATGGACTGCAACGCTCTCATTTATCATGGCCATCGACTTGCACTATGCTGATAGGAATGTTATGGCGAAATGGTGTTTGACATTGCGCAATGTAGCGGACAGAGCATCAGGGGAACATTTGGAATAGAATACAGAAGCTCCCGGCATGTAGAAAATCACCCCTAATAGTTGGATATCTGTGTGTGGTGCCTTTGAAGCATGACTTGCTTTAGAAAGTATATGCTAAATTAGTTAGCATGATCGAGAGAGCAAAATTGGTTCTCATTGACAAATAGCCAGGAAGATTTTCAGGAATTAATCTAATCAAATTATTGACACAGCAAAACATTTATTGCGACATATGATTACTATTTCTGGACGCGATTACGTGAGTAATGTTGAGGTTGTCAAATTAATAAATACCTAATTATTCAATTTTGATTAACTAGTTAATAAATGTATAACAATTAATTTTTGATTAACTATTTGTAGCATCTACATAGTCAAATATGCTCAACCTTCTACTGTGGTTGAGGTGGTGGCACATATTGCGTCTTGTGTAAAAGGGGTGTTTGAGCGAGAACCACTGCTATAAAATACGGCTCTAATGAACAGTCAGTTTCTATGATAAATGATCTACACTGCATTGCGTGACTACCTGGATTCGTTCACCTGCTTTCCGTTCTGTGAGGTGCTCACGTAATACTGATGTGGCTACAATAGTGTACTGATCACAGAATGTGGCGGCTAAAGCGTGGCCCATAGCTAAGTAATATTGAATTATTGGTTAGGGCATATGCCACTTTTTGCTCAGTCTTCATTATACCACATTCATTCTGTAGCACCAAGACACGGGCAAGAAAGCATGTCAATATCTTCACCAAATGATTTTGAAGGGCCATAATCCGAACTAAAATTAGACTGTCTGTCCGTCCGTCCATCATGCTATCTCCTCCCAATCCATTTGGTGGAATTAAATCGAATTGGGTCAAAATGTCAAATCAGATGTAACGCATCTCCTCTGAAATGAAATCGTTAGAGGGAACTGAACCAAATTTGATATCTGAGTTACCCATATGATTGTGGAGTGCAAGAGGCCATTTAGATTTGGCTCCACACCCAGGGGGTGGGGGAGGGGTCAAAAGGTCAAATTTGAACCTGCGGAAATTGATTGTAATGCATCTCCTCAGAAACCATTGGACAGAATCCAAGCAAATTTGGTCTGTGGGTTACCCATATCAATGTGGAGTACATGAGCACATTTACATTTGGTCCCGCCCCCAAGGGATGGGTGGGGTGGGGGTCAAAAGGTAAAAAATGTGATTGCAACATAACTCCTCTGCCACTGTTGGACGGAGTTCAATTTAGTATGTCAGTTACCTATATCAATGTGGAGTGGATGAGCACTTTTACATTTGGCCCCGCCCCCAGGGGATGGGGGAAGGGGTCAAAAGGTCATGAAATTGATTGTAATGCAACTCCTCTGAAATCGTTAGACCGGAGCTCAACCTAATTTGATATCTGGGTTACCCATATAATTGAGGTGTGCAAGCGGCCATTTAGATTTGGCTTCGCCTTCAGGCGTCGGGAGAGTGGTCAAAATGCCACATTTTAACCTGCAGAAATTGATTTGACACATCCCGGAATCATTGGACGGAATTCAACCAAATGTGGTATGTGAGTTACCCATATCAAAGTGGAGTGGATCAGTACATTTACATTTGGCCTTGCCATGAAATTGATTGCAATGCAACTCCTCTGACACTATTGCATGAAATTCAACTAGATTTGGCGTGTGAGTTACCCATATGATTGCCGAGTGAAAAAGGCCGTTTACATTTGCCTCAAAGGTTCAAAGCGGTGAGCGTGGGGATTTGCGATGACGCGTCATCGACCGATCAATCTAGTTTGTAATTTGATTCCTTTCCATATTCGTAGTATTAAGATATAGAGAGCAAATTGCGCCATAATCTAATACAGTCTGACAAGAGTTATCTCACGGAAACGACATAATAGACTAATTGGCAGAGGAATAACGTACATACATACTCATGAATTGACAAAATAATGTATTCCCATCGAATCTCGTTGTAAGCCCTAAGCACATTTTTTCTTCCGCGAGAGAGAACATTGGGAAACAGTTTCTTCCTTTCTTCCTTCCTGCCACTCTTCCTTCCTTCCTTCATTCTTTCTGAGAGAGAGAGAGAGAGAGAGAGAGAGAGAGAGAGAACCTGATTTCTTAAATAATGACAAGGATTATTTAATTCTAGTGACCATTGCTTTGAGATACTCTATTGGCGACATTGACATATCATCTATCTTTAGTTTTTCATCCGATAGCAAAAGAGGAGAGATGCATATTACACGGTTGAAGTGACTGCTAGAAAAAAGACAACCATAAAAACAAAGTCGTCCTGTGTCGCCTGGAGAAGTTTGCCATCTTCGGTTCGATGTCAAAGAAAGAAATCTGTTATTATGCCACTCCGTTAAAATAAGACTTTGCATATGACAGTTACGTGAATGCCAGTACATCGATTCTCATAATGGTTTATGGCAGTGCTGGAAAAGGAAATATTTGCCGTAGCTCAAATTGATATATGTGATTATAACATGATTTTCAGATTTCTGGAGCTAAAGAAAAAGTCAGTGTGAGGCACCGCAATACAGCAATGGCAATTTGGAGAGCCGGCGCTATATACGGCTAAATTCAACGTTATTTTTTGTTACTATTGATTTTAGCAACTGTATGAATGAGGATTGGCACATAGTTTTATAACACCATGTCTGACCGGTGCTATGCAAGTTAGGAGTTACGTTGCTACAAAGGGGACTACACAGCCGCTCTATGATTTGCCCAAATGATGTTCGTGAGTACGTGTAGATGCGTCTGTGGCCGTAATAGTGACATGCATTTCTAGAAAGCTCCGTCCATGCTATACGCTGGTTGGAATCAATTTATATAATTTAACCATGAATTTACAGATTCCCAATTTCAAGGTAACTGTACAGGTAATTTGTTGATTAGTCAAAGGTCAAGGTCACCGTCACGGTGACCTAACGAATGATGTAATATTGCGTTTCCAGATGATAACTCGAATTCTATGAAGGGAACGTTACCAGTCTTACTTGTGATCTTGTCATTGTTGGATCGATGAACCCTATAGATTTTGAGCTCAAAGGACAAGGTCACGGTGACCTAACGAATGATGTAATATTGCGTTTCCAGATGATAACTCGAATTCTATGAAGGGAACGTTACCAGTCTTACTTGTGATCTTGTCATTGTTGGATCGATGAACCCTATAGATTTTGGGCTCAAAGGACAAGTTCACAATGACCTAATTAATGATGTAATATTGCGTTTCCCGATGATAGTTCGAGTTCTATTGAAGCGATCGGTACCATCTTACGTGTGAGATTGTCCTTCGCGGTCCTATCGAATTTGGAGTCAAACTGTCAAAGGTCGACATAACTGTGACCTAATTAATAACGTAATATTGCGTTTCCGGATGATAACTCGAGTCCTATTGAAGGGATCTTTACTAATTTTGGGTGAGAGCTTGTTCTTGGTGGTCCGAAGAACCCTGCCGCTTTTGGGGTCCAAAGGCCATGGTGACCCAATTAATGACATTATATTGCGCTTCCAGATGATAACTCGAGTTCTATTGAAGGGATGTTTACCAATTTTGGGTTCTGCTCGGTGGAATGTGGTGCATACCTTAGCAATGATTGTCGTTCTTGTTGTATTTACTGTCGTGAATTGCTGTCATGGCTGTGTGCAGCCTACGACATGGCTATTTGTTGATAATGACTTTGGTTGTTTTTCTAAGTTTATATGCAATTTGCTATTCATTACTAAGTCCTCCTGATTTCCAGTTTCCATGTTTGTACCTACTGTCGTGAGCTTCTGTGTGCCACCTACAACAGCAAATGATGACTTTGGTTGTTTATTTGCATCACTATATGGTGTGCTTGCAGTTTTATGTCCGGCTTCGTATTTCCTTTTTGCTGTTTGTTATTACTATCGTGAGCTGCTGTACGCCGCCTACGACATTGCTAGTTGCAAATTATGACTGTGGTTGTTTGTTTGCATTCATACATTCAATTTTATGTCCTGAGCTCTCATTTCCCTGTTGCTCTTTGTGTTTAGGCCTGGCCTACAAAAAAGTATCGCGATTTCATTTAACATACATTGAACATTTCTTTAACTACCATGGCGAAACTAACGTGTCACTTCCACGGAGTAAGGCCTGAACATATGTTGTTGCTGGTCTTCTATGAATGAAGAAAACCATCTCTAGTGTCGTCAATGTCCCGACAGTTTCCGGTTGCCACTACCTGTGACTGTCAGCTGGTACGTCTAGCAATTGCCATTTTGGGAGCTTAGTCTTTGAACCAAAAGAGGCCAGGTCAGACCAATATAAACTTATCTGCGGAGGCAGAAGAATGGAACGTGACATCACAATCAATCAGGTGCCAGATACCAACTTTACGTAGAACGAAAATCTCTATGTAACTAAGAAGGGAAGAGGAGAATATGTTCCGATTAACTATGAATGATTTTAATATATAGTTGTGGCAATAACTAGCAATCGATGAAGTTATCAGGGAACCATAATGTCAGATTATCGCTAAGCTAAAATGATTATGTTTTGTAGCATAATTCTAACCTTCTGAATGATAGTAGGAAGTTACTAAAGATTCCTGCGTAAAAGCATTGCCCTACTGGACAGCGTGTACATTCCATAGTTAAATAGTGTTATCAAGTAATATTGAAGGTTAAAAACGTACAGTTTGCGTGATATTATAATCCTATTAAATTATAATTATAGATACACTGTAAACGTGTCCGTAAGTGTATATACTGTTCTGTGTTTATATATTGGAAACTTCCTGGGATCCAAATATGTCCGTGCTCCCGTCGGGGCGGGGCGTTGTTATTCACAGTCCAACGGTAAGTCAGTCTTCAAATCAGCTGCGCACCGGATCCCGACAAGACCAGACGATAATGGATGACGGAGAAGAGGGTTTTTTTAAACACCAGCAAATTCCTGGTGAAACGTCAGCCTTCTTGTATAAAGAGATGATGCAAGAACAGGTCCTGTAACGTCATCTACATGCCAAAACAGATGTGATATCTAAACGTCCGTTTCATAGGCAGAAGTATGCACATTCAGCTTGAGGAGGTCCCACGCTCCCTCGGCGTGATGGCACAATACTAACTACCAGCTGACTCTGAAAAGTCACTCAGAGGGAGATGCCTGAAGCAGGTACTACTGGCACTGATGATCTCTTCTAGGAAATAATAAATCCATTTAGACTATGTCTCTGGAATGGCTGTTGACTACATATGCAAAAGTATAAAAACCAAAGATGATGAATTCATGTTTGTTTTGGTTTGGTTGCGGACATGGACGACCGCAGAGCATCCAACTGCTGATGATGTAGAAGCTAGAAGGTAGCTTCCCATTTGAAATAGGTATACGTTTGTGGATGAATGTCGTGGATGCATATTCATAAAAGGCATCAACCTGCCTCAAATAACATGGAGACAGTTCTAATTTCTGCACTGGCTTTTGGTACTGTCTTGCTGGACGTGACACTGTTAAGCGCAAATGACCCGACAGTAACTTAGAGTCTTGTGTGAAGGTAGAGAAATATTCTCTCTGATAAACGATCTTCACTGAGAACGAACTGGTAAAACTTTCTTCTGCCCTTAAGTTACTACTCAATGGCTAGGTTGGCCCACTGATACGGACAACCGATGGCACAGAATTTCTTCAGACCCCATCAGGCCATCTGGCGTGGACGCTGCCCTGAGATGCTTCAAATAACTGGGAAAGCATTCCCCTTAAATCTACTTTGATACTGTTTAGCATTCGCTAGCTATAATAATTTGGAGACGCGATAATGTTCACGCGGAGGGCAGGCGAGGGTGGAAACTGTTGTCTCGAGATGGAGCTGCAACTGCAGACTCAAATGCTAACGGTCTCTCACTATTAAAAGCTTTACTAAAATGCGGGGTTTCAGAAACAACGCCTTTTATACTCAGCCACCTAAGTTTCATAAAGGCGCACTCGAAGATGAAGGGTCTAATCAGCATGCGTGGGATGGCACAGGAAGTCGACCACATGACCACTGTCAACACGCCAAGTACTTTTCCCATGCACGCTGACTGAAGAATCTTCAATCTCCTCAGTTAATACTGAGCCGATTTTGAAGTGGTATTCAGATTCGTGATTCCCGGTAAATTCTGTATCGGAAAAGTGTAAATAACTCTCCTGTTAATTAAATTAATTATGCATTAAATATACCCTATTAATTCTATTTATAGTGCAGCTGACATGTATGTCAGAAGCGTACAGATGCACGCCCTGTTAGTGCAAAACTGGTATGCTATTCGTAGGAACCTCGTCCAGTCACTTTGCATGGGAAAAGTACACACGAATGCATACCACGAGTGCGGTCCCAGTCTCCACCTACGGACGTGTCCGGAGAGAGCCTGCCGACTTCAAATTTTATTGCAAAATCACCATGGGAATTTAATTATATAACACACTGTATTTTACAATAAAACCTGACCGTCTTATCTGATCAATATTAGTTCCAGCTCATAATTAGCCTACGTCAGTCAGTTTGACATTTCTGACAAAACTATAGACTATGACACTTATTATTCAGAAGCGGTAGAAAACCTCGCCGTAGAAAACCTCTCGCGGGGATCTGTAAAACAATTTGATTAAATCTGGTTGCTAGAGCTTGTTCACGAGGATTTTAGGACGAGTGGATTTAGCTCACGTTATCTACAACAGTCCGGAGGAAACTTCTGCAGCGCTATTCCACTGCGACGACGATCTAAATCATTACGTAACTTTGCTGAGAACATGAGTTTCTGTGCAAAGCGGTATAAACCTCCTAAGGGCTTAAAAGCTAATATATCAAAAAGACTTTCAATATGCAAGATCGCATCTTGAGGAAATAGCGTCCTAAAGGGTCTATTGACTGTTTATTTACGCGTTATAAGAACGTGCCACCGCCAGTTTCCCTAAGTGAACATTGCGCTCAAGAGTACCATAAAATACCAAAAAATCAGGGAACCACGACCTTTAAGAAAATAACGACTCTATAATGATAGCAATTCCGCGTGTACCTCCGGCACATGCAGCATTATCTATTCGAAAAAGGGTCTTTTGGGAATTTGATTTTTTTGTATATGTGAATCGTGGATAACTAGGGCCTAATACTGACCTTGTCTCCTATTATTTAAGGCAATGAGTAACATCAATGAATGCGTTGTGTGTTGACGTACAGCTCATATAACCTATCATGTTTACAAAACATTTCCAGTTTTACCTATACCCCTGTCCATCTCTCGCTAAGCTCGACGCACATTTCACTCGTGCTGGAATCAATCGATCCGTGAACTCCCGGACTATCAATTTCCAGAAAACTACAAAAGCAAGCTGTTGAATATTTTGAAACCAATTTGACTGGGTGCTGTTGCCACCTTTGACAGCAACGGCGTCCATTCAAATTAGTTTCAAAATATTCAACAGCATGTATATTAAATAGCAAATACATGCAATATATGCAAGTGTCAGACCATTAAGCGTTTAAGACGAACTAAATCGAATCATTTATGCTGTAATTGATTATGACGTCATCATACACGTCACATAATTGATTATGACGTCAAATGACGTCAGATGTTGGATGGATAAACTGGAAAGTTCCATTATGTAGAGTGCGTTTTTTGGAAATATGTTGATGTTATTTCTGAGTAGTAGGCCTACTGTACATGCTGCAGGCGAGCTTCCGTGAATAGACCTATCTTGGAAAGAGACCAGAAAAAATGTCCTATTTGAAATTTTGAGTATTAGTATGTCGCTGTGGCATAACCATGTGTATAATATCTGTATAAAGCCATGCTTTGTTGATACTTGATTCAAAGTTATAGTATCAGAATATCAATGTCTAATAGTTATAACATTTACTGGTTTATATATAGTTTTGTGCATATCGAACCAACATTCCTTCCACTGACATGCATCAACCCAGCCATTATGTTATATCCATGTTCATTTACTCCACATTAGACTATATTCTATAACACTTCTGACGCAGCTATGGAGATATAAGCCGTTATGTTGACTAACGAATTTCGTACAATTCTGCTTGATTAGGTATTATGGCTAAAATCGAGTAACGCCATGCATGTTAAAAATGGCACGCCAACTGATCAATATGAACCAGAAATCAGAAATACGCTGTCTGCGTGATTCTCAGTACCACTGCTCTGTAATGTGTTGAACGCAACGAGACGCCCCAATGATGATTGAAAATACATAATGTAGCAGACGTAGTATTAGTTAACCCTTACCACTCTGGTGTCAATATTCTATCTTTTACTCTGTCAATAGCGAAGAAACTGATGTACATTTTTCAACAATTTTGGTGGACAATGTTGCTGTCTATGACAGCAGCATCTTCCACCAAATTCGTTAAAAAATGAACACCATTTCATCTTTTAATTTAGTTTGAAAATTTTAAATTTTGACATCAGTGTGGTATGGGTTAAGTGTATAAAACACACATGACCTCTGAATTTAGAAAATAGATACCATTGTCGTTGAACATTTCCAAAGCAAATATATGTGGAGTAAAATAAATACATAGGAAGAACCGACGGGCGAGAAGAGGAGGGGTCGGTGGAGCTCGGTGGGGGTGTTGGGGGAGGGTTGTAAATGGCATCATATGTCATATTCTGAATTGTAACGAGACCCTGCGTTTGTCTCGTCTAATCAAGGTTCATGTGATAATCAAGAAAAATAGCAACGATATAAAGGTGGAAGTTAAATTATGTTCGGCAGACAGTGTAGAGTTAAATCCACCATTATATCTGGTAGGAATGTCTGACTGGTAGCCAGTATTACTGAACATTATGCCCATCGTTGTTGTTAGCATAAGCAACGACAGACAATTAGAACGACCACGTTGGGTAGTAGGCAGGTGCTCTGGCAACATAGCAATGTATTAAGGGAATCAATTTATATCAGTCTCCGGAAGCAAAAACAACATCATCAGGTGATTTGACCTTTTCATTATATTTCCTTTGATAGCCACTGGGATTATTTATAATCAATTCTAAGTATTTCAACGGATTTTTAACAAATTCACATATGCCATATGCTGGTTTTCGCGTTAACATTCGACCGCTAACAGGTGACTCGTGTAAGAATAAGCCAGTAGCAATCGATGAAACAATTAGTGTTTTATCGTGTTGTGAAATCTACTTTCAATTTCAGTTTTCAAATGTGTTATTTACTTGGATGTTTCAAATTTGCTATATTCACTTCCAGGCGCTGGGTACTTTATAAATAATAACTCGTATCTATTAAATAAGGTAATCGTGAAAGTGGTTTGATAGTAAAACCAAATGTGATAGTCAAGAGACTATTTCATCAAATAGCATTTAAATGAGAATATATATCGAGAGACAACGTGGACAAGCGTCTATTACCAGCTTTTAGAACTTATGCAATCTGCTATTCTTCTATCTGTCTAATAGATTGCTATAATCACGAGATGAGTAGCATAGTATTTTAAATAACTCAATGCGCTTCAATAATTGCCAGAATAAAAATCCGTGTTAAGCAGTACTCGCTGATCAAAGGAGAAATATTATCATGAACATAAG
Organism: Chaetoderma sp. LZ-2023a; assembly: GCA_034401795.1. Lineage (NCBI taxonomy): Eukaryota > Metazoa > Mollusca > Caudofoveata > Chaetodermatida > Chaetodermatidae > Chaetoderma > Chaetoderma sp. LZ-2023a. Next base: position 60,272,254 of record CM067373.1, read on the forward strand.
TAAGCATCATATTTGTCATACGTATCAGGAGTCTATATTGGTAACATCAGTGAAAGCACACCTTATTACATTATCGCGTGCTTGTGTTTACCGTCATACGCAACTTGTGTTTGCAGTCATAAGAAATTAAATAGCTTTTGTTTGGTGACGACGGCAGAAAATCCAGAGAATCTGAAGGAAATGGCCATTCGTTTATCCAGCCACATACCAATATTATATATATATTTTAGGTGCATAGCCCATGTGCTCCTGTATACAGCATAGATGAGTCTGCAACGATCTTCAGCCAAGTCGTATATCACCCTATCCACATCTCATTATTTACATTACGTTGCTCTGTGGCCCTGCTCTGCGCATTCTGGATAGGAATATCTGAAGGGAATCACGCGACTGATTGAGTGACTATTAAAAGAGTTCCTGGGAATAGAACCTCTTATGACATGGGCTCTCATAGTGAACAGTTTCATATTACTGCTCTGCATGTTTTCAATGAGTATGCGTGGCAATGACTGACAGGTTAATTTGGAACGCGGTAACACGTGACCTTAAGGTGATCAATTTGATGCGGCTGTCATCACAGACTAATGTTCCGGCAACGACATGACAAACAATGATTTGGTCTTGTTGTACAAGGTTATGCCACTCAAATGCTACAAATATAATTAATTTAGCAGGCATGCCCTTTTAAAGGTTGTACAATTATGTTGGCTCGTAAGAACATTCACTATACTATGCGATGAAGTGAAACTGAATCTCAAGTAACGGTATTCGTAACGGGGATGCAATTTATGATGTTAAGCATCGTGTAGGGGCATATATGATATAAGCATTGATTGTACATTAACGATGTGATAATATGTATTACTGGTAATCATGCTACCCCGTCAGTCAGAGCACGTCCTCTTGGAAGCACGTACGCCGCCATGCACCTAATTACAATACAACCTGGTTTCACGTTGGGATTGCCTGCGTAATCAGATGGTTGGTTTATAGTTCGTGGCAGGGCATACCATAGAGTAATCAACAACACCCTATAAACTTGAATATCGCCGTTAGGACACCAGACAGCAATGCGAAATAGAGTGCTTGTGTGTCACTTCTAGGACATCCTGGCAGCAATAAAAATAGATTGTTCTGTGCCACTTGTAGGATATCGTGGAAACAGGTCTTCTAGAAGCATTTCTAAAATATTATCGCAACAATATATAACAGTGTGCTTCTGTGTCACATCTGGGAAAGTTTGGATGAACAACGAAGAATGGGTTTTTTGTGTCATTGTTAGGACATTGGGGCAACAATACAGAATAGTGTTTTTCTATGTAACCGTCGGAAAAATTAGGATAGATCGACAATGGGGGAATAGGCAGTAGCAGCTCCCGTTCAAATTAGCCTCAAAATATTCAGCAGATTAAACGTTCAATGAGTTTGCGAATTCTGCGTTTCAGGTATATCGATGATTGTTATTCACACGTGATCTCTACATATGGTTGTGTTTATTTGACAGCTCTATAATAGACACAACTAACCGCTAATCTTTCCGTTACGTATGCTACATTTGGTTTGCTATGAGTAGGCATATTGGCTATCTTCAGACATATTTTAATTATTTAAGTTTCTATCTAGATTTCTATCGGAATACAAACACGTTGTCAAATAATTGATGAATCCAGTTTCTTAGTCAATTATATGACGTAATAATCAACTATACGTCACATGTAGGCTGATGTCATAATAGTCCGTCAGGCAATTTATACGAATTGCATGTCTTTACTATTTAATACACATTCAGTTGAATGGTTTGAAACTAATTGGACTGGGCGCTGTTGCTGCCATAACAAGAACCAAGTCAAGTTAGTTTCAAAATATTCAACAGCTTACCTGTATAGTTTTCTGGAAATTGAAATTCAACGAGTGCAGGAATCGATTGATCCCAACACGGGCAAAGCGTGGGTGGAGATTAAGTAGATATTTGGTGGGGCATAGCTGAAACTGAATTCCTCTGTTGATGGGTGTGGACATTAAAGCTACTAAAGTTCAAGAATCTCAATTTCACGAAAAGTATGTTTGTTATTTAGAGACATGTTACCCCTAAACAGCTGCAGCAGCATCCACTCGTACCATTCAGCAGAATATACAGTAGGGGACGTATCAGGTTTGCAGTCAAGCGATGTATTAGGAACATCAATTAAAGACGACATTTGCGAGAATGGCAGCGGATGTGTCTGCAATGATGAAAATAACGGGTTTCGCCAATACACCAGAAACATATGATTGGCGGGTTGAAATCAAGAGCCTTAGTTCCTGGTTCAAAAATGTTTTTTTGAGAATTTCGACGTTGCCATATCATGATTGGCATTAGACGAAATCAGATGAGTTACATATTCACAAGAAGTAATGAACGTAGCCCATAACATCTCTTCGATGTTTCAGGTTGTTTGGCCTATGGTAATTCAGTCTATGTTTCCAAGTGGCTTGGCCTATGGTAATTCAGTCTATGTTTCAAGTGGTTTGGCCTATGCGAGTGAATGGATCTCGTCACTTATCTTTTCTATGTTCTACTCCAAATCTCTCTCTCCATCTCTCTCTCTCTCTCTCTCTCTCTCTCTCTCTCTCTCTCTCCCTCCCTCCCTCCCTCCCTCCCTCCCTCCCTCCCTCCCTCCCTCTCTCTCTCTCTCTCTCTCTCTCTCTCTCTCTCTCTCTCTCTCTCTCTCTCTCTCTACATTGCAACATGCAATTTTCGCTTTGTAAACATAGAGGTAACAACTGCTTCATATTTCTGGGACTTTCTTTCTAAATGATAGAAAAAGATTAACTAACCCTAGGCAAGTACCTAATTGTCGAAATATGGCCATTTCCACGTGTAGTCCACGACACATGATCTCATACTTTTCCTTACTTCGCAACTGACTCGCATTGTTGTTCTTTCGGTGCCGTTTCTGTCCTTTATGGTACCTCTTATACACAGGTTATAATTTAATACATAAACAAAATAATTAGGAATTTGCATCGCCTGGTTGTCTCACTTGATAGCGGGAGGCTGATGCATAGGCTGTCTATGGCAGCAACAGCGCCCAGTCAAATTAGTTTCAAAATATTCAACAGAATATTTATTAAATAGTAAAAGCAAACAATTTGTACAACAAAGCATAGACCGTCTTCAAATAAGCGTTCGTGACGTACTTATCGACGTCGTCATTCATGACGTCATTCATTATGATGTCATAGTATATGTCACGCAGTTCATTATGACGTCATATGATGGGCGGGTACTCTGGAAAGGTGAATTAAGAGTCAATTTGACATTTTAGTGCTTCTTGCCATTTCCTGGGGAAGTTTGTTAAGCAGAGGACTGCGGTTGTATATAGAAACCCCCAAATGTATGGCTGTGTAGCTACCTTTTATGGTACCTCGAGATCTACCCAGATCATTTACGTGAATTGACAGAATCTGGCGATGCTGGCCCTTTGTAACTCGCCTAAATTCGCACAATCTGGCAACGTCAGCCCATTCGTATGCACATGCCACACAGCTTCCAGACGAATATCTAATTATATCAAATTACAGAGTTGGATGCTTGTGATTATGGCCTCCGTCTGCTGTGAAATTGTGTGTGGCCAACGTCCAAATCTACTTACCAAAGCTAATGCGCAGATTACGTACATATAAATCTTCTCTAGGGACGCCCCTCTCACCCGATACCTCAACCTCTATTTCTGATCTTGGAAAATTTCTATTTTATGGCCGCAATGCATCAACAATCAACTAATATTGACAATGTTATGTTTTTTCTTGTGTTTAGCAGCTACTTTCAACATCAATTATCAATTCCAGCTAATCTATCCAGGTTACTTGTGATTCGGTTTATTCAATTATTATACAGACACCAGCATTCCACGTATTTGTATTGCACATAGCAGTAAAGCTTTACAAGTTGTTATTATCTTATGTGATCGGCAATCACTGTCTATAAGTGCCCTGATATTTATGTAGCATTTCTCCACGCATTGTGTACATCGCCAGGTTGAAACCTGCTAAATAGGCTAGTCATGGTTGACTAAGTGCTTAGTTGTTTCCCGAGTTCTGAAGCAAAATTGCGGCTTTAATACAGGTTTTATGTATGCTCTAGTCTATTTTACATTCATGAAATATTCATGTAAGAACAGCCACCACATTCATAATTGATACCAGTTATCGTTCATTTGAGCTGTGATGGTATCAATTTCCACAACATGCTATGCTATTACTTACTTAGTGTAGAAGACGGGTTAAAAAATAACCGTTTTTGGCGTGTTTATTTTTTTGCCACAAAACATGACAATTAAATGTGCATATTCACAGCAAAATTCCTGAACATAAAATTGTTTAAATTATATACTTTTAGAGGCTTAAACTGTGATCCTAAATGTAATGAAACGAAATAAATCTTAGCATATGATGATTTCATTCCATATAAATTAATATAATTTTTCAAGTTGCGAAATTGAAATAGAGGCCTCTATTTCAATTTCGCAACTTAAAAAAACCATATTAATTTATACGTAGTGAAATCAGCATGTGTTAAGATTCATTTCGTTTCATTATATATAGACACATAATTTAAGCCCATAAAAGAATACAATTTTAACAATTTTATTTTCAAGCATTCTGGTGTGAATATGCACCTTTAATTTCGAAATTTGCCATTGCAATGCCATAGCCGTGTTAGAGAATGGCTTTAAATGGCCAGCTGTGCTCTCTGCTGATACGGTGAATTAATCTGATGACCTAGATTAGAATAGGTGTATTCTTATTTAAATACTGTCCAGGCAACACAAGATAAAATGTGAAACAGGAATAAAGAGGAGAATTGAAATAGCCACGTTTTCAAACATGTCTTAGCATCAACAAATGTAAGTACGAATATCGAAATCCTGTATATATGCTAAACCAGAAATGTGATTGGTAAATATCAACACATAACCAAACAACGACAATAAAAGAAGCTTGTCTCATTTGAAATGTGGATATATTGACGCACGCTGAAGATCTGATGGACGGATAAAATGAAAAATGAAGCAGATGATGACAAATGCCTACCTCATCCAAGTCATCAAGTAAAAAAAGGCAAAATATACTGTGACCACAACGGTTCAGAAACAGATCTGGTAAAAGAAAAAGTAGAAGGAAAGAGATAAATGGGAAAAGGATATGGATCATCCAAGATTCTACGACTGGAGTGAACATTAACCCTTTGAACCCTGAATTCCCAGAATCTCAATTTCAAGGTCGCTATACAGGTAAGCTGGTGAATATTTTGAAACTAATTTGACAGGAACTGTAGCACGGATCGACCGGACGGGTACCGACCATCCCAGCAGAGCTGGGTACAGAACGGCCCTCCCGGATTCGCTCCAAGCACGCCCCCCCCCCCCCCCAGTAGGATAGTACGCGTACATAAATAAGATCTATAAGACAGGTTTTCGTTGAAAACGGCAAACTCCGTTAAAACGCGTGGAGCGCATGCGCGCGCGTCAGAGCTTCCCTGACAACACGTCTCGGAATTGGAAGCGAGTGCATGCCTATAGTGTACCGAGTTGGTACTAGTAAATATCTTAAACTATATCGTTCTCGTTATTCTTGGTACCGATCACGACCGGAATAAAACGAGAATTACAGAACTTTTTACTATTTTAAAATCGGCCCAGAAATGGCTGAGTTATCCTCGAAACTCCCGTTAAATTATATTTTTTAAATTTCTCTTGGCGTCGTAATAGCGTGTATGCATAAATAGATAAAGATTGTGCTGTGCGCGTGATAGCCACGTCACCACTTCTAGCTGCACGCTGATTGGCTACTGCTCGGCCGCTGATTGGCTGAGGCACCTACCTCTGACGTCACGAGTCGTATAAAAAGGGGTGTAAAATCGAGAATCAGGAGCATGACCGGCGTGGAAGCCCCGGCCCGCGCAGGAATACTGGACCATCGGGATAGACGTGCGTACCTGCTAACCTACGATGATTCCTGCATCATCCGGTGCCATTCGGATTTCAGCTCATCCGCGGTGGTAAGGAGTCCTCGGCTTCCACAATTTTTGGATACCCCCGGACGGCCATCCGGGGGGTAATAAGATAACTTAAAGTAATAACTCCCGCATCCGGACTTTTCTAATGGAGTCTTCCGCACTGCATATCGTGTGTGATTAATTAACTCTTTGACAACAGTCTGGTGGGACTTTGCTAGGCCCGCCGCCAGAGCTATGCGACGTATCCAGTGTGCCAGTTATTGTACATGCATAGTAATATATTAGCCCTATCGGTTAATGGGCAACTTCAAACTTTCATACCTCCATCGCCGGACGGAAAACTTTACAACTACTGTTGAAATTATGTAGCAGCTAAGAGACTATCTAGTGGACATCTCCTGAACTGTTCTGTATCACTGTCCTGGGAGTGTGCCATATCCGACATGCCTGGAGAAGCCAGCTTGCTGAGACCTGCCTACAGATACATACCTGCGGATGTCTTCCTGCGGAAATCTTTCAAGCATTAAAGAACGTGCCATCTCGGGATATTTGTATGTTAGCGCCTCAATTTCAGTAACTCATGAACTTGTTTCGTACCGATGACAAATAGGTATTCTATACTATTGAACATTTCATAATTATTTCCGTATATGGTACTGATGACTAATAGGTACCTTACCGGTCTTAAGACCGCATTCTTATAGTTTCTGTTTTACTGTGAATATTATCCTTGTTTACTATAGGTGCTTTCAACTAACCACACCGTTAGGTCCAATGACCTGTGATACTTATTCGAATTATATATTTATTCTAACCGTATTTATCATGTGAAATTGTGCATTAATTATTGCTTCACTAGGATTTTCAGCACTTAGCATTTCTGTTGAACGAAAGAGTGTCCCTTTTTGCCAGCTCTTTTCCTCCGCTTTGGCGTTGAAGGCATTTTCCTGTGACGGAGGCCCGCGCGAGGCACTTTCCTCTCGCAACAACAACATTTTCTCTGCGCGTGTGTGCGCGCGCGTGTGTGTTAGGAGTATATTAGCCTATATTAGGCTACCTAGTGAATTAAAATCTGTATGAAATAAAACTAAGTTTCTATCAGATTTCACGATTTCATGATGCAGCCCACCGATCTGCGCCATGAGAGTATATTTTCTGCTAATTATTGTATCTAGTAGATCGAGAAATACGTCAGCATCGCTGGAGAGATGCAGACTACTTAACACCCTATGCGCATGCGCGTTCCAAATCATTAATATGTGTATCAAGAAGGGAGGTGGGATATTAACATTTTAACACTCATATCATCCGAAAACGCCTTCTACAGTGGTCTTGAGAAATGTCCATTAGCAGACCAAGAGACGACTATTTTTGCAAATTTGCCACTGGAATGACTGGTTCTATAATCGAGCCAGTCATTCTAGTGGTAAATTTTCAAAAATAGTCTTCTCTTGGTCTGCAAATCGACATTTTCTAAAATTTTCTTGAACAAATTCGAGGGTTAAAGGGTTAATAATACAATTATATATTTGACAATGGGCAGATTCTGTTAGATTTGTGATTGCGACTCGCAGATAGAATAAGTTTGTCGGTCTGTTGGTAAGCAAGTCAAATTTGAAATATTTCTGAAAGAGCAGTTTATGTTGCAACTATATATGGCGTTGCAATTGCCATAGGCCTCTTCTTTCCTGCCATTGTTTTATCGGAAATAATTAATTGAAATCATTATGTTGCCACTTTGCTGGCCTAAGTGGCGTTACATTAATCCCTGTCTTAGACTGACTAGACATTTATACACAGTTACGTATCTCAGTACTGCCATGCACTGTGTGCGTGCGTGCGTGTATGTTTCTACACGCTATTGTAAGATAGACATGGGACTTACTTATTGACATAGATTTTTGCAGAACTATTTCAGAACCTCTTACCTGGGTCTATCTGGAATACAATATGTTACTGAGGCGGTTCAAATCCTAGATAACAACGAGCTACAGCAGGCCTGGGTTAAGAATTAAAATGGAGAATGTATTATAAAAGATCGAATAGTGTAATTAGCTGTGCATTGGCTTAATTCACAGAGACCGCATTACCATATCCATCCCGGTTATAGATCGATTCCCGGCCATGTTTATCTAACTGATTGACACATATAGGTCAAAGTCGGCATTTAATTAGTGAGTGTTCACTGACTCTGGACCAGCAACGAGAGACGTGTTTACATTATTTTGCGCCAATCGTTCCATGAATGGATTACTATGACGACACTGTATCGAGTCGCCGCAGCGAAAGTCATTCTATCAAGCTATTCACGAGAGAGAGAGAGAGAGAGAGAGAAAGAGAGAGGGGGATGGAGGGAGAGGGGGTGGGTGTGGGGTTTGGGGTGGCGGTGGGGGGGGGGGGAGGGGGGGGGGTGGGTGGGGTGGAGTGAAGACAAACGGGTCAGTAAAGCACGCTCTCTGGGATTACAGGTAAGTGTCCATCAGGATGCTTGCATGTTAGCAATAATTTGTTGGGCTATGGTTAATGTTATTTATTAACTTAGAGTGTATATGTCGGTTGACATAAAAAACGCTGTTTAATTTTTTTGTTTCCCTTTTTAGGGCGACGACGGCAAATAAAAATGTACATGTCTCTCAGAATGCTGGTCGACAATTTGGTACTGTTGAGGATACATAATAAATCAAGCCAAAATTTGGTATGGCTCAATATTTTGAAACTCTCTTCAAGTTGAATGAAAAGTGATTCTGTTTCTACGATTCTTTCCATTAATGTTCTCAACTTGCAAGTATTCTGCACACACACACACACACACACACACACACACACACACACACACACACACACACACACACACACCCGTGATTCGTGTACTTGTAATGTATGTCACATAGCATAAGGGATACATGCACTAGTAATGTATGTTACATAGCGTAAGGGATACATGCACTAGTAATGTATGTCGCATAGCGTAAGGAATATATGCACTAGTCATGTATGTCACATAGCGTAAGGAATACATTCACTAGTAATGTATGGCGCATGGCGTAAGGAATACATGCACTAGTAATGTATGTCACATAGCGTAACGGATACATGCACTAGTAATGTATGTCGCATAGCGTAAGGAATACATGCACTAGTAATGTATGTCGCATAGCGTAAGGGATACATGCACTAGTAATGTATGTCGCATAGCATAAGGGATACATGCACTAGTAATGTATGTCGCATAGCGTAAGGGATACATGCACTAGTAATGTATGTCGCATAGCGTAAGGAATATATGCACTAGTAATGCAGGTCGCATAGCGTAAGGGATACATGCACTAGTAATGTATGTCGCATAGCGTAAGGGATAGATTCACTAGTAATGTATTTCGCATAGCGTAAGGGATACATTCACTAGTAATGTATGTCACAGCGTAAGGGATACATTCACTAGTAATGTATGTCGCATAGCCTAAGGGATACATGCACTAGTAATGTATGTCACATAGCGTAAGGGATACATTCACTAGTAATGTATGTCACATAGCGTAAGGGATACATGCACTAGTAATGTATGTCGCATAGCGTAAGGGATACATTCACTAGTAATGCATGTCGCATAGCGTAAGGGATACATTCACTAGTAATGTATGTCACATAGCGTAAGGGATACATTCACTAGTAATGTATGTCGCATAGCGTAAGGGATACATGCACCAGTAATGTATGTCGCATAGCGTAAGGGATACATGCACCAGTAATGTATGTCACATAGCGTAAGGAATATATGCACTAGTAATGTATGTCACATAGCGTAAGGGATACATGCACTAGTAATGTATGTCACATAGCATAAGGGATACATTCACTAGTAATGTATGTCACATAGCGTAAGGGATACATGCACTAGTAATGTATGTCACATAGCATAAGGGATACATTCACTAGTAATGTATGTCACATAGCATAAGGGATACATTCACTAGTAATGTATGTCGCATAGCGTAAGGGATACATGCACCAGTAATGTATGTCGCATAGCGTAAGGGATACATGCACCAGTAATGTATGTCACATAGCGTAAGGAATATATGCACTAGTAATGTATGTCACATAGCGTAAGGGATACATTCACTAGTAATGTATGTCGCATAGCGTAAGGGATACATGCACCAGTAATGTATGTCGCATAGCGTAAGGGATACATGCACCAGTAATGTATGTCACATAGCGTAAGGAATATATGCACTAGTAATGTATGTCACATAGCGTAAGGGATACATGCACCAGTAATGTATGTCACATAGCGTAAGGAATATATGCACTAGTAATGTATGTCACATAGCGTAAGGGATACATGCACCAGTAATGTATGTCACATAGCGTAAGGAATATATGCACTAGTAATGTATGTCGCATAGCGTAAGGGATACATGCACCAGTAATGTATGTCACATAGCGTAAGGAATATATGCACTAGTAATGTATGTCACATAGCGTAAGGGATACATGCACTAGTAATGTATGTCACATAGCGTAAGGGATACATTCACTAGTAATGTATGTCACATAGCGTAAGGAATATATGCACTAGTAATGTATGTCACATAGCGTAAGGGATACATGCACTAGTAATGTATGTCACATAGCGTAAGGGATACATGCACCAGTAATGTATGTCACATAGCGTAAGGAATATATGCACTAGTAATGTATGTCACATAGCGTAATGGATACATGCACCAGTAATGTATGTCACATAGCATAAGGGATACATTCACTAGTAATGTATGTCGCATAGCGTAAGGAATACATGCACTAGTAATGTATGTCGCATAGCGTAAGGAATACATGCACTAGTAATGTATGTCGCATAGCGTAAGGAATATATGCACTAGTAATGTATGTCACATAGCGTAAGGAATATATGCACTAGTAATGCAGGTCTCATAGCGTAAGGGATACATGCACTAGTAATATATGTCGCATAGCGTAAGGGATACATTCACTAGTAATGTATGTCGCATAGCGTAAGGGATACATGCACTAGTAATGTATGCCATATAGCGTAAGGAATACATGCACTAGTAATGTATGTGTGCCTAGCAGCACTGACGTAGCAATGTTGGTTACAGCGTCATTTTATTATTGGTAAAATAAGATGTTAATGAAGTGCACTTCAGTTGCCGTCGGATTAATTCTTTTTTCTTTCTATAGAGTTTGTTGATCTTTTTGATATAACGGATAGAGAGAGAGGGGGGGGGGGATGTTGGGTGGTGTGGTGGTGGAGGGGGGAGGGGGCGGTGGGGTTGGAGGTGTGTTGAAAAAACAGTTGACTTTTTTGTCACCAAAAGTTCTATTATCCCTTGATCAAGTTTGAATGCGCATGAACAACAACTGTCTGCTAGCTAACATTCTAAGGATAGGACAGATGGTGTATATTAATGCGAAACCACTTTGACTGATAATGTCACAGACAAAATTCAATAAAGACATTGTTAATGTTATATTCAGACTGCTATTTCCGTAATAAGCTGCTAATGCGATCGTTCGTAAGGCGGTCCATAGCGCACATTTCCATAGCAAAGCGATTCACACCGGCTACAGTACGCTGGCGATCCCTTGTAATGGGATATCTTCAGGAACAGAGCACTGGCATCATCCTTTCTATTTTCGTCAAAATCGTTGTTAGATATAGTGATAACGATTCACATTCTAGTGACTACATTTCAAGATAAACATACAAGAACGCAGTTGAATATATTGAAACAGCTCCCAGTCCATTTAGTATCAAAATATTCAGAGGGATATCTCCATGGTCATCATATAAAATTTGTCGGTTATGCTCTGCAATGTCAAACGCACACATCATTCTCTAGCATGATTAGCCTTTTCGATGCTTTTTATCTAAATGATCAATCTTTAGGTTAAATGCTACCAATTGTCTTTTCACGAAACGCCACATAAATGAGAAGTTTGCACAATTTACATTCTATATAATTCCAGTCGCCTTAGAAAGACCTAGCGAAAACAGAATGCTTGGACGGTTATTTGCAAGCAGCTTGGTCTATTGGGGTATCGAGTACATGTGCATAACTATTTTAGAATCTAAGTTCGCCACGCCACGAGTATATTGAATGCTATAACCGTATTCATATTCACTTCATGCACACACACGTGTTTATCGTTATAGTTCTATATAGGCCCAATACAGTGGCAGAATTGAACCCTATTACCTCGCCTTCAATATGTACATAGTCTACATACCTACATTTGTACATTGGCCTTAGAAGCTCTTTCCTTCAAAAATGTATTATTTTCCACATTCGTCCTCCTGGTGGAAATCAGTGAAATGTAATAACTGTGAACTGCAGTCTTTCATACATTTTATGCTCTGTAGGAGTAAAATAATCCAAAGCTTTATTTGTTAAATTCACCTTTCCAGAGTATCCATCTATCATCTGACCTCGTATGACGTCATAATCAGCTCAGCGCGTGTATGATGACCTCACAATCATTACGTCACAAAGGGTTCCATATAGACCGTCACCAAATCTCAAATAATCCGACACGTTGTATGAATCGTATGTCTTTGTAATTCTTTACTATTTAATAAACATGCTATTGAATAATAAGGAAAAATTAGTTACCTCTCCGGGATGTAGAAATTATTTGAGTGTAGCTTTCGTGACCATCCCTGTCACTTCTTCGGTACTAACTTACGGTCGCTGGCAACGTCACTCTGGTCAGTTCGTGTGGAGTCACGTCAGAGTGACGTTGCCAGCGACCGTCAGTTAGCGCTGCCGAAGTGACCGAGATGGTAACTCAAACAATTTCTACATCCCAGAGGTAACTAATTTTTCCTTATTATGAATCATCCTGGGATCGGGGCCAACTTTTTCGGAAATATGCTGTTGAATATTTTGAAACTAATTTGACTGGACGCTGTTGCTGTTTCAGCAACAGCACTAAGTCAAATTGGTTTCAAAATATTCAACAGCTTAGATGTGTATTTTTTTGGAAATTGATAGTCAGGGTGTTCAGAGATCGATCGATCCCAACACGAGCCAGGTGTGGGCGGAGCTTAGCTAGAGATGGGCGGGGCATAGCTAAAACTGGAAAAGTCCATTGAAAGAATGAGAGTCAGCTATGCATGCATATAATGGCCATAAAAATAACTGCATGATATGCTGCATGCATTCTGCTTCCTCATTTCCTTCCTACATGTGAGATAGAAAGATGACACGTTTATGTATTCATTTATATTCCAGCTGTAAATCGCCAAGATAAATGACTAACACTGCGAGGCAATGCAACCATCGCTCAATAGCAAATCTGTTGTATTCACCAGGTGCATTTTTTTTTGCTGCAGTATTTGATGTAGCGATATTTTTCATCGTACGTCTCAATAACAATAATAACAGATCTTCCTCGTCCACATTTATATTTTTTTTAAAGCATTTCTTTTTGCAAAAAAAAGTGTTGGTTGCTTCGGCCAAGAGAGATAATGTAGCAACCAATCTAAATATTCCACTTAGCGTCTGTTGCCAAAACTATAACATGTTGGATCGCCTACGCGTTTGATCTGAATATTTTATCTATATGGTCGAGAAACGTTTGTCATGAGATAGTTAGCGATAGTGTTAGTGATAGCGATAGTGTTTGTGTCATATCGGTGTCATGTCGCATTGCCTTGATGTGTGCCTATCTTTACAACGTACTATCCCGCAACGCCACGCTTTTTTGAACATTTAGAAACAATATATAAACCCTCCTGAGTAATTCAGAGAAGCTCAGTCCGCATCATTATTCTTCGTGTCATACATTTCTCAAAGAAAATGCCCGATTTGGCCAATGATATACAGACGGAAATTATGTTAGCACATTAGGGTAGTCTTTGATGTGAGAGTCTCTCTGGGGATGTCGGGAAAATGTCTGGCTGCCCTTTTATGCCCGATTCTGTGCTGTAATTGAGAATCTGTAGATGTGTAGGTTTTTCGTTCAGCAAATATCCGGACCCAACTCTCTGTTCGTGATTAATCAATTCCACACCGAGTTCACATGAACTTGGAGCTAAATCAGCTATATACGAAAGCTGGTGAATATTTTGATGCGATTGTATGAAGGTTGCTCCAGATCGTACTAAAGACATTCAGAAGATTATTTTGTGCATATAATCAGCAGCACATTGAATGTTAACGTGAATGCTAGCTACCATGAGTAGACTGAAAATGGATGGGTTAAATAACTATGTTAATTAGAGGTTAGCAGTTTCTGTGGCACGGCCGAGCGATTCCTGCTAACCAGATTATGTGTCTCTTTTAGGATATTATGTTTTTTCAAGTTTATTAAAGTACTCCCAGGTCTCAATGTGACATATGGGGATTACAAAATAATAGTTAATTTTTACAGGTCTGAGTGAGATTTACCATTAAAAGATATTATTATTATTAATATTATTATTATTATTATTATTATTATTATTATTATTATTATTATTATTATTATTATTATGAAAGGGATGGATGGGTTGGAGGTGGGTGGTGGTGGTGGTGGTGGGGGGGGGGGAGAAGGAGAGAATCTAAGATCTCAGAAGTGATTACACACCATGTACATATTGCCCAGACGTCAGTATCATATCGATATCGGTCAGGAGTCACATTATGCATTGTTCATGCGAGGCCCTTATCACGTCGATGTCATTCAGACGTCATAATCTCGGTGGATTCACTGAACAAGCAGTGTTCCCATGAAGCCAGTGCGGTTCCACAACAGATAAGAATCATTGGCTTAAATTACTGATGCCATGACAAATCTGTCATCAATACATGACGTCATCATAAATACTTTATCTTCTCGCCATCGTCTCACCTACCCACACAAATCAGTTATCGCTTTAACCCGTTAATCCTTAAATTTTGAGTTTCTAAAACAAATGTCAATTTGCAGACCAAGAGAAGACACTTTAAAAAAATTTAACACTGGAATGACTGGTTCGGTTATCGAGCCAGTCATTCCAGTGGTAAATTTAAAAAAAATTGTCTTCGCTTGGTATGTAAATTGACATTTTTCTATCTCACTGCAGAGACCATGTTTTGCTGATACGAGTGTAAAGGGTTAGCAAAAACTCCCACGCTTGTCGGCGAAATGGATAAGTCCGCTCTGTCACTCAAGTATATGACATCATAACCAATTATATCAGATGCCACAATCATACTTGTCTGAGAATACTCCATTATGAAGCTGAAATAGGCCGTTAAGTATACGAATTGTATGTCTTGGATGAATTTTCTGTTTAATAAACATTCTGTTGATAGGCAGCAACACCACCCAGTCAAATTAGTTTCAAAATATTCAACAGGTTACTTGTACAGTTATCTTGCAATTCGGATTCTGGAATTCAAGATTCAAAATATATAAATCGATCCCAGGTTCCCAACACGTACAAAACGTGGGCGGACCTTTGCTACAAATGGGCGGGCATAGGCAAAAATGGATACCTGTATTGTTCCGTCGTTATTGTTATTGTTAAAACGCTATACGAAGCCGGTTAAGTTTGGACCAAATCATGATCAATCAGCCGCTTATAGCAACACACATCGGTGGAGTGTCGTCATTGCCTGTACTATATCTATTACGCCTATGTATATATATATATATATATATATATATATATATATATATATATATATATATATATATATATATATATATATATATATATATATATATATATATATATATATATATATATATATATATATATATATATATATAGCTCTACGTGGTCGCCGTGGCACCGAATTCTTTCCAGGATCCTGAACTGTGATCTGTGCAACCCTGACATGTTGGGGCTAATAGCGCCCAGTGCCTTATGTAACATTATATAGGCATATTATATCTATAATCTATGTTTGACCACATTTCGAATAAAACAGTCTACTAACCACTATTAAGCTGCCTTTACCTGGCACGCGGTGTGCGGAATGCGGAACGCGGAACGGAAAACCGGTATGCGGAATGCGGGTAAAATATCGCGTGTACCACTTACCTGCACGCGGTATCATTGCATGCCCGCTCCAGCGGGCACGCTTCTATTTATTGCTGTCTAGAATTGCCTATAAGCGCGCCATTTCGCGCAGGGGATTGTGGGGCTGTGTCTCGCGAGATCTCCATCGATACGAGATCTAATAATTCTCGGCGCGAAGACACGGCTCTATTTTTAGATTGCTGGATATCTCATAATTATTATCTTCATGCGCGTGATTCATGGCGTGTTCTCTTATTTGTTCTAGTCCGACTGTAATAGAGTTTGCGCGGCGATGACTGCTTAATTATTTTAATAAACGGCCAACGGAACTCCAAATAACGACTCTAAATAAGTACTCTTCTTTTGCTGGAGGACTGCGTACAAAACATGTTTATCATTCCTTCTGCAGATGAAAGTACTCAAACACACGCCCACTTGCTGCGTCTCTTATATGTCCACTTTAGCACTCTATCAAACTGACCACAAATGGCTTCTTGCGGTGATCGTGAGAAATGTTCATGTGCATTAGCTACTCGCCGGAGAACTTGTTTTGAAAGTTTACCACTGGAGTGACTGGTTGGATAACCGATCCTATAATTCCAGTAGTAAATTGCAAAAGAAAAACCACACTGGTCTCTTGGACGGCAATTAGACATAGGACATTTTCTATGATAATGGATTTTTCTGTATATGACGTCATAATTATTTTGGTCAGATGTAGCTGGACGTCACAATCAAAATGTGTAATGAATGACGTATCTAGCTCCATCCAGAACATTGAATAGCCAGTCAAGTATGTGAATTGCACGTCTTTACTATTTATTCAACATGCTGTTGAATATTTTGAAACTAATTTGACTAGACGCTGTTCGAATTGTATGTCTTTGCTATTTATTCAACAGTCATTTTCTATGATAATGGCTGGGTTCGATCTGTAACTGAAGGATATGACGTCACAATCAATTACTTCATATACAGGCTGACGTCATAATCCAAAATGTGTAAACAATGAATGGCTTATCGAGCTCAGTCATGAACATTGAATAGTTCGGCAAGTATACGAATTGTATGTCTTTACTGTTTAATCAACATCGTGTTGAATATTTTGAAACTAATTTGACCTGGCGTTGTTGCGGCCAGAGGCAGCAAACCTTTAAAAGCACCCAGTCAAATTAGTTTCAAAATAGTCATCAGCTTACCTGTATAGTTACCTTAAAATTGGAAGTCTGAAAATTCATTATTCAGCATATATATATATATATATATATATATATATATATATATATATATATATATATATATTCCAACACGCAAAAAGGGGTGGAGCTTAGCTAGAAATAGGCGTGGCATACCTAGAAATGGATCTCTCTATTGAAATTGTCATGAGCAAATTGAGCATTACATGGCTAATACCACTTGGTAATGCGTGGCCCACACACTATGGACCACTTGTATTAAGAGACCACCCATATTTACAGGTCACATATTTTAACAAGGCCAATCATAGATTGTTGCCCTGAATACAATGTACTCGTCCTCTGACGGAGGGAGGATAATTAATACCACTTGCTAATGGGCATTTTCATGTTGTCTATCCATCATATTACGCCACATGATGCCATAATCAACGACGTGACGTAATAGGATGATGTCATAATCATGACGTCATGACTGACTCAATTTAGTCCGTCTTAAATACTTAATAGTCCGACACGTTGTACGAATTGTATGTCTTTGCTATTTACAAAACGTGCTGGTGAATATTTTGAAACTAATTTGACCGGGCGATGTTCTGCCACAAGCAGCAACAGCACCCAATCAAATTGGTTTCAAAATAGTCAACACCTTACCTGTATAGTTTTCTGGAAATTGATAGTCAAGAAGCTCAGAGATCCATCGATACCAACACGAGCGCGGTGTTAATGTATTAATATACCATCCGGATTCAGTGACCGATTGACTAACGCTAGGCCTATGGAAGTCATTTCAAGCAACCGCCACCAAGATGTGATTTACTTGGGCACAATTGTGTGTTTTTCTAACAAAATCCTTTAGAATGTTTAACACCGAAATTTCAATATCTCAGATAAAGACAACTATACGAATATCTTTTTAATACTTTGACTGGAAGCCCATCCCACCCTACCCACCTACTTGTTGCTATCATAGACCTGTATTAAGTATTGCAACGACAACGGCTGCCCATGTAAGTCTATCATCTTCTCTTAATGTATTTTAACCCTTTCATGAGGAGGCCGCTAAAACCGGCCTCTACAGCGATCTTGAGGATGTTAATTTGCAGGTCAAGAGAAGATCTTTTTTGAAAATTCACCACTGAAATGACTGGCTCGATAATTGAGCCAGTCATTCCAATAGTAACTCTTCAAAACAGTCGTCTATTGACCTGCAAATAGGCACTCAATAACCAAATGTTTTTTTTATATTCTTGACTCAAATTTAGGTAATACAGGGTTAATAAATTATGAGGACGACGATGATGTACCATGTCTGTTTAACCTTTCCCGTATTGTATTATAGTATGATTCACATTTGTTGCATTCGAGATAGGGTAGAAATTACAGACTTGTTACAGACAGTCTCGAGGCGTACTATGTGTGTGGTAAATTTCAAAAGAAAAACATGCATAATAATATTGTAGAGGGCGAAAAAGTAGACAGAGTTCGCTAACAATAACGGATCCATCTAAAAATAAAGGCTTGGCTTCTTCGAAACTACACCTCTAATGTCATGACCGGTCATCTTCTTGCGTTATCACAACGACTAGACCGTTACACAGACTCAACTTCGGATACCAGACAGATCGGGACTCAGTCTATCTCCGTAGCAGACTGTAAAAGCAACACTGTGGATCGTGAAATCGCTACGTCAATGGCTACTCAATAGGCCCCTACATATGAGATACATTTCTCGATCTCGTATCGAAAGAGAACTCGCGGGATACGAATGAATAATGGATGTGTGATTATCAGTAGTATCCTTTTGTCTTTAATCCATCCGTGGGAATAAATCCATGTAGGGCCAATGCAATTATGTAGCAGTATTGATAGACTACCAATGTTCCAAATTTCCAGTCAAAACTGCTGTCAATAATATTGTAGCAGATTGTTGAATACAGAAATCAACCGAAAGTGTAGGCCTATGCATGTGCTAAGTTAAGAACGTCTACAGGAAATTCGGCCACAGAATTCCAACCATATAGTTAGATAGGTATATCAATACCCTAGTGAAGTAATGGATTGAGGTTAAACAAATTTTTACCATGAAGTAATTTCGTAGTGCACAATTTCATACCGAAAATTTGCTAAATCTCCGATGATTTAAAGTTTTCAGTGCCCTATTGTCTGTAATATGTTTAGCCCCATAATTTCACCTACATAGACTTGAGCCTTAATATACTAGGTATATTCCGAATCTAACAAATTCTAGATAAAATAATTTTATTAGGCAAAAATTGGCTTAAATGTTGGGTTTTTCGTGCTTTTCGGTGCCCTACTGTCTGTATGTAATATGGTCGGCTCCAGAACTTCGCTCACATAGACGTAGAGGGATTTGAATACGATAGTTATATTGGGAATTGAAAAAAATTCGACCATGAAGTAATTTCGTAGTATACGATTTCATCGCGTAAATTTGGCAGATCTGCGGATTTTCAATGCCCTACTATTACCTGTCTGCAATAGGTGTGGCCACATAATTTCACCGATATGGTTAGATAGCAATATGAACACGCTAATGAATCTTGAGTTTTCTACCACGTAGTAATTTCGTAATATTCAATTTAGTAGCCACGGACAGTTGTCAAATGCCAACAATTTACTATATTCGGTATCAGAATGTCTGTTCTCGATTTGTAATAATTTTTTTTATATATATGGATGTATATAACTCAATATGAGCTAGTGCTTTTGCACAAGTCTACCATCAAGTAATCTCATCGTAGGTAGTTACATATTCGCCGTATGGGCCCATTATAATATGGTTGGTTCACATTCACCACATTCATATAGGTGTCGGTATGTCCTGGCATATCGCTCATAATGGGTTCGGCCCCAGAATGTCACCCATATGTTTAGATAGGTATAGGCATACGCTTACGGAGTAATGAGATTTAAAACTATCTACCATGAAATAATTTCGGCTCAAATTTAGGCCGATTCATGGTTTTCGTTGCACCCAGTCAAATTAGTTTCAAAATAGTCATCAGCTTACCTGTATAGTTACCTTGAAATTGGAAGTCTGGGAATTCATTATTCAGCGTATATATATATATATACATCGATTCCAACACACAAAAAGGGGGTGGCGCTTAGCTAGAAATAGGATACCTAGAAATGGATCCCTCTATTGAAATTGGCATGGGCAAATTGAGCATTACAGGGCTAATACCACTTGTTAATGCGTGGTCCACACAATATGGACCACTTGTAGTAAGAGAGCACCCGTATTTATAGGCAACATATTTTAACAAGGCCAATCAAAGATGCTCTCAGAACGGTATGTGGAATGACACGTAGTGCCAACACTGAAGACCTGTACTTAGAAACAGGCATCGAAACCTTGTCAAGCAGACGTGAATTTCATAGATTATCTATGCTATTTAAAATTATTAACGGGATGACCTGTGAGGTTCTGGTCAACCATCTTCCCACACTATCCCAAGCACGAAATCCTTACAATATCCGTCATCCAAATTTCTTCACTCCATTCCGCTGCCGTACTGAGCTCTTCTATGGATCCTTTTTCCCAGCAACGATCCGCGCCTGGAATATGCTTCCTGTGCCGGTGAGAGATTATGTCACTCTTCTAGAATTTAAAAGCAAACTCAAGGCTATGTCACCCATACGACAACCCCCTGAGTGGTATTACGTAGGCCCGAGGTTTGCCAACATAATGCTATGCAGGCTCCGAAATGGTTGTAGTTCTTTAAACCGACATCTATTTGACAACTTTCTGTCGGAATCTGCCAGTTGTTCTTGTGGGCACAATGATGAATCTACAAACCACTACCTCTTACATTGTGCCCTTTTTAACGAGCAGAGTCGTTTTCCAAAATCAGCTTGCCTTGAACGATATTTCTCTTGCTAATCTTACGGTCAACCAGCTTCTATACGAGACTTACACTGCCAACTTGGAAATGAACAAACTGATCTGTAATACGGTATGTCAATACATAATTAACACCAACCGCTTTCAGTAGCTTCCCGTTCGCGAACTTATAGTTTAAGGGGTAAATGGACAGCAGCCCAACACGTACAGGTCGGGGCGAAGGCAGCACCTAGAGCTCACCTCTGCTATTCTTCCATTTGATCTTATTCTTCGCTCTCTCTATCTCTCACCCTCCCTTCCCCCCCCCCCCCTTCCCCCTCTCTCTCTATCTAGGTCTTTCTTCCTACTCTCCCCCACCTCACACTCAACATCCACACACTTATGCACACCAATAGACTACAATTAATTAAACTATTATGATTTGCCGCCATTTTGTTGTAAAAAAGTTTTGAATAATCTGTATGTGTATGGGAGACACGGGCATAAGACTCTAAGTCTTATCGTGCTTCCATCTGAACATAAATAAATCACGTTTAAACCAACAAGGCCAATCATAGATTGTAGACCCTTGCCATCCCGAACGCGCATAGACCCGAATACAATACACTCATCCTCTGACGGAGCGAGGGTAATTAATACCACTTGCCAATGGGCCTTTTCAGGTTGTCTATCCATCATATTGCGTCATATGACGTCGTAATTAACTAAGTAACGCGTAGGATAACGTCATAATAATGACGTCATGACTGACTCGATTTAGTCCACCATAAATGCTTAATAATCTGACACGTTGCACGAATTGTATGTTTTTGTTATTTAATGATAATGCTGTTGAATATTTTGAAAGCAATTTGATTGGCCGCTGTTGCTGCCATAGGCAGCAACAGGACCCAGTCAATTTAGTGTCAAAATATTCCACGGCTTACCTGAATAGTTTTCTTGAAATTTATCGTCTAGTAGTTCAGAAATCCATCGATCCCAACTCGAGAGTGGTATGGGTGGAGTTTAGCTAGAGATGCGCAGGATATAGCTAAACTGGAAAGGTTCATTGTATTAATAAACCACCACAGTTTTCAGTTCCCTATTGTCTGTAGTATGTTCAGCCCCATAATTTACCCCATATAGACTTGAGCTTTAATAAGCTAGTTATATTCCGAATCTAACAAATTCTAGATGAAATAATTTTAATATGCAAAATTTAACTTAAATGATGGTGTATTCGTGGTTTTGCAATACGTTCACCCCCAGAATTTCACCCACAAATACTTATAGGAAATATGCTAGTTGTATTCCGAATTTAAAAAAATTCTACAGGAACGTAATTTCATAGTACACAATTCCATACCGAAAATTTGCGCAAATTCTGTCAGATCAACGATTTTCTGTACCACACTGCTTGCAATAGGTTCGTCCCAGAAGTTCACCCATATGGTTAGGTACGTATATGAATACGCTAATAAAGTATCAAAGGTTTAAAAAATGTTTACTATACAGTAATTTCGTCATATGCAATTTAGTAGTGGCACACCATTGTCAAATTCCAATAATGTACTATATTCGGTACCAGAATATCTCTACATGCCTTGTAGCCAGTTTTCGAACATAAGGCAATGTAGAACTCACTATGTTCTCGTGCTGTGCGAAATATTGTAATAATTCTACCACAAAATATTTATTATAGTAATGTGAAAATATTTCTATATATCCCATATTATTAGCGGCGTGTACGGGTAGAACCTGACTTATCAGGCTAATACCCTAACATTTGCACATATGGTCAACAAGATCGTCATCATTACAACGGTTGAGGCCGATTTTGGCCTTTTTGTCGAGCAAAAATATTTGATTTAATAGTTTGTCACTGTTTCCAGTAAAGATATCGTTTAATAGGTGACATAGATATGATAGCTAAATGAAACAGATCACGATGTCGTGGCTGTTTCCCACTGGGTCTTCAGTCAGAATGTTTTCTACTATATCATCTTCGTTGGAGAAAACTAGGTTCACGGTTTTGGTTCTATCCTGGCCACTTAACTTTGTTGAAAAGTTTATCTGTCGGTACAGATCGGGGTCCTGTATTGCATCAAAAATATACTTGCTTTGTGCATTTCACCAGCATTGCAGTGTATATTTCACCAATATATTTCCTGGTAATAAGCTCTTCACGTCTGTTTAAGAAGGTATCAAGATTTGGGTTTAAAATATTCTTTACAGTTTTTCTTTAATATGTTTGAATGGGTGTCAGGGTCTGTACTGCTTCTTGCGCTGATTTTCTACTGACTGGGTTGCCAGTTCTGTTGATTTCTTTATCTTTACAAGTTGTTGATACCTAATGACTCAAATTTGATCTGTTACGCTCTGTTGATGCAGTAGTGCAATTTTCTCATCACTGGCAGCTCTTAATTTTGTCTGTTCCTCTCTGTCTGTTAAGGGGATTGGCCTGGAGAAAAAGGATGGATGGAAAAATTGTTGGACTGACCAAAAATATAAGCTGCTTTTCCTAGCCCATAGCTGCCCATATCTTTTTGCAAGAAATGTTCCTTCTTTTGTGTTTATTGTCCGCTTATATTTTTGTCATAAGTGGCTTGTATGCCTTTATATAACTTCATTTTTTCATGAAACAGTTGAGTTTATTCTCAGAATTATAATAACCTCCGGGCACGCTAGTAGTAATGGGTGGGGCTGGTCGTTATTGTTCTTCCCAGCACGGGTTCTTCGAGAACAAAGGGATTTTTTGGAGAACAATGGCGACCAGCCGCCCTGGCGTAAAGAAAAATGGCGACCAGCCGCCCAGAGGAAAAGAACAATGGCGACCAGCGGCACACGTTTGAGAGTTTTGATAACAATGGCGCACAGCCGCACACTTTCTTTTGGATTTTCAACACTGGAATGTTCTATTATTTTGAATTAGTTAACCCTTAAAAGTTTAAAAGTAGTGTATTTTACGTTAAAATGTAGTGGCGGCGCTCCCCCCTCCGTGGTTATCTACCGTTGTAAAAATAATAAGAGAGTAATGTAAAATAATAGAGTTTAAGAGGTGGTCTGATAATGGAGGTCGTATGAGTATGAGGTTGAGGATGTATGAGGAATTACGGTATTGAAGTTTGAAAATAATTTGACTGTTTCGTCGCTAACGTCATTAGTAAACTGTAGAATATTTAGAGACTGCCTGTAAGCTGTTACTGTCTTAGCAACAGCTACCAGACAGATTAGTAACAAAATAGAGTTTAAGAGGTGGTCTGATAGTAAACTGTAGAATATGTAAACTGTAGAATATTTAGAGACTGCCTGTAAGCTGTTACTGTCTTAGCAACAGCTACCAGACAGATTAGTAACAAAATTGAGTTTAAGAGGTGGTCTGATAATGGAGGTCGTAGGAGGAGGAGGTTGAGGATGTATGAGGAATTCCTGTATTGTTGTTTGAAAATAATTTGACTGTTTCGTCGCTAACGTTATTAGTAAACTGTAGAATATTTAGAGACTGTCTGTAAGCTGTTACTGTCTTAGCAACAGCTATCAGACAGATTAGCAACAAAATATTAAAAATAATCTCGTATTAATGGTATGTTCGGGTGGAATGGTAACCAAGACTTGGTGGTGATGGATTCATAGGATTGTATTCTGGGTTAAAAAGAAGTTAACCCTAATACCGATGAATATATATCTCATTTTCATCGATACCATACAGGAAAACTGTTGAATATTTTGAAATTAATTTGACGTCGCTAACGTTATTAGAAAAACTATTTTTGTTGAATATTTTGATTGACTTTTAACCGTCATTATGCACAAATTGTTTTTTAAATACTTTGCAATAACGTCAATCGTTTTAGATACGATGGTTAAAATGTGGTCATTATATCTCTGAGGGTTCCGTTTATAGAATTGTATGTAGAGCGTACTTATGCTAAAAAGATTATTTGTCGCGTATGATTTAACCATACGTTTTGAATAGCCGTGAGATCAAGCTTGAATCGAGATACAAACATACCATGTGTTAATAATGAAAGAACGTGTTAGTACCTCAAGTCTCGTACTACGTGGTTTTTTAGAAATATTCAAAATTACTATTGAATTATCGCCTACTCGCTAGGAGATTTTACTTTGTAGTTGCGAATGCGTACAGCTTTGTGCTCTGGATACAATATCGTATCGTTTCCTAGTTCTTAGCCGAGTGGACAAAATTGAGTTTAAGAGGTGGTCTGATAATGGAGGTCGTAGGATTTCCCTTGGGTAATTATTAGAATATCACGTTTTGGTGCTCGAGTGCTTTATGCATATTTATGGTGTGTTCGCGCATTACTCATATTACCATTACACATGTCCGCTTCATTCGCTTTAAGGTCATGCGATGTTAGATTTTGTCAATGCCTGTTTCCTCGCGAACTAATAATGTCGTTGGTATGTACCACGACGAAAGGCTTCACCCATGGTGGAATATGTGGTTGAATGTGTCTGTGTCGTTGGAAATCTGTTACTGATCCATCATCCACAAGGGTGTCAGGGAGACAGATTGCAAGTAGATACCACACACGTGACCCAATGAATGGCATGGATATGCATTATCAGGAAACACGTGATAACCTTCAGGTCACGTGGTTATGATGAATGCATCAGTTAACCATTTAATGACTAAATTTGTTCAAAATCTTAAATATTTCCTTATTATTGGCTCGATACCGAGCCAGGCAGTCCAGTGGTAAATTTTCAAAAATAGTCTTCTCTTGGCCTGCAAATGGACATTCCCCAAGACCATTACAGAGGCCGGTTTTGGCCGGCTTCGTCATGAAAGGGCTAAAGGAAAACTAACACAATGTTATACTAGGTATATAGGGTGATGGAGTATACCTTAGATAATCTGTGTGTTGTATATTAAGACTTATAGTATGCCGTCACTGAAGGATATTCTGTTTTTCATTACGAAATGATGATGCTTTTCTCCAGCCTATAAATGCTTATATGATTTACTTTTCATCCGAAAAACCATCGACCTCCCCTTTGGTATTTACACTCTGTCTTGTGGCTGCACATCTAATGTGCCAGTGCGGTGTGAAACAACATAGCAGGTAAGCTGTTGAGTATTTCGAAACTAACTTGACTTTAACATGATAGTTAGCATATGATAAAGAATATGTTTTACATGCACTTACATGGTATCCCAGACTATCACTTAAGGGGGCACATGAACAGAGATTATGACGATACCAGCAAAGGTAACGTTTTTGCGATGCCGCACCCATCTATATCTAAGCTCCAACAACACTTTGTTCATATTGGAATCGAGCCTGCACTCTCTGAATCTCAATTTCCAGAAAACTATTCAGGTAAACACTTGAATATTTTGAAACTAATTTACATGGTTGCTGTTGGCAGTAACATCGCCCAGTCAAACTACAAAACGTTGTTTGACTAAGAGGGACCGGTTTATCACTGAAAATACCTTTCTATATGTAGTAGTAGCAATTTTATTCAATACCTTCATATAATATTATTGAAAAATTTAAATGAAAAACAAACAAAAAATA
The DNA here is from genome assembly GCA_034401795.1 of Chaetoderma sp. LZ-2023a. Classification (NCBI taxonomy): domain Eukaryota; kingdom Metazoa; phylum Mollusca; class Caudofoveata; order Chaetodermatida; family Chaetodermatidae; genus Chaetoderma; species Chaetoderma sp. LZ-2023a. The sequence goes on from CM067373.1 coordinate 60,298,865, forward strand.
TTGAATAAAAATAAAATAAGAAAGAAACAAACTGACAAAAATCGCGAGTTTTTGCACTAAAAAGCCATTATATAAAGGTAAATTCTTCAAAAGGCGCATCTACCCATCATAAAGAAGTCACCTGTTAAGCCAAGTTTCATTAAATTATTTTAAGCGATTCCGTACGATATGGTGTTTACGAGAACATTGACAAACATCTTGAGTTTTTGCCTTAAAAAGCCAAGTTTCACCCACAATCTTGGACCTATAAAGGCGAATCATCCAAGAGGCGCATCTGCCCACCATAACCAGGCCAACCGCCAAGTTTCATTAAATTATTTTAAGCGATTGCGTATGATATGGTGTTTACGAGAAAATTTATAAAAATCGCGAGTTTTTGCATTAAAAAGCCCATTTTCACCCAAATAACCATATAAAGGTGAATCTTTCAAAAGACACATCTGCGTATCATAACTGAGGCATTTACCATTAAAATATCTTTAGCGTTTGCTGTTTACGAAATATTGTGGACGAACAGACGGACAGACAGACGGATAGGTGCGGGGCACTAATTAGTTTCAAAGTATTCAACAAAATGCTTATTAAATAGTTAAAGACACAATTTGTACAACTTGACGGACTACTAAGCGTTTATGACGGACTGAATCGAGTTATTCATCACGTAGTTCATTACGACGTCAGCCTACATGTGACGTAGTTGATTATGACGTCATATGATTGACTGAGCAACTGGATTAATCAATTATTGTGATATGATTATTGGGTAATATCTGACCATGAATGTTCTAGAATCTCTATGCCATACTAATAAAATACGACATTCGAGACGAGGTTAGTCAGCTTTCTCTGGTAACTGTTTCCTCGTCTATTCCATACACCCACTCACAAATTGGACAGTCCGGGTAGACTAGACTAGCGTGTGTTACAAGGATGAGATCAGTTCTCAATAAATCTTTGCTAATACAACCACGAGGCTCTGTATTAATTAACCGTCATATGATTAACGTGTCTAGGATGAGCTTAATAATAAAACTACTTGAGACAATAAGTAAATAATCAATCATCCACGTCGTCTCGGTTCGTATAAAGCGAGTCGTTATTGACTCATTGCATCCTCCATCTCATGGCTCTCGCATTGACACAGATTAAATCAATTACTGTGAATAATGATTTGGCTGAAGGACGTCGCTACCCAAGGTAACAACGAATTCTAGCCAGTTTTCCCCAAATACTTTCTGCAAGCCTATTTTTCATATGTAATTGCCGCGAACATAATGCTTCTGAGCTGTCATAATGAAAACGGTCAGACTTAAGCAAGCATCATCCCAGACTGTCATCATGGAAGATCCGGAGTATAACAATAACAACGATGGGTCGACGGTATAAGTTTGGCAGAGGGCCTATGCGAACCTTAACATTAACATGGAAGGTTGATTCCATGAACCGTGTGGACAGAAATGGGTTTAGAAAGCACAGAACCCAACACACACGCACGCACGCACGCACGCACGCACGCACGCACGCACGCACGCACACTTCAAAGGACATGAATAATACAGAATGACAGTTTATTTTGGCAAACTTTCGAACATAAATGGGACCTGTAAAAGGGTGTGGGGTGGTGGGTGTGGGTGTGTGGGTGGGTGCTCTCTAAATAATTCCAAAACTTCTCGATAGGGCAAATTTAGGTAAAGACATTTTCATTAAAATCATGTACCAATGCCTTCTTTTCCAGACGGACGGACGGAACCAACTCGGAGCGGCAGCGTATAACACCTCAAAATGAGCCATCCCTCTATCAGTGCGCAATGAAGAAAAAGTAGAATTGTTGATCAAAATTCCACTTAATCCTATGCACAATAAACTTAGTAGAGGGCGAATTGTATTCCATTGAACCAAGATATATGTTATACCTGATAGAAATTAGCAAACCAAACAGGCACTAAACAACGTCTACCAGCAAAAGATAAACAGAATTTTCTACTAACATTCTGATTAAATAAGTACATTTCCGTTGTGTGACGACGCTGCTAAGGATATGGTTATATTCCACACATAGTTACCAGATGCCATTCACGAGTCAACTCTCATTAGATCTGTGCTGAATAGACATAATTTTTAGCTGAATATTTTATATTAAAATATCAAACTGATAAACGGGACTATACACAAGAGGATATTCAAGGTCACGGTTTGGCATATTCTGGCCGGTTTATACCCCTCTTGAGTAGCAAAATGTCTGCTTAAAATCACAAGCAATTTTGTTTTATGCCTCGTCTCTCGCTGCACCCGGTCATCCTTAATACAGATTCTCTCTGTAAATTGCTAATCGATGTCCATAAGCTAGACTAACTCGGATTTTCCGCGCATCCATGTTCATTCGGCCGTTAGCGTGGGAAACATTGATTCTGAAAGCCGTTGATCCCCAGAATGGAGACCAGTTGTTCTTCCCGTCAATTGTTTTGACATTTGTCTGCGGCGGTAACCGCGTTAACTCTTTCAACGAACCTTTCCTTTCTCTGAACTTCATGACTATCAATTTCCAGACAACTATACAGGTAAGTTGTTGAATATTTTGAAACTAATTTGACTGTGTGCTATGGCAGCAACAGCGCCCAGTCAAATTATTTTCAAAATATTCAACAGCATGTTTATTAAATAGTAGAGACATAAAATTCGTACAACGTGCCGGACTATTAAGAGTTAAAAAAAGGGCAATATAGAATCATTTATGACGTAATGATTATGATGTCATCCTACACGCCGCTTGGCTGATTATGACGTCATATGACATCAGATTGATAGATGGACACTCTGGAAAGGTGAATTATGACCGCAGTATCACAATGCCAAAGACATACAGCCATACAGGAACATCTTTTAAAACAACTAGTCTGCAAACTCAATTCCAACAAAGAACAGAATCGTTCATGAGTAATTTTGGTTTGTTGCTGTATGTCACTGGGCCGTTCATGCTATATTTATGTAAAATCTAAAGCCAAGCCAACATTTCGATGCTACAAATAATTTCAAAATTAAGACGTCAACAGTTAAATTATACATGCATGGAAAAACTATTTACATGCGATGTTGATCGGGGCGTAGAAATGATTGCATGTAACATAGCCACGCCTCCATCTATCTTGCCTCTCACATCATGGTGTCTGGCTGTATACAGCGCCAATCATCACACTCTCATATATATATATATATATATATATATATATATATATATATATATATATATATATATATATATATATATATATATATATATATATATATATATATATATATATATATATATATATATATATATATATATATATATATATATATATATATATATATATATATATATATATATATATATATATATATATATATATATATGTGTGTGTTAGTGTTGCTGATGAGTACGTTCAACTGAAGAGAAAGGCCATTATTTATTATTTCTTTCAGAATACCATGCATAGTAAGATATAATTCTATATTCATTCTGTAGTCATTATAATGAACTTCGGCGGTAGCGTGTCCCTGCAGTTTCTTCATCATGACGTTATAAGCATGCACGCCACCACCACCCCACCCCGCGCACCCCACCCCCATTAAGGGCCTTCTAAGCAGCCAGATCATAGCCTCATCCTTGTCACCAACAAAAGGTAGCTGCGCATAGTAATATCTTGCGTCGCATGGCAGCATACCTGACAGGTTTTAGATAACCTCTAGGATACATAACATTCTGGAAAAGTATCATGTCGCCTTTTCCGCCTAAAATTCCGATACAAAATGATCTAAAATTGTGCAAGGTGCACGCTCCAGACCGGTTAGGACTTTCGGCGTCACTGCATGGCGGCCAAAGTGCATAAATTCGACAAACCAAATCACCGATTCGCACAGTGTGACGCCGAATTATGTGCTATCGAACGCCCCCCACCCCCCCCCCCCCCCCCCACCCCAACCCCGCTATGTGAACGGGTACTGAGCGTAATTCTATTTCTGGAACTGTGGGAAATCATGGATTAACTGCTGGGAATCGTGTAATGGCTGCTGGGAACCGTGAATTTTCTACTGGGAATCACGAATTGACTATTGGGTATCTTCAATCGACTACTGAGAATCATCTCATTGACTGCTTGCTGGGAATCATTTCATTGACTGCTTGGAATTATGTCATTGCATGCGGAGAATCATGGATTGACTACTCGGAATCTTGGATTGACTACTTGGATTCATGTATGGACAGCGGGAAATCATGGATCGACTGAGGGGAATCATGGATTGACTGCGGGGAAACAAGGATTGACAGCGGAGAACCATGTATTGACTGTGGGAAACCTTGGATTGACTGCGGGGAATCGTGGAATTGCTACTGGGAATCATGGGTTGACTGCAGGGAATCATGGATGGTCTTCAGGGAATCATGAATTGACTGCAGGGAATCATGAATTGACTGCGGGGAATCATTGATTGACTACTCGGAATCCTGGATTGACTAAGTGGAATCATGGATTGACTGCGGGAAATCATGGATTGACTGCGGGGAATCAACAATTGACTGCGGGGAACCATGTATCGACTGTGGGGAATATTGGATTGACTGCGGGGAATCATGGATTTGTTAATGGGAATCATGGATTGACTGCAGGGAATCATGGATTGACTTCGGGGAATCAATTATTGACTGCGGGGAATCATGGATTGACTGCGGGGAATCATTGATTGACTCCGGGGAACCATGCATTGACTGTGGGGATTCTTGGATTGACTACTGGGAATCATGGATTGACTTCGGGGAATCATGGATTGACTGCGGAGAATCATGGATTGACTGCGGGGAATCATGGATTGTCCCTGGGGAACAATGTATTGACCATGGGGAATCTTGGATTGATTACTGGGAATCATGAATTGACTGCAGGGAATCATGTATTGACTGCGGGGAATCATGGATTGACTGCGGGGAACAATGTATTGACTGTGGGAATCTTAGATTGATTGCGAGGAATCATGGATTTGCTACTGGGCATCATGGATTGACTTCTGGGAATCATGGATTGACTGCAGGTAATCATGGACTGAATGCGGGGAATCTTGGATTGATTACTAGGAATCATGAATTGACTGCAGGGAATCATGTATTGACTGCGGGGAATCATGGATTGACTGCGGGGAACCATGTATTGATAGTGGGAATCTTAGATTGATTGCGAGGAATCATGGATTTGCTACTGGGAATCATGGATTGACTTCGGGGAATCATGGATTGACTGCTGGGAATCATGGAGTGACTGCGGGGAATCGTGGATTGACTGCGGAGAACCATGTATTGACTGCCGGGAATCATGGATTTGCCATTGGGAATCATGGATTTGCTACTGAGAATCATGGATTGAGTGCGGGGAATCATGTATTGACTGTGCGGAATCATGGATTGCTTACTGGGAATCATGGTTTGTCTGCGGGCAGTCATGGATTGGTTGCAGGGAATCTTGGATTGGCTACAGGGAATCATAGATTGACCGCAGAGAATCATGGGTTGACTCCTGGGAATCATGGATTGACTGCGGGGAATCGTGTATTGACTGCGGAGAATCATGGATTGACTGCAGGGAATCATGTATTGTCTGCGGGGAATCATGTATTGACTGCGGCGAATCATGGATTGACTACTGGGAATCATGGATTGACTGCGCGGAACCATGGATTGACCGCGGGAAAGCATGGATTAACTGCAGGGAATCATGAATTGACTACTAAGAATCATGGATTGACTGCGTGGAATCATGGATGGACAACTGGGAATCATGGATTGACTGCAGGGAATCATGGACTGACGGCGGGTAATCATCTATTGACTGTGGCGAATCATGGATTGCCTACTGGGAATCATGGCTTGACTGCGGGGAATCATGGATTGGCTACTGGGAATCATCGATTGATTGCGCGGAATCATGTATTGACTGCGGTGAATTATGGATTGACTACTGGGAATCATGGATTGATTGAGAGTAATCATGGATTGGCTACTGGGAATCATGGATCGACTGCGGTGAATCATGGATTGGCTACTGGGAATCATGGAATGTCTGCGGGTAATCATGGATTCACTGCGGGGAATCATGTATTGACTGCGGGGAATCATTGATTGATTCCGGGGAATCATGCATTGACTGCAGGGAATCATGTATTGACTGCGGGGAATCATGGATTGACTGTGAGAATCTTAGATTGATTGCGGGGAATCATGGATTTGCTACTGGGCATCATGGAGTGATTTCAGGGAATCATGGATTGACTGCAGGGAATCGTGGATTGACTCCGTGGAACCATGTATTGACTGTGGGGAATCGTGGATTAATTACTGGGACTCATGAATTGACTGCAGGGAATCATGGATTGACTTCGGGGAATCATGTATTGACTGCGGGGAATCATGGATAGACTGCGGGGAACCATGTATTGACTGTGGTGAATCTTAAATTGACTGCAGGGAATCATGGATTTGCTATTGAGAATCATGGATTGGCTACTGAGAATCATGGATTGAGTGCGGGGAATCATGTATTGAGTGCGGGGAATCATGGATTGACCGCGGGGAATCATGGCTTGTCTCCGGGGAACCATGTATTGACCATGGGGAATCTTGGATTGATTACTGGGAATCATGAATTGACTGCAGGGAATCATGTATTGACTGCAGGGAATCATGGATTGACTGTGGGGAACCATGAATTGGCTGTGGGAATCTTAGATTGATTGCGGGGAATCATGGATTTGCTACTGAGAATCTTGGATTGACTTCGGGGAATTATGGATTGACAGCAGGGAATCATGGATTTACTGCGGGGAATCATGGACTGACTCGGTGGAACCATGTATTGACTGTTGGGAATCTTGGATTGATTACTGGGAAGCATGAATTGACTGCAGGGAATCATGGATTGACTTCGGATAATCATGGATTGACTGCGGGGAATCATGGATTGACTGCGGAGAACCATGGATTGACTGCGGCGAATCATGGATTGACTACTGGGAATCATGGATTGACTGGGTGGAATCATGGATTGACTGCTGGAAAGCATGGATTACCTGCAGGGAATCATGACTTGACTACTGGGAATCATGGATTGACTGCAGGGCATCATGGATTGATGGCGGGTAATCATGTATTGACTGCGGTGAATCATGGATTTATGGGAAGGAATCATGTATTGACTGCGGGGAATAATGTATTGTCTGCGGGGAATCATGGATTGACTGCGGAGAATCATGCATTGACTGCTGAAAAGCATGGATTACCTGCAGGGAATCATGAATTGACTACTGTGAATCATGGATTGACTGCGCAGAATCATGGATTGACAACTGGGAATCATGGATTGACTGCAGGGAATCATGGATTGACGGCGGTTAATCATGTATTGACTGTGGCGAATCATGGATTGGCTACTGGGAGTCATGGCTTGACTGCGGGGAATCATGGATTGACTGCGGAGAACCATGGATTGACTGCGGGGAGTCATGGATTTATGGGGAGGAATCATGTATTGACTGCAGGGAATCATGTATTGTCTGTGGGGAATCATGTATTGACTGTGGCGAATCATGGATTGGCTACTGGGAATCATGGCTTGACTGCGCGGAATCATGGATTGACTGCGGAGAACCATGGATTGACTGCGGGGAATCATGGATTTATGGGGAGGAATCATGTATTGACTGGGGCGAATCATGAATTGACTGCTGGGAATCATGGATTGTCTGTGGGTAATCATGGATTGGCTGCGAGGAATCATGTATTGACTGCGGGTACTAATGGATTGAGTGCAGGGAACCATGTATTGACTGCAGGGAATCATGGATTGACTTCGGGGAATCATGGATTGACTGCGGGGAATCATGGATTGACTGCAGGGAACCATGTATTGACTGTGGTGAATCTTAAAATTGACTGCAGGGAATCATGGATTTGCCATTGGGAATCATGGATTGGCTACTGAGAATCATGGATTGCGTGCGGGGAATCATGTATTGGCTGCTGGGAATCATGGATTGACTTCGGGGAATCATGGAGTGTCTGCTGGGAATCATGGATTGACTGCGGGGAACCATGTACTGACTGTGGTGACTCTTAAATTGACTGCAGGGAATCATGGATTTGCTATTGGGAATCAGGGATTGGCTACCAAGAATCATGGATTGAATGCGGGGAATCATGTATTGACTGCTGGGAATCATGGATTGACTGCAGGGAATCATGGATTGTCTCCGGGCTACCATGTATTGACCGTGAGGAATCTTGGATTGATTACTGGGAATCATGAATTTACTGCAGGGAATTATGTATTGACTGCGGTGAATCATCGATTGACTGCGGGGAACCATATATTGCTGTGGGAATCATGGATTTGCTACTGGGAATCATGGATTGACTTCGGGGAACCATGGATTGACTGCAGGGAATCATGGATTGACTGCGGAGAATCATGTATTGACTGCAGGGAATTATGGATTGACTACTGGGAATCATGGATTGATTGTGAGGAATCATGGATTGGTTACTAGGAATCACGGATTGACTGCAGAGAATCATGGATTGACTACTGGGAAACATGTACCGACTACTAGGAATCATGGATTGACTGCGGGGAATCATGGATTGACTGCTGGGAACCATGTATTGACTGTGGGGAATCTTGGATTGACTGCGGGGAATCATGGATTTGCTACTTGGCATCATGGACTAACTGCAGGGAATCATGGATTGACTTCGGGGAATCATGGATTGACTGCGGGGAATCATGAATTGACTCCGGGGAATCATGGATTGACTGCGGGGAATCATGGATTGACTGCTGGGAACCATGTATTGACTGTGGGGAATCTTGGATTGACTGCGGGGAATCATGGATTTGCTACTTGGCATCATGGACTAACTGCAGGGAATCATGGATTGACTTCGGGGAATCATGGATTGACTGCGGGGAATCATGGATTGGCTGCAGGCAATCATGGATTGACTTGGGGACTCATGGATTGACTGCGGGGAATCATGGATTTGACTGCGCGGAATCATGGATTGACTGTGGGCATTCTTGGATTGATTACTTGGAATCATGAATTGACTGCAGGGATTATTGACTGTGGAGAATCGTAGATTGACTGCGAGGAATCGTATATTTGCTACTGGGAATCATGGATTGACTGCAGGGAATCATGGATTGACTTCGGGGAATGATGGATTGACTGCGGGGAATAATGGATTGACTGCGGGGAATGATGGCTTGACTGCGGGGAATCATGGCTTGACTCTGGGGAACCATGTATTGACTATGCGGAATCTTGGATTGACTACTGGGAATCATGGCTTGACTGCGGAAAATCATGTATTGACTGCGGATAATCATGTATTGACTGCGGAGAATCATGCATTTACTGCGGGGAATCATGGATTGACTACTGGGAATCATGGATTGACTGCATGGAATCATGGATTGACTGCGGGGACTCATAGATTGGGTGCGGTGAATCATGGATTGATTACATGGAATCATGGATTGACTGCGGGGAATCAAGTATTGACTACTGGGAATCATGGATTGACTACGGGGAATCATGGATTGACTGCGGGAAATCCTGTTTTGACTGCGGCGAATCATGGATTGGCTACTGAGAATCATGGATTGACTGCGGAGAATCATATATTGACTGCGGGGAATCATGGATTGACTACTGGGAATCATGGATTGGCTACTGGAAATCATGGATTGTCTGCGGGTGATCATGGATTGGCTGTGATGAATCTTGGATTGGCTACTGGGAATCATGTATTGACTACTAGGAATCATGTGCTGACTGCAGGGAATCATGGATTGACTCCGGGGAACCATGTATTGACTGTGGGGAATCTTGGTTTGACTACTGGGAATCATGGATTAACTGCGAGGAACCATGTATTGACTGCAGGGAATCATGGATTGAATGCGGGGAATCATGGATTTACGGGGAGGAATCATGTTTTTACTGCTCATTTATTGACTGCGGGGAACCATATATTGACTGTGGGCAATCATGTATTGACTGCGGGGAAACATGTACTGACTGCGGGGAATCATGTATTGACTGTGGTGAATCATTTATTGACTGCGGGGAATCATGGATTGACTACTGGCAATCATGGATTGACTGCGGGGAATCATGGATTGACTGCTGGAAATCATGGATTACCTGCAGGGAATAATGAATTGACTACGGGGAATCGTGGATTGACTGCACGGAATCATGGATTGACTACTGGGAATCATGTTTTGACTACTGGGAATCATGGGTTTACTATTGCCTATCATGGATTAGCGACAGGGAACAATTTCGGACTACTGGATATCTTCTAATTGACTATTGGTTACTGGGAATCAGGGACTGAATACTGTACCAGAACATCCTAAGCTATATATTTAGGTAGATTCCCGTGGGTAAATACAGATGTGAGTAGATTACGATAGGCATAACTAGATGAACATGGAAATCTTGGCGTTACTAGCATATAAAGCTGAATGCATTATTGGTGAGATGAGCTTTGATGTTATCAAATCTAACTTAATGCAATGTAAATGTCTCTACCTTTCTATTTTATGTAGGTTTCCTAGCTTTCGCCTATATTTTCTCAAAGCTGTACTGATTTTTGCCAGGATGATGACAAGACGAGATCAAATGAGAGTCTGTTCTCATTTTCTTTGATGAATCATTTTTATTTCACGTGGGCGGCAAATGTCTGTGTAAGAATATTTAACTATCGGCTTTCTGCGCATTCCAGCTCAACCTCTAAACTATGCTATGCGCTGTGGAGAATCAACGCACCATGCAGATCTTTGAGTAGATTGCCTAGTTCTATAAATAAATGTCACATCTTCCGCGAATCAACACATGGACGTAATAGAAAGTGTGATGTAACGTTAAAATTTAATTATCTTGCTAGGCGCTCAGTCAGTTAGTTTTTCTTCAAACTAACAGTAATTGAAGCACAATAATACCTGTCACACAATCGAACATGTATATAAACCGTTTTTGTATCCAGGATTACCTGGCGAGATACCATGGGCTCTCTTCTAAATGATCATATGCCAGAAATATTATTAAAATCTATTAGATAAACATGAATATTTGTTTTGAAATGGCTTATAGAAAACCTAGCATTAGTCTAGAACCCGCTATTTGTGAATACTGAGCAAGATCCATACATACTGTAGATATGGGATTGTCTTGTGGGAAGTCATGACCCCGCTGGATATCTTATATTTACGAGTAAGTCCTAAGTGAAATTTATGATTTGAAAATACCAGGTGAGCTAATGGACCGATCGACTGTATATCTTATTATTTAGTTTATTATTATTATACAGTAACTAGTTGACATCAGCCAGTGCTGATGATATACAGTTTCGGCGAAACCTGATCGAGCGTTGGATAAAGTTTTATCATCAAAATTGAAACAGTCGAATTAATTAGAATAAGTCCCACGGTTCTGAGTTGGTGTGTATCTGGAAATAGTTGAGATGAAAGTTGTTGCTGTTTAATCGGCACACCCTTTTATAATATTCAGCAGTCGTTTGGATAGATGGTTTAGAAAATAATCAATGGAGAAGAATCAGTGGAATCGTACGTGACAAACGGACTTAGTTGATGACGATAGGCATTCTGATTCTCATACGAGAATAGAACAACACCAGCTGGCAATGAGATCATACAGCTCAGGTGCCTATTAACTCTAGCATCCTACAGGCTTATTCACAATAGGCAATGGAAAGGACATGGACATTGTAACGTCCTGTAGGAATGAATAACATAATCGAAATTTGTGTATCAACTATATGTCACTCATACAATGGCATGCAACAACAACACATTCCGTAATGTTGTTAGTTAGCTGACAGATCGCATCAAATCAGAACCAGCTACCACCGCTTTGTCTATGTGAGGCATCATCTCCATAGAAGAATAGCACAGAGTTTGATTGGTCAGAATGACGTCACGATCAATGAGCGTCGATCAAACTCTGTAGCAAAGAATTATATAGAATAGGGTTTTAAGTTGAAATCGAAATGTAATGATCATTGATTGGTCAGGACGACCAACATGTATTAGGTAGAAGCTTCTAGGAAGGAATAAGCAGAAGTTGATTGGTGGACTGATTGTCCGGGCCAATCAAGCTGTGCTTATAACATACCTAGAAGAATAATCAGAACAAGATCTAAATATCTCAATATTTATAGATCTAAATATCTCGATATGTATAAATCCTCAGAGATTCTGAGGGCTATAAAAGAAGCACTTTTCAGTTAGAAAAGTTAATCAATCCAACATCAGGGTTCACGTAGCACATCGCTGGTGCTACGTTCGTGGCTAGTATAGAGTAGAATAGATACTTGATTTGTACCAGCAAGGTACTTTTTTGAGCAATTGATGCTCTACAATTATAATTACTTTATCAGTTTGTACAGTTAGCTTTAAACTTAAATAAAACTTATCGTCTTACAAAAGTAAGACACTAGTTTGGTCATCATTAGCTTATGACTCCAGAGTTGGGAGAAACACCCAATCCGAACCAGTAGAACTTCATCGTCAGATAGGCCCGACAGTCTCTACTAAATATCGTCGTAATTCATCTTCTCGACGAGGCGAGCCGACTGTCATTCTTCTGCTTCATCATCGGTAAGAGGTTGTAGCAGCAACCGCTAAACATCATAATCTTGCCGTTGGCGAAGTGGAATCACCATCGTTAGGAAACCATTCACCAAGTCATACTCGGAGATCCAAAATCTTCAATACGTATACACTTGGTTAACATCTTATTTTCAAAATTTAAAGACACTAGACTACTATATGCTGTGCGTGCGTGCGTGCGTGCGTGCGTGCGTGCGTGCGTGCGTGCGTGCGTGTGTGCGTGCGTGCGTGCGTGCGTGCGTGCGTGCGTGCGTGCGTGCGTGCGGTGTGTGTGTGTGTGTGTGTGTGTGTGTGTGTGTGTGTGTGTGTGTGTGTGTGTTTTATTGTCATACGTCTGAGAACATGCGCCATTAGCTTTGCATAAGCATATGTATCCGTCTATTATTTAAATATTTACAAGTTACAAACCACTGCGATTACCAAAAGTCATTATGTATTGCGTTAAAGCCTATTGACTAATATAACGACGCTTTTCCATCACACACGCGTGTTGATATTGGGCCGTAATGATTCCTACCAATACCATCTCGTAATACATAACCCTTTATCTATCGAATCTGTTCAGGGAAATTTCCATCTTCTCATAGAATATGTCCATTTGCAGACTAAGAGAAGAATACTTCTTAATTTTATCAGTGGAATTACTGGCTCGGTTATCGGGCCAATCATTCTAGTAGTACATTTTCAAAAATAGTCCTATCTTGGCGTGCAAATTGACATTTCTCAAGACCACTGCAGACGCCGATATGGGCTGATATGAGTGTTACAGTGTTAATGGCCTAGCGGCAGTTCTCCTATGTAATATTATGGTCACTATATCATACCCGTAGTCTTACTCTATTTAGACCGGAGTCATACTCTATTTAGACCGCAGTTATACTCTATTTAGACCGCAGTCATACTCTATTTAGACCAGAGTCACACTATGTTTAGACCGCAGTCATACTCTATTTTGAAGTCTGCTTGTCCAATGGTAATATTAAAACTAGCAACTGCTCCGTGCATGACTGAGGGTCTCAGGGCCAGATTAACCCTTTAACACCCACATTAGCCAAAAACGGCTTCTGCAGTGGTCTTGGAAAATGTACTTTTACAGACCAAGAGAAGCCATACGATCGTACAACTTGGCAGACTATTAAGCATTTAAGACGGACTAAATCGAGACATCAATGACGTAATTGATTGTGACGTCATCCTACACGTCACGGAGATTATTATGACGTTATATGATTGATTGCGAAACTTGATACATGAATTTGTCCATCATTGAGTTATAGCTAAATGCATGGGCACATTTAGACAATAACAGACAGAGCGGCATGTAGTAAATCAATATGACATTATGGTTTCTTCACATGGTGGTTTAATGCTCATCTTTCACAATGATGTGTATTGCCACATTGTTCTCGTCACGGTCTGAAAGATGACATATGCATACGAGCTGTATGTTTTGTCCATGGTCATCAGTAATTTCCAAAATGCCATTTATTATCACAAAGCAATATTCTTTGACATATTCTCACCGTTCCATTGTTTCACAGTACAGATGATATCCTAAGTAAATATAATTGATATGTTCTTAATGGCAATCAGTCATGATGTCCTCTCATAATACGCACTCTTTGACCATGTCAACATAGACGTGTCTATTCTGATGCTGGTTGAAAAACTTGTGTCAGATAACTGTATGTACAACGTGCCCATTGACACATGGTTTTAATCAGTCAATTGTGTTTCAAGGAATTGTCTGTTAAAATTGTAATGATTAAGCATATAGTCAAATCCCTGCTAGACATTTTGATAATATGCGATATTCCATAAGTTTAGTATACACCGTGAGGAGATCTACCGCAGTCACGCTCATCACAACCCTGTACATCACAGCTACCACCGTCATGCTCATCACAACCCTGCACATCACAGCTACCACAGTCATGCTCATGATAGCCATACACATCACAGCTACCACAGTCACGCTCAATCACAACTACCGCAGGCACGCTCATCACAACCATACGCACCACAGCTACCATAGTCACGCTCATTCACAGCTACCACAGTCACGCTCATCACAAACATATGCATCACAGCTACCACAGTCACGCCCATTACAGCTACCAGTTACGCTCATCACAACCATGCATATCACAGCTACCACAGTCATGCTCATTCACAGCTACCACAGTCACGCTCATCACAACCATACGCATCACAGCTACCAGAGTCATGCTCATTCACAGCTACCACAGGCACGCTCATCACAACCATACGCATCACAGCTACCATAGTCACGCTCATTCACAGCTACCATAGTCACGCTCATTCATAGCTACCACAATCATGCTCATCACAACCATACGCATCACAGCTACCAAAGTCACACTCATTCACAACTACCACAGTCACGCTCATCACAACCATTTCACATCACAGCTACCACACTCACGATCATTCACAGCCATACGCATTCCAGCTACCATAGTCACGCTCATCACAACTATCACAGTCATGTTCAGCACAGCTAGCAAAGTCACGCTCTCATCACAGCTACCACAGCCACGCCCATGACAGCCATGCTTATCACAGCTACCATAGTCAGGCTCATCACAGCTACCACAGCCACGTCCCGCACAACCCTTCACATGACAGCTACCACAGTCACGCTCATCATAACCCTGCACATCACAGCTACCACAGTCACGCCCATCACAACCATGTAGATCACAGCTACCACAGTCACGCTCATCACAACCCTGGACATCACAGCTACCACAGTCATGCTCATCACAGCCATACGCATCACTGCTACCATGGTCATGCTCATCACAACCTTTTGCATCACAGCTACCACAGTCACGTTCACCACAGCTACCACAGTCACGCCCATCACAGCTACCATAGTCACGCTCATCACAGCTACCACAGTCATGCTCAGCACAGCTAGTACAGTCACGCCCATCATAGCCACCACAGGCATGCTCATCACAGCTCCCACAGTCAGGCTAATCACAACCATACACATCATAGCTACCACAGCCACGCTCATTCGCAGCTACCATTGTCACTTTCATTCACAGCTACCACAGTCACGGTCATCACAACCATACGCATCACAACTACCACAGTCACGCTCATTCACAGCTACCATAAGCACGCTCATTCACAGCTACCACAGTCACGCTCATCACAACCATACACATCACAGCTACCACAGTCACGCTCATTCGCAGCTACCATTGTCATACTCATTCACAGCTACCACAGTCACGGTCATCACAACCATACGCATCACAACTACCACAGTCAAGCTCATTCACAGCTACCATAGTCACGCTCATTCATAGCTACCACAGTCACGCTCGTCACAACCATGCGCATCACAGCTACCATAGTCACGCTCATACACATGTACCACAGTCACGCTCAACACAAACATATGCACCACAACCACAGCTACCATAGTCAAGCTCTTCACAGCTGCCACAGTCACGCTCATCACAGCTACCACAGTCCCGGCCATCGCAGCTACCACAGTCCCGGCCATCGCAGCTACCACAGTCCCGGCCATCGCAGCTACCACAGTCCCGGCCATCGCAGCTACCACAGTCCCGGCCATCACAGCCAGGCTCACCATAGCTACCATTGTCAGGCTCATCACAACCATACACATCACAGCTACCACAGTCACGCTCATTCGCAGCTACCATTGTCATGCTCATTCACAGCTACCACAGTCACGGTCATCACAACCATACGCATCACAACTACCACAGTCACGCTCATCACAACCATACGCATCACAGCTACCAGAGTCATGCTCATTCACAGCTACCACAGGCACGCTCATCACAACCATACACATCACAGCTACCACAGTCACGCTCATTCGCAGCTACCATTGTCATACTCATTCACAGCTACCACAGTCACGGTCATCACAACCATACACATCACAGCTACCACAGTCACGCTCATTCGCAGCTACCATTGTCATACTCATTCATAGCTACCACAGTCACGCTCGTCACAACCATGCGCATCACAGCTACCATAGTCACGCTCATACACATGTACCACAGTCACGCTCAACACAAACATATGCACCACAACCACAGCTACCATAGTCAAGCTCTTCACAGCTGCCACAGTCACGCTCATCACAGCTACCACAGTCCCGGCCATCGCAGCTACCACAGTCCCGGCCATCGCAGCTACCACAGTCCCGGCCATCGCAGCTACCACAGTCCCGGCCATCGCAGCCAGGCTCACCATAGCTACCATTGTCACGCTCATCACAACCATACACATCGCAGGTACCACAGTCATGTTCATCACAGCTACCACAGTCACGATCATCACAGCTACCACAGTCACGCCCATCACAGCTATGCTCACCACAGCTACCATTGTCACACCCACCACAACCATACACATCATAGCTACCATAGTCATGCTCATCACAACCATACGCATTACATATATCACCGTCACGCGCATCACAACCATGCACAGTCAGTACTACTACCATCTAAGGCAGCTATCCGCAGTGTCATTTTCGAAATGTCCAACCCGATTGCTTCTTCTATCATTAAATTGCATAACAGTATTCCATCTAATCATACTAATGCGCAAGCTCTGGTTTATTTTATTAAAACATCTGTTTTACAGCGAGTGGACATTGCTGAATGGCATAATAAATAACCTAATCCACCAATCACTAGCCAAACAAAACGAACAAGCAAAAAACGTTTCTTGTCTAAGCTGATTGGAGAAATGTTAGAGTTGCCAGACCATTTACCCATTTGTAACGGGACATTAGACCTTTGTTGGGTTTGCTTGGCAAGATACTAAATACCGTATCTTGAAATGTCAATCTCGTATATTAAGAGGATTAGCGAGAGAACGGACGGCACAGTTTGACATGCTCTCGCCAGTTTATGAGCCCCATGGGCAAGAAATGGCAACTTGCAATTATGGTTAATACTCCCTTTGCTCATATCCACTCTCCGCCAACACAGATTCCCATAAAAAAATCTCAGGTCAGTTTGCAAGACGAGAGTCTCTTCCATGTGTCTTAGTGTTAACCTTTTACTGGCCTCGCCTGCCAAATGCGACCTCTGCAGTAGCCATGTAGAATGTAAATTTCCAGGTCAAGAGCAGACTGGTTTGATAATATGCCACTGTAACGACTAGCTCGATATGAGAACCAGTCAGTTCAGTGGTAAACCTCTATAAATAGGTTTTTTTTGGCCTGAAAATGTCCATTGGCTAAACAAATTTTTAATATTTTGGCCAATCCTGAATATTAAGCGGTTAGTCCTGGTTTCACTATATGTTATTGTAAACGCGGTTTATGTATTGCTGGTCAGGACAGCAACTCTCTTCAGCAGCACGTTTGTCAACATCTTAGCCATCCTCTCTTCCGCTAAATTTCATGTAATCTTGACAGCTATGTCCATCTCATATAGCATGACACTCCAAACAGTATGATAGAATGAACAGTTTATCCTGTGAACATAATACCATGCATTGCATACAATTTGTACTCGCTTAAGATATCCACGGCCTCCCCCACACCGTAGTATTTCTGTTCTGTTCTATGGTGCAATCTTTATGTAAAATGTTAACGACACCAGTTTCTGAGATAGAATTCTTTTGAAACATTCGTATTACTTCAATCATGCGCTACAAAATCTTGCCCGGTTATGTCTACAACAAAGTTCACTGCCTGGCGAATTATAGCAATTAGAGTCGAGTTTTAGCCTTAACGCTTTAACGTTCATATCAGCCAAAAACGGCGGTCGTCTTGAGAAATGTCAATTTTCAGACCAACCGAAGACTATTTTTGAAAATTTATCACTGGAATAACTGGCTCGATAACCGAGCCAGTCATTACAGTGGTACATTTTCAAAAATAGTCCTCTCAGTCTACAAATGGACATTTTATATGAGAAAATTGAAATTTTCTTGAACAAATTCGCGGGTTAAAGGTTTAATCCTAGCATCCTGAAAGCCTAATATCATAACGTTAATGCGTTTGTGATGGCACAGGAATCCTGTTGACCGTTTTGAAGTTAATAAAGGGATCCATTTCTAACCCTGCCACGCCCATTTCTAACACATATGTTCGCGTGTATATCCATATATACTTTAAATCCCGAATTCCCACAATCCCAGTCAAATTAGTTTCCAAATATTCAACAGAACGTTTATTAAATAACACAGATATACAATTCGTAAAGATGATGGACGTTTCAATGTTCATGACTGAGCAGCCGGAGCTAGGTACGTCACTAATTGAGTATGGCGTCATATACTTGAGTGACAGATCGGATCCATCATTAGACTGAAGGATTGAATCTTACCAGTGATCAACATAATATTCCGTAAAGAGATCTTTATATCTTGTTTAAATCTTCAGCGTATGCTCCTGCTGATACCCTGGTCCCCGGTGGATTCTTTAAACTACGATTGATTCGGGTTGACGTACTATTGCAAAACTAATTTTCTGCTTCTTGTAAGTCGGTTTTATAACAATTACATTAAAGTCCTTTCCGACACCTAACCATTTGCCCATATCTTCGTCAAATATAAAATTTCCCGAGTTGATGGGATTGTCTTTAATATTATGGAATTTGTGGATTTCGGTTCAAACATGTTTGGGTTAGAGAAGATTCGAATAAGTTGATCATTACAGCTGTCAATCAGCCTAGTAATGCTATTCACAACACCCGCGAGGGCTGACAACTGTAATGGCATCATGGGTGTAGTAGGACATAATCGATGTGTGTGTGTGTCCGTGTACTCATCAATAATTTCGTAGCAGCAGTGTGGGCTAGGAGTGAGGGAGCGGATGTCAGACAGGCTGCAAACTAGTACATCGTGGTAGGTCTTGATGGTCAAATGGTTAATGAGATCAGAGAGTGCGTGGTTATTATCATTTTGTCATGGTAAATAGGCGCAATGGTGGGTGATATGACGATCTGGATATGGGATTTGGATATAACAGGCCGATACACAATACGCATTCCACAGAATAAGATCACAAGAACAGACATGTACATACAGAGAGTCCGAAATGGCAATACATATTGATTTAGCTGTAGAGATATATTGATGACAGTGAGCAGGTAGAATACAGGCCAAAATCAGTAGCGGAACCTCCATTGAAGGCATATATGGATCTGACGTGTTTACTTCATAGTTCCTATATTTGCAGATCTCATGAGTGCTGTGACAGCTTTAACAGGCGGTACCAAAGAGGGAATGCGTACTGGTATATGCTCAATTCTGGTTCTTTGAAAAATGTTCATAGCCTATGAGAAACCCCGTTATTTATAGCCGATGATCAAGAGGTTAACAATGCTAACGCCCAACCCGCCCTGTACTGATTAATAAAGTTCTAGTGATTGAACAGCCAAACATGACATGAACAGTTTCAGCAAAGAAATTTTAATTAAATATCACTTTCCTTTTTAAATACTATTTTAATTGCTTATAAACATGTATTAGCTATGAAATCATGCCATTTTCTAGCAGCATAACTGATTAAATTAAAATCATTGTCATCAATCCGTTACTCAACTATCTGGTGTCATATTCAAAATACGTCACATGTTAGGTGAGGTCACAATTAATTGACGCGGGTCCAACGCTAGAGTGGTAAAGATCGGATAGCAGCCGTATGAATCGTTGGTGATCATCTTAAAACTAATTTGACTGGGCTCCCAGTAAAATATTTTTTTTTCCAAATATTCAACATTTTTCTCGTTGAATATTTTGAAACTAAGGCAGCAACAGCGCCCAGTAAAATTAGTTTCAAAATATTCAACAGTACGTCAGTTAAATGTAAAGACATACAGTTCGTACAACCGATGGACTATTCCAGGTTCATAACGAAGTATTTCTGTTAATCATGATTGTGACGTCAGCCTACATCATGGCTACATGTGACGTAATTGATTATGACGTAAAATAGGCTACTTGACTGACAGATCGGATTCATCTATTTAGTTGCCACCGCAGCAGACATCGCTTTGCGTTGGCGGGAGCGACTCCATTGGATTAGGAGACAAAGACTTACCACCAGATAGCTGCCAGCAGTGTCGCTTAAATGTCAACGCAACATATACAAAGATTCTATGCTATATGTTATCGACTTAGGCTCATTGAATGGCTTATCTTCATATCACCAGGCCGAAACCATTAAAGTCAGCCAGTATATATCCCTTATTTTAAGAAGCATATATCTGATGTTAGCGGATTAATTACTGAAGAATAAATTAGAAATATAATCCTATCTCGCAAATTCTTCCTTAATAACAGCCTGTCCCGAGGCACGTTTACCAGTTACCATGTAAGAGGCATCTATTTCTGGCTGACTGGCTGTCATCTAGACCTGACAGCATGCATAGGGGTTCTCCTGATAATGAAGTGATCTAGCCATGAGGCAAAGGTCAATCAGCGCCATTAAATAAGTAGTGATGGGAAATGTCAGATAATCGAAGACTTGTAACAGAGCGACGTGCATCATTTACTACATAATGCAGTGCGAAGCTATTAGAATGCATCTAATATAGGTGTTCTCCTTAAATCGCATGGACATTGGCTGAATCCACTTTTAGCTATGCCCCGCCCATTTCTACCTTATCTCCGCCCACGCTTTGCCCGTGTTGAGGTCGATCGAACCATGAATCTCCAGAATCCCAATATCAAGGGAACTATACAGGTAAGCGGTTGAATATTTTGGCTGCTTATGACAACAGCGCCCAGTCAAATTAGTTTCAAAATATTCAATAGAATGGCTATTAAGTAGTAAAACATATAATTCGTACTTATAGTGAACTCTTAAAAGTTCACGACAGACTTAACTACGTCATTGAGTAGGTATTTTGATTGAGACGTCAGCCTACATGTGACGTAATTAATTATGACGTCATATACCTGAGTGACGGATTGGATTCATCGATTGCTTTGAATAATAACATTATTATGTGTAAGATAAATGAACATAACCTAGATTGACTATAAGCAAACGTAATATGTTATTGTTTTCAACTAAAAAACGCCAGTTTAGAGGTGTTTACCCTAATATACGTTTAAGATTGTAATTACGGATCATAGTTTTAAGCTATGGTTTTAGACAATGGACCTTTCCGGTTTTAGCCATGCCCCGCCAATCTCTAGCTAAGATCCACCCACACATCGCTCATGTTGGAATCGATCGATCTCTGACCACCATGATTAGCAATTTCCAAAAAAAATACACAAGTAAGCTGTTGAATGTTTTGAAACTAATTTAACTGGGTGCTGTTGTTGCCTAAGGCAGCAACAGCGCCCAGTCAAATTAGTTTCAAAATATTCAACAGCATGTTTATTAAATTGCAAAGAATTACAAAGATATACAATTCATACAACGTGTTGGAATATTTAAGATTTGGTGACGGTCTATATGGAACCCTTTGTGACGTAATGATTGCCATCATGCACGCGCTGAGCTGATTATGACGTCATACGAGGTTAGATGATGGATGGATACTCTGGAAAGGTGAATTAAAGCTGTGTTCTGAAGTTTCAGATGGTTACGTCATCTTTCCTTGCTACATCACAGAGATTGGGAAGTGTAACATCACAATAGTTCGATTCTCTGCCATGCAGTTATCTATCGATTTCCACGCGGTAATATACGATCTAATAGAGCTTTATCTGCCCACGCGATATCTCTTTCTATGACCACATTATTCTTATCTCTCACGCACAACAACTGAGTCAACCTCCTATTCTCGGCAAGCTATTTATCAGCTAAATTGAGCAAATATTCATATTTCATTACTTTGTCTTCCTAAATGACTGAAGCTATAATCAGATTGAGTCTGTTTAACTTCCGCATGCATTCTATCACAATACACGATTCAGTTATAGATTTTGATGCTAGTTGGATTTTTAGATTAGCTCTACATACAAACCCATTTCGGACAACGCACCATACTCATTACAGGTTCAGTTTTAAAATACATAGGATTATCTTGCAAATAACTTTGACGGAAAGCCGTAAAAGGTCCATGAAAGAAAGCTGTGGTGGCGTGACATTCTAAGGTCCATGGAAGAAAGCTGTGGACGCATGATATTCTAGGGTCCATGAGAGAAAACTGTTGACGCACGATAGTCTAAGGTCCATGAGAGAAAACTATAGACGCACGATAGTCTATGGTCCATGAAAGAAAGCCGTGTACTCGTAACAGTCAAAGGTCCATGAAAGAAAGCCGTGGACTCGTGACAGTCAAAGGTCTATGAAAGAAAGCTGTGGACTCGTGACACTTAAAGGCCAATGAAAGACAGCCGCGGACTCGTGATAGTCTAAGGTCCGTGAAAGAAAGCCGTGTACTCGTGACAGACAAAGGTCCACAGAACAAAGCCGTGGACTCGTGACAGCCTAAGGTCCACAAAAGAAAACTGTTGACTCGTGACATTCTAAGGTCTATGAGAGAAACCTGCAGACTCGTGGCAGTCTAAGGTTCATGAAAAAAAGCTGTAGACTTGTGGTAGTCTAACGTCCATGAAAGAAAGCCGCGGACTCGTAGCCTTCTAAGGTCCATGAAAGAAAGCTGTAGACTCGTGGCAGTCTAAGGTCCCTGAAAGACAGCCATTGACTCGTGGTAGTCTAAGGTCCGTGAAAGAAAGCTGTGGACTTGTGACAGCCAAGGGTCCACAAAAGAAAACTGTTGACTCGTGACATTCTAAGGTCTATGAGAGAAACCTGCGGACTCGTGGCAGTCTAAGGTTCATGAAAGAAAGCCGTAGACTCGTGGTAGTCTAAGGTCATTGAAAAAAGCCGTGGATTCGTAGCCTTCTAAGGTCTACGAAAGAAAGCCATAGACTCGTGGTAGTCTAAGATCCGTGAAAGAAAGTAGTAGACACCTGGTAGTCTAATAAGGTCCCCGAAATAAAACCGTAGACTCGTGGTAGGCTAACGTCCATGAAAGAAAGCCGTAGACTCGTGGTAGTCTGATGTCCATGAAAGAAAGCCGAAGATGCGTGGCAGTCTAAGGTCCCCGAAAGAAAGCCGCTGACTCGTGGTAGTCTAAGGTCCGTGAAAAAAAGATGTGGACTCGTCACAGTCTAAGATTCGCGAAAGAAACCCTAAGCTCATAGCAGTTTAAAGTCCGTGAAGAAAGCCATCGACTCGTGACAGTCTAAGGTCTGCGAAAGAAAGTCGTGGCCTCGTGACGCTCTAAGGTCCGCAAAAGAAGCCGCGAGCTCGTAGCAGTATAAGGTCCACGAAAAAAAGCCATGAGCTCGTATCAGTCTAAAGTCCGGGAATGAACTGATGAGAATTTGTGATGAAATTTAATTTTCTTGCGTTATTTATAATGTTTTGTTCTCTTCGCTGCAGGTTCATTTCACGGTAGATAATCCACATAAACAAGTACACTCGTATGCACGGACACACGGACGCACCGATGCACGCACGTGCATACACACTCGCACGCACAAGCGCATGTGCACGCACACTCATAAACGCAACCAGACTTGTACAGACAGGGGCATAGGCCTAATATTATTACAACCAGCAGCTTGCCAACTTGTCACATTACACGTGTTATGAACCATTATCATTGCAATGTCTATGAACGTGGTCCTTGTTAGAGGACATACTTAAGAATTGTAGTTGGTGGCGACGGCTGTGAACATAAAGACCATAACGATGACTACGATGCTTTAAGTTGCAATAAGCTTTTCTTCAATCTTCTGTGAGCGCCCTGAGCTCATTTAGGTTCTTTATCATATTTAGTGGTCCCAGATTGTGTTATTTGAGGTCTGATCGCAAAACGCTTAGCACGTTGATGGTGTGGCGTTCTTTGTGAGTGTGATACATGTTAACTCCTAGGACTGAAAATTCTTAGTGCTTTCGGAGTAGGCGTAGTTTCTGGCATTCGAAGAATATGTCCTATCATTAAGATTGGAGAAATTGGTCTTGTAGTGTGTTCTAGAACAGATGATAGCGCTGCCGCGAGGTAATAATTGAAGAGCACTTGATAAATCATCACCTTGTGGTGATCTTATTGATGTTTCAAGCGGTGTAGAAAGCGTTGATTTGAAGCGGACATCTACTTCTGTGTTTAGAAATAAGAGTCTCAACAGGCGAAGTTCGTTATCATCGCAGCCAGCTTGATGGAGAAATTGAAGCTTTTGTGGTCTCTTGATGGTATGAAATGCACATGACCTGTCGATTCCCATCTTGTGGAAGTCCCAATACTTTGATAGCTGATGGTACTAATGATGCCAACATTCATTGTGGCCACACTATATTAGCGCAGCTACGCACTCTCTTAAAACCACTCTTTTCTCTGATACGAGATAATATCACAACTTTTCGGATGCTGTTCAAAAGCACTATTAGCCTCATGATGGAAAGGGTGGTTTAAAAGGCTTTAGGAGCGCTATGAGTGTACCGTCGCACACGGCATATGTAGCGGTACGTTGTTCAAGGGCAGAGTCAATTATGTGTTGCGATTTGTGTCTAGATGATATTAGCTGCGTATTTAAGTAGTTCGTTATTAATGCCATAAACCCGCATGCACGGCCGTTCGTTAAGCTTTTCCAGCTACTGCGTCTGTTAAGGGATTTTGCGGGCCCGTGGCTCGCTTTCAGAGAGCTTTGTAACAAGTGGATCATCAACATAGGAATTCCTTTGGTTGGTATTCATGGGTACACCTGATGTTTTTAGAACCTGATGCCTGCACACATTTTAGCACTACTTAGGGTTTCGCTTGGTTTACAGTTGAGGCCAACTATGACCACCTGCTCAATCCTTGTTTCCCTATTTGATGCCCGGATGGCCTTGTCGTTAGTCAGTTTTGAGATATCATGGTTGACATTGGATTTGGTGATATGGTTGACCTTGGATTTGGCAATATATAAACCTAGATGGGAATACAGTTATAATTATGAACAAATTTGAATCAGGAACATATTGTCCTCAATCATCTACAGCCGCCAATAATAAAACAAGTGCAAAGGGCTATATCTGCGACTTAGGCAGCGGTGTCAGAAATGTTTAAAATTTGACTCACCACGCACAGACTCAACTTGCATTTTCAATGCCGTATACATGATCAATAATATCATGGTACACACAACAAAAAATATCCGTCTAAACGTCTTTGAACAGCTCTATTTTGAATTTGAATTTCAAATTTATTTAATCAGCGAGGTCACATTGTGACATATGGGGAACAATATGCGATATTTACACTTAATGCATATCCGCCACAACATGGTAATATAGATACAGAGAACCTGTACATAATTATGTATATGCCTAATGCAGTTTAACATATCATCACTGTTGATCGTTTATGATTTTGTCAAATGTACGCAATAACAGTTTCTTACCAAAACAAATTCAGGCCATTCAGCGCATACGATTCAGGAAATACCCGCAGAAAGGTAGTCATCGCATGAAGGTTATGTTAAAATAATTGAGGCGGTTTCAGCACTGGGATGGATATCAAGCGACTTAATGGACCTTTCCAGTTTATCCATCAATGATATGACGTCATAACAAACAACGCGATGTGTACGATGACGTCATAACCAAACAGTCACGAATGGCGTTACGAGCGCATAATTGATGACGGACTAAAGAGTTGTTGTACGAATTGTATGTCTTTGGTATTTAATAAGCATGCCGTTGAATATTTTGAAACTAATTTGACTGGCCGCTACTGCTACCATTCAACAGCTTACCGGTGTAGTTTTCTGGAAATTGATAGTTCATGGATCGATCGATCACAGCACGGGCGAAGTGTGGGTGGAGCTTAACTAGAAATGGGCGGCGCATAGCTAAAACTGATTTCCTCTAACAATGGCTCCTATGAAAATAATAAGTTATTATTAACTTCAAATTAAATGAGGAAGGGCGTTTTAGTTGATAATAAATAGTACTTATTGAAACTTAGGCCATTGTAATGTGGCCGTGTTCTGTAATAATATCAGCGAGGACATTAGCCTTATGTTAAAGAGCTCTCCAATGATAATCTGACAGGGTGTTATGCTTTATAATGCTAATGTCCCACTGACCTGTGTCACCGTACAAAATGTACCGGTCGATAAAAGGTTATTGAGAGAGTCTGCGCACTTCGATTCTACGCTCATGAGTATCAGTAGTGATTCAGTAATAATTATGATGGATAGAGTTATAACAAAATAATATTCCGAAAAGGAGATGACGTGATTACAAATTACTCAGAAAAATGCCTTTGGAATTGTCAGGTTTCCTGATGGATGGTTAGGGTCTACCTCGCCTGTAGTGGAAATCATGTTAGAAATCCGTTGATTATGATAATATTAATTTGAATGACGACAGCCTCGTGTATATGAGTATAAGAGTACGTGAATGTTTCCAGTTCACAACATCTGTAGCGGGGGATAAACATCCCAGCAACAACATATATATAGGAAATCTCAATATGTAACAAATCTGTAGTCAGAAACATTTTCAAAATTGTTCACTCCTCCATATTTGTGTATTCGGCGAACTGACGTAACAGTACTCCATCATCGGATTATATTTGATCTGTATAGGCCAAGTGTTTGAAATAAAGGGGTCCATTTTAGCTATCCCCCGCCCATTTGTAGCCGCCCACTTTTCGCGCGTGATGGAATTGATTCCTGAATTCCCAGAATCGCGATTTCAAGCTAATTATATTGTAAAGCTGTTGAAGATTTTGGAACTCAGTTGACAAGGTACTGTTGCTGGAATAGCATCCAGTCAAATTAGTTTCAAAATATTCAGTATAATGTTTATTAAATTGTAGATTCGTCAAAGACATACGATTTTTCCATTTTCATAACGTAACAATCATTAGGCTATAATTGTGAAGTCAGCTAACAAGTGACGTATTTGATTATGAGGTCATATACTTGATTGGCAGATTGTATCCCTCCATTGGGTTTAATCTCAATTCTGTCTTAGAAATATACTGTAAATCATGAAATAGTTTGAATAATGGAGAACCGAGTTGTACACGCACGTACGGACATTCACATGCGAATGAATGGACGTACGCGAAAGCTGGTACCCGTACATGTGCGGACAGTGGGCCCTTAGCCTGAATGGTTTCATCATGGTAATTAAATAGCTATGAATGGATGAATCCACTTTTAGTTATGCCCCACTCATCTCTAGCTAAGCTCCACCCACACATCGCTCGTGTTGGGATCGATCAATCGCTGAACTTCCGGACTAGCAATTTCCAGAAAACTATACAGGCAAACTGTTGAATATTTTGAAACTCATTTGACTGGGCGGTGTTGCTGCCTATCGCCACAACAGCGCCCAGTCAAATTAGTTTCAAAATATTCAACAAAATGTTTATTAAATGGTAAAGACATACAATTCGTACAACGTGTCGGACTATTAAGCGTTAAAGACGAACTAAATCGAGTCATTCACGCCATAGTTAATTATGACGTCATCCAACACGCCGCTTAGTTGTTTATGACGTCATACGACGTCAAATGATGGATGGATAAATTGAAAAGGTCAATTAATTATGACGTTATATACTTGAGCGACGGATTGGATTCATCAATTCTTCGACCGCTATGCTCACATTCGACTAAATATATAATATGTGATTGTGAGCATCATAGCAGTCTGACATTTACCCATTATGGCAGATGAATGTCCGTCCCTTCAAAGGTTTCCTAGTCACGATAGAGTGATGTATCTGCCACAGCTGTAAGTAATCTCCATAACACTAACCCTGATATTTTATACCCATATCCTGATCAAGAATTTCACATTTTTAAACCCATCCTCGAAGCAGTCTGCTCTTTCATTGTGGAACGTCAATTGTGCTCAAAATTAAAATTGGTTTATGATTACTAGTAAAAATTAAAGAAAGTAGTTCAGGCAAAATGAAGACGTGGTGGAACTGTTCTTCAGCTAAACGTATCTTGGCGATATACTTCATGGCTGACCCGATATTACACGGTATCGCAAAATTACTCTCATCCAGTAATGTGAAGAGGATATTGCATTCCCGTATGTCTGTCCGTCCGCCCGCACGTCCGTCCGTCCGTCCGTCCATCCATCCACCCATCCGTCCGTCTGTATGTTTGCTTGTCGTGAGTACGTGCCTGTGTGTGTCAGTGTGGTCCGGATCTATACACCTGTGCAAAAGTTAAGCACCAGCAAAAACAATAGAACGTAGAAACATGATGGTACAAATAGGCTGCCATACTTTTTGTCCCAGCGTTAGCTGACATAATTCCAAGTACGAAATGCACATGCATGCATGACTTCACGCCGCTTGATGTCCGTGCGTGGCGGGAAACAGCACACGTGTTCAGTTATGTAAAAGTCCAGTTTGAGGTGTAGAACATTACATACAGATTTAGGCGACAAGATTAGGAATTTTGTGTTCATGACCGTGGTTTATTTGTACAGAGAGAATTAGCTCTTGATTGTGAACCGCTATGGCAAGACGAAGGTTAAGTGATCGTGTGAAATGGCAAATCATAGGCATGCATACCACTGGTATGTCATGCAGAGAGATTGGCAGACAGCTGAACATTAACCATACTGTAATCAGTCGTTTGATTGCAAAACATGGGCAAACTAACGAGGTGAAGGACAGGCCTAGATCTGGAAGACCGAAGAAGACTACTGCCCGTGATGATCGAGCCCTAGTACGCCTTGTTAGGAGATCTCCATTCACCAACAGCAGAGTGCTCAGCCAGCAATGGGAAACGCGCAATAGAGTGTCAATGTCTACCGTCAAAAGGAGACTGTATGCTGCTGGCATGAAAGCTAGGAGACCTGTCAGACGTCCTCTCCTCACTGCACACCACAAAGAGGAGCGTCTGAGGTGGTGCAACGAAAGAAGACACTGGAACATGAGATCCTGGAGACGGGTACACTGGTCCGATGAAAGTCGGTTCCTGCTTCATGCCACAGATGGTCGAACTCGTGTATGGAGGTCCAGACGCACGGCGTACGACCAACGTAACATCATGGAAGAAGTTCCATTTGGTGGAGGTTCCGTTATGATATGGGGGTGAATCTCATTTGATTGTAAGCTGGATCTGTTGACTGTACCTGGAACACTAAATGGACAAAGATATCAAGATTCCATACTGGATAGAGTTGTGGTCCCTCATTTTGTAAATCATGCACCTGGAACCCACCCTATATTCATGGATGACAACGCCCGACCACATCGTGCTAGAGCTGTGCATGAATACCTCCGCCAGAATGCCATCGAAACCCTACCATGGCCAGCAAGGAGCCCTGACATGAACCCTATTGCGCATATCTGGGACATTCTGGGAAACATGGTGAGAAGGAGGGATCCTCCTGTGCAGAACCTACAGGAATTAACAGACGCACTCCATCTTGAATGGCAACGAATACCACAATGGCGTATCAGTCGGTTGGTGATCAGCATGAGACGTCGTGTCCAGGCCGTCATCCAGGCACAAGGTGGATATACCCGGTATTAATAATGACAGTCTCAAACTCGTGCACAGATGTTAAACTTCGTTTTCAGACACCATTAATGACAATCTAGCCACGTGTGTCAACTGTAGGGCAATAGTTGTCAGTTGTGTCAACGTAACCATATTCAGGCCTCGTTTTCAAGTTCAAACAAAAACATACAGTGTTTCCCCACCATCATAATCAGCATTCATCTAGTTGCATTATTACCTCTTGCACTAAGATGGATGGGTACATAAATGTTTATGCTATTGCTTTCTTCATAGCACATGAATATACCCTCGCATGTGCGTAAAAATAGGGTGGTGCTTAACTTTTGCACAGGTGTATATATCTAAAATTCTACTGATCCGATTGACTCACATTTTAACACAACAAAGACTTTTTACCGTGAAAGTGGATTTTCTCGATATGGCCGTAATCCGGATAAAAGTCAGGATCATAATCGGATCAAATTCTGGATGTATGTTGGATATGTCTCCGAAACTACTGGTCCTAATTGGCTCAACTATTTACAACAAGAAAGGTGTGCCCGTATAGGATTTCACTGGGGGGGGGGGGGGGCGTGATAAGAAGTTAAAAAAAAAATCTGGAAAATTGAAGCCCTGGAAGACACCCCCAACCAACCCACCCACCTAAAAAATACAACGTGACAAAAATGGGAGATCAAGGGTTCGCGGTCTCTGATTTCTCTTGTTGTTTTTAAACTTTGACAGCGCAGCTGAATGCCATGATATAGAAGCCGATAGACGAAAAGGATTTGCATTGTTTACATGCAATTCTTTCCAAGTTCAGATTCATATTGTAGTAATTTCATCCATATGTAACGTAATGAATGGCGTAGATAAGTACGTAACGAACACGTAATTGAAGACGGACTAAGTACGAATTGTATGTCTTTACTATTTAATAAATATTCTATTTAATATTTTGAAACTAATTTGGCCGGGTGCTGTTCTGTTGCTGAAATAGGTCAAATTAGTTTTAACATATTCAACATCTTACTTGTATACTTTTCTGGAAAATAATAGTCAGGAAGTTCAGGGATCGATCGATCCCAACACGAGCGAGGTGTGGGTGGAGCTTAGCCAGTGATGGGCGGGGCATAGCTAAAAATGGAAAGGTCCATTAACAATCGATTGAATGAATATGTTTGTATTCTGTGTGTCTATGACCATCCCGGATTCCTCTGCCATTTACATTAAAGGATAACTAATCCCATCTCTTGATAGCTATTCAGGTGGTCTAACACACCGGTCATAAACTATCCAGGTAACTTTAAGCCTTTTATCACGCCTCTAAGGAAAGATATTCTGGATTTAGTAGTTAAATGTTGATACATTTCTACACCCTATGATGGCTGTTATGATTTACTTTTCAACCAATCAGAAAAACCCTAGTGTGTCTGCCTCCGTGTATACGCTCAGTCATAGAGGCTCCAGCTATGGTTTGGCAAAGTGGTATAAAAACAATCTTACAGAAAAGCTGTTAAATATTTTGAAACCAATTTGATTGGAAGTTGTTGCTGCAACTTCCAGTCTAATTAGTTTCAGAAATATTCAATGGGATAAGCATTACATAATAAAGAATGTGATACATTGGCGCTTACATGACATCACACACAATAGCTTGAGGAGACAAAATGGTGTCGATCACTGTTCAACATTTACTCGATATTACAAAGCAGATAATTGCGATACAGATCAGGGAATGTGACAGAATATGGATGATATGGAATCTATAAACCATATTCTATCGGTGCAATACAACATTTGAGATGAGATTAGTATCGCTTTAAGGAATGCGCAATCATGTGCACCACAGCAACGCATATTCCTTTCAATGGAGCGCAAATTATCTTGGTGGGACAAAAGGTAATGGCCTTTATAAACAGAGGAGCTCTGCATGTTCGATCAGATAAACTTATCTTGTATTTCTGAAGTTCATTAAAGTAGAAACGTCGTCATTTTATTGTTCATGGCCATGCGCAGTCAGTCTTTAGTCTATTGCTCATGGCCATTCGAAATCAGTTTGCATTTTGTTGTTCATCGTCAAGTACACAGTTCATCCTTCCTTCGCCATTCCGTCGTCATGTCCACAGTCAGTCTTCCTGTTGCAGCATTTCACCGGGGACACAACCCGCCTATGAGGTTAAACAACATGTGCACAGTCAGTCCTCCTTCGGTAGCTCTTCACCGGGGACACAACCTGTGTATGAGGTTAATCAACATGTGCACAATTAGTCTTCATTCCACAGCACTTCACCGGGGACACAACCTATCTAGGAGGTTAATCAACATGTGCAGTCAGTCTTCCTGTTGCAGCATTTCACCGTGGACACAACCTACCTATGAGGTTAATCAACATGTGCACAGTCAGTCCTCCTGCCGTAGCACTTCGCAGGGGACACAACCTCTCTATGAGCTTAATCAACATGTGCACAGTTAGTCTTCATTCCACAGCACTTCACCGGGGACACAACCTATCTAAGAGTTTAATCAACATGTGCAGTCAGTCTTCCTGTCGCAGCACTTCACCGGTGACACAATCTATCTATGAGGTGAATCAACATGTGCACGGTCAGTATTCCTGTCGCAGCACTTCACCGGGGACACAACCTGTGTATGAGGTTACTCAACATGTGCACAGTTAGTCTTCATTCCACAGCACTTCACCGGGGACACAACCTGTCTATGAGGTTAATCAACATGTGCACAGTCAGTCTTCCTGTCGCAGCACTTCACCGGGGACACAACCTATCTATGAGGTTAATCAACATGTGCACAATCAGTCTTCCTGTCGCAGCACTTCGCCGGGGACACAACCTGTCTATGAGGTTAATCAACACGTGCACAGTCAGTCTTCCTGTCGCAGCACTTCGCCGGGGACACAGCCTATCTGTGAGGTTAATCAACATGTGCACAGTCAGTCTTCCTGTCGCAGCACTTCACCGGGGACACAACCTGTCTATGAGGTTAATCAACGTGTGCACAGTCAGTCTTCCTGTCGCAGTACTTCACCGGGGACACAATCTATCTATGAGGTTAATCAACATGTGCACGGTCAGTCTTCCTGTCGTAGCACTTCACAGGGGACACAACCTGTCTATGAGGTTAATCAACATGTGCACAGTTAGTCTGCATTCCACAGCACTTCACCGGGGACACAACCTATCTATGAGGTTAATCAACATGTGCACAGTCAGTCTTCCTGTCGCAGCACTTCACCGGGGACACAATCTATCTATGAGGTTAATCAACATGTGTACAGTCAGTCTTCCTGTCGCAGCACTTCACCGGGGAAACAACCTGTCTATGAGGTTAATCAACATGTGCACAGTCAGTCTTCCTGTCGCAGCACCTCACCGAGGACACAACCTATCTATGAGGTTAATCAACATGTGTACAGTCAGTCTTCCTGTCGCAGCACCTCACCGGGGACACAATCTATCTATGAGGTTAATCAACATGTGCACAGTCAGTCTTCCTGTCGCAGCACTTCACCGGGGACACACCCTGTCTATGAGGTTAATCAACATGTGCATTGTCGGTCTTCCTGTCGCAGCACTTCACCGGGGACACACCCTATCTGTGAGGTTAATCAACATGTGCACAGTCAGTCTTCCTGTCGCAGCACTTCACCGGGGACACAATCTATCTATGAGGTTAATCAACATGTGCACAGTCAGTCTTCCTGTCGCAGCACTTCACCGGGGACACACCCTGTCTATGAGGTTAATCAACATGTCCACAGGCAGTCTTCATTCCGCATCACTTTACCGGGGACACAACCTGTCTATGAGGTTAATCATCATGTGCATTGTCGATCTTCCTGTTGCAGCACTTCACCGGTGACACAACCTGTCTATGAGGTTAATCAACATGTGCACAGTCAGTCTTCCTGTCGCAGCACTTCACCGGGGACACACCCTGTCTATGAGGTTAATCAACATGTCCACAGTCCGTTTTCATTCCGCGGCACTTCACCGGGGATACATGCTATCTATGAGGTTAATCAACATGTGCGCAGTCAGTACTCCTGCCGCAGCACTTCACGGGGGGGGGGGGGGGTGAAGACACGGCCTATCTATGAGGTTAATCAACATGTGCAGGTCAGTCTTCCTGTCGCAACACTTCACCGGGGACAAAGACTGTCTATGAGGTTAATCAATATGTCCACAGTCAGTCTTCATTCCGCAGCACTTCACCAGGGGACACAGCCTGTCTATGAGGCTAATCAACATGTGCACAGTCAGTCTTCCTGTCGCAGCACTTCGCCGGGGACACAACCTGTATATGAGGTTAATCAACATGTGCACAGTCAGTCTTCCTTCCGCAGGTTTCACAGATACGCTGCACAGCTGTTTATAAAAGCAACTCAAAGCATCCTTAGTCACACACCATGACAAAAACTGTGCTGTCTCCAAATGTTTTCTTGTAGCGGAAGTATTCAAATTCGCCGCATTGGAAGCGACATATCACGATTAATATAAACCTACTTCGCGCCTAGCTTTGTGCGCTAAGCATCGAGAATACCATTAAATGAAAGGGAGCTGCGCAATAAATAATGATTTGCCGGTTAGTGTATTGATTAAAGCATCTCCTTTGATTCCTGCGTCATATTAGAACATTGATTTATTCCATTCCAGTGGAAGTGGTTTATACGAGGAGTGTCAAAACGTTCTGGACACTAGTAGAAATTACCAGAAAATGGCTTAAATATTAAGTAGAATAATAACCTGAATTAGGCATGGCGAATCAGCATGAGCGTGTTATATTTGCGACAGTTTTGAACATTTAGTCGTACTCCTTTTGGTTAGACTCGCATCTAGGGTCAAGTTCGGTTCACTAACTATAGTTAACTATAGTTGAGGAGATCCCAATCGTACTTGAAATAGTAAAATAGCGAATTAGCTTTAGTCGACCAGCCTCCCGAGCTCGGGCGCAAACACTCATTGTGAAATGTACGCAAAATTTAGAATGACGGATAGCTAGCATTAATTGTTATTGCTAAATGCACATATATACGGCCTATGTAAATATTTCGTGAACTAACTTAGTTTTCATGAAAGTAGACAGTCCACCGTATGCCAAATACCGTAAGTCCTTTTAAAAGCCATTGACAGACGCTCCAACATGTATGATTATACATATATGATAATACATCTTCATCATACACGATCATACAGCATTGGACATTGTTGGATGAATTTACCAACCAGTGATACGAACAAAATCACGTGATTTACATTCCGTTATATGATTGAATGTTTCATTCAACATGTTGGACGCTGTCGGACGAAAGTTGATCATCGTCCGACTTTTTTGCGTGTATGATTCGACTTGTCGAACGTTATGGCACACGATCAAACATCGTCCGTCTTTGTCGAATCATACATGTATCATCATACATGTTGGATGGTCTGTACGTATTATACGAATTTTCGCAGCCCATCAAAGTAAGAGATTCATTTACTAAAAAAGTGTTAACCGAGAACATACGGGCTCCAAAATGATCGAATGGTAGTGAATAGACCACCGGCTAACTATAGTTAACCCTTCTTGTGTCACCTTAACCTTTAATGGTCAAGTCGGCAAGAAACTCTCACTGCAATGGTCTTAAGAATGTCCAGTTGCAGGCCAAGAGAATAGTTTTTTTGAAAATTTACCACTGAAATGACTGGCTCGGTTACCGAGCCAGTCATTTCAGTGGTAAATTTTCAAAAATATGATTCTCTTGACATGCAAATGGACGTTGTATGATAAAAAAAAAATCGAATTTTCTTAACAATTTCCCGTTTGGCGGTCAACCTGGTCAAACACGTTCTCTGTAGTTGTCTTGAAGGCAGAAGGCTATTTTTTGTAATTTTCAGTTGCATCTGCAAACATGCTAATTTTATTGAATAATCTTGCCAATTAAATGACTAATTGATATGAGTTGCATCCTGGACGCGTTTAGGCGCTGTTGACATAAGAGGAGTTAACAATGCACCGGACCAGTCAACAGGCTAATTCTAGCAAATCAAACTTGATCTAGATAGGCAGGTTCACCTTACCATGCCCACATTGCAAAGATCTAATGATAATAACAGCACCTGTCAATGTAGAGGTCATGTTACAGTTACTGTCGTACCAGCTTCAATATAACAGCCCCTGCCAATGCAGAGGGCATATTATAGTTACTATAATACCAGCTTCCATATAACAGCCCTTGCCAACGCAGAGGGCATATTATAGTTATAATCATACCAGCTTCCATATAACAGCCCCTGTCAATTCAGAGGGCATATTATAGTTACTATCATACCAGCTTCCATATAACAGCCCCTGTCAATGCAGAGGGCATATTATGGTTACTATCATACCAGCTTCCATGTACAGGCGGTTCCACCTTACGACATCGCCCGCTTGTCCTTGTGGAGAAGCAGAACAGACCACAGAGCACATACTTCAATGTTGCAGTATGTATCAGTTGCTGAGAGAAGCGATCTGGCCTTTGTCAAGCTCTTTTCTTGAAAAGCTGTATGGGCATGTGGAAGAACTGCAGAAAACCACATATTTCATCTTGAGAACGGCTCTCCAAGTGTGATACCAGCGATCGAAAAGAAGAAGAAGATACCAGCTTCCATATAACAGCCCCTGTCAATTCAGAAGGCATATAGTTACTATCATACCAGCTTCCATATAACAGCTCCTGTCAATGCAGATGGCATATTATAGTTACTATTATGCCAGCTTCCATATAACAGCCCCCGTCAATTCAGAGGGCATATAGTTACTATCATGCCAGCTTCCATATAACAGCCCCTGTCAATGCAGAGGGCATATTATAGTTACTATCATACCAGCTTCAATGTAACAACCCCTGTCAATGCAGAGGGCATATTATAGTTAGTATCATACCAGCCTCCATATAACAACCCCTGTCAATGCAGAGGGCATATTATAGTTACTGCCATACCAGCTTCTATATAACAGTCCCTGTCAATTCAGAGGGCATATTATAGTTATATTCATATACAGTGGCGCATGCACCTCACGGTGAGCTTGATAGGTGTTGAATAAACACTCCTGTTTACCAACACCGGAACAACAAAGGACTATAACCTATTATGGATGATCCGATCTGTCACTCAAGTATATGACAACATATTCAAATACATCACATTTTAATATGACGTCACAATCAAAACGACGTATAGCTTAGACACGACAATCTGAAAATCCGTCACTAAGTGTACGAATTGCATGTCTTTGCTTCATTTAGAATTTAATAAACGTTCTGTAAATTATCTTGTAGAAACACTTCCACAGTCAAATTAGTTTCAAAATATACACCAACTTACTTTTATTGTTACATTGAATTTAGAATTCAGATTTTATAGTTTCAAATCTATTCCACAAACCCAGAAAAATATTTAGCTAGAAATGAGCGGAGCATAGCTGGAAATTGACTTTTCTAATAATGACTGTTTCTGAGATCTATGTGGGGTAGTAGGTATGTCCTTGCATACCTGTAAGTTCAGTTCTAGAGCTGACCGGGTAGTCTGAGAAAATTACGTATCTGGCGAGAGTAGCTTATTAGTGATGCTTCCCTATCCGGCTATCCATGCCACAAATCGTCACCAATGTTTCCAATACAGAAACAAACAAGAACAATCAGAGATTGCAAACCTTCGCCATCCAGTTTTTGTTACACTGCAAAACGTTTTATTATTAATTTTTCAGGATCACGATCCTAGTGGACGGTCTAAACCCTTTTTGTGGTAAAAGTTGAGTCAAATCGGACCAGAGGTTTCGGAGATATACATATCCAGAATTTGATCCGATATGGGTCCGTGTTCTTTTATCCGGATCATGGTTCAAGGCGGTAACACCTCTTACAAGGTAAGTTCCTTCATTGTATTAAAATTTGAGCCAAATCCGATCAATAGTTTTTGAGATCCAATTCCGTGCCGACCCGACCACATTACTCTCTTCCCCTTATGGGGCCAGGTAATCACACGACCGTTTACACACATAGACGAGAAATCACAAATCCTGCTCTACTCCATTATC
Organism: Chaetoderma sp. LZ-2023a; assembly: GCA_034401795.1. NCBI lineage: Eukaryota > Metazoa > Mollusca > Caudofoveata > Chaetodermatida > Chaetodermatidae > Chaetoderma > Chaetoderma sp. LZ-2023a. The sequence continues at coordinate 60,337,153 of CM067373.1, forward strand.
ACAATGCGTTCCATTAACGTTCGCTAAATGGACAGAGAACCAATTAGTGCTTCATTAGACTCGACTACGTGCTTTAAACCTGACAATAAATCGCATATATGCCGCACGTTATGGCATTGCATGATTGCTCGTACAGGGATAAAAGAAACTATTATGCAAACTATTATTAATTATGACGAATTAGTCCGTGACTCTCTGCTTAACGTAAATAATTATGGTTGACTTGATTCGGACCCACTGACGGTTATCTAATGGAAGCTTAACTGTGGTTAATCAATTTATTTATGCGGACGCATAATACTGTGCCTGATTTTAGTGGCATTAGTCGCAAGTGAGATGCTGTCATACAATTCACTTAAAACAGCAACACACATTCAAATCTAATTGAGAATTACCACTATGTAAGCGATGGTACATATGGTAAGCATCTGATTGTGCAACCGCGTGTACATGATGCTGTGGTCAATAAAGTGTTTTCTGTAACAAATACCCTGTATTAAAAAGCCACCTATCTTAAACTATTTGATATGAATTTGGAACGCATTAAATATAATCCTTGACAATTTGACGTTCAATGGACGACGACGACGACGTCGGACTACTACTACTACTACTACTACTACTACTACTACTACTACTACTACTACTACTACTACTACTACTACTACTACTACTACTACTACGACGACGACGACGACGACGATGATGTGATACTGCATTCTGCGGCTGCAGTAGTTAAAAAATATCCTGCAGCTGCAATCAATCCTTCTTCTATGACCACTGGTTTCTTATCTCCATCAGCTGTTTCTTGGTCGTCAGTGTACCCAGTCCGGCTCCTTTTAGATCGGTACGTTGGTCGTCAGTGTACCCAGTCCCGCTCCTTTTAGATCCGAGTACGTCTGTCCTCAGTGTACCCAGTCCCGCTCCTTTTAGATCCGAGTACGTCTGTCCTCAGTGTACCCAGTCCCGCTCCTTTTAGATCCGAGTACGTCTGTCTTCAGTGTACCCAGTCCCGCTCCTTTTAGATCCGAGTACGTCTATTTATGAGGTTAATCAACATGTGCACAGTCAGTCTTCCTGTCGCAGCACTTCACCGGGGACACAATCTATTTATGAGGTTAATCAACATGTGCACAGTCAGTCTTCCTGTCGCAGCACTTCACCGGGGACACAACCTCTCCATGAGGTTAATCAACGTGTGCACAGTAAGTCTTCCTGTTACAACACTTCACCGGGGACACAATCTATCTATGAGGTTAATCAACATGTGCACGGTCAGTCTTCCTGTCGCAGCACTTCACCGGGGACACAACCTATCTATGAGGTTAATCAACACGTGCACAGTCAGTCTTCCTGTCGCAGCACTTCACCGGGGACACAATCTATCTATGAGGTTAATCAACATGTGTACAGTCAGTCTTCCTGTCGCAGCACTTCACCGGGGAAACAACCTGTCTATGAGGTTAATCAACATGTGCACAGTCAGTCTTCCTGTTGCAGCACCTCACCGAGGACACAACCTATCTATGAGGTTAATCAACATGTGTACAGTCAGTCTTCCTGTCGCAGCACCTCACCGGGGACACAATCTATCTATGAGGTTAATAAACATGTGCACAGTCAGTCTTCCTGTCGCAGCACTTCACCGGGGACACACCCTGTCTATGAGGTTAATCAACATGTGCATTGTCGGTCTTCCTGTCGCAGCACTTCACCGGGGACACACCCTATCTGTGAGGTTAATCAACATGTGCACAGTCAGTCTTCCTGTCGCAGCACTTCACCGGGGACACAATCTATCTATGAGGTTAATCAACATGTGCACAGTCAGTCTTCCTGTCGCAGCACTTCACCGGGGACACACCCTGTCTATGAGGTTAATCAACATGTCCACAGGCAGTCTTCATTCCGCATCACTTTACCGGGGACACAACCTGTCTATGAGGTTAATCATCATGTGCATTGTCGATCTTCCTGTTGCAGCACTTCACCGGTGACACAACCTGTCTATGAGGTTAATCAACATGTGCACAGTCAGTCTTCCTGTCGCAGCACTTCACCGGGGACACACCCTGTCTATGAGGTTAATCAACATGTCCACAGTCCGTTTTCATTCCGCGGCACTTCACCGGGGATACATGCTATCTATGAGGTTAATCAACATGTGCGCAGTCAGTACTCCTGCCGCAGCACTTCACGGGGGGGGGGGGGGGGGGGTGAAGACACGGCCTATCTATGAGGTTAATCAACATGTGCAGGTCAGTCTTCCTGTCGCAACACTTCACCGGGGACAAAGACTGTCTATGAGGTTAATCAATATGTCCACAGTCAGTCTTCATTCCGCAGCACTTCACCAGGGGACACAGCCTGTCTATGAGGCTAATCAACATGTGCACAGTCAGTCTTCCTGTCGCAGCACTTCGCCGGGGACACAACCTGTATATGAGGTTAATCAACATGTGCACAGTCAGTCTTCCTTCCGCAGGTTTCACAGATACGCTGCACAGCTGTTTATAAAAGCAACTCAAAGCATCCTTAGTCACACACCATGACAAAAACTGTGCTGTCTCCAAATGTTTTCTTGTAGCGGAAGTATTCAAATTCGCCGCATTGGAAGCGACATATCACGATTAATATAAACCTACTTCGCGCCTAGCTTTGTGCGCTAAGCATCGAGAATACCATTAAATGAAAGGGAGCTGCGCAATAAATAATGATTTGCCGGTTAGTGTATTGATTAAAGCATCTCCTTTGATTCCTGCGTCATATTAGAACATTGATTTATTCCATTCCAGTGGAAGTGGTTTATACGAGGAGTGTCAAAACGTTCTGGACACTAGTAGAAATTACCAGAAAATGGCTTAAATATTAAGTAGAATAATAACCTGAATTAGGCATGGCGAATCAGCATGAGCGTGTTATATTTGCGACAGTTTTGAACATTTAGTCGTACTCCTTTTGGTTAGACTCGCATCTAGGGTCAAGTTCGGTTCACTAACTATAGTTAACTATAGTTGAGGAGATCCCAATCGTACTTGAAATAGTAAAATAGCGAATTAGCTTTAGTCGACCAGCCTCCCGAGCTCGGGCGCAAACACTCATTGTGAAATGTACGCAAAATTTAGAATGACGGATAGCTAGCATTAATTGTTATTGCTAAATGCACTTATATACGGCCTATGTAAATATTTCGTGAACTAACTTAGTTTTCATGAAAGTAGACAGTCCACCGTATGCCAAGTACCGTAAGTCCTTTTAAAAGCCATTGACAGACGCTCCAACATGTATGATTATACATATATGATAATACATCTTCATCATACACGATCATACAGCATTGGACATTGTTGGATGAATTTACCAACCAGTGATACGAACAAAATCACGTGATTTACATTCCGTTATATGATTGAATGTTTCATTCAACATGTTGGACGCTGTCGGACGAAAGTTGATCATCGTCCGACTTTTTTGCGTGTATGATTCGACTTGTCGAACGTTATGGCACACGATCAAACATCGTCCGTCTTTGTCGAATCATACATGTATCATCATACATGTTGGATGGTCTGTACGTATTATACGAATTTTCGCAGCCCATCAAAGTAAGAGATTCATTTACTAAAAAAGTGTTAACCGAGAACATACGGGCTCCAAAATGATCGAATGGTAGTGAATAGACCACCGGCTAACTATAGTTAACCCTTCTTGTGTCACCTTAACCTTTAATGGTCAAGTCGGCAAGAAACTCTCACTGCAATGGTCTTAAGAATGTCCAGTTGCAGGCCAAGAGAATAGTTTTTTTGAAAATTTACCACTGAAATGACTGGCTCGGTTACCGAGCCAGTCATTTCAGTGGTAAATTTTCAAAAATATGATTCTCTTGACATGCAAATGGACGTTGTATGATAAAAAAAAAATCGAATTTTCTTAACAATTTCCCGTTTGGCGGTCAACCTGGTCAAACACGTTCTCTGTAGTTGTCTTGAAGGCAGAAGGCTATTTTTTGTAATTTTCAGTTGTATCTGCAAACATGCTAATTTTATTGAATAATCTTGCCAATTAAATGACTAATTGATATGAGTTGCATCCTGGACGCGTTTAGGCGCTGTTGACATAAGAGGAGTTAACAATGCACCGGACCAGTCAACAGGCTAATTCTAGCAAATCAAACTTGATCTAGATAGGCAGGTTCACCTTACCATGCCCACATTGCAAAGATCTAATGATAATAACAGCACCTGTCAATGTAGAGGTCATGTTACAGTTACTGTCGTACCAGCTTCAATATAACAGCCCCTGCCAATGCAGAGGGCATATTATAGTTACTATAATACCAGCTTCCATATAACAGCCCTTGCCAACGCAGAGGGCATATTATAGTTATAATCATACCAGCTTCCATATAACAGCCCCTGTCAATTCAGAGGGCATATTATAGTTACTATCATACCAGCTTCCATATAACAGCCCCTGTCAATGCAGAGGGCATATTATGGTTACTATCATACCAGCTTCCATGTACAGGCGGTTCCACCTTACGACATCGCCCGCTTGTCCTTGTGGAGAAGCAGAACAGACCACAGAGCACATACTTCAATGTTGCAGTATGTATCAGTTGCTGAGAGAAGCGATCTGGCCTTTGTCAAGCTCTTTTCTTGAAAAGCTGTATGGGCATGTGGAAGAACTGCAGAAAACCACATATTTCATCTTGAGAACGGCTCTCCAAGTGTGATACCAGCGATCGAAAAGAAGAAGAAGATACCAGCTTCCATATAACAGCCCCTGTCAATTCAGAAGGCATATAGTTACTATCATACCAGCTTCCATATAACAGCTCCTGTCAATGCAGATGGCATATTATAGTTACTATTATGCCAGCTTCCATATAACAGCCCCCGTCAATTCAGAGGGCATATAGTTACTATCATGCCAGCTTCCATATAACAGCCCCTGTCAATGCAGAGGGCATATTATAGTTACTATCATACCAGCTTCAATGTAACAACCCCTGTCAATGCAGAGGGCATATTATAGTTAGTATCATACCAGCCTCCATATAACAACCCCTGTCAATGCAGAGGGCATATTATAGTTACTGCCATACCAGCTTCTATATAACAGTCCCTGTCAATTCAGAGGGCATATTATAGTTATATTCATATACAGTGGCGCATGCACCTCACGGTGAGCTTGATAGGTGTTGAATAAACACTCCTGTTTACCAACACCGGAACAACAAAGGACTATAACCTATTATGGATGATCCGATCTGTCACTCAAGTATATGACAACATATTCAAATACATCACATTTTAATATGACGTCACAATCAAAACGACGTATAGCTTAGACACGACAATCTGAAAATCCGTCACTAAGTGTACGAATTGCATGTCTTTGCTTCATTTAGAATTTAATAAACGTTCTGTAAATTATCTTGTAGAAACACTTCCACAGTCAAATTAGTTTCAAAATATACACCAACTTACTTTTATTGTTACATTGAATTTAGAATTCAGATTTTATAGTTTCAAATCTATTCCACAAACCCAGAAAAATATTTAGCTAGAAATGAGCGGAGCATAGCTGGAAATTGACTTTTCTAATAATGACTGTTTCTGAGATCTATGTGGGGTAGTAGGTATGTCCTTGCATACCTGTAAGTTCAGTTCTAGAGCTGACCGGGTAGTCTGAGAAAATTACGTATCTGGCGAGAGTAGCTTATTAGTGATGCTTCCCTATCCGGCTATCCATGCCACAAATCGTCACCAATGTTTCCAATACAGAAACAAACAAGAACAATCAGAGATTGCAAACCTTCGCCATCCAGTTTTTGTTACACTGCAAAACGTTTTATTATTAATTTTTCAGGATCACGATCCTAGTGGACGGTCTAAACCCTTTTTGTGGTAAAAGTTGAGTCAAATCGGACCAGAGGTTTCGGAGATATACATATCCAGAATTTGATCCGATATGGGTCCGTGTTCTTTTATCCGGATCATGGTTCAAGGCGGTAACACCTCTTACAAGGTAAGTTCCTTCATTGTATTAAAATTTGAGCCAAATCCGATCAATAGTTTTTGAGATCCAATTCCGTGCCGACCCGACCACATTACTCTCTTCCCCTTATGGGGCCAGGTAATCACACGACCGTTTACACACATAGACGAGAAATCACAAATCCTGCTCTACTCCATTATCACAATGCGTTCCATTAACGTTCGCTAAATGGACAGAGAACCAATTAGTGCTTCATTAGACTCGACTACGTGCTTTAAACCTGACAATAAATCGCATATATGCCGCACGTTATGGCATTGCATGATTGCTCGTACAGGGATAAAAGAAACTATTATGCAAACTATTATTAATTATGACGAATTAGTCCGTGACTCTCTGCTTAACGTAAATAATTATGGTTGACTTGATTCGGACCCACTGACGGTTATCTAATGGAAGCTTAACTGTGGTTAATCAATTTATTTATGCGGACGCATAATACTGTGCCTGATTTTAGTGGCATTAGTCGCAAGTGAGATGCTGTCATACAATTCACTTAAAACAGCAACACACATTCAAATCTAATTGAGAATTACCACTATGTAAGCGATGGTACATATGGTAAGCATCTGATTGTGCAACCGCGTGTACATGATGCTGTGGTCAATAAAGTGTTTTCTGTAACAAATACCCTGTATTAAAAAGCCACCTATCTTAAACTATTTGATATGAATTTGGAACGCATTAAATATAATCCTTGACAATTTGACGTTCAATGGACGACGACGACGACGTCGGACTACTACTACTACTACTACTACTACTACTACTACTACTACTACTACTACTACTACTACTACTACTACTACTACTACTACTACTACTACTACTACTACTACGACGACGACGACGACGACGATGATGTGATACTGCATTCTGCGGCTGCAGTAGTTAAAAAATATCCTGCAGCTGCAATCAATCCTTCTTCTATGACCACTGGTTTCTTATCTCCATCAGCTGTTTCTTGGTCGTCAGTGTACCCAGTCCGGCTCCTTTTAGATCGGTACGTTGGTCGTCAGTGTACCCAGTCCCGCTCCTTTTAGATCCGAGTACGTCTGTCCTCAGTGTACCCAGTCCCGCTCCTTTTAGATCCGAGTACGTCTGTCCTCAGTGTACCCAGTCCCGCTCCTTTTAGATCCGAGTACGTCTGTCCTCAGTGTACCCAGTCCCGCTCCTTTTAGATCCGAGTACGTCTGTCCTCAGTGTACCCAGTCCCGCTCCTTTTAGATCCGAGTACGTCTGTCCTCAGTGTACCCAGTCCGGCTCCTTTTAGATCGGTACGTCGGTCGTCAGTGTACCCAGTCCCGCTCCTTTTAGATCCGAGTACGTCTGTCCTCAGTGTACCCAGTCCCGCTCCTTTTAGATCCGAGTACGTCTGTCCTCAGTGTACCCAGTCCCGCTCCTTTTAGATCCGAGTACGTCTGTCCTCAGTGTACCCAGTCCCGCTCCTTTTAGATCCGAGTACGTCTGTCCTCAGTGTACCCAGTCCGGCTCCTTTTAGATCGGTACGTTGGTCGTCAGTGTACCCAGTCCCGCTCCTTTTAGATCCGAGTACGTCTGTCCTCAGTGTACCCAGTCCCGCTCCTTTTAGATCCGAGTACGTCTGTCCTCAGTGTACCCAGTCCCGCTCCTTTTAGATCCGAGTACGTCTGTCCTCAGTGTACCCAGTCCCGCTCCTTTTAGATCCGAGTACGTCTGTCCTCAGTGTACCCAGTCCCGCTCCTTTTAGATCCGAGTACGTCTGTCCTCAGTGTACCCAGTCCCGCTCCTTTTAGATCCGAGTACGTCTGTCCTCAGTGTACCCAGTCCCGCTCCTTTTAGATCCGAGTACGTCTGTCCTCAGTGTACCCAGTCCCGCTCCTTTTAGATCCGAGTACGTCTGTCCTCAGTGTACCCAGTCCCGCTCCTTTTAGATCGGCACGTCGCATACTTTATAGCCAATACGCTCTTACACTGGCCACCATTAGCTTTTCTAGACGGGTTTCTGTTTTCAACGCGCAACATTGACAGAAATATTCACCGTTTCATTGCCGTCTTGTCGGTTATTTATATCCAACCTGCAGAAAACTAATTACATCTTCAAATCCACCAGAGACATGTCTATCATTCAAGAGTTAGAGTATTAGATTAACAGACAAAGAAGTCTCGGTGAGACGAATATAATATAACATATTTTGATTCACATGGGAAATGTTGTGCGAAGGACAATTACCTTCACATCTACGATACTGCACCTATAGCTTATAGCAGGCGGTAGAATAAAAGACTGATGGTCTAGCAACACTATGCTAAAAATACGAGCCATCACAAGATGGCATATCACACACACAAACGCACGCACGCACGCACGCACGCACCCCGGGCCACAAATATCCCACTATTAGGGGAATGTCAATTGGCTGCAGATAAACACAAATCAGGATGTTTCCTGTTATGAACAATTATATGCAGGCAACAAAGATGGCATCATCATATAATACATGATTCTTACTCTGAACATTTACAACCCAGTCATTTATTTTTCATTTCTTCACGGAACATAGATAATCTAGTTCACAAAAATACCATAACCCAGTGCATGTAGTATTTTGTTGATGCTGTATTTAGCATATTAATATGTAAATGCACTCAACAAATAGTAATCACTTAAATTGTATTCTATTCAGGTAACATTAATAATTTAAAATCTTTATCTCTGGTAATGTTGTGCCTAATATGTTGCACTCCTGACATAAACATAATTTGGACTTTAAGCGCACACAAACTATTATTACCATCTATACTTAGTGACCTCTCTGAGGGCCAATAGGGTGTCCATTATAGACAGGTTTGATTAATACCGGTATAACTGTCGTTAAGCTCGGATCAGCTGTAAAAGGCTGCTGCTAGATAGCATCTTTGTTAGTCAATGTGGAACCATTAGACTTATAATGGTTATTGGCCGGTTAATGAAGATGTCAGTATAACAACAACCTTGTTTTTATTAGAAATGTGTTTAATTAAGTAGCAAATAGACATGTTAATGTGCAAAATTGTATTATTTCAGAAATAAAGAACATATTAATAAACAACAAGTGCAGTAGAACCCCACTCCTTTATATATAATTAATAAAAAAAGAACATACATTGATGAAATGTCTTTGAATTTAGGGTCATTTAGCAACGTGGTTTAGAAACGGTGTTTTTTGTCAACCGTTGATAAGTCATATGACACTTACATAATTTCTTGATTAGAATGTTGTTTAGTAAAAGATGTACAAGCCTGGCAATAACTTCTACAGCTCTCTCTGACAAGTTGTCAGGCACCAATGATTTTGTCATGGACATTCATAATTTACTGGCGGCCTGTACCATTTATTTAATGTTTTATTACGCAACAAATATTCATAGTACTGCAATGCTGTCATGTTATTCTTCCACAGATATTAGAACGATACTATCTCTAGTAAAATTTTCTAGATCAAATATGTTTAAATGGTGAGAAAACCAGACTTGCATGTCAAAATATATAATGCAGAGAAACTCATAGCTCTCACTTAGCAGCATGCCATGACACGATGTGATTTGCAGAGATAGATGGACAGACATTGTTAAGAGACTGATGGACGTACATGCAGACAGACATTCTGAACAAACGGATGGACATACATACCAGGCCTGGGTACAAGTGCAGGGTATTGCATTTAAATGCAAATGCAAATGTTTGCAAATGATTCAAATGCAAATGCAGCCTAGCTCGATTGCATTTAAATGCAAATGCAAATGTTTGCAACTCTTTCAAATGCATGTGCAAGTGCAAATGCAAATGCTTTTACAAATGCATTTGAATATGTGGACACACCTCTGGTACTGAAATTCTGGAACACCGTAGTATGCATCTGTCACCTATGCGTCTGCTGGGAGTGAGTATCTTTGGGAAAACATTGTGTAACATAATCATGTAGTGGGTTATAACGTATGAGAAATGATTTGACTGTAGTTTTTTTTAATAATCACTGTTGGAAATTAAAATAATCCATTTTAGTTTTACTGATTTACAAAGCATGATAAACAACACTACATGTACTATGGAATAATAGAATAGCATATTATTATTAACCCAGGAATAGCCTAACAGACCAAACACGGTTTCTGTATTGATCTTAAAGAATGTCAATTTTCAGACCAAGAAAATAATATTTTTGAAATTTTACCACTGGAATGACTGGCTCGCTTATCGAACTGGTCAGTGCAGTGTAAAAATTTTTTAAATAGTCTCTGTGTCTGCAAACTTTTCTACGAAAGAAATAATACTTATTTCACCTTTAAGGGGTAACCATTAGAGAATTTAATTTTCAGATTTGTTTGACTATTTTGAAAGTAAATTCACTGATCGCTATTGTGTCCATGGACACAACATGTGCCAGTCAAATTACTTTCAAAATAATTATCAAATATTATGTTGAATATCTGGAAAGTAATTTGATTGATATCTGCTGCTGTGACTATGGCAGCAACAGATTCCAGTCAAATTACATTCAAAATACAGCTGTAGGCAAAGGTTTCTAGTCAAAATTGTTTCTTCAGGTGTTAAAGGTAACATTTGCCACGTTTCAAAACAATTGCAATTAAACTGTATGAGTTGCGTTGACAAGAAATGAGTGTTACAGATGGACGGACCGACAGAGTGACATACATACGTTCCATACAGACACATGGATGTACAGGCATACAGATAGCACATGCACATTTTCAAGTGGTACCGAGAACCCTTACCAAGTATTAAAAGAATCACAGCTAAATTGTAGGATGAGTTGTGTTGACAAGAAATGATTGGTACTGCAGTCTATGCATAGGTTTAAAGGTATTTTAAAGGGGGGGGGGGGTATCACTATAAGGAATTCTTTTTTGGCCACGAAAAAAGCACATGCATATTTTCAGATGGTAATGACTAGATTTAACACGTTTCAAAAGAATTGTAACTTGAATGTAGGAGGAGTTGCGTTGACAATACGGGGACAGGCGGACGGACATGATGATTGCTATATCCCACCTAGATCACATACATGTCCTAATGTAACTGTAAATCTGCGTGATGTGTGAAAGTCAAAACCTGTCAGGTTGAGAGTAAAGTGGAGGCATACGTTATCTTCAAATATGTTTAGTCCTAATGTTAAGTTTCTATCAAACACGAGAACTCAACTGACAACTTTGACTCATTTTGAAAAAAATATTTTGTTGCCATTTTTAACTTTTTTCTTCATTTCTGCAAAAAAAAAACACCTGGTGATTTTGACCACTAAAGGGTGGTCTGGGCCTTTGACTCCAAAGTAAGCTCACACGCTCATGACACGACAGGTAACATCCTAGCATGATGGTGGTCAGAGAAAACTGCAGACAGTCATAGTTTAAATATCCATACTGACAATCTCCAGTAGCTCGCAAAGCTCCACCCACACCTTACCCGTGTTGGGATCAATCGATCCTGAACTCCCTGACTGTCAATTTCCATAAAACTATACAGGTTAGCTGTTAAACATTTTGAAACTAGTTTGACCGGGTGCTGTTGCTGCCTATGGCAGAAACAGCGCTCAGTCAAATTATTTTCAAAACATTCAACAGAATCGTTATTAAATGGGAAAAAATACAAACGTGTCGGACTATTAAGCGTTAAAGACTGACTATATCGAGTCATTCGATTATGACGTCACCACACACGTCACTTAGTCGATTACGATGTTATATAACACTATATGATGGATGGATAAACTTGGAAAGGCCCATTGAATGGCGTGTGGTTAATGCATTTATGTAACAGTTACGCGGCGAAATCAATACTCACATTAGACACACAAGAACATGTAATGATTTTGATATCAGATTGATTCAGATATTCCGAGACTATTCTTTATCTTATCCCATATAACATTCAATGTGTCACGTCTTTTTAATAAGCTTTATATTGATATTACAAATTGAGAAGATGTGCGAGTTGATTTTGCCTCGCGTCGCAATCACATTCCGGAGTCGTGACATATGCACATCTCGTGTATACGATCATGCTTGACACACGTTCTGCTGGATGATCAACATTCATTTCACAGACACATGTAGCACCATAGATAAAGTTCAGCTGACGTCGATGTCGCGTACACGATGCTAAAAGCAATTGGCTTTTACTCTTTATAATCTAAGCCAGAAATTTTGCATTAACTCTTCCGTGGCCAAGCCGGCTAAAACTGATTTCTGCAGTGGTCTCCATTTACAGGCTAAGAGAACACTATATTTTTTTTAACTTACCGCTGGAATGACTGGCTCGGTAACCGAGCCAGTCATTCCAGAGGTGAATTTTCTAAAATATTATTCTCTTGGTCTGCAAATGGACATTTTATTTTTATTCTCTTCAACACATTTATCCATTAAACTGTTAAAAGCAAAATAGACGTAGAATATTTCTGACGCACGATTTCAATTACGATGTCCTGAAATACATCCTTCTTTATGAAAATATCTGTGATGAGCCATCATTATATTGTCAACGACAGTATTCAATAGAATGATCAAATGTTAATTTTGTCACATCTCTGCTTCACAAATACGCGCCTCGCCCTCATATGAGTGGCAAATGCAAAAGTCAAACACAATAGACACAGCCAGTGGAACATCTAGATACGATACGAGTTTAATTACGTGCATGTGGAGGAAGCGTTATACAGATCATTATCAACAGTCAATATCAATAGGTTGTTGTTGTTGTTGTTGTTATTGTTGTTGTCATCGTCGTAATAGTCGTCATCATTGTCGTCGGCCTTTCCACCTCTTTCCTTATTGCTGTTGTTGTTGTCATCGTCGCTGTTGTTGTTGTCTTCGTTGGTCTTTAAATTCATGGAGTATCAGCTTGAAAAATTTATAGTTTTCTTAGGATATTATAGATTGAAATAATCTTATCTGGTCAATCGCTAAATCGATGCTTATGCTATGACTAGATACAGTATATGTATCCAGGTATGCCAAAATAGCGCTTCATTTAATGTGCCTAATCGCTGGAATTACCATAAATCCAGTGTTTATCATTGCTCCATCTAATCTCATTACAACCAAAATCCGATGTAAGCTTGACACAAGTTTCTACGCAATCGATTTTCATTTTGACTGAACCCCTTGAGGGAATGGATCAAACGATTTTATAACGGCTTTCTAACACGCAATCGATTTGAGTAGGAACTTCATTTACCCTGAAGGATAACATCTATCGTCGTCTTCTTCTTCTTCTTCTTCTTCTTCTTCTTGTTTTTTTTCTACTTCTTCTTCTTCTTCTTCTTCTTCTTCTTATTATTATTATTATTATTATTATTATTAGTAGTAGTAGTAGTAGTAGTAGTAGTAGTAGTAGTAGTAGTAGTAGTAGTAGTAGTAGTAGTAGTAGTAGTAGTAGTAGTAGTAGTAGTAGTAGTAGTAGTATTCAAGATGTCTAGAGATGCTGAGAATCTCTAACGGTTTAGGCCTGTATATTTAGAATATATTAGGGTTTGCCCCTACCCACACTAAAATAATATTCAGATAAATACGCCGAATTTTCATCTATTGTTAAACCTGTACCTCATACGAACACCGCACGGGCCGTCAAAAGTGATAATTAAATAATTGGTCTGAGTTGATACCTTTGCCAAATTTGCCAAATCATATGTTCAGTTGGGTGCAATACGATGGTTCATATAACAATAATGTTCCTGTTTATGATAACAACATCTTTCAGAACAATATTTCTTTCAAAATAGCAACCAGTTTTAGCTCCATCCATTAGTATGAACTCGGGAGATTTGCTGAAAAAAGGAACGGCGCTGAGCCGATGCCATGCTTACTGATTAGAATAGGAAGCTTATGAGAAGCAGACAATATTTAAATGTCACTCGACAAGAATAAATCCCATCCAGCTTTTTCCTCTAACACGTGTGACTGGGCCATCTTGGACTTGCGTACAAGAGAAGCAAGGTTTTCTAATGCTGTTGAGGATGTTTTTAATCACTTATTCAAGGACCCCCAACATAGCTATAAGCGACTTCCTTCTCACACGACCCTCGTCTTTCCCAACACCATGCACCGAGATGCCGTTGAATCACTTATTCATAGAAACTCAGCATGTGTATGATTTCTTCGTAGGTCGACATGTGGCAATGCAATTAGAGCTACTTAATTTAAAATTCGATTATAAATATGAATCAACTAAAGGATTTGATACCGGTTCCTAGACTCATAAAATATTAGTACATACAGCTAACTAGAGAATGTATACACAAAAGATCCTTAAATTCAATAACACTATCCTTCACTGGTGCACGTGTCGTCAATACTGTGATACTAACATGCATATAGCAACATATAATCAGTGATGTGCGCACGCTTGCATGATGCTAAGAATGGCTTTCTACAATGGACCTTTCCAGTTTTAGCTATGCTCTGTCCATTTCTAGCTAAGCTCCACCCACACCTCGCTCGTGCTGGAATCCATCGATCTTCAAACTCTCTGACAACAATTTCCAGAAAACTATACAGGTAAGCTATTGAATATTTTGGAACTAATTTGATTTGGCGCTGTTGCTGCCTATGGCATCAACAGCCTCCAGTCAAATTAGTTTCAAAATATTCAACAGCATGTTTATTAAATAGTAGAGACATACAATTCGTACAACGTGTCGGACTATTAAGAGTTAAAGACGGGCCAAATAGAATCATTTATGACGTAATGATTATGACGTTATCATATACCTCACTTATCTGATTATGACGTAATATGACGTCAGATGATAGATGGATACTCTGGAAAGGTGAATTGCTATATGCACATCATCTACTAGAGATGTGCATGGGAACAACCTTGCTTGTAGTTGTAGAAGAATTTAGTCATATCGTTTTCAAATATAGGATGAAGTTGACTATACAAGCAAAAACAAATAGGATGAAGTGGTCCAAAATCCATTAACAGTTCAAATTGCCCAGCCAACGCATTGTAGGCCAATTCTTTGGTTAAAGACAGTATCATTGCTTTTATCGTGGTATTGACCTAATGCGTGCCTTCAGATACGTTGTATTTGATTATATGAAAATAGGCGTTGCCTATAAGCGAACGCAGACACCATTTATTGCTGAAATAAATAGGACGAATTGGTATATGGTCGAAATGTCCTAAACACGTATGCCCATGTATAGTACATTTAAAGCTAATTTTTCATCACGCTTGGAGGGCATTCTTGTAAATCCAGTCCACGATATTCACAACAATGCGTCTTCCCATTGTCAGTGATATCCGCCAGCATTATTGCATCTTTTACCGGGACCTACACCATTAAATAGTTGCGCCAGTCCAATGACGTTATAAAATTTGTACCAACGTCCTCGCAATTTGGGGAAATACAAACAAGTTCATAGTAACTATAACGTCATAATGAAATATCGTCCTCTAGAATTTTTAAATCATGTTTATCCATAAGCTGGTGCCCGACACCAATTGCACATAATCACAATAGTGGAGCCGGTAAGGGCTACAGAGTCCACGGCGCTGATTGGCTAATGCTGATAAGCAGTATACGCGTAAGACCTAATTTTTAGTCCGGGGAAACCCAAAAACAAACGAGTGGAATGTAAAATACACTTTTACATTTTAATCAACAGATTATGAATACGACAATACATCGCGTAAAACGTCAATTATTCAATGTTTAGTCCATCTTTTGAAATGCAAACAATGCAAACAAACATTGTTTGGCATAATTTTGTACTAATATGTAGCGCATCGTCAGATTCAAGCTGCTGAACTGCATTTCTGTAAACGTGTTCTAAGATTCCGGAAAATGTCAACCTCCCGCTGTTGGACATACAATACGCCTCAGAAATAACAGATATTGTTTACAAAATAAGATAAAATGTACAGTTGAATATTTTGGACTTAATTTGGTTGGAAGCCAGTGTTGCCGTAGGTCGAAAATATTCAACAAAACTAGATAACATTGTTCTGTTTTGGAAATATATTAACCTATTTATGAACTGGACTGTAGTGCTACTGTATTGTAGGCTGTTGTTATTCGGGGGGGGGGGGGGGGGGGGGCGAGATATCAGTCTTCCACTGTTGTAGGTTGTTGAGTTTTTTTCATCTGTGCACTTACCTAGTTTGTCAAGGGCCCCACCACCACATAGCCTTAGGTGGATGCCTGTTTTGAACTGTTAAATTATTTATCTATATGAAAATAAAGAATATTGAATCTAGTTAAATCACAATATTCAACATAATATTTCTTTCATCCAGAATAATTTGTTTAGCCTGATATTCAGAATTCAAAGAGTTAACCCTTTAACCATCATAACCCAGAAATGACAACTTTTTTATGATATACAGTAATGAATATTATATTGAGTATTTTGAAATTAATTTGACTGAGTTGCTGCTGCCATAGATTCAAAATACTTAACAGGTTTCCTGTATAGTTGGCTTGAAATTGAGACATTGAGGGTTAAACTGGTATTACTATCTATCAGCCCAAAATGTCTATGTACCTTGTGCATCCAACAACCCCTCGTATTACCATGATGAATATGTTGTATGGTTTTTGGGTTTTGAATGAGTTAACCCTTACCACTCTGGTGTCAAAATTTTAAATTTCAAATTAAATTAAAAGATGAACTGGTTTTCATTTTTCAACATATTTGGTGGGAGATGGTGCTGTCATAGACAGCATAATCTTCTAGCAGAATTGTTGAAACATATACAACAGTTTCTTTGATACTGACAGAGTAAAAGATAGAATAGTGACATCAGTGTGCTAAGGGTTAATGACTTGAATATAACCTGTTAATCACCGAACCGGCCAAAATAGCTTCCGCAGTGGTCTTGAGAAATAGCTTTGTACACCAAGAGACTATTTTTGAAAGTTTAACACTGGAGTGGCTGGTGCGACAGCAGAATCAGTCATTACAGTGGTAAACTTTAAAAAATAGTCTCCTCGTGACCTGTAAATGAACAAACAGGCGCGATTTTATTATTCCCGCATTTTTTCAAAAAGTGTGGGGACAGAAAATCTGCTGTCCAAGAATTAAATCACTTAATTCACTGGAATGAATAATTTTATGTAAGATTTCATTGATCAGTGGAAAGTCAGGAAATCTGAGCAATCTATTTCATGCTCTACCCATATACTCAATGAGAAAATGCTGTCACACAAAACTATAATGACTTCGGTGACATGGTCATGTTGGACATTTAGTAACGCATCCCTCTGAGGTGAGAACTCTTATCTGAAAAAATATATCAAATTAATAAAACCAGTGGAAACAATATTCAAGTTCACTCTGTATGACAATGACAGTGTATGCGCATGATATTTCAATAGGCAAAACCTGCTGTTCCATAGAGAGGGGCAAACAGCTGTCAATCAGGTTATTTTCAAGATATTCTACAATCTTCATATCATATCTCTTAAAAACACATTTATTTGTAATCAGAGTGAGCAAGACCAAAAACTCCTTGTTTCTTTATTAATTCAGTCAGATTATTTGATTTTAGGACATAGCTGCTCAAACCGCAAGACCTAAATCAATCTCAGACAAATTAATTTCAAAATATTTAGTTTTCTGCAGATCTCAGTTCTAGCTCATCTGGTCTGAAAAACCTGAGAGGCCAAATGAGCTTATTCCATGGCAATATATTTGGTCTAAATAGCTCAATAAATAAAACAATATGCAATGTTTGTTTGCAGGTCGTTAAATTTCTTGAAAAACCTTTACCATTCTACCAGTTGCAAATTATGAGTTTGGAAGACAAGCACTTGACTATTTGGATCACTAAAGTCACACCACCATCCACTTCATGCAGAGCTTACTGGCTGAATGTGTTATTATTGGTGACCATTCAAATTTAAGAAAATCTACCGTTTACATATATTCTTAAGAAACTAGGCCAGATTGATCTACTGGTAGATGTTTTTCCCAGATATATGTGTGTGAAAAATCAGCTAAGCTAAAGCAAACTCAACAATATCGACCAATCACATTTGAGCTTTTGCTACATGTAGTTGATAGTCTTGACAGTGAAAACAGTGATATATAGATTTTGATCTTTGAGCCATTGTCCATTATCAATTCTTTTGTTTTGCGTGGAAATTCTCTTTTTTCATTTCTGACCTAAATGGTCATGTTTTTGTCAAGATTTTCATATTTGGAACTTAGATATCCATGCTTTGTACAGAAATGTTTGAATTTTCAGTCAAAATGGTCATATTTCTACATTTGTACCAAGATTTTTATTTTTCTGAATAAAAATTATGCATTTCAGCCCAAAATCTTCATATTTCCTATCAAAATTATTGCTGTTAATGATTAAGATTGGTTATGAAAATTGTCATTTTACTTAGTGAATGTTCATTTGCTGGCCAAGAAGACATTTTTTGAAATTTTAACACTGGAATGACTAACAAAAGCATTACAGTGATAAATTCTTGAAAATATTCCCAACACCACTGCAAAGGCTGGTTTTTGCCGGCTTAATTATCATTAAAGTGTTAGACTCGGCTCTCTTAGTTGATGAATCTTCAGTGAGCATGGCAATAATATAGGTTTTGGGCCTGTTGAATAGGAATTTGACATCATTGGTCAGTGGCCATCATTTCATATCCAAGTTTTGCCATTTTGGGCCTAAATTCTTTTTTTACCTAAAATATTCATGTTTCCTGTTAAAATGTTCATATTTGGAACATTGATATCAATTCTTCATACAGAAATGTGTGTATGTTCAGCCTAAACTGTCTTACTTTTGCATTTTGCACCAATATGTTTTGTTTCTAAACAGAGCAGTTCCTTTTTAGTCCAAATTTTCTTGTTTCCTGTCAAAGACTTTGCATGTTTCTGACCAGAATCTTCACATTTCCAGCTTAAATTGTCAGATTAATTTTTTTTAGCATTTTGAAACCAGATATTCTTATTAACTGTGAAAATCTATATATTTCTTGGTAAACACTTGCTTATAATCACAAATTCACAGATTTCAGTACCAAATTTTTGCATTTTCACACATATTGTTTCATTTTAGTTTGTTGTTAAATTTTAAACACTGGCTGATATTTTACGAAATGGTCCATTACAGATTTAACATTTTGAGCCCAGATACTGTCAAAATTGATATATTTCTCTAAACTTACGCTTTTAACACAAAATTTACCAATTTCAGCCAGAAATGTATGCATTTCAACACCAATTTCTGCATTTAAGTACAAATTTCCATGATTCCAGCCATAATTTATGTTTGAAACCTAATTTTAAATGTTTCTTATACAAATACTGATATCCTAGGTGAGTGATACAGGCCCACCATGCCCATTGTTCCTCTATGTTCCAAAGTCTACTTTGACCTCTGGCAGTCTGGGTATCATGTCTCAAGATCACAGAGACCACTTAAATTATGGTATGTTTGTAGTATTAAACCATATAATATATTTTGGATATATAAGCATATATCACCAAAATATTAAGTTGGTTACCCCAAATAAACTTTAATTATATGTGGCCTGAAATTAATCTGATTTAAACCAAAAAGCTCTTGTTTCAGGCTGAAACCTTTTATATTTCTGACTTAAATTTTCATAATACTTGCCTGGATTTTGTACAATCTTCACATTTCCATTTAAATCTTTGGTATTTCAAAACCAGATTCTCATTTAACTGTCAAAATGTCTACATTTCTGTGTAACTTTGTTATTAATCACAAATTTGCACATTTCAGGTCCAAATATTTGTATTTTCAAACTAAATTTCTAGATCTTATGACTTACATGTAAATGTTGGCATAATTAACAACAACTTTAATTTCAACAATAACCTTTGACAGATTGCACCAGCTACTGATTACAGGTATTTGATAAAGTAAGTAGTAAATGTATGCCCTTTTTAAATATTTAGATTTGCTACTTGTGAAAAACAAGTGATCCAAATGGATCAATCTGGATTAATTACCATTAATAAATGAGTTATCTGTTACTGATCCAAAGTCCTACATGATCACAGGATCGGTGGTGCATGTGTAGATTATAGTTATTTACCTGGAGAGAATTAACATCAATAATGGTGTTAATGGTTGGTCAATGGTGAAAATCAGATATATCATTATTATATGTATTATGGCAATGAAGCTGATTTTTAAAAAGAAATTGGCATCCATGATTCCATTGTGCCTTATATATACTTTGGCTGGGGTTGGAGGGGTGGAGGAGGAGGAGGGGGGGGGGGTGCAGAGCTCTGGGGTGCCCCTCATTATTCAAATTATATTAACCCAATGGTGCAGAAATGTGACCATATGATACAAGCAACCGGTCAGATATGTTGACACAAATAATATTATTGTAAGATGCTGAGCCAGCCTCCACAATTCCAGTAATTTTAGTTTCAAAATATTCAACATAATGTGTTGGAATCATGATACAGAAAGTGATCAATGAATCAAATTTTCAAAGCTTCGCGGGAAACACCCCTGCTGGAACTATTTTCAATTGCCTCCAACAATCACACCACCCCCCCCCCCCACCCCACCAAATACAGCTTTTACGCTATTTCGTGATAACAGTGTCACATAAATTTTGGACATTGAAAATGCGCAGTAGGTTGCCGCCTAAAACAACTAGGGGAACATACGCATAATGAAGAACCGTATCCCATAATGCAACGGGGGCCCATGAAGAAACCACAAAAGCTATATCATAAGTCGAAACCGGAACTAACAAACAGGTCACGACCGGAAACGAAGCTTTCTCAGTCGCATAGTATATGTATTTTAGCCTGGTTCCCTGTCTCATTTTCTGTTGATTTTTCCTCATTATACGTACGTACATGTTATCTATATACGCTCACTTCGTTCACGATGGCTTTCGCGCGAAGCCATCTCTCACTGCGTTCGCTATTCATATAATCGCAATGACGTCATCACAATCAAATTTCACATAATACCCTGGGAGCGACGCCATTTATGGAGGGGCTAATTTAACATTACGAGCAACAAGCCGTAAAACTTTAATTACATTTTCTTTACTATCTTGCAAAATTCACTCATGATTTGATGTTTTCTGATACCGGGTGGGTTTATTACCGATACTCAGATACATGATTTAATGGTGTGAGCTTCATGGAAAATGTAAACAATGCATTGCTTTGGGCAGTCCTGTTTAGCATGTAGTAAGGTTGCCCCAACTTTAATGGCGGCCGATCTCAAGATGCCCGGATGTGAGAAACTATGAATTAGGATGATCAAACGTTTAGATTAATCTCTACAGGCTTGCTAACTATGACGTCACTGCGCGTGATTCGCACCCCGAAAGTGTGTATTTTGGTTTATTACATCATAAGTACGTGTTTATGACGTCATCATTTGTTGTTAAACGAAAACGTTGTTTTGTGTATTTAACAATCGAGCTGAACCCGGAAATACGTCATCACTTAACAAGCCCATATGCACATATATTGTTCTGTTTTATTGCATGAGCAGGATCCTCAGCAACATCAGTCGCATAGATGTATCCGTTTGTTGTAAAGATCAAAGCGTATTAGAACATAATGCAATAAGACATATGTTGACGAAAAGCAATACAGCAACTGATTGTAATATGAAGATACCTATATTTATTTCACCGATAAAGGAACTATTTAAAGACGCATCGTTTTTGTAAAGGAAAGGGTCTGAGAAAGAATAAATTTCCCTTGTTTTTATCATAACATCATCGCACACACCATATTTACAAATGTTGTAAAATGAGTTTTTGCACTTGAATTAGTGATATCCAAAAGGCTTGGATATTTTGTCCGCTAACAGCCAACCCATCAGCTATTATCGGCGTGCTCTCCATTTTCTCTGATACGCGCGCGTGTGTGTGCGTGCGTGCGTGCGTGCGTGCGTGCGTGCGTTCGTGCGTGCGTGTGTGTGTGTGCGTTTAAAAATGGATCTGTCGAGTGTCGGAGCAAAAGATACACGATGTGGGGATGAAAAACTTTCTATATTTGTCCGATTATTTTCATTTCTGATATTATATTATAATGTAGAGGTAATTTTGTCATGATGAGTACAATAAGTCGATGATGTATTAAGCCAGCCAAAGAATGGAGGAATCCAGCTTTAGCTATGCCCCGCCCATCCCTGGTTAAGCTCCACCCACGCTTTGCTCGTGCGGAGACCGATCAATACCTGAACTCCCTGAATCTCAATTTCCACAAAACTGTACAGGCAAGGTGTTGAATATTTTAAAACTAAATTGACTGGGTGCCGTTGCTTCATATGGCAGCAACAACGTCCAGTCAAATTAGTTTCAAAATATTCAACAGGATGTTTATTAAATAGTACATATAATTCGTACAAAAAACGCTTAGTCCGTCATCAATTAAGCGTTCGTGACAAGTTTATCTACGTCATTCATGACAAAATTAATTATGACGTCATCCTACACATCACGTAGTTGATTATGACGACATGTGATTGATGGATAAACTGGAATGTTATAATATATATCATAAATGCTATGTTTAGTCATAGTGACATAAAATAAAAAATATTGAATCCACTTGGGCATCCACATATATAATCTTCACCACGACAATGTACCTTTAAGCAAAATACAACATCAGCTTAATTTGAATTAAGATAACTTATTCTATTTTGTACATTGGTAGGTCTGCTATGGAGAGTTGCTGTATTGTTTGGTCTATATATTAGTGGACTGATCTTTGTTGTGTTGATAATGGTATATTTGAATGCCAATTCGAGAAAACCATTATAGAGAATAATGTTAAGAATTGATAATATTCGCAAATACCACGAAAAATTTATAGACACAGAAAAAATTGTTTGTCCACCAAACATGGCCTTCCGATATCTAACACAATTCTCTCTCCTTCCCCCCCCCCCTCCCTCCCTCCCTCCCTCTCTCTCTCTCTCTCTCTCTCTCTCTCTCTCTCATGCCATAAACTAGCATGGAGATAATGTTCACTAATTACACAGATACATTTGATGGTAGAAGTTACGAAATCAAGCCCTTGATTTTCATTGTTCATCATAGTCATTCTGAGTACATTGTAAGTTCTGTTAGCCACATTCCTATTATGTATACGCCTGCATACCACAATCTAGGAATCTTATTCCTTCTTCGCCATATGCACGTGATATATTAGCGTGACAATGACCTGGATACTTGATCATAGCTCATTATGACAGAATCATTTTCATGCTGGTGCTATATAAGGAGACATCAAGTGATAATAGGAACTTAATTTTCTCCCATGATAGAAAAGAATACTCCATGAGGTTCATGGCCAATTGCTTGATGTAGAAGAGTGTGGTAATTTGGTAAAGCGTGGAATGTGATTATAGAACAGATTATGCACCGAGTGAAACATTACGCGACAACAACGAGCCCTTAGAATATGTACCGATGGTCTTGTTGATAGCTACTGATCGCAGTCGTGATTACCATGTCCATGCATATATATATATATATATATATATATATATATATATATATATATATATATATATATATATATATATATATATATATATATATATATATATATATATATATATATCATATTTGTAATGCATATGGTATTGGAAACATAAAGAAGTAAATATATCAGTGAAATACATATTATGGGACAATACAATGGTGTAAGCAAATAAACAATACTAGTTCTACGACGGTCGTCATTCCGATGTTAACGACTTTCTCAGAATGGACCTTTCCAGTTTTAGCTATCTTTAGTTAAACTCCACACACAGTTCCCCCTTGTTGGAATCGATCGATCCTTTGAACTCCTTTCCCGTGGTAGCAACATCGCCCAGTCAAATTAGTTTGTGGTTTCAAGCTCTCAGAACTGATACAACGTAATTAATTTGTGCAAACAACTTATGAATTTTATGCTACAGCATCACGTTAGTATAAGTACATTTAGGTTTGAATATTGGCGTTTGCCACAGTTCTCCACGACAATAAAGTGAATATATTTGACGAATATTTCTCTACCATCACTTGCGACTTTAATGAAATTGGCATTGGTCAGTGAGGATACTGAGTGGCTGTGTTCTGCTGAATGTGGAGAGTTCTTTTATTCGCAATCAGTGTTCATCAACCCTCTCCACAGTGTCATATCCGGTAAGAGAATCATGCAATCATTTAGATTGTTTCTCGCCTTTAATGGGCTTAGATAACGGTTTTGAGGTATTATCACAAAACACTTAAAGGGATGCTAATCACATCTGAAATGTTGTATTGTGCCGATAGATTATGGTTTATAGATTCCATATTCATATCCTGTCACATTCCCATATCTGTACGACAATTATCTACTTTGTAATATCGCGTAAATGTTGTACAGTGACGGCTACCATTTTGTCTTCTCGAGCGATAGTGTGCGATGCCATGTAAGAGCCAATGCATTACATTCTTTACTATGTAATACTCACCCCGTTCAATATTTTGAAACTAATTCGATTGCAAGTTGTTGTCAAAATATTCAACAGCTTACATGTATAATTGCTTTTATACCACATTGCCAAACTATGTCTGGCACCGCTATGACTGAGCGTATATACCGATGCAGACCCGCTAGGTTTTTCTGATTGGCTGAAAAGTAAATCATAACAGCCATTATAGGTTGTCGAAATGCACCAACATTTAGCTACTAAAGCCTGAATATCTTTCTTTAGCGGCATGATAAAAAGCTTAAATTACATGGATAGGTTATGAGTGGCATATTAGATCGCCTGAATAGCAATCGAGAGATGAAGTTAGTTATCCTTTAACACGATTGTGTTATGGCGTCCTCTGTGCAGCTTTATGTTTGGTCATGATTTCGAGACTATGCTGTTTAGCCAGCAGTGGTTCATGATGACTCCCAAGTGTTTGTGATGGCAGGTATCAAGCTTTCTCAAGATGGCTTTTAGAGCTGTCTAGTTGTAACGGTTAAATATCATTCTTGGGATATCTTAGATGCGTGTAAACAGGGTGTCATCTCGTATTCATGTCCACTTTACAGCCGCAAATAAACAGATTCCAGAAAGGCTGGACAGCTATGCTTCCTTTCCACAACGAGTTGTAACGCTGATTAAACTACAGCGGAGTGAGCCCAGAATGGGCCTTTCCAGTTTTAGCCATATCACGCCCATCTCTAGCTAAGCTCCATACACACCACGCTCGTGTTGGGATCGATCGATCCCTGAACTCCGTGACTATCAATTTCCAGAAAACTAGTCAGGTAAGCTGTTGAATATTTTGAAACTAATTTTACTGGGCGCAATTCGTACATCGTGTTGGATTATTAAGTTTTTAAGACGGACTAAATCGAGTCATCCATGCTATAATTTATTATGACGTCATCCTTCATGTCACGTAGTTGATTATGACGCAATGTGATGGATAGATAAACTGGAACGGTCCATTCCGCTGTTCATCTACTTCTCCTTACACAAAAGAAAACATACCTTATTTTCAGACAGGTATATATATTTGCGGCTACTGGAAGCGGTTCAGTTCATCAAGGGGACAGCTTTATCATTGATGAAATCAGCATCATCTACATACTCCATCATAAGCATTGGTCCATGCTAATAATGCTCATACTGCCAATGGTGGAATCAAGTTTTATCTATCCCACGCCCATCTCTAGCCAAGCTCCACACACGCTTTACCAATGTGGGGATCAATCGATCCCTGCACCACCCAGAATATCAATTTCCAGAAAACTATACAGGTAAGCTGTTGAATATTTTGAAACTAATTTGGCTGGGCGAGGCAGCAACTTAAATAACAGACATACAATTCGTTGACGCTAAACTTGACGGACTATTGAATATTTATGACGGACTATATCGTGTCATTCATCACTTAATTGAGTATGACTTCAGCCTACATGTGACGTAGTTGATTGTGACTTCATATGATTGACTGAGAAACTGGATTCTTCTATTGGTCTCGTGCTCCAGATATTAATATTACAAGCCAAGCTGATCAAATTTGGGATTGATTTAGCTTGAGCTTGTTGCATTCCCGTTTACATCTTAGCTGACTTAACCCTCGATTTTATTCGTTCAGCAATTTTTTTAGACTTTGTGCAAAGGCCAACAAACCACTGTTGAACATTTGGGCTCCAGGGCCCATATGCATAAGGTGGTGGTGTAGAGAGAGTTTAGCTTAAACCCTGTGTAACTTTTCATTTACACCCTTGTTCATATGCATAAAGGTGGTTTAAGTTAAACAGTGGGTTAGTACTAAACAAAGTGTAAGACACTATTTATGCATACGAATGGTTTAGCTTAAACAAAGGTGCAAATACCTCAAAATATGCTAGATTTACTAAACCTACTCGGGGTAGGTTTAAGCGTGGTGTAGCGTCCAAAATGATCTGATATTACTCATTCGAATTATATTAGGGTTATTGATGATCATGATGATGATTCGGCGGCGGCGGCGACGGCGGCGGCTGCGACGACGACAAGGACGACGGTAGTGGTGATGGTGATGGTGATGGTGATTGTTGTTGTTGTTGTTGTTGTTGTTGTTGTTGTTGCTGTTGTTGTTGTTGTTGTTGTGGCGGTGGTGGTAGCGGTAGCGGCGGCTATGGCGGCTGATTGATTGATCGGTTGGTTTTGGGCCACGGAATAGAGTAGGAGGCGGGCCAGGAGGATGAGGGCAAAGAGGAGATGGGCGAGTCGGTGTATGCGAAGTGGGTACGGTGGGGAGGAGGAGGAGCGCGAGGATGATGACGAGGACGAGGACTACTACACGACTGCTGCTGCTCCTCATCCTGATGGTGGTGGTGGTGGTGGTGGTGGTGGTGGTGGTGGTTGTGGTGGTGGTGGTGGTGGCGGTGGCGGTGGCGGTGGTGGTGAGGCATGTGCTGATGATGTTGATAAAGCATCATCATCATCATCATCATCATCATCATCATCATCATCATCATCATCATCATGTGTGGGCAACGCTAATTAATCTTACATCATATATAACTTAAATGTGTTACTAATGAAAGATGGTAAAATTAACCATCTCTCCTACAGTGTAGCGGAAATCTAAGTTCATTAACACGCTGAATGTAAACACATCATTGCTGATTTAGCAATTCTAATTAAATAAACATTGTCATACTGCCCCCCCCCCCACCTTTGCCCCAACCCCAGCCCTACGCTCACCCCACACACCCACACCAGCCCCAGAAAATTTTCTTGCACGTAAACGCACTCCCCACATTGGCGGCTGAGTTATCGCATCTACTGAGTTGGGTGGGGATAATTTCATTTCATTTAATAGATGGCCATTATTCTTACCAACATTAAGTGGGACTCGTTGCATCCAATATGTCAAAATAAATCAATTGGCTTGACTAGAGTTACCAGATAATTCTATTGTTTTCCTCCTGGTCCATAGCATGACAGCGAGAAAATGTGCAAGAAAAGCCAGCACATCATGCCGCAGATCCATATTTATGTCGTCAAGGGTTATCAACATATTTTTATTCTAATCATTTGAAAATCTGATTTTGGTGAAGAGTAGGCGTGGTGGAGGTGGTAGCTTGACATAGTTTGAAAGTAGCAAGCTGGTCACTGGTCGGATTTTATTATGCTTCTTATTACCAGAGAGTCCGGTCAATAGTATTATATATATATATATATATATATATATATATATATATATATATATATATATATATATATATATATATATATATATATATATATATATATATATATATATATATATATATATATATATATATATATATATATATATATATATAATTTATATATATATATATATATATATATATATATATATATATATATATATATATATATATATATATATATATATATATATATATATATATATATATATATATATATATATATATATATATATATATATATATATATATATATATATATATAATACTATTGACCGGACTCTCTGGTAATAAGAAGCATAATAAAATCCGACCAGTGACCAGCTTGCTACTTTCAAACTATGTCAAGCTACCACCTCCACCACGCCTACTCTTCACCAAAATCAGATTTTCAAATGATTAGAATAAAAATATGTTGATAACCCTTGACGACATAAATATGGATCTATATACGAGGGTGGAGCGTAGCTAGAGATGGGCGTGGCAAAGCTAAAAATGCAACGGTCCACTGTAAAGCCAGTAGACAATATAGATATTTCTATCTATATTGTCTACTGGCTTCACAGTGGACCGTTCCATTTATTTAGCTTTGCCACGCCCATCTCTAGCTACGCTCCACCCTCGTGTTGGGATCGATCGATCTCTGAACGCTCTGACTATCAATTTCTAGAAAACTATACAGTTAAGATATTGAATATTTTGGAACTAATTTGACCGGGCGCTGTTGCTGCCTATGCCAGCGCCCAGTCAAATAATTTCAAAATATTCAACAGGATATTCATTAAATAGTAAATACATACTATTTGTACAACAACGCATACTTCGTCTTCATTTATGCGTTAGTGACGTCTCATCTACGTAATTCATTACGTCATAATGACGTCATTTATTGTGATGTAATTCTACACGTCACGTAGTTGAGTATGACGTCATATGATGGATGGATACAGAGGAAAGGTCCATTATGGAGAACATATTACTGACTTTATAAAGTATGATGTATTGTTTGTAGCAGTTGCTGTGACACCCATACCTGCCCCGGCAAGCTTTAATACATTCATACATTAACACACAGTTACACTGCTTCAAATGGCTGTCACATGTTATGTCCCGGCGAATAATCGCAAACGCGATGTAACCGTGGAAATATATTACACGGTGATTAATATGCATAATTTATATTGAGCATTCAGTGCATAATGAGAGTTATGGGGTACTGTCATCCGTCCTACGTTATCTCTCAGTTTTCTAAATAACCCTGGCCAAATTAAAAATCAGAGGTAGGATAGGTCCAAATTTAGGCCACCTGGAAAGTCAAACTAGCACATTTTATGGTCATTCACATTACAACAAAAGCAGTCTCTACCTCTATACATAGCACATTATTAATACAACAAACTGTCCTGCGTATCATAAGTAACTTACCATCTGTTTAATAAGGCATCGTGAAGATGTGGCTTTAGGCTAATTGACAATGATATGAAGCGCTAACAAATTAGTCATATTAGCTTGGTCGGCATGAAAAATAAATATTACCATATTTCTACGGATTTCGTAGCTGCTGTTTTAACATGGAGAAGTGATATCAACAGCTATGTGCTGGACTTGACAAGGCCAAGCATAGCATAATTCATAACTCTTAATTAGAGGGTCAATATTGCCAGTCATTATCCTCGTCACCTAAGGGGAAGAGACTATTTCATTCAGGTCCACCCGTCCGTCAGTCCGTTCCAAATTTGTGCGGTGATCCGGATAAAAGAACATGGATAGGGAATCGGAACAAACATTGGATCTATGGATCTATCGGAAACTACTGCTCAAATTTGGCTCAAATTTTAACACAACAACACAAGAACTATACTAACTCTATACTATAATTCTACACGTTTAGGGATGATCAGAAGAATCCTGAAAATCAGGGAAAATCCGAATCGAATCAAATTCTGAATCTATGGTCGGATATCTCGGAAACTGTTGGTCTGATTTTGCTCAAATTTTAACACAAGAAAGTGTGAGACCTTTTAAAATACGATAGAAATTTGAGTGCACATGCCTTAAAATAGTTAAATAGCAATATAGTGTTGGCTGCCCTACTGGACCCATATCATATCTAGAAAAATCACGATTTCAATTTAAAATCGTTTATGATTATGCAAAGCAATAATCGCACAAGGCTAGGTATGCGAGACATGTAGATTGTTAAATTGTGATAAATATCCGGCTTTGCAACAGAGCTACTGACATTTAAATCCCGAATTAATCCCGGATGAGTATTATAAGCTGATTCACAGATATTTGTTAACTGTATCCAGTCAGTTCCGCCCACGTGCTCTGGGAATCGTGGTTTGATCACGCCTCCAGACAGAGACATGTGCTAGTTCTAGACTGATACATCAACTAGTCATCCACACAAGCAGCTCCGTGCTTACTATGAATACAGAATGCTTAGAATCGGTGAGCAGGTCCATATTGAGTGCGTGAGACTTCCCGCCGAGACAGACGTTAATTTAGCAATGCCCCTGGGCCATCATTGGGAATAACGGGTTTGAGAGGTACGCCTCGCTATTATGTCAATAACAGAATATGCATATTCAAGACTATATTTCTAACACTCACTAGTGACATGTACATGAATGGAATATTTATATAGGAAGTTTTCCTGGCCACCAGAAAGAATTCACGTCCTTGCCGCTTGTTTTGTCGTATGCGGTTGCTCCTTACATGGTTAAAGGTTTGTTAATAGAAATAGTATATGGAACGTGATAACCAATCACACTGGTGTAATGATAAGAATACGTGGTATTTGGCTTGCTATCAGGAATCGTGGTCTTAGATGTTCGGGTCTGTGTATACCATGAGTCCATGATGGACCGAAAACACGATGCCGTTGATTGGAAATCGTAATATCATCTGGGTGTGTCAGTTAATAACAAAAGGCAGGACATGGGAACATCTACAAATTTTGAGAAATGATTGCTCAAGATCATCTTCTTCTTCTTTTCGTTCGCTGATCATACCGCCAGTCCTGTAAGTGACTATCGACATGATCATATGCGTTAAGTGCGTGGATCCATGGTTTATTAGAGTGCGCCGTGCGGCCTGGAACCTCCGTCTTCAGCACTCGAGGTTTCTGTCAGGGTTACCTCACCCTTACCTCCTTTAGTCGCCTCTTACGACACGCAGAGGATACGGAAGGTGTATTCTAAGCCCCACCTACAGGGCAAGCTCAAGATCATCAAACGATATTATTCATCCTAAGCCATATATATATATATATATATATATATATATATATATATATATATATATATATATATATATATATATATATATATATATATATATATATATATATATATATATATATATATATATATATATATATATATATATATATATATATATATTGATATTGATATTACACAATGATCAGTTGTATGAGTCGATTCTGCTTTACATGTATTATCTCGTACTGTGTCAAATGTAACCGATTTTCATTTTGAAAGAATCCCTTGAGGGAATAGATCGAATAAATCAGAAGATTTGCTAGCACGCAATCGGTTTATGTAAGAGTTGCATGTACCCGGGGCATAACCGCTATTTGATTATTATTCAAGCTTACGACAGATCCTGACAATTTACAGAACGAGAGTTTACCTTCAGATCTTTCCACAGCTTATTGAATACAGAATTTTCTTGTTAGCGATCTAAAGCTTGCATACTCTAAATGCAATGGAGACGTATTAATGAGATAAATACGTTGTCCATTGCTGAGGCTGAATGCACTGTAGCTCTTCCTATTACGGGCACTGCATCTGGATATCAAAACAATGACAATTAAAGAGAGCGTATCGCTTAATACAATTCACCTTTGCAACACTAAATATGAGTTGATGTCAAATGATGGTAATTTGATCATGTGATAAATCCCATGGGGAAACATGTCATGTGCTCATTTGCTAAGAGCCACCCTTTCACTTTTAATAATCACTCGCTCACATAGCTGATTGTTTTAAACAGGTAGGGTGAAAGTCGGTGATATCGATGGCAGTGCCAACTTTCAGCGAAATTGCATAATCAGCTAAATGTAGAATATATCATCTACAATATCTCCATAATAAAATTTGTGGGCGTTGAATAGATGAATCCAGTTTATCGCTCAATCATTTGGCGTAAAAATCAACTACGTGAATGTAGGATGACGTCATAATCAATTACGTCATGAATGACGTAATTAAGTTCGTCATAAACACTTAATATTCCGTCAAATTGTACGAATTGTATGTAGACATGTAGGCAGCAGCAGCGCGCGATCAAATTAGTTTCAAAATATTCAAGAGTTTACTTGAATAGCTTTCTGGGCGGAGCATAGCTAAAACTGGTTCATCCATTACTGTCCGTGTGGATGCGCTTATGGAATGGAAGGATAAAACACATTATATAGCATCACTAATCACAATGACAAATGACCATGAGCAAAGACCACGAAGCCTTCATATGTCTTGCTTCGATGCATGCAGATCATAGACATTGATTTTTTACGTAGCTGTGTATATACGGTTTCCTACTTTTGGACACCAATTCACCTTTCCAGAGTATCCATCTATCAATCTGACGTCGTATGACGTCATAATCAGCTAGGTGGCCTGTAGGAAGACGTGATAATCATTACATCATAAATGATTCTATTTGGCCCATCTTTAACTCTTAATAGTCCGACACGTTGTACGAATTGTATGTCTCTACTATTTAATAAACATGCTGTTGAATATTTTGAAACTAATTTGACTTGGACCAACAGTACCTAGTCAAATTAGTTTCAAAATATTCAACAGCTTACACTTATAGTTTTCTCTAAATTGATAGTCAGTGAGTTCAGAGATCGATCGATCTCAACACGCGCGTGGTGTGAGTGGAGCTTAGATTGAGATGATAGTCCAATGATAGCTAAAAGTGGAAAGGTTCATTGTACAGGGACATGACGGCATATGGTGTCATGTTGGAAAGTTACTTCATTGAAATATAACAATCGGCTTCATATTGCACTTATTAGCCTATATCAACCCTACATTTGTTGAATTAGTTTAATCATAGTGAACACAGTGAGCGTATATAGATAACATGTACGGACATGTAATGAGGGAAAATCAATAAAAATGAGACAGGGAACCAGGCAAACTACATATATCATGCGACTGATATTTTTTTGTTCTGGTTTCGGCTTATAATAGTTTTTGTGGTTTCTTCATGGGCCCCCGTTGCACTATGGGATATTGCCCTTCATTATGCGTGTGTTTCCCCAGTTGTATTAGTCATTGGACTGTTACCCTCCGGAAAAAACCCTGCAACGATGTAGTTTGGTATAGTGTTACGAATATTGTGGATTGGATTGCCCAAGAACAGATGTTTTTCGAGTGTGCATCAAAAATTGTTTCAAATCTAATATGGGCAACGTTGACAATGCATTTATGGCATTTCGACCATATACAAATTCGTCCTATTTATTTAAACAATAAATGATGTCTGTGTTCGCTTATAGGAAACGCCTATTTTCATATTATGCTCGGATCCGCGTTGTGCTGTTTATTGTGTTAATATACCATATTGTGCCTGAGAACTGTTCCTATTTCTGACAAAAATGATGTTCTACACATTTTTTCCAAAATTTGAACCAGTTTCAGCACGTCATATGAAAAGAGGACATTTGCTAGTAAAAGAACTGCCATGCTTACTGATTGATGGATATAATAAGAAGCTTATGATAAGTGGATGATACTTATAGGCCACTAAGAGGGGAAAGATCCCGTCTAACAGTTGTGACTTTGTCGTCATAGGCCCTCGTATGAAACACAATGTTTCCTAGCGCCGTTTAGGATATCTTTGAGTAGCTTATTGAACAACTCCAAAATGCTTTTGATTTCTCTTTGTCTTAGGGTGAGGCATGGCAAAACAATTAGCCTACATATAGTTAATTTAAACCTCATTATAAATATTTAAAAAGCTAACCAGATATGGTCCTGATTCTAAGAAAGGCATATTTTTAATGTTTGATTAAAATATGTATGCCCAAATGTCATTGAAAATCAACTATGAGCTATAATTAGTTAGCTACAGTTAATGAGTGATATTCGTGTGTTTGCATGATCCTAAGAATGGCTCGCTTACATTTCGCGTTTACACTCCAGGTTCTAGTACTATGCTGGGAAATAATATTATCTTTTGTCGCCGTTGCAGTCAGTTAAGTTGTAGGATGAAATTGCCTATACAACATGCGCCAAATATAATAAAAAGATATAACTAACTGTCACCATTTTGTGGTGAAGTACATTCCCAGAATGCTTTATTAGTATCATCCAGGATACATCTGTTACTCTGAAAAGGCAGCACATTATGGGCTGTGATCAACCCATATTAGCATAGCTTACCTTCTGTCACTCACAACTAATCTACATTAGTCAGCTTTGATCATTTTGTTGATATCCACATTGCCTCATCCCCATCGTGAATATACATACTGATAATAGACCTTAATCCCCACCCACACCTCGCTCGTGTCGGGATCAATCGGTCGCTGCACACTGAATCGCAATTTTCAGAAAACTATACAGGTCATGCTGAATATTTTTAAAGGATTTGCCTGGGTGCTGTTGCTGCCTATGACAGCAACAACACCCATCATGTTTATTAAATAGCAAAGACAGACAACGTGCAATGTGTCGGACTATTAAGCGTTTAAGACGGACTAAGTCGAGTTGTTCGTGCTGTAATTGATTATGAGACCATCCTATACGTAATTGATTATGACGTCATATGCTGGATTGATAAACTGGAAAGGTCCATTGTGACATTGCTACAAATATCAATCTTATCATGTAGTCTGAACATTAGGATTTGTCTGATTTAGACTGAAGTTATTGCTTTCTTGTTTGTATCTTAGCAGACTGACACTTTATGCATTGAACTCTGTCGTGTTTAGAATTGTGCAAAGGTCAAGAAATCACATTTGAACCATGTCATTTGGACTCCGGTTAGATAACAATGATCATCCGCCTTCATTCTAAAATATCATGCAAAATAGCAATAACGCATGCGCCCTCTCCACTATCAGTGACGGCGCTAAAAGCTCGGTTTAGTTGCCAGTTCAATATTCTATTTTTGCACACAATCTTAAGGAGTGCTTAACTTTTGTCTGCGTGACGACACAACCACGCAATCTTCTGTTAGCACACATTTCTCTGATGGATATTATTCTTACCAACACTAATTTTACTCGTTGCATCTCTTCCGCCGAAATAAATCAATCGGCTTGAATAAATTCACTGGATAATTCTATTTGAATCCCGATCCATAACGTGGCATTGCGAAAATGTGTAATAGAAGCCAGAACGACAGCTTATGAAGAGTGTCCCAAAGCTTAAGCCGCGAGCAGATCCATAATCCTGCCGGCAGTTAAAGGCGTCGCCCACGCATCTTTGCCTCTAAGATCGGAAATTTGATTTTGACGGAGAATAGTTTTGTGGACGATGGCAATGTGGTACACTTTGGTAATAGGAAGCTGGTAACTGGCTAGATTATTTTTGATGTTTGGGATTAGCAGACAATCTTCTAATACTACAGACTATTCATGTTTGTATGCCGGTAGTATTTCTGCAGTACCATTAGGCATCCAATCTTACAGACCAGAGACATTACATTCATCACTTTGCAGGAAATAGTTTGTAAGATTAATGGACGTAATTTAATTAGAAGCCATTGCTGCCTAAAGCACCATACCCCCACACAGCTTCTAAATATATTGCTGCAACAGTTTTGGTGACACCCATTTCCGCCTACTCAAGCCCGGAGCTTACATATTACTTCACACCAACATCCTATGCTTCTCCCAGCCGCTAATCTCAAAAGCCATGTAACCATAGAAATACAACGGGTTTGTGATTACTATGAATAATTAATAAATGTAGTTCAGTCCGTAAAGTGAGACATTTACTCCTCGCCGAACGAACTCGCTAATTGCGTTGGCTGCAATTGCGTGCAAAGCATGCGCTCTCCTTTCATGACGGCACTTGATGCTGATAGTGCGTACGATCAAGGTTCAGAGAGTGAAATTGGTGTTAAATTAAATGGTTGGAAATCTATAGTACAACATTCAGACAGCTGCGTTGAGGGAATATAGAGATTATTCGAGACCAACTACATTCTGGTTTTAGTTCAGGAGCTTGGCATTAAAAGATACCGACGATGGAAGTACAACATTTGTCAACATATGTCAAAATGTTCGCCTTGGCATGATGATTAACTAAGGCAATGTTGAACAATTTTACGAGCTGTACGAGTTTTGTGGTGAAAAATTGAATGTCAATAATAGTGAAGGTAATTGGTAATTTAGTAGGATTTTTGTGCTAATATTGAATCTTTGCATGTTTGGTAGCACCTTTGACCATAAAACTAGAAAATCTAATGGTTCAGACTTTTCGTGACGTTGGACCCTATCTTTCGATCCATTTTGGGGCCCTTTTGCTGCTGGACATGTCAAGGAATATATATATCTGCTCGTAATTGGTGGATCGTTATGCAATCGTTGTATAATCGGATGTTTCCAACGGTGCTGACTGAGTCCAACAATGAGGGTTCCAGATGGAGCTTACTGTCAAAGTAAATGTCACTCTGTCAAGCACAAGTTCATTAAAAGTTCAAGAAAACTAGTACTGCGATTTAGCATTAAAAAACCTTCTTTTGTTTTAGAAATGTCAGCTTGAAACACAACATTAATTTGCTAACATACAGCAATATGTTCGTTATGCCATCACGAATAAAGTAAAAGCAATGTTGACAATTTTGAAAATATGTATGAGCTGAGAACTTTCGAGTCTAATTATGGGTCCTTGGTCAAACAGGTGCGATACAAGTTGCAATAACCGTGGCTTTGGCAGAAGTGTAAAAAATTTCGGAGAGACATACCGAATTGTACTAGTTGACTTATACTAGATGCTAGCACAACTAAAAATTGTCGAAAAAGATGACATTTAACACGAAAATTCATTTGTTCTCACATTAATTGCTACACATTTGAATGGATAACACAGTCAAAATTCAAAAGTGAAATAGTTAATGTCATAAATGAATGATTTACATATAGATTACATCGACAATAAGTCCGTAAAAACATAACGTTCAGGAATGTAGATTTCACCTTAAACGACGCGTGAAGACTGATGATACAGTGCTGAAGAAGTTAGTACATAGTACTTAAGTTGACCTAATCTGGTCCTCATTATCCCGCTTATTTTATGTCTTGGCATAGCGAAAGCTTCAAAACACCTATTCAAGCATAAAGGTATGGTCTTGTGCGTTCGGCAATGGTAGTGTGACTAACACAATTGCTCAATCACTTAAGCTTGTGCCGATGTAATTTGAGCAGCTCACGCATTGACTAGATATATACATGGCTTGTCTATTGGCCGAATCTGTAAATGTGGTATATGTATCTGACATGGTAATGCAGTATGTAGCTGGTTAATTTCCAGATTTTTGACATATAGTATGGCGTGTTATTCATCTCAGAAAAATTCAAAGAAAGATTATTATTTGTAATTGTTTGAAAGGTGGGAGAAACTGCGAGCAGGATAATATAAGAATCCCCCTATTCACAAAGAATATTGCAGTGAAATGTATAAAACACGAATTATATTATTGCATCAAAATGGCGGTACGAATATCGATTACTTATTGTTCCTGCTTTGAACAGTTAACTAGTCCATTAAACCATTTCCCAATAATTGGTATGTACGGCATTCCTACTCGGTATAATATTCAGTCTTTTCGCCAGAATTAACTTAAGCATGGCTAGGGGGTTACACCAATTGTGCGCTTTACATGCATAGTTCAGTCAATCTCATCAGTTATGTGGCTTAACCCAAGATAAATTGCAACAGAATCTCATTTACTAATATGCATTTCAGGAATCCCTACCGAACACCATACTAAAGGTTTACTTCAATATAATTGGTGGAAAGACTTAAAGATTATATAATATTTAAACCTTTCAACACTATTAAAAAAATTATTTCCCTCAATGACTGGGTATCTAAGCAGTCAATCATGTTAAATGAAATATCCAGACACGTTCTGCCATGCTAAGGATAATGAAGCAAGTGTCTAACAAAATACGAATGTTTTGATAATATTTGGTCTAGGGTAATTTGCAAAAGCACAAATAAAAGTAAACTTAAAACAGATTACCATTTAATATGATTTGGCTAGTCATGTATTTTCACATTTGTGAAATTACACCACATACAAACACTGATGAGATTGTACATGTTAAATCATATATTTATATATACGTGTTTTATATTTTCGGGGTTTTAAATTGAGAAAATTGTTTTGATTTATTCTCAAGGAATAGTAGATTTATCTGGGCTGTATTGTAAATAAAGTTTGAATTCCTTTACTGAATATCGTTGGCCTATATGCTTTAATGAACATGGACCAGTGTGTTATTTGCAGCCATAGTGTAGTCGATGTTCAGCCAATTGCCATTCTCGATCAAACAGGAAGTAAACGTATTAATCGCACTAGTTAAGCACAGCAAGGTAGTATATGAACGCTGATATGACGAACAGTGTGTGCACTAGAAGTGTAGGCAGGTATTTATCAATCACCCAAATCATCCCAGATAGAAATAAAAATGCTTTCAAGACACACACTCTCTATACGTGTGGAAAAAAGAATGTTGACTGGTCAAAGTTAGGTGCGGGTATTGTTGGCTATGCTCAGGACCTTCTTGTGGCTCAAACTGTTTATCATCGTAGTTGAAGCATTAACCCTAGGATCGATAATCAGCTCCCACAACAATATTCCTCTGATGCCAATGACAGTGCCAAAAGGAAACCCGGGTAGATCACAGGAAGAAGATTCAGACACAGAGATGTTGCGAATAATAAAAACAGCTGCGAAACTCTTAACTCCATGTGATACACAGCCATAATCTGAAGAAGCATTGAATTTCGTCCCATAGTCCTCAAAATCTTATTAGTTGGACAAGAGACAGATTTAATGTTAGCATCAATAGGACAAGCCATACTGCAGGCAACCAGACTAAGAGTAGACACCATTGCGAATGCACTGTCACTTCGTCTCAAGATTTATTGTAAATACACGTCATAAACATGTTTTTGGATGCACATGTGCCGAGGTCCAGAAATTTGAAAGACGTGGCGCTGCTGTTTCACAAAGGACAGGGTTTCCTCGGCCCAGAACAGGTCAATTTATTCAGCATGTAGAGGACAATGTTGACCACAATATCAAAACCCTTGATGGCTTTGGAACATTTCATAGAATGGGTATCATTTGATCATTACACAAGACAGTATTGATAGAAAGTCCTTTGCAGAATATCAATGACTTCAGATGAGTTGGAAGATTTGATATAAGATACTTTAATTCTCAGCACACAAGAAATGATCCATTGAAGTATAATGCATTCTAAAGCAATGGAAGTAACTGATCCCACACAACATATTGACCCCCTTTGGAAAGTATCACTGATGCTTGATTCCACAAGACCACCATTGTATGGTATGATGCAAGGAATCTACCGTGGAGATTTTCAAGGCAAATCAACTTTCATAACCTGCCAATGATTGATATCGGTCCTAGCGATATGTCATGTAGCCTTTCAACAATTGCCTATGTATGTGAATAAGCCAAGCAGTACGCCACTCCAGTGATTACCTATGAACATCCACTATGGTGGAAGGCCATGGTTGTAACATGATAGGAGCCTAATGGGAGTGACTTAATGTATTGCCTTGAGACTGGTTGGCCTTCATACGGACATGAGCTTTTTATACTCAGTCAGTCATTTTATAGCAACAAGTGGGCTTCAAGAAGTTCTTGAAGTTGTTTATGCTGGTGGAGATGTAAAGCAAATAATTCGTGGCAAGGAAATCTCAAGGACTGTCTGAACATATCTATTACTTGATGCAGCCCTCAATACGATGCTGGTAGTGAATGCATTTAATCGGTCACTGTCGGGTCACGGTCCCAATATAGACAGACTGGGGAGAAAAGTTGAGGATCCTTCTGGCGATTTGCACAGAATACATAGACAGGTTGAACAGGATAGCACCCGCCAGGAGGTGCCTGTTCAAGATCAGGAGTTGTTTGAAGCTGGTGATTTATTTAATCGTGTACTAGTAGATCCATGTGTTGCTGATGAAATCTCTTCATCAGAAGCTCTCAGACGAATCCCAAACAAACTGAATGAAGAGACAGCATC
The DNA here is from genome assembly GCA_034401795.1 of Chaetoderma sp. LZ-2023a. Classification (NCBI taxonomy): domain Eukaryota; kingdom Metazoa; phylum Mollusca; class Caudofoveata; order Chaetodermatida; family Chaetodermatidae; genus Chaetoderma; species Chaetoderma sp. LZ-2023a. The sequence continues at coordinate 60,377,171 of CM067373.1, forward strand.
AATGAAGGACCTACGGCCTCTGGTTACAGTATCTGGGCATAGTTGAGATCACACAGAAATTCGTAAAAGCTGAGCGCACAGGAAATTGAGAGGCACACCCTCAGGTGGTACATGGTATCTTTATGCCAACCCTGCATATATTTACTCCAAATGATGAATGAACTTAAAGAACACCATCCAGAAGTGAACATTCGTTTCATGAATGTAGATCATGTCATCAGAAGAAGTTAACATTATTGATTCCACTGTGCTACCATGCAGACATGCAAACGAAGGATATATTTGTCAAACCGAAGCCAAAGCTTGATGCCAAGAAACGATAGGTATGGAGCATAAAAACGACGGTGAACACCTTGGGAGAGAATTTCTGTGCTAAAATACTATTTTCACATGCCATTTTTTACTGTGATACAACATCAGGAGTTGATGAAATTGCCAGAGCTGTTGACCTAAAGAACATACAAACCAATGCCAAGTCCATGCACCTTGTTGAGCTGGTCATACAGGAGGGTGACACAAAGGATGCCACAGCATAGAATGGTCTATGATACAAGCGTTTCCGTGACAAGGTTTAAAAAGTTCAAAATATGTCGAGGGTTATAGATTACCACCAACATCTGTGGCTACTCGGTATCGTGGCTCAAAATATTCAACAGCATGTTTATTAAAAAGCAAAGAATTACAAAGACATACAATTCATACAACGTGTCGAAGTATTTGAGATTTGGTGACGGTCGATATGGAACCCTTTGTGACGTAATGATTGTGACGTCATCATACACGTGCTGAGGTGATTATGACGTCATACGAGGTCAGATGATAGATGGATACACTGGAAAGGTGAATTGCAAAAATCGGGTTGAAATACGGATAGATGAGCAAGCAAGAAGGATGGGCTTGATTACTCATGGTTGTGTGTCGAGTGCAGATGCTTGTGTCGCGCTAACTCACCTGACATGGATCTCGATGACGACAAGTGATATTCTATACCACGGGCATGTGTACTATTGATGTGTATTCATTCTGTATGAAAGGATATTCAATAAAATAGAATTCTTTTGTTAATCGCGACATTAATTTACATATTTCATAAGTATCTATGCATATAGTGACTCCAGGAATGCACTAATCGTATTCACTAACCATCAATACCTGGATACAGAGACTTCATTTCTCATGATTGGATGATTAGGTACATATTCATAGCGGAAAAATTATCTTTGAATAATGACAGTAGGTAATTTGTATATTATGCTATTTTGAAGGCTATCAACATATTGAAGTAAACTTTTAGTATGTTGATCAGGAGACATTCCTGAAATGCATACCGATTCACAAAATGCTGTTGCAAATGGTCTTGGCTCAAACCACAATTTGACTGGACTATCTATCATATCGCTACATTATGTATCTCCTCAAAGGATATTATTCTAACTGATTACACTCAATGCATTTTCTGTGTCGATATAGATCGATGCACCTGATTATCAATAGCTTTATGGAATACCTATCAGAGTCTGTGTTATTCCACCAGTTTAAACGGCAAACTAATGGCAATTCCCGCAGATGGCTAAATGTACACACGTAATTTTCCTATGCTATGGAGCCTACATCAATTGGGAAGACTGAATTTGGGGAGACTGCCTGTGCCAAGTGTCGGAAGTGAACATTTTTTGAAGTACCGAATGTAGTCCATAAGCGGACAAATTTTGTGCATGCTGAGTTGATTTTACAAGACATGTTTATTAATGTTTATTAGCTGCGCGAAATACCCATAAATGAATACTAATTTGACTGGAATATCTTAATGGAAAGGCGCTGCACAAAATATCCAACTGTTTCACGAATGTATTCATTTCTAACAAGCTTGTGCAAATAAACGTGCTCCGTTAGGACACTGAAATACATGTATAACCTAAAGTGTGTCAATCGATCGATGTTCTAATGTAGGCATATCATTCCACGCATCACTGTGCCTGGGAAAACAAGGACAACGGACAGTTGTTTGAAGAAAGCATCTTTCTGTGTCAGCTCTTTTAGTGAATGATTACTGATATAACGTTTTCTAAACGCTCCCTGCCAGATAATTTAAACATCAGCATGATGACGTAATAATTCAGACTATGAATTCTCAGGAGTAGATAATACAAATCTGTGGCTCGCAATTATTAGTCTGATTGTCAATCACATGTTTGACATTTTTACAATGTTGCATGCTTTGCAGCTACAGTAAATAACACATATTATGTTCTGTAAACACCGATCTCAACCCCAACAGACACGTCTCTCTTTCTCTCTCTCTCTCTCTCTCTCTCTCCCTCCCTCCCTCCCTCCCTCCCTCCCTACCTACCTCCCCTCCTTCCCTCCCTCCCTCCCTCCCTCCCTCTCTCTCTCTCTCTCTCTCTCTCTCTCTCTCTCTCTCGCTCTCTCTCATGATCAAATCTTAGATTTGTCACATGTTCTCGTCACAAATAAGTGGCTTGCTCTCTTAGGAGTGGGTGGTGCAAATGTCCAAACTCAATAAACACCGATAGTCGGATCGATTCCTAGAGATTGAAATAATCTTATCTGATCGATCACTAAGTCAAAGCTTATATCGTGGCTAGATACATATATGTATCTAGGTGTGCCGAAATATCGCTTCATTTAGTGCGCGTAAGTACAGGAGTTACATTAAATCCGGTGTTTCTCATTGCTCCATCTAACCTCGTTACAGACCAAATCTGATGTAAACTAGACACACGTTTCACGCAATCGATTTTCATTTTGGCTGAGCCCCTTGAGGAAATGGATCAAACGATTTTATAACGGTTTTCTAACGCGCAATCGATTTGAGTAAGAGTTTCATTTATTCCGGAGAATAATCCGTATCTCATCTCATCAGAGAGAGAGAGAGAGAGAGAGAGAGAGAGAGAGAGAGAGAGAGAGAGAGAGCGAGAGCGAGAGAGAGAGAGAGAGCGAGCGAGAGAGAGAGAGAGAGAGAGAGAGAGAGAGAGAGAGAGAGAGAGTGAGAGAGAGAGAGTGAGAGGGGGGGGGGGGGGGTGATATACAAAACAGTCCACATTATGCTACTTAAAGACTGTGCAAAAGCCAAATGTTTAGGCCTAATAAGTAAGGGCTTGCACCTCGCCCGAAGAGGTAATTATGAGATAAATATGCTGTCAAGGGGCGAAGCTTCATTCAAAACCTCATATTGCGAACACAGAATAGACCATCAGAATTAAAAACAGGTGGTTGCTTAATAAAACTCATAGTACAACAGTAAATATGTCAAATGATGGTCATTCACTAGGACCATTTAAGCACCTGTGTTAAAGAGCCACTGTGTACTGGGCACACAAGTGTCCCTAGCATAGTGTTTACTGCATATCATTCTTCAGTTCTCTTCCTCCCTTTGTGCCATATCAATTGCTCCATCTGAAAACAATTTCACTGACATGCGTTATTGTCTAATCAAGCAGCACGTGCCAAAATAGCACGAACGGCTTCAATATCTACATCAGTACTTATTAGTCAGCATCCCACACACTCGTAACATTGGTTTGCTGCATATGCGCCAAAATGGGAGACATACGCGAAATTGCCATTGTCACAACCAAAAATTACACCCCTGCACAATGGCAATAATCTTTAAGAGGTAAATGTGCATATTTACTTGATTATCTCAGCATATCTTAAATATCTATCTAAACAGTATGAGTTGGAATATATCCAAATCGACAGGAAAAATATAACATTTTATTTCATTGTAAAGCATCGTTAATATCTTGCTTTAAAACAATGTCACAAAATAATTTGCAAGATTGAACGAACCGATTTTGAGCAGAATAGAACTGAGATGCTTAGTAACTTGATATATGGTATTTGTTTGCACAAATAATTAGATACGCTGTAAAGTACGTTAGGATACACATATCTGAAATTGAGAGAGGTGAGGTTGGAATTATGAAAGTAGACTAGAGCTAAATTAGAACACAAAAAAGTATCCGCATTGTTGGGGTGGGGTGGGTGGTAGGTATGTTTAACCAAAATTCCACAAATCAACTCTTTGTTGCGTGAGTAATCGAATACGTTTCTTGTATTTACATTTACAAAATATATAGAAAAGAATGAGAATAGCTCTCCATTGTCGGATTCTACATATCCATGACGGCTCACACTACACACAGGAAAGATTCTACTATTCATACAAGAATTTATGAATCTTAAAATATGTTCTCTGTTGATATGTAATTCTGGAATATTTCCACTTGGAGTAGAATTTCTTCATTCATTTATGGGATCGGTGCATATGACACACTGCGTCTTACATAGTCCCATGGGTGCCGCTGTGATTACAGGAGAAGGTTCGTGTCACGTGGAATAATATGTTTACATAAGTGAATTATGTTTACCTTGTAGTAATGTTGAGTAAACTGATCGAGGGTTGTGTCATTTTGCTCAATCAATGAGCACTAATTCCTTTTAGTCGCGATGACTCGTCTCTCGTCGTGTTCAAAGATCGCTAAGTCCACAGAGACTCCGGGTCAGATGCTTGGTTTCCTATTAAATATGGCCATTGATCTTCGACCTATGTGCTTTGATACTTTATTTCAAGACCGCTATCAAAATACAGCATAGTTAAACAAGTATGACATCCTATTGGTGCGACGTATATAGTTGTCAAAAATGTCTAAATTTGGCAGACAGACAAAATGGGCAGATGGGAAGGTGAGCGGGCGGGTAGGTAGGCAGGCGGGACGACAGGCGAGGCGGGTGAACAGACAGACAACATACATGTGTGATCTTGCAATACTAGTGACTTAACATACGATGTGATATTTGGAGATAAAGGATAGTGAGCAGGTTAAACTGTACAGAATATTCATCATTCATGGTAACAGCAACACACACTCTACTATGTATGTCTGCAGGTAATTAGATACGATTTCAGCTAGCATAAATCATATATGGTATAGCACATGGCCAAGCACATCATGTAGTCGTTGGCTCAGTACCACCATTTCCTCCTTATTAAACTAACTAAATATCTGCTTATATTATACAAGTCGAATGAAAATCGTTTCATTCTTCTTCCAGTACTAACATTCGTCCAATTGCACAATCAGCTAAATGTAGAAAACACAATATACACAGTATTCATGATAGAAGCGCTTATGGCATGGGAACAAAACATATTACATAGCTTGGCAAGGCACACTGACAAATGACCATGGGCAGAGACCACGAAGCCATAATATTGCTTGCTATAAAACATACGCAAGCTTATAAACATTAAATCATATATGGCTGAGTGTGCAATGTTTCATACATATACGGAACAATAAAGGGATAGTATAAAATACACATTTATACGGTCATACAGAAAGGGCATCCCCATTCCCCACTGCCTTTTCTATCATCAGAATCTTATTCTAGATTTACATCAACATATTAAATAAAGCATACCTTTGCCGAATTTGGCAGATCCTGTGTAAGGTCTGCTACACAATGATCATATTACAATATTGTTCGTGTAAGCTGTTGCTGTTTTATACAACAAAATCTGTCACCAGATTATTTCTTTCAAACTGGGAACAGGTTTTACTTTCATCCTTTCATCTTTCATAGGGCGGCATGTGGAAATATGATTACATACACTTAATGTAATCCCTATTGTGTCAACAACGCCTCAAAACGCTCAATATACCACTTATATTGGGCTATTAATTAGCCAATTTACAGTTAAGATTTGTAAAAAAAGAAGAAAGTGTTACTCATTGAATGCAATCCATTTGCAGGTCAAGAGAAGGCAATTTTTAAAGGTTTTCCAGTGGAATTTACAAAAACGTCTTAGTTGTCCTATAAATAAAGGCTATTTGAACATTATATGGTCAAGACAATTCAAATTTGTGCATAATCAGTATCCATTTTCAGGGCAAGAGAAGACATTTTTTTTTAAATTTATCACTGGAAAATTTTAAAAATAGTCTTCTCTTGGCCTGCAAATGGCCATTCCTCAACACCAAAAAAACTGCTTTTGTCAGTTTTACCATTAAATGGTTAAGTTTACAGAGGGTGTGTTAAATTTCGTTTTTTAGATATTAAAGTGGGTACAAAATCCCAGAAAGACTCATAAAACTATATTCTATAATCGAATTCGAATATGAATGCAGAAAGGCTCGCTAAAGATAAATAACTTTCTTTATAGTGGTGGACCTATTGCCATTATTACTATACCAACACGCCTTACCTTTAGTCAAGGATATGTATATGTTTGTATGATGATAAGAATGGCTGTCTTACAATTCACCTTTGCACCCCATGTTCTAGAGATGTACGAAGAAACAATACTGCTGATTGCCGTTGCTGTATTCAACCTAATTGGGTTTTTTTAAATACATGATGAAGTTAACTGTACAATCCGGACCAAATACTGTGAAATATTTTTTAAATCCACTCAATAGTCGCATTTCTTCTTTCATTTAATTGTATTCCGTAGTCAAAGACATTAGCCGTGGCCATTCTACTTGGGATCATACGTTTATTTTATTGTGGCATTATCCATACGTATGCCTTCTGATCTGCATCTTATATCAGACTAATCAAAGGTTTATACATCTCTATTTACAAAGCTCGAGTGGGATGTTTGCCATGATGCACAGGCATTGTTCTGTTTTGCGTGGGAGCATCAGCAACATTAATCATATACATATTTCCATTTTGCTGTGAAGGCCAAAGCATACATACAATAATACACAGAGATATAGCGAGCTCATAATACAGACAGATTAGAAGGCGTCCATATTTATCTAATAATACATCTATCAGTACTGTGTTTCTGTAAGTTGTATTCTTAAAAGAGCATGCTGGCATTCCGTGATTACAGTATGAGCTACATGATGGAATAAACAAGTCATGTGCATTGGTGCCATTTCCGACAGCATTTAAGATGGCACACCATAGACGGACAGCTCATGAGTGATGAACCTCAGAACTCACGACAAATGGCATAATTCAGATTAAAGATGCCCATGCAAAACTTATTGGACCAAAAGATAATCCTACCTTCAGATAATATGGATTATATGATATTTGAGAACATTTGAGAAAATCGCATTCTTTTGCGTTGAATTTACAATTTAAAGAAACTTTCTGTTCAATAATTTGAAACTAATTTGACTTGGAATTGTTAGTGATTGTACATTGTAGATTGTGTGATCCATTATATCGTTAGAGGACGTAGAACATGCACATTGAGATTTGAATATTGACAAACTTATCTAAAAACACGGAGTGGTTATATTTGGCAAATAGTATTCAATGACACTTAATTTAGCATATGTCCTTGACATTTAATTATTTGCACCAGCCTCGACAATTGTGTTGATATTGACGTGGTTATGTTCATAGTGAAGGCACATCCATTTACTAATGCTGTAGATATCAATATTACCAGACAAACCCAGAACATTGCGATTTGACTGATTTAGCTTGAACATGTCAAATTCCTGTTTGAGACTATGTTTTGACACGGATCGTGTTTGAAGGTACACGAAGATAAACAGACTGCATTTGAATTGAAACACGACCTTTGAACTCCAGGTAGATACCAATGACCACCATTCTTTCTAATATTCTATGCAGTCTCATGCACATACTGACACACACCGCAGTACCCACGCACACACGCACACACACACGTACACGCATACACGCTGATTTACGAGCCAAGATCAATAGTCTATTTTTGCGCACAATCTTAAGCGGTGTTTAACTTTTGTCTGTGTGACTATGCAAGCGAGTAATCCTCTGTTATCACACAGAGCACGCGTGTCTTTGATGGCCATTATTCTTACCAACACCGATTGTAGACTACTCAATTGGAAATTCGATTTTGATGGAGAATAGGATTGTTGGAGGTGGTAACTCGACACGATTTGGAAATAGCACGCTGGTCACTGGTAAGATTATATTTATGGTTGGCAATACGAGACAGTCTGATCAATAGTAGGCCTACATACTATTCACGTTTCTCTCGGTCTCTGTGAGACGCTAATTCACGAGGAGGTAAGGAATACTGTGTTTGATATTATGGTATTAAGTTGAGTATAAGTCATTGCTTCAACGAGCAACATATAACTAATGGACCTTTCCATTTTAGCTATGCCCCGCCCATCTCTAGCTAAGCTCCACCCACACCTCGCCCGTGTTGGATCGATCGATCTTTGAACTCCCTGACTATCGATTTCAAGAAAACTATACAGGTAAGCTGTTGAATATTTTGAAACTAATTTGACTGGGCGCTGTTGCTGCCTATGGTAGCAACAGCGCCCAGTCAAATTAGTTTCAAAATATTCAACAGCATGTGTATTAAATAGCAAACAATTACAAAGACATACAATTCATACAACGTGGCGGACTGTTTGAGATTTGATGACGGTCTATATGGAACCCTTTGTGACGTAATGATCGTTACGTCATCATACACGCGCTACGCTGATTACGAGATCAGATACTCTGGAAAGGTGAATTAACCGTTTTAGCGTATCAAAGAATGACTTTACCGTAAATAAGCTTAGTTCGATGTCACGCGTCGAAGATTTAAATACCTATTTCCGCCTAATCAATGAATACACACATTAAATCACGGTTGCGTTGTTTGATCTGTCAAAGACAACTAGATTCCAGCTGATAATGTCACGTGGCACGCAATCATGGGAATACTCTACAGCGTGTTTGAAATTAAGGTATATAATTAATATCCGTAGCTCCGTCTATAATATGAGTTATATGCTACTGAATTAAATCACTGCGTAATGGAAGCATCCTATCTGTCACTCAAGAATCTGACGTCATGCCATAAGCAAATACGTCATGTTTTACCTGACGTAACAACCAGTGTGTGGCGAAACTCGAAAATTCTTTCACAAAAGTGTGCGAATCGTATGTCGTTGATGAATTGCTAATTTAGTAAATATTTTCTTGAATATTTTGAAACCAATTTAACTGGGAGATGTTGCTACATAAGCAGCAACAGAGCCAAGTCAAATTAGTTTCAAAATATTCAACAGCTTACCTCGAAATCTTAATTCTGGAAATTCAGATTTCAAAGTTTCAAATCGATTCCAACACGCTATGGTGGCATAGCTTAGCTCGGCATGGGCGGGCATAGCTAGAAAGTAATTCCTCTATTAGTTACGCCTCAGTGGTGTAAAGGAATATACACTAACATATAGGTACATCGTCTTCGTGGTTAGGGTGACTTGTATCTATCAATGCAGATTAGTCACGTTTCATTTGCGTGGAAACTGATGTTCAATTTGACCAGGTACCCTGCCAAAGTTTTTTGAGAACAAAGTGCAGATTAAGTATTGTGCCAATGTATCCCGGGCCTTTAGTGAGAGCCACTCAATGGTATAATGTAGCCGGAGATTTACTTAGTGCAGTCATCTTTCCTGTGCTATCTCAGTTTTCTAAATATGGACCTTTCCAATTTTAGCTATGCCCCGCCCACCACTAGCTAAGCTCCACCCACAACTCGCTCATCGATCCCTGAACTCCCTGACAATCAATTTCTAGAAAACTATACAGGTAAGCTGTTAAATATTTTGAAACTAATTTAACTGGGCGTTGTTGCTGGCTAGGGCAGCAACAGCGTCCAGTCAAATAAGTTTCAAAAAGACATGCAATTCGTACGTGTCGGACTATTAAGCGTTAAAGACGGACTGTATCGAGTCATTAATGACGTCATGAATATGACGGCATCATACACGTCACGTAGTTGGTTATGACGTCATATGATGACATATGATAGATGGATACACTTGGAAAGGTTCATTTCTGGGAAAAATCAAACTTAAAACCTAGTTGTAGTTCCAAATCGTAGTTACCTGGACAGTTACCTATCAGGTATAATGTTAATACAAATACAACAAGTGCTGTTTATGGCACTGTGGATAATGCATTATTAACACAGCATAATGTTCCGCGCCCCCTAACTCGCTTAATATCCGCTTACTAAGGCATTATGGAAACATGGCCTTAGACACATTCACGCTGATATCTATCGTTAAAAAATGAATCACATTAGTTTGGTTGCCATGAAACATTAACTATTACAACATCGTTCCTGATTTACCCTGCTGATGTTTTAATAGTCTGTTGCGACTGTTAAACTGAACATACTGTTAAAACATGACCACCAAGCTAATGTGATTAATTTATTAGCGATGTATATCAGTGTCAATTTACGTCATATATGAACTGGACCTGACAAGCGTTACAATAATTATCTTTCATCACCGACACGTCAACTATGTTACTCATTTTATTTATGATGAAATGGCCATACTGGTGGACTAAAATTCCGCCATTCTATCATACAGCTACCTGGGAATACGATTATTATTATTATTATTATTATTATTATTATTATTATTATTATTATTATTATTATTATTATTATTATTATTATTATTCTAGGTATACCATAATTGACTCAGGTGCGTGTGCGCACAAATATGAGCATTCAGTTGCTCACGTGCACGTGGAATATATGTGTGCAAACGCTAAGCGCACGCAAACGTACGTGCACACGCACATACTTTATGTACCCGCAATTATTCACGTACAGATATTACATTCACACAAATTAAGCATTGCTATTTGCTCTCCATAAAACTGTAGAATAAAGACACAATAAATCTCAATGGAATCGGTATTGAATTGTACATTGGCTTGATCTATTAGCACGCGTAATACAAACTGACAATATGAATGAGGATTGTGATCGTTTACAATGATGTCAGGCACGGAACACCACGTCTAGCATTAGAGAGTATTTGTACAGACGCATTAGACATCATGGCATCTCCACGTCAATAGGCTTGACATCCACTAAAGCGTTCACTCAAATCGGAAATCAATTGCACTCTATAGGCTATTATATAAAGTCATTCATGTGTCGCCACGGCCAACCAGTGAGATGTTACACATGCCACGCCCATGGCCACAAGTCCAATAGGTGTCCGGGGCGCTAGGAGTCTGGCCAAGAAGAAGTGCCAACGGGTGACACGTATTTTAAGGTAAGATCAAATTCCTTGCCTACAAACTCACATGATAATAAATATAATCATAATAGTATTGTTGACAATGTTTATAATGTGGTCGTCAGCAACAGATATGATCTCTTAACTGTCATCGAAAACATTCACAATGTAATTACACCATTTACTACTACACCAGTCTATGCATCCGATTCAACCGTCTCAATGACGCATGTTTGTTCTACTGTCTCTAATATAGCTACCACTATTACTACTGCTACTGCCTCCGATACTACTGCTACAGCTTACCCTAAAGCGAAACATCCTTGTGCTAACACAAACAATATAATAGAAGATAAATTATTTACTCGTGCTACTGTTAGTGCTAGCATAATAAATGCAATCGATAGTGCTAAAGATAATGAATATATTGATAGCATTGCATGTGCTGCTGCTACTGGTGGTAATGATGATGATGATGATGATGATGATGATGATGATGATGATGATGATAATAATAATAATGATAATAATAATAATGATGATGATGATGATGATGATGATGATGATGATAATAATAATAATAAAGTAAATTTTCTCAATTTTATTAATATTATACGGTATTGTGGTGGAACAAGCAATAATAATTTTTCACACACACATTCCAGTAATAACGTCCTCTCTGATGTGGACCAATGGGTATATAGCAAGAAGTTTATAAAACTAGTAAAACGCCTTGATTTCCCATCATTTAACTTAAAGGAAAAAGGTATACGCATTGGACATTGGAATATTGAACACTTAATGCCTAAATTAAGCCAATTAAAAATAATTATGGAGAAAACTACACAAGAAATTGAAATATTTGGTATAACAGAAACGTATATAAGCGGCGTCCTCGCCGACAATTTAATAGATATTCACGGTTATAATGTTGAGAGGAAAGATAGACCGAACAATGTAGGAGGTGGGATTGTAATATACATAGCCGAAAATCAGTCACATCAGGGGCATTATGGATCGAGGTTACGCCCTTTAAATCGAAATCATTTTTATTATGTTGCGTTTATAGACCTCCAAATTCTCCCGTTAGCTGGATCGACGATTTTGAAGCACTACTTGAACCTGCATACTCAGATAACACGGATATAATTCTAATCGGCGACTTTAATTTTGATTTTCTAAAAGCAGTCACGCCAAAATGGCTATCAGTAATGAAGTTATTTCATCTTGAACAATTAGTCAACAGCGCAACTAGAATTACGGACAAAACAGCTACCCTAATAGACCATATATACGTTACAGAGAGAAACAAATTTACGTCAGTAAGCGTAGGAGATTTAGGATCAAGTGATCACTATCCCGTTTTTGGTGCGCGACAAAACACCAGACAAAAATCACATAGTCATCACACTATAAAGTATAGATGCAGAAAAAGGTTTGACAATCAGAAATTTCTTCAGAATCTTTCCGATTGCAACCGGGAGATAATTGATTTGCTAAATGACCCAGATGAGATGCTGCAGATATGGCAGGATGCATTTATAGGCATTCTAAATAAACACGAGCGTAGAGTAAAGCGATTCTCTCAGCCAGGATGGATAACAGATGAAATTTTGAAGGCCATAAAGGACAGGGATTATTATAAGAAAGCTAAAGATATGATTAAATATAAAGAGTTGAAACGTAAGGTAATGTCGCTAATCGAAAGATCTAAGAAAAACTACTTTAGCACAGCGTTGGCTGACAATAAAAAGAATCCTTCACATATATGGACAATAATGAAGAGTATTAATAAGAAACCTAACAAAATGCCATTGACTTTCCTTGATAGTGACAGTAATGAAATTAAAGACGTCGAAAAATATTGCGAAATGTTCAATCAGTATTTCACTACAATCGCGGCAGATCTCGCAAATTCCATAAAGACGCAATCTCACATAATTTCAGACGACATTAAAACGCATGTTAGAACGAAAATCCCGAGCGAAATTGAATTTACGATACCGAGAATAACTGTTAATAACGTTTACGAGGAACTTAAAAACAAATAAATCCGCGGGCCATGACGGATTGAATGCACATTTCTTAAAATTATCGGCACCAGTCATAGCGCCATCAATTACACGTATTATAAATATAAGTATTGATACAGGCGTGTTTCCAACAATGTGGAAATGCGCTAAGGTGAAACCGTTATACAAATCAGACAACAAAGGAGAGGTTAATAACTATAGACCAATGTCAATTTTACCTGTTCTTTCCAAAATTATTGAACGACATATACATAGCCATTTGTATAAATTTCTTAGTAAATACAATTTATTGACTGAATCTCAGTCAGGTTTCCGTCAGAAGCATTTATGCGAAACTGCACTGCTTAAGCTAGTCGAAAAATGGAGATCTGCGATAGATAATGGTGATTATGTCGGCGCTATATTGATAGATTTTAAGAAAGCTTTTGATTTAGTTAATCACGATATTTTACTAGAAAAGTTAGGCCTATATCAATTTGATAAGCTTGTGTTAAAATGGTTTTCATCTTATTTAGAAAATAGAAAACAATATGTGTCAATTTCTGACAAAATTTCCGGACATCTTCCGGTAACCGTAGGCGTACCTCAAGGTTCTGTATTGGGACCACTCTTATTTATCATGTATGTAAATGATCTTCATATGGGAATAACTAGTAATGTTGATATGTACTGCGATGATACGTTGATGCACTGTAATTTTGAAAAACTTCCACAGATAACAGACCAACTGACTAGCGATATGTCTGTGATAGAAAATTGGTGTCAAAATAATAAAATGGTGTTAAATACGGAGAAAACAAAACTTTTAATGATAAGCACTAAGCGTAAACAAGGGCAAATAAATCATGAGGAAATTAAGATACCAATATCTAATGGTGAACTAGTCATTGTAAATGAGGCGAAACTTTTAGGCGTACATATTAATGACACTCTTTCATGGGACCAGCACGTAAGAAAAATTTGCAGCAAAATAGCTTCACTTATCTATATGTTAAAGAAAAATAAGAAATATTTGAATGTTTATGAGCGAAACCTGTTTTACAAGGCATACATCCTTTCACACATTGATTACTGCTGTCTTGTCTATTACGCTGGCACGCCTACATTGTTAAATAAACTTGAAAAATTACAAAAGCGTGCAGCTCGAATAATATTAGAAGTCCCCTTTCGAACACCGTCAAAACAAATGTATGTAGAATTAAACTGGACTACACTAACGCAAAGAATGACAATTAAAACAAATATTATGACATATAAATCATTAAACGACCTTGCACCGAAGTACATGAAAGATCTGTTCACATGTGTAGAAGACACGCATACACTGAATTTACGGTCAAAAACGACCGGTCAATTAAAGCCTCCAAAAATAAGAACGGATTACGGGGAAAAACAGTTTTACATACACAGCAACAAAAATGTGGAATTCTTTAACTATTAATATTAAACATTCTCCGACACTCGGATCATTCATCGCAAATATGTGTGATTGTTTACCCGTATAATGATGATAATAATAATGTTTTCATTTTCTTCTGTTTTGCCCCCATTGCCCCGGAGATAAGGTTACCCGTCTTCGCCGCGGAATCTCCTGCGATTTACAACAATCAAGGACACGCCAGGAGTGGCCAAGTGTTACCACCTAAATCACCTCCACCAATAGCTTTGCTTAATTTACAGAGGATATTGAAAACGAATTGTGCACAAAACAATAACAAAAGTAACTGATAATTACAGTACCGGACAATCCAATATTATCAAATATAAGTACTAGGAAGAACAATAACCCTGATCATTTAGCACAATAGAGATAAAACATACAAAACTGACCATTTGTTGATCAAGAGAGGCGTGTTCCCGAAAAATGAGCAGCGGAATGAATGACTCAGAAACCGAGCCAGTCATTCCTGTGTCCAATTCTCGGAAACACTTCTCCCAGACCCGCAAATGGGCATCGGAACAATAATCCTGATAATTAGTAATAACAACCTAGTTATAACTGCAAATTAAAATCACTGAGAACAGTTATAATGTGTATATCCCGTTAGGTTAGCAATATGTTGAACAAAATGCCCATCTGCTGGCCAGGAGTCAACTGTTTTCGAGGGCTCCTCACTGGAATCATTGGCTCAGCAACTGAACCTATCGTTGCAGTGATGAATCTTCGAGAAGTCTTCACCTGGTCTACACATACACATCTTCTATTAAATTATATTTAACAATTGTTTATTTATAATCATTTGAATTAAATTAATGTCTGCTTTAAAGACAGTTAGAGCACTCTCCAGAGCATTGTCTGTTGGGAGATGGCCATCTGCGGACCGAAAGGTCAACTGCTCTTTGTGGGTTTACCACTGGAATGACTGGTTCACTGACTGAGCCTGTCATTCGGGTCATACATTTTCAGGAGGAGTGTTCTTTTGGTCTGCATATGATCATTTCCGAGCAATGTAATGCTAATAGTTCTTTGTGTTATCATTTATAAAGGCTCTCTCTCTCTCTCTCTCTCTCTCTCTCTCTCTCTCGCTCACTCGCACGCTCGCTAATTTAACTACCGTTATGTAATATTTCTATTTGAAAAGGATATTTGTATGTTAAACGAGCATGCCACAAGATCCTTTTCTCTAAATACATTTATTACAATAAAAAATAAAATGTTTAAAAAAAAGAAAGAAAAAAAAAGAGAACCTTAAACATACAATGAAAGGACATTGGCGGCCTAGGAGAGGAGTGTTTCCGACAATGGAGCACTGGAATGACTGGCTCCGTAACCGAGTCAATCATTCCTGTGTCCAATTGTCGTAAACACTCCTCCGGACCAGCAAATGACCATTTCACATATCGCCAATCCAAAGGTTAGAGTTTCAGGATAGTCATATAGTACATGCATGGAAAATACTTCTCCTAATGTAAATAGTTTTGTGTATGCATTATGAAATTGTATCATACTATTGTCCGTCACATTATTATGTGATTGCGCTCACTTACGGGCCATATGCTTACTTTGTAATGAATATATCTATCGTATATTTTTCAACTTTCCCGATCCTTTATCATTAGAGCACGAAATGTAGACACAAAATAGGTTCCCTTGCTGTATAATTTTGATACTAATTTGACTGGATAGTGTTGATGCCGAAGGTATCAAGACCTTTCATTCAAATTATGCTTAATATATGCAACAGCTTAATAGCATGCCTTGAGTTCTAATACTAGTGTTGAAATGGTTAGATGTTGGCGTAGACCTACTATATTGGATGTAAACCCACGGGAGTGTATGTACATGAGTTTATGTGCGTGTGGAAGTGAGTGTGTGTGATTGGGAGTGCATGTGCTTTGGTGAGTTCTTAATTTCAGTAAACTAAATATGCCTAATTAACCTTTAAGATACAAACCTTCGATTGAACCTTCTGATTTTATCCTACATTATGAAGTGCTATGTCAAATTTGGTGATTCTTCCGCTCTTTGACCCATAAATGCACAAGCCTAGAAACAAGTCCATAAAATCGGCTAGAGAAATGACCATTTGCAGTCCAGAGGACTATTTTTGAAAATTTATGACAGGAATGACAGGCGCGATAATCGAGCCAGTCTTTCCAGTGGTAAATTTCCAAGAATGGCATTGTCTTGTTCTGGAAACGGACATTTCACAATAGATAGACCTAATCGAGGTTTTCCTGACAAATTTAGTCACTAAAGGGTTAAGAGATTCGACGGCGTGGGTAATGATAATAATTTTACTAAATCTATTGTTTCTGTATGTATGTATGTATAATCGTATGTTATAATGTGCTTAGCTGTATTTGTCTACGAAATTGAGAATTAGTTTCTATATTTTAGCACATAAAAATATCGTTATTTCTATTTCTTGCATTGTTTCCAAAGCATTTCACCAGAAAAGAAAGGAATTTACTTTACAATGCTGAATATACCAATGCTAATTGGATTGAAAGTTTGCTGCTGTTGGAAGCATCAGTAGCTTTTGTTCAAATTACTCTTAATACATTCAGAATATTATATGATTATAAGAAATAGATTCCCTAAGTTCCTTGTCTGTACATAGATGTATAAATTTGTACATATTATATATATAAAAAATGTGTATATATGTTAATGAGGGCCTCTGCTAGATCAGGCCGTGTACTTGAAGTGCTACCCTCAATAAATAACGATTATTATTATTATTATTATTATTATTATTATTATTATTATTATTATTATTATAGGCTATTTGAAATAGTGTCTGAGCCTACCTGTTCTAATTGTGCAACGTGACGCCAAATGACGGTATGGAAATTAGCTATTGATCATGTGCTCTATAAGCATTATATTACATACTATGACAGTTCTGCCACATAATATGTATCTAGTGGTATTCATTATTGAGTCTCATTTATGCTATTACTTGTTGCTCATTATGAAACTGGTAGGTCTAAATCATGTTGCTATCTTCGGACACCTTTCAGCATGGCATTGACAATATGCATATCTAGCCTAATATATATCGAGTCAAGTCTTTATAGACGAGGAAAAGAAACCCCTTGACGAACTTCTTCCAATAGCTGCAAGCAAACTAAAAATTGAGAATCTCTTTATGAATGAATCCAAAACAGAGTTCACCCACACATACCTATCTACAAAGCATGAAACTAAAGAAAATGACGATCCACTTCGTGGCGGCGAACCATGGAGGAAGAGTAATATCCTGGGCTTCCTTCTGGAAGCTATGGATTCATAGATCACAGATGCCCTTGATAAAAAGGCTACGTTTATACAATGCAACCTGCGTATCCTTGATGCTGTATAACGGTAACAGCTGGGAAGCTCCAATGGCAGCTCTAGCCAAACTCGATGGCTGCCACCACAAACACCTAAGTACCATCACTGGGCACTGATGGCGCCAGCCAATACAAAGCCAGGAGAGGACGACATTGCATAAATCTACTAAGCGTGCTACGAGGTGACCTCAGAAAAGCATGACTCGGTACACTCAAGTCAAGAATGGACCTGAGGAAGCTAAGGATTTCGGCTGAGGGCAAGACACAGTGGGCAAAAGCGAAGGACTGGTTGCAGCTGTAGGATGTTTCTACAACTACAGCCGCAGAATTCAGTAATCATACACATAGATCATACATATCTAGCCCCATCTTAACATCTCCGGAAAGTTTGAATATTTGCCCTCACCCGCTAAATGTAGGAATATTATACAAGCAATATACTACTAAATGTAGTAATCGCTCGTATTGGGATCGATCGATCTCTGACCTTTTTGACTATCGATTTCCATAAAACTATACAGAGAAACATGTTGAGTATTTAATATATTTATATATTAAACTATTCAACAGAATGCTTATTAAATGGTAAAGACATATAATGTGTACACCGTGTCGGACTATTAAGCGTTAAAGACGGGCTATATCGAGTCATTCATGACGTCACGATTATGACGTCAGCCTACACATCACGTAGTTGATTATGACGTCATATGATTGAGTGAGAAAATGGATTCATGCATTCAGTCAATTTACTTATAAATCAGGTTTACATCCATAGCACTGCACAATACATCTCTTTGATTGATATTATGCTAAGCAATAACGGTGTACTCTACGCATCTCCTGTGTCAATATAGATCAATTCACTTGGCAACCAAGAGCTATGTAAACCGTTGACGAATGAGTTTGCGTTATTTCTCGAATTTAAGTGACACGCTTCCAAATCCACACCTACAGCTAAATGCATGTACACGTCGTCTCTTTGTCCTACCGCGAGGCTTAAACTAATATGGACGGGGTTTTGTGAATATCCACTTGGAGTACCAAACGTAGTTAGTAAGTGAAAGGAGTTTATGCGTTCCGAGTTTTATTATATAAAACACTCTGATCAATGATTGTTTAGTTGTGCGAAATATTCTCCTAAATATTATTTTGCAAATAGTTTGGCTGGAATCCAATGATAACTACTGCAGCAAAGGCTTCATATGTTGCCTTGTAACAGAGATGTTGGGATTTCGCTATTAAGAGCAAAGCATGGATCGGTATTACAAGCTGATTCACAAATATTAATGAACTGTGCCATGTTAGTTTCGCCCACGTGCTTGCGGAATCATAGGTGGACTACTCCTCCAGACAGAGACATGTGCTGGTTCCAGACTGATACAACAACTAGTCATCCGCACAAGCGGCTCCGTGCTTATTATGAATACAGAATGCTTAGAATCGGTGAGCAGGTCCATATTGAGTGCGTGAGACTTTCTGGCGAGACAGACATTAATTCATCAATGTCCCCGAGGTGACGCATCGTTGTGAATAACCGGTTTTGATATCTATGAGAGATACACATCGTGATCGTACCAATAGGGGGAATCTGCATATCTAAGACTGTATTTCTAACACGCACTAATTAGATGGACATGATTGGAATATATGAATGCGTATTCGCCAACATGCATGGACAAAGCATTTCCGTATCGATTGACATAAAAAGTAATTTATCTCTAAATTTGTGAATGAAGTTGTCCTTATATGGAATAGGGTTGATTTGACAGGAAATAATACCCTTATGAAATGATTCTTATTAACATTGTAGTGCTGATAAGCACACACGCTACTTGGGTACTGGACGATTTGGGACCATTGACCTCACGGCCATAGTGTGTGTGCTGGCCATGATAGAAGCGGAGGCGTGGTGCAGTTGATTGGGTTTAATGTGTTTGGCGATATCTTGATGTATGTTATATTGTGCTAATAAATGTCTCTGATTCTGTTTCCGATTAAGTCTTTGCTAAACATCTTTTTACACCAGACCATGACAAAACAATGACATTTAATAGCTGTTTAATGAAATATTGTTGTGCGGTCGCGCTTTAAGTGAATGATTACTGATACAATATGTATACCGTTTCTACGCAATATGATATACAACTGAACATGACTGCCTAATACATATGACTATGCAGTCTTATGCTACTGACTGATGATTGGCTAATATAACTGACAAGAAGAAATCGGTCATTTTAAAGGAAACTCATCTCATTATATGCTAGCTATTCAGATGGATATGGTGCCAAATAAGTGACATTCATATATTTTTTAATATTCTATTTTTTAATAATTACCACTCTAGTAGAAATTTTATCACTTAAGTAGAAATAGTATTACTCGAGTAGAAATATTACCACTCGAGTAGAAACGATCTCTACTCGAGTTGAAATATTTTTACTCGAGTAGAAATAGTTTGTATTCTAGTAGTAATATCATTACTCGAGTAGTAATTATGAAAAAAATAATTGAATATTAAAAAATATATGAATGTCACTTATCATCCACCGTAACAATGACATTAGCATGCCTTTAAGCCACAGTGTTAGATATAATGAAATCGTAGGAATGCCACACTCCATATTTTAATTATTTTTAGCATGCAGCATACGTCGCATTTGCTGTGCTCCGCAAAATCCATTATCAAGATAGTGTTGTGTGCTTCAGTAGCTTAATTAAGCATCGTACTGTTATTGCCTCATGCAGAATTCCGAGAAAGGTTTTTTTAACCGAGCTAAGAATTAAATATAATCAAGCTGTTGCCATTTATGTCAGGGAGAAATAATATAAATGCATACCCAACATACATATCACCTGGACTTGACGGATCCTTAAATATTGCTATTCCTCTCTGGAATTGTGATTACGTTGACAAAGGTACCATGACCTATCAGTGAATCTGAGCTTCATGACAGAGTCAATCAAACCACTGATCCACGCGCGCACGTACAATATGAAATGCATACACTTTGTTGGAGTCGCCTGTCACATTATATCTGTTCTTCCAACAATCGTAATGATTCAAAGAGACAATTGCCAAGCAGACTACTCATTACGGCATTGCATTAAGACAAATTTTATCACTTTGATGTCTAGACGTAAATGTCACGGTATCATTTCATGTGGATATAATATTTGCTAATGAAAGAATAAATCAAGCATCCATTCACTTCTTTATTTTCGCCTTTATCTTACGACCCATTGACTGTGGATTCATCCATCGTGGAGAGTCTATTTCTTCCTATGGGTATGATTATATGACGAAGTGTTACGTCACTCTGTCTAATCCATAACCGCGATTTATTATACTACGCCTACCCTCTGACACCACTAGGCCTACCCTAGGGATTGAGGTGTAGATCACATTGAGAAAAAGCTAATTATTGACATTCTAAGTGCATTTTTGTTTACAGTTTCCATGCCAGCCATGTTCAGCCTACGCACGCACCGTATATTAACGTGCATATTAAATCAAAATTTCACAGCTGCTCTCGTCAAAGCCAGGAAGCTATGTGGCATCGATCGGCACCGCTCGTATTTTTCGTATTTTCTTTATTACACTCAGGCCGTGACAACGGCATAGGAGGATTATTTGTACATTGACAATGGCGATAGAAATACAATATTATTATGCCGCCGAGGGCTACGACAGTGGGGTCGCTTACATAATAATCATAACAACAATAATCAATTTATTAACTATTTTGGGCCACTTGCCCCTGCAGTGTTTCAGGCAGTATTAAAGGAGAACTAACTTCATATAATAGTTGTTCAGCTTACCTAACACGTCATTCGTAAACTATACTATAATATTAAGCTTATTATCATGCCGCTAAAGAAAGTTATTCAGGCTTGAGTAGTTTAAACGTTAGTACATTTCCAAAGCCTATGGTGGCTGTCATGCCTTACTTTTCAACCAATCAGAAGGAAAAACTAGCGTATCTGCCTTGGTCAATACGCTCAGTCAAAGCGGTGTCACATATAATTTGGCAATATGATATGAAAACAATCATACAAGTAAGCTGATGACTATTCTGAGACCAATTTGACCGGAAGCCGTTACTGCCATAGGCAATGACAACTTCCAATCAAATTATCCCCAAAATATTCACCAAGATGATTTGCATAATAAAGAATGTAATGCATTGGCACTTACATGACACCATACACTATCGCTTGAGTAAACAAAATCACGGTGCTCACTGTTCAATGTTTACACCATGTTACAAAGCAATTGATTGTGATAGATGTAAGGGAATGTAACAGGATGTGAATGATATGGAATCCATAAACTATAATCTATCGTACAATCTATCGCATTTGAGATGAGATTAGCATCGCTTTAACAATAATGACGATGAATACTTGGGTTGATAGATAATTCGGGTGTATGATTGGGTGAGAAGATGAATGAATTAGTCTAGCTGTTTAATTTTTTTGATGCTAACAGGTATTTGGAGAGTTTGATAAGGAGCGGTTTATTGCATATTGCAAACAATCCTTTAGTTTTCTCGGTATTAGGGTTTTCTGTATAGAATCGTGGTATGAATTTCTGCCTTTGTCTATTGAATTTAGAGCATGAGAAAAGAAAATGCATCTCATCTTCTATGCATTGCATTCGGGGTGGAATCTTGTTGCAAAGATCGTGATTTTTCTTATTAATATAGTTGGACAGGTGAGTGGGATGGAGTAATTGGCGAGTCTGGCATCAATCCGGCAATGCACTGAGATTGTTAGTCCAAACATGTACCGAAAGGTCATTGCACTCCTCTCAGAGTGAAATGCAATGCCATTTCAGTACATGTTTGGACTACAAGCTTGTGGTACCGTTAGAAATAACACTCTGGCGATCAAGAAGAGATACACCACCGGACCTACTGACTCAACTGTCTAACAGGGGATAAGGTGAAACTATAATTACCATGTACAAGTATTATGTTGTTTGGAGATTTAGATTTAAACCTGGTACATTATGGTGGGACTAGTAGTAGTAGTAGTAGTAGTAGTAGTAGTAATAGTAGTAGTAGTAGTAGTAGTAGTAGTAGTAGTAGTAGTAGTAGTAGTAGTAGTAGTAGTAGTAGTAGTAGTAGTAGCGGCGGCGGCGGTGGCGGTGGCGGCGGCGGTGTTGATGGTGTTGGTGCTGGTGGTGGTGGTAGTAGTAGTAGTAGTAGTAGTAGTAGTAGTAGTAGTAGTAGTAGTAGTAGTAGTAGTAGCAGTAGCAGTGGCAGCAGTAGCAGCAGCAGCAGCAGCAGCAGTAGTAGTAGTAGCAGTAGCGGAAGTAGTAACAGTAGCAGTAGTAGCAGCAGCAGCAGTAGCAGTAGCAGCAGTAGCAGCAACAGCAGCAACAGCAGCAGCAGCAGCAGCAGCAACAGCAACAACAGCAACAACAGCAACAACAGCAACAACAGCAACAACAGCAGCAGTAGAGGCAGTAGCAGCAGCAGTAGCAGCAGCAGTAGTGGTGGTAGTAGCAGTAGCGGAAGTAGAAACAGCAACATCAGTAGCAGCAGCAACATCAGTAGCAGCAGTAGCAACAGCAACAGCAGCAGCTGCAGTAGCAACAGCAACAGCAGCAGTAGAAGAAGCAGCAACAGTAGCAGCAACAACTGCAGCAGTAGAGGCAGTAGAAGCCGCAGTAGCAGCATCAGCAGTAGCAGCAGCAACAACAGCAGCAGTAGAAGTAGTTGAAGCAGCGGCAGCAGTAGCAGCAACAGCAGCAGTAGAAGCAGCAGCAGCAGTAGCAGCAGCAACAGCAGCAGTAGAAGCAGCAACAGCAGCAGTAGTAGAAGCAGCAGCAGCAGCAGTAGCAGCAGCAAAAGTACACAACAAAGGACATTACAGTGAAAGAGCAGTTCCAAACGTTGACCGTGATCTATTTCTGAATATATCTCGGAAATTACTGCTCAGAATTGGCTCAAACTTTAGCAGAAGAAAAGAAGTTGCATTTTGATTCCACCACCTTCTTCTGATATGGAAAATGCGTAATATCGGGGAAATGTGAAAAGAATGTGTACAATGTAACCATTTAGTATATATACACCTGTGCAAAAGTTAAGCACCAGCAAAAACAATAGAACGTAGAAACATGATGGTACAACTAGGCTGCCATACTTTTTGTCCCCGCGTTAGCTGACATAATTCCAAGTACGAAATGCACATGCATGCATGATTTCACGCCGCTTGATGTCCGTGCGTGGCGGGAAACAGCACACGTGTTCAGTTATGTAAAAGTCCAGTTTGAGGTGTAGAACATTACATACAGATTTAGGCGACAAGATTAGGAATTTTGTGTTCATGACCGTGGTTTATTTGTACAGAGAGAATTAGCTCTTGATTGTGAACCGCTATGGCAAGACGAAGGTTAAGTGATCGTGTGAAATGGCAAATCATAGGCATGCATACCACTGGTATGTCATGCAGAGAGATTGGCAGACAGCTGAACATTAACCATACTGTAATCAGTCGTTTGATTGCAAAACATGGGCAAACTAACGAGGTGAAGGACAGGCCTAGATCTGGAAGACCGAAGAAGACTACTGCCCGTGATGATCGAGCCCTAGTACGCCTTGTTAGGAGATCTCCATTCACCAACAGCAGAGTGCTCAGCCAGCAATGGGAAACGCGCAATAGAGTGTCAATGTCTACCGTCAAAAGGAGACTGTATGCTGCTGGCATGAAAGCTAGGAGACCTGTCAGACGTCCTCTCCTCACTGCACACCACAAAGAGGAGCGTCTGAGGTGGTGCAACGAAAGAAGACACTGGAACATGAGATCCTGGAGACGGGTACACTGGTCCGATGAAAGTCGGTTCCTGCTTCATGCCACAGATGGTCGAACTCGTGTATGGAGGTCCAGACGCACGGCGTACGACCAACGTAACATCATGGAAGAAGTTCCATTTGGTGGAGGTTCCGTTATGACATGGGGGTGCATCTCATTTGATTGTAAGCTGGATCTGTTGACTGTACCTGGAACACTAAATGGACAAAGATATCAAGATTCCATACTGGATAGAGTTGTGGTCCCTCATTTTGTAAATCATGCACCTGGAACCCACCCTATATTCATGGATGACAACGCCCGACCACATCGTGCTAGAGCTGTGCATGAATACCTCTGCCAGAATGCCATCGAAACCCTACCATGGCCAGCAAGGAGCCCTGACATGAACCATATTGAGCATATCTGGGACATTCTGGGAAACATGGTGAGAAGGAGGGATCCTCCTGTGCAGAACCTACAGGAATTAACAGACGCACTCCATCTTGAATGGCAACGAATACCACAATGGCGTATCAGTCGGTTGGTGACCAGCATGAGACGTCGTGTCCAGGCCGTCATCCAGGCACAAGGTGGATATACCCGGTATTAATAATGACAGTCTCAAACTCGTGCACAGATGTTAAACTACGTTTTCAGACACCATTGATGACAATCTAGCCACGTGTGTCAACTGTAGGGCAATAGTTGTCAGTTGTGTCAACGTAACCATATTCAGGCCTCGTTTTCAAGTTCAAACAAAAACATACAGTGTTTCCCCACCATCATAATCAGCATTCCTCTAGTTGCATTATTACCTCTTGCACTAAGATGGATGGGGACATAAATGTTTACGCTATTGCTTTCTTCATAGCACATGAATATACCCTCGCATGTGCGTAAAAATAGGGTGGTGCTTAACTTTTGCACAGGTGTATACTTGGTAGATCGCTCACGACCCTCGGAAAAGCAGCATTTTGGAGTTCAGTATTTTCTCACCGGATGTATAGTCTCCAAAATAAAAAATTGCTGTTGCTAAATCTATTCCGTAGTCGGATAAAGTGTCAGATTAATATAGCCAATATAATTTTATTTCTGATAAAAAATATGTAAATTTACGTCTGTTCAATTGCGCTCCAAATTACCAAAAAATAACTAAATCATTTTGAAGGCTATGTATGCAGTTGATCGTCTGCGTCAGCCAGTCACGGAATACCCGGTCATGCCCAATTGCGATTTACTCAACTCACGGCATCGGCGGTCGCGAGGACCAGCCCTATAGTGTGGGTATGATCATGAGCCATCCAGCCGTATGGTTGAAATAGTATATGTATATGTTGAACAGTTGGGTACACCTAACTCTGTGTTGACATATTTTGTCTATCTGTGTCAGGAATAAACCTTTCCACTTTATCCATCCATCCTATGACGTCATAATAAACTATGTGACGTGTAGAATGACATCATAATGAATGACGTCATGCATGACGTAGGTAAGTACATCAGGGGGGCATATTTGAAGACGGACTATGCGTTGTTGTACGAATAGTCATATACGATATGGGTTGAGTCTATGCGTCAAGGTGGGTGGCGTGATGCATGGTCCAATACAAATAGCAACAGCTCTCAATATAAATTGTTTTCAAAATACTCAACATCTTACCGGTATTGTTGACTTGAAATTAAGATTCTGTCGATTTCACGTCGCGTACAACGTGGGCGGGGTTTAGCTAGAAATGGGCGGGGCATAGCTAGAAATGGATCCCTCGGCTGTCTAGACGTAGAAAATGGGTGATGTACATTAACGCTTCTTCTGGGTACTCAGACATAGTGGTCACAGTGGACATGTTTGTCAAGATTGATTAGACGACATCTTTGCAAAGTTTTCTCAAGTGTAGTCAAATATAAGCAAGTGCCCCATGAACATGATGCAGTCAGATTGCTAGAGAATGATAACCAGCATCAATGCGTTTCCAGAGACGTCGTGGAACTAGGATGCGCACACAGGCATTTGGAACCGGTCATGCTGATGTCCACAACATAGCTCAACATAACTTAATGTGAATCCAATTGAATAGTATCGGTTGCATGACAACATTCAGTAAAATTGTTTTCAAAATAATCCAAACTCAAAATAATCAGAAAGAGTTAAACTGCATTATGTGGTAACATTTCATTCAATTTTGTGCAGATCCGCCTTGAATATCGCACATGTTAAATTAGCACTAAAGTGTATCAATAATCATGCACTACCACAGATATGCGTACTGTTGTTAAGGGGTGGACACAAGAAGGAGTCGGACGCTTATTTGTTAAATTTATATTACGATGTTTAAAACCGCTGAGTTATTCCTGTCATTCACCTTGTAAATATGGTGGCCAATGGATCGAAATCTTCCTTTTTGTATTTTTCTGATCCTATTTAAGTATTGGTTACATGTTCGACCATTTAAATAAATTAATTACTAGGGTCCTAATCTTCCAGATACGATGTTAACCAAAGTATATCTTTTCAAGTGTTTTGTCTTCGTGTAAAATTTATATAATAATTGATTTCGCCCAAGGATCGGAACTAACTTCACGCTTTCCTTCAAAGATTTCGTCACCCATGCTCTGCAGGCCAGTGCCATGCAGTGACGTTAGAAATGAACATAAACTTTCTAATTGTGTCTCGCATAGATGCCAAACATGTTATTGCTACTCGCGCATCACATTGTTACCTCGAGGCATTGTTTGATTGATGGTAGATTGATGTACGACTCGCCCACTAGTCTATGCCACCGAGAGTGAACCTGGCAACCCACATTAATTATTCATAGTAAACACGAATTTCCATGGTTACGTGACGTTTGAGATCATGTGTCCGTATCGAGGTTGTGACTTTGATCGGCGGAACAGTGTAACGATGATTTATTTATTATTACTATTCGGCACGGGCATACGCGCACATGCCAGGCATGGCGACTAAACAAACATGTATTCAGAGCGTCCGTAATGAGAAATCTTCAAGTACCTCTACATGCCAAGGAAATGCCATCAGAGCGTTATATCGATGTAACTGTAACAATTGTTATTATTTCTATTCTTAAAGGGCCATATTCACACCAAGATGCTTGAAAATAAAATTGTTACAATTGTATACTTTCAGAGGCTTAAATTGTGTACGCCGAGGTAATGAAACGAAAGAAATCTTAGCATATGCTGGTTTCACTACGTAGAAATTAATATGATTTTCTTTGTTGTGAAATTGAATTAGGGACTCGTATCTTTAATTCAATTTCCGAACTTAAACAAATAATTTATACGTAATGAAAACATCATATGTTAAGATTTATTTCGTTTCCTTGCATCTATGCACACAATAGACCTTTCCATTTTTAGCTATGCCCCGCCCATCACTAGCTAAGCTCCACCCACACCTCGCTGTGTTTGGATTGATCGATCCCCGAATGCCCTAGCTATCAATTTCCTGAAAACTATACACGGAAGCTGTCGAATATTTTGTAACTAATTTGACTGGGTGCTGTTGCTGCCTATGACAGCAACACCGCCTAGTCAAATTAGTTTCAAAATATTCAACAGAATATTTATTAAATAGTAAAAGCAAACAATTTGTACAACAAGGCATAGACCGTCTTCAAATATGCGTTCGTGACGTACTTATCGACATCATTCATGACGTCATCCATTATGATGTCATTCTACACACCGCGTAGATGATTATGACGTCATATGATGGGTACATAGTCTGGAAAGGTGAATTTAAGCTTCTAAAAGTATTTAATTAAATTTTATAGGCATTTGGTGCGAATATGCACTTTACTCTGCTGTTACACGTGCAAACATGTCTGGAAGGCATTAGGAGTATCTGATATCTGGTCATATCCACATATTAAGACAAAGAGGTGTCAAGGACGTAATATAGTATAATTCACCTCTCCAGTTTTAGCTATGCCCCACCCACCTCTAGCTAAGCTCCACCCACACTTCGCCGTGATGGGATTGATAGATCCCCGAATGCTCTAACTATCAATTTCCTGAAAACTATACAGGTAAGCTGTTGAATATTTTGAAACTAATTTGACTGGGCGCTGTTGCTGCCTATGGCAGCAACAGCGCCCAGTCAAATTAGTTTCAAAATATTCAACAGAATATGTATTAAAGAGTAAATAATAGTATTATCATACAACAACGCATAGTCCGTCTTCAAATATGCGTTGGCGACGTGCTTATCTACGTCACGCATGACGTCATGATGATGTCATTCATTATGATTTCATTCTACACGCCACGTAGCTGATTATGCCGTCATATGCTGGATGAATAAAGTGGAAAGCTCCATTAGGTTCTCTGGAATAAACTTAGTTCAGGCCTCTCCTAAATCAAGTTTCTAAATTTTCAATTTAATCATCCAAGCGGTTTCCGAAAAAAGGTTAAATGCATTTCATAAAATAGCACAAAGTCTAAGAGTGGCATCGAGCAAATCGACCAAGTAGTTTTGCTTAAACAATCTTGAATCCCTATGCCAAACCTACATCAAATCGGACCACTGGTTCTTGTGAAGAACTAGTTTGAAGCTTCACATTCGTTTCTTAAATAGGTTTCCACGGGAAAATAATCCCAAGATGGTCGCCGATCCGTTTATCTGATAAAGGGACGATATTGGGTCCAGTACAGCTCTTATGGGACCTGGATACGTGTTAGTCAAATCCTTTAATTTTGCTTTCAATACATACATTTATTAAGATAACGACGAGCAGTTTATTAGCGTAAGTCTAGAGTTACGCGATATATTCCATCAATACTGATTATGTAACGTTTGCCACTCATTGGCCACTGCCTTATTCACTTCTAGCTTCCTGGAAGCAAGGTATTTATTTGAAAAATGTCGCTTCGGTCTAAAAGCCATTAGTGGCTCATCCATTCACAGATAACAGCTTTCATTTGACAACCAGTCACGAACATTTTACATTTAACCCTTTCACGACAAAGCCGGCCAAACCCGGAATGAGGAATGTCCATTTGCAGGACGAGAGAAGATTATTTTTGAAAAGTTGCCACTGGAATGACTGTCTCGTTAATGGGACATTCAATTAAGGAATATTTGGATTTTTTTGGACAACTAGTGTTATTAAATCGCTAAACCGTGAAATATCAACATGATTCAAAATTAACTATGCAAGTAAGATTTTGATCTTTGTACTAGTAACTTAACTGGAAGTTGTTGCTGTCTTGGACAACAATCTGTCAAATTTTCCCTAACCCTTTTCACCCGAAAGCCTGAATCCAAAAAGACATTTACAATCTAATACAAATTATGCTAAATATTTTGAGACGAATTTGACCGAGAAATGTTGCCCGTGCCAGAAACAGGTTCCTGGTCAATTATGTCAAAATATTGACCAGCTTGCCTGTATATAGTTACCTTGAGATAGAGATTCAGAGAAGTGAGGCATTAAAGGGTTAAAAAATTCAAGGAAGACCATCGCTAAGAATTTGAATCATAATGAATGACGTCATGAATGACGTCGATAAGTACGTCACGAACGCATATTTAAAGACGGTCTATGCGTTGTTGTACAAATTGGTTGCTTTTACTATTTAATAAATATTCTGTTGAATATTTTGAAACTAATTTGACTGGGCGCTGTTACTGCCATAGGCAGCAACAGCACCCAGTCATATTAGTTACAAAATATTCAACAGCTTCCCTGTATAGCTTTCAGGAAATTGATACTTAGGGCATTTGGGATCGATCAATCCCAACACGGCGAGGTGTGGGTCGAGCGTAGCTAGTGATGGGCGGGGATTAGCTAAACATGGAAAGGTGCATTGTATACTGCTGTCACTAAACACGCAGGACGGAGGACCCCTATCTGCATAATCTTCCCACTTTTTCAACGAAATTCTATTACTGATGTGACAAAATTACCATTTTTATAAGATTACAGCACTATAAATCACGGAAAAAATCAACAACATTTTAAACATTAACGTACCAATTCTGGCCCTCATCTCTCCGTGGCGAACAGTGAAAGAGGGATCCATTTCTAGCCAAGTCCCGCCCATTTCTCCAACCCACTTCTTCCATGTGTTGAAATCAATTTATATCCTTTGAATCCTGAATTCCAAGAATACCAATTTCAGTTGAATACTTTGAAACTAATTTGGCTGGCTGTTGTTTATGGCAACAACAGCGCCCAGTCAAATTAATTTGAAAATATTCACCAGAATGTTTATTAAATAGTAAAGATATACAATTCGTACAGTTGATGGACGGACTTTTAAATGTTCATAACGTAGCTAGATACGTCATTCCTTATGCATTATTATTGTGACGTCAGCCTACATGTGACGTAATCTATTATAAGTGACAGATCTGTAATGATAATGGAAGTGAAATTCAAAACCCAGAAATGCAATCTGAACATTTTAATATATATTTCAGTACAATCGCGTCAAAACTGACACACTCCATGATAAAACAAAGGCCAATGGCATTTGATAAGCTATCAGATCATGTTTTTAAGTTCCAGAAAATATAGCGTTTCGAATTCCATATATAACCGTTGAATATGTGTCCAGAGAACTTAGCAACTTAAAAACAAATAAGTCATCTGGTTATGATGAATTGAACGCACACTTCCTCAAAGCAGCAGCATCAATAATTGCACCCTCAATTACACTTATTATAAACAAAAGTATAGCTACGGGAGAATCCCCCAAAATGTGGAAATGTGCAAAAGTAAAGCCTCTACATAAATCTGATTCAAAAACCAATGTTAGCAATTATAGGCCTATCTCTAAATCACCCATTATACCTACGGTTATTGAACGACACATACATGATCATATTTATAAATTTATAACCAAGTATAATTTATTAGCGGAGTCGCAATCAGGCTTCAGGTCTACGCATTCATGTGAAACTGCTTTGTTAAATCTAGTAGAAAGATGGCGCTTTTCGATAGATAATGGCGACCTTATTGGTTCTATTATGATTGACTTTAAAAAGGCCTTTGATCTTGTCAATAATGACATCATATTACAAAAATTAAGTATTTACAAATTCAGCTATAATACATTAAAGTGGTTTTCTTCGTATTTAAATGGCAGACAATACGTTTCAATTTCTGGAAAGAATTCTAAACCACTGCCCATCGATATAGGAGTACCACAAGGCTCAGTTTTAGGGCCACTTCTGTTAATTTTATATGTTAATGATTTACCCATGTGTGTCAACAATCTTATGGATATGTATGCTAATGATACAACTATGCATGCTGCTAGCTCAAATGTCGCCGAAATTCAAGAAAATCTAATTAACGGTATGAAGTCGGTAGAAGAATGGTGTGTAATGTTGTTAAATACGGACAAAACTAAGTTTATGATGTTAGGAACTAAGCATAAATTGAAACAAGTAAATAATAGTGTTATAATCCCTATAAATCGTGGAAGCTTAAATGTTGTGGAATCTGACAAACTTTTAGGAGTATACATAGACAATACGCTTGCATGGAAAGAACATATAGGCAAACTTTGTAAAAAGATTTCGTCCTTGATTTATATTTTACGGAAAAATAAACATTATCTTAGCATTAAGCAACGAAATCTTTTCTATAAGTCGTATGTCCTTTCACATATTAATTATTGTAGTCTTGTATTTTGCCCGTCTTCACCTACATTATTGGATAGTTGAGAAAAACTACAAAAACGGGCTGCTAGGGTGATATTAGACATGCCTTACAGGACACCATCTGAACAACTATATGAAACATTAAACTGGACAAATTTAACTAAAAGAATGCATATTAAAATGGGTATTATGACATATAAATCTAGAAATGGTCTGGCCCCTGATTACATGAAAGACATGTTCACTTCCGTTGGGGTGGCACACACTAGAAATTTACGTTCCAAAAACACGCAATCACCTACAACTTCCGGGGATTAAAACGGATAATGGCAGAAAAAGCTTCAAATACACTGCAGCGCAACTGTGGAATTCTCTGCCTGAAACGATTACTCAGTCTTCTACTCTGCTGACATTCAAATCAAATATACATGAATATATTACTAAATTATAGTGATATATGGGCAATGTGATTTCACCTTT
Organism: Chaetoderma sp. LZ-2023a; assembly: GCA_034401795.1. Lineage (NCBI taxonomy): Eukaryota > Metazoa > Mollusca > Caudofoveata > Chaetodermatida > Chaetodermatidae > Chaetoderma > Chaetoderma sp. LZ-2023a. The sequence continues at coordinate 60,409,933 of CM067373.1, forward strand.
TTACTTGTGTTCTAATATTGCATATTTTGTTTATTTCTAAATAGCTATGTATGTGTGTATGTGTGAATGAATGTGTACGACCTTGCGCGTATGTATGCGTGAACGGTGATTCGAACATCGACATTCGACGAGGTAATTATTCTGCAATACTGTTTTAGTAATATCTATCGAAAATGAACAAATATGTTAATTATCTAATTTAACAGTCATTCTACTTGTGTTATAATATTGTATATTTTGTATATTTGTAAATAGTTATATATATATATATATATATATATATATATATATATATATATATATATATATATATATATATATATATATATGTGCGTGCGTGCGTGCGTGCGTGCGTGCGTGCGTGCGTGCGTGCGTGCGTGCGTGCGTGCGTGCGTGCGTGCGTGCGTGTGTGTGTGTGCGTATGCGTGTGCATGTGAGGGCCTCGGGAAGATCAGTTTACTGACGATGTATACCCTCCTTAAATAAAGATTATTATTATTATTATTATTATTATTATTATTATTATTATTATTATTATTATTATTATTATTATTATGATTATTATTATTATTATATGATACATTCAATGGTTCCTTATCTTAATCCAAAGTAGTTTGTTAATTATAATACACGACATGTTTTATGAGAACAGAGTTTCAGAGTTTTGGATTGATAACATGGTAGGGCAAAAAAATTGGTGCATTGTTTTAATGTTAGTTTTTTGCCATCAGTAAATGACATTGCCATTTATAGTTCACCAGGGCTGCGTTCAATGTTCGCCGTTACGCAACAGTGTTCAGTAATATGCCATCTAGGTGACTAAACTGAAGTATATGGCGAGTATACGACACATTACTGAACAAGGTTATATGTAACGGCGATAGTGTTAGCAGCACTATTGAACGCAACCCTCGTCTGAAAGGCCAAGCAAGCACATGTCATATCGATAGTCTATCAGTCATCGTTTGTATGTTGCTTATCAGTCCACCAATCTGACACAAGACTGTTTCCTTTGTGTAACTTCTGCTAAAGACCGACTAGGCCGATTACAAACACATTTGACATGAAGCCTCCTCGCGTTATAGAGATATAAAATTCTTCAAGTCCAGTAGATTGATCAGTTTTATCGACAGGTATCTCTGAGTTTGTACTAATTTTTGAAACGTTGTTCACTATCATCATCTCTGAAACCAGTTGGTCAATCGAGATGAAACTCAAGAAACATCGTCTAGGTCAATTTGCGTAGTGGACACATTGGATGACATAATTTGCAAAAAAAATGAATTCTGCTCATGAACTTGAACTTAATTTATTGATTAGGCACTAAATGGCACTTAGGTTGGTTCAAGGGAAGGCGATACGTGATAAGTTAGGTTACGGTTAGTTAATGGATTGAATTTAACGGGGTGAAAATGGCGATATATAGCTTTAGGGGCCTGCTGAACACGAATCTGATCCTGTCGAAGCTTAATGATTGATCAATCAGGATGCCTAAATGGATCTGATCTGTCAATTTGGTCAGTGGCCATATGAGATTTCGCGCTATTTCTAAAACTCTTTTCAGGATTATCTCCAACGGTTATTGGCCGATATAGCTGAAGAAAGTTACCTTTGTTTGGCAGTCATGTTGGATGGCCTGGTCTTCAAAGAAATGACCTAATCACCACAATACAGCGCCCAAATAAACCTCTGCCAAGATCAAACACAACGGCCAAACAAAGTGATTAATCATGTTCCCCCGAAGAAAGATGGTTCACATAGATGACTGTCATATCAATCGGCCAAAGGCCAAAGATAATCTTAAAAGTGTTCAAATTTCGTCGAGATCGGTAAGATCGGGATGTAATTTGGAAAATGTTATTAGGAGCTGTGACCCATTCAACTTTGCACGAGGAAAGGTGATACGTGAGCAAGGCTAGTGGCCGCTATTGACCAATCAAAATCGTACCTTTGTTAGATGATCAACTTCGACATCGAAATTCAAATCAGTAAACGTTCTGTTGTTGGTCCTGATGAATACGATGATCGCGCATTTCAATCTGCTTGATCGACCAGTTTGTTCAAAAGCAGCTGATTGGTCAATTTTGTCAGCGGACGTCTTGAATGTTGCTCTACTTTTAGAAACACCTCTCTAAAACTGCGTGAATGATTGCCATGGATTTAAAGAAAAACAATCTAGCACAGTAGATGAAACATATCAGTTTAAGAGAAACTAATTGGTCGATTTGGTTGGAGGCCATCTTAGATTATTTTATTTATACAAAACTGCCATCTCCTCTAAAACGGAGCCTTTGTTAGTTGATGGGATTTGACAAGGAAAATGGCGATAGGTGGGTTTTGGAACCAGCTGAATAGGACTGGAGGAATCCAGTTTTAGCTATGTACCGCCGATCTCTAGCTACGCCCCACCCACACCTTTCCCGTGTTGGGATCGATCGATCCCTGCACTCGCTGAATCTAAATTTCCAGAAAACTATACAGGTATGCAGGTAAATATTTTAAAACTAATTTGGCTGGGTGCTGTGGCTGCCTATGACAGTCAAATTAATTTCCAAATATTCAACAACGTGTTTGTTAAATAACAAAGACATATAATTCGTACAACTTGACGGTCTATTAAGAGTTTAAGACGGACTAAATCGCGTCATTCATGACGTAATTGACTATGACGTTAGCCGACATGTGATTATCGACGTCATATGATTGACTGAGAAACTGGATTCCTCAATTTAACTCTTCCATCAGATTGGTTGATCGGGTCGTTGCTCAATAATCATATTTATGACGTGAATAGTCCTTTACTAAACAAGGCTTCTGATGGGGTTTCCATCAGTCATCCTGGGATTATAGTATTTGTGATGAATTATACAATATCGTTATGTCTGTACCAAACACATGCGGTCTTGAGGTTAGTTTATCCAGGTGTACATGTCCATCAAATAAAGTCAACAGTCCAGAATTAGTTCAAATTAGTTTCAAAATATGCAACAGTTTACCTGTATAGTTTTCTGGAAATTGATAGTCAGGGTGTTCAGAAACCGATCGATCCCAACACGAGCTAGGTGTGGGTGGAGCTTAGATAGAGATGGGCGGGGCATGGCTAAAACTAGAAAGGTCCGTTATCTGTACAAAATCTCAATTCTGCGTCAGCGATGAGTTATCGTCCGTTGCACACATCCGCTTTAAGGTTAAATTAATAAATTAATGAATGAATAATTTCTCGCGTTGTATTTCATGCATTCATCACCATTCAGTGGAATATCTGCGGAATTCAAACCCAGCATGCGCTGGACACGGCTCTATGAAAGGCGGGATTCCGCGGCTGATTAAAGGGCGTGTCCTATGGATATTCTGTGCTTAATGCGGCGTGCATTAGTATGATTAAATTCTTAGTGCTCTGTCCTTTCTAACGATAGATGACGGAAACTATTCATCCGCAGTTTATGGTAATTGAAATCGAATATTTGCAACGCGTTTCGTTTCGGCATGCATTTTCAGCAATGTTTTAAAGGGACAGTTGGATGTCAATTTGATTGAAAATTGCTGATGTCATATGTCTAGTCAGAATATTCAACACGCAGCAACCGTTTAATTATAGCCCGTAACAAATATTCTGTAGCCATGCACACAATGAAATGATTCACTAATCACGTTTGCCCTGCGATCTATGCTAGATCTAGGCTAGATTTATGATTGCCGTTTTTTATTCTATAGTTTAGAATACCAGCGCGTAAGCTGGCACAATAGCTCACTGTTGTCCGGTGTTGGGACTTGCTTGGCAAATCTCTCGAGAATTGTCCGTAATCAGATCCATATTGATTGCTACTCCATTGAAATACGAATATTTAAGATGATACAAGTTTATGATAAGACAGTTTCTTGAAATGAACACCATCAGTTTTCACCAGTTCAGAAGTAACCTACGCTGGACAGTTGTAATGCACATGTTGAAAAGATTTGAGAAGTCTATATATAACCATACATCTGTTAAATTCACATCGCATATTTAAACAAAGACTTGACGAATATATGGTTGTGTAAACTCGGTTCATAAAAATCTGAAATAATGATAGGTCAGTTTTTGTGAAGCAGCTTCATTGAAATAATATCTTGCCACATTCATATAATTATTTTGCAGGTGGTCAAATGAACACCGCGCACGCGCGCGCGCGTAAGAGTATACATGATGTAAGTAGCGTGGGCATGCTATATTGCATAAGTTCTTCTCCCCTGAGCCAGTCACATGAATCAATGCCATACACGATGCCCCCTTATTGTGGCGGTGATTCATAGACCAGTCATTCAAACATGGCGAACTCCTAGCAAGCACATCAAAACAGACATTTTATGGATTTTTCATTATCAGTGTATCAAAGCTATTCCAGAATCCGAAGACTTCGCCAACAGACAGACGGCATTGAAAACACTACCGAATCACATTAGTAGAGTTATTTGTGCGTCTGTACTAGGAAAAATACAGGATGACAATGCCCAGGAAAAATAAACTTGTAGAATGGACCTTTCCAGTTTTAGCTATGCCCCGCCCATCTCTAGTTAGGCTCAACCCACAATTCTCTCGCGTTGGGATCAATCGATCCCTGAACTCGCTGACTATCAATCTCCAGAAAACTATACTGGTAAGCTGTTGAATATTTTGAAACTAATGTGACTGGGTGCTGTTGCTGCCATCGCTCGGTCAAACTAGTTTCAAAATATTAGATAGAATGTTTATTAAATAGTAAAACCATACAATTCGCACAATGTATCAGACTATTAAGGGTTTAGGACGAACTAAATCGAGTCAAGCATGCTCTAATTGATTATGACGTCATCACACTCGTCACGTAGTTGATTATGACGTCATATGATGGATCGATAAACTGGAAAGGTTCAGTAATTGTTAATAATAATCAATAATTCTCGATACATAGTCCAGTTTCCAGCGAATCCCTCTTAATACACTTGCGGCCCTAAAATTGCATACTGTTCCTACGTAGATTCTTGCCTGGTCTTTTCGAGTGCAGAAATTAAAATTCAAAGACGATAGAAAAAATATTTAAATAAAAATTGCATAGAAAATATAACAATTAATCGCAGTCAAGAATTACATACTTTTTCCCCTACCAATGCATTTACGCATAAACTAATGGAAATTTGAGCGAAATTTGCTCACGAGGTTGGGCGGATATTCGTACAAAAAGCCAAATACCATTGACATCCTCACGCGACCCCCTCTGGTATGGACAGATGACAAGGAAGATGTATGAAGGAATTCATTTCTAGATATACCCCGCTAAGCTCCGTCCCATTTTGTGCGCGTGTTGGAATCGATTTGAAACTTTGAAACCTTATTCTAAAAATCTAAATTTCAGTGCCAATATTCACGCAAGCTGTTGAATATTTTGAAACTAATTTAACTTGGAGCTGTATCTGCCTAGGGCAGTAATATCTTCTGATCCAATTATGTTCAAAATATTTAACAGTACCTTTTTATTTGTTTTGAAAACATTCTATCATATTTCTGAGCTGTACTGTACTAATAGTCAAATCAAGCAATTGCATATTCAGGCTGCATTGCCCCCACCCCCACCCCACCTCATTCGTTGACCCCGCACATACCTTCACTACCAATATGGACGCTATTCATTGACCTCGCACATACTTCACTACCGGATATGGACGCCATTCATTGACCTCGCACATACTTCACTACAAATACGGACGCCATTCATTGACCCTGCACATATGTTCACTACCAATATGGACACCATTCATTTAACTCGCATATACTTAACTACCGGATATGGACGCCATTCATTGACCTCGCACATACTTCACTACCGGATATGGACGCCATTCATTGACCTCGCACATACTTCACTACCAATATGGACGCCATTCATTGACCCTGCACATATGTTCACTACCAATATGGACGCCATTCATTGACCTCGCACATACTTCACTACCAGTTATGGACGCCATTCTTTGACCTCGCACATACTTCACTACCGGATATGGACGCCATTCATTGACCTCGCAGATACTTCACTACCAATATGGACACCATTCATTGACCTCGCACATACTTCACTACCAGATATGGACGCCATTCATTGACCTCACACATACTTCACTACCGGATATGGACGTCATTCATTGACCTCGCACATGTGTTCACTACCAATATGGATGCCATTCACTGACCCTGCACATGTGTTCACTACCAATATGGACGCCATTCATTGACCTCGCACATACTTCACTACCAATATGGACACCATTCATTGACATCGCACATACTTCACTACCAGATATGGACGCCATTCATTGACCTCGCACAAACTTCACTAGCGGATATGGACGCCATTCATTGACCCCGCACATATGTTCACTACCAATATGGACGCCATTCATTGACCCTGCACACATATTCACTACCAATATGGACGCCATTCATTGACCTCGCACATACTTCACTACCAAATATGGACGCCATTCATTGACCCCACACATACTTCACTACCGGATATGGACGCCATTCATTGACCTCGCACATACTTCACTACAAGATATGGACGCCATTCATTGACCTCGCACATACTTCACTACCGATATGGACGCCATTCATTGACCCTGCACATATGTTCACTACCAATATGGACGCCATTCATTGACCCTGCACATATGTTCACTACCAATATGGACACCATTCATTGACCCTGCACATATGTTCACTACCAATATGGACGCCATTCATTGACCTCGCACATACTTCACTACCGGATATGGACGCCATTCATTGACCTCGCACATACTTCACTACCGGATATGGACGCCATTCATTGACCTCGCACATACCTTCATCACCAATATGGACGCCATTTATTGACCTCGCGCATACTTCACTAACCGGATATGGACGCCATTCATTGACCTCGCACATACTTCGCAACCGGATATGGACGCCATCCATTGACCTCGCACATTCTTCACTACCGGATATTTACGCCATTCATTGACCTCGCACATTCTTCACTACCGGATATGGACCCCATTCATTGACCTCGCACATTCTTCACTACCGGATATGGACGCCATTCATTGACCTCGCACATTCTTCACTACCGGATATTGACGCCATTCATTGACCTCGCACATACTTCACTACCGGAGAAGGACGCCATTCATTGACCTCGCACATACTTCACTACCAATATGGACCTCGACAAGTTTAATTACATTTGTTTTAAGCAGGTTGCTATTGTCACTCAAGCATTCCATTGACAATAATATGATATTTGCGTGTCCATGTTTCGCATTTCGCTATTTTACTATGCCATTAATGACCTGTTTGCGATGGAACATTACTACATCAAGCAATCCTGCATGACCACATATGCCATCTACTCATGTCCTTGTGATTATACACGTTAAATCGCTACCTCTGCCATATAAATTCGATATCATGGATGGTATGAAGCTTTGGCGTCAATATGACCTGCCGAATAACTCACCGGTGCCACCACTGTCTAACTCGATGTCCTCAATATCCGTTCTCAATGACCGGCGTGGCAGTTATTGCCTGCTAATTGGTTCATGCATATATAACCCCGAATTAGGGTTATCAGTTGTGTCTTTCAGCTGTCCAACCATGCGTCTGCTGCTTGTCTATGGCAAAGAAGACGGCAGAGGCTGTATCAGGTACACTCGTTTCTCTCTATGTAACAGCATCACAGTTTATACATATATTGATTTTCATTCTTTCCTGTTTCAATGCAGATCAATCTCCCGGTAATCTTATTCTCTTAGATCTCAATAATCTTCAACTGTCCACGGAAATGCCAAGGAAATAGCAAACTTGAGATCAATACATGCATAAAAACAAAATACAGATTTTGCTAAACTCAGCTCTTTGTATTTCCTCTAGATCTATCCAAGTATCGTTCATCTGGCTCGTTTCGACTTCCTCTTACTCATCGTACGTAGTATTTTAACGATTCCTGGGAATATTGATGTTTTCCTGTTTATACTGTATGACCACTTGAATGTTTCGTGATTTCGGGATACGGTTGACAGCTTTACAGTTAAAATACCTTAAAATTGCTCTCGTATATTGGCGGTAGGCATAAAATAAAACGTTAGCTTTCACCCAATTTTACAGTTTAACCACGTCTCCATCGTCTCAGACAGACATAGCTTATATTCGAAAGCTGGAAACGAGCTGGAATATCATCCCAATCTTCCGCTTCAATGAATTTGGACACGATTGGTTGCTATTTTCCAGTACTCCGGAAAATAGTATGAGGCAAAACAAAATTGGAATAAACCCCAAATAAAAACGAATATCAAGACGATGATTCCCACTCGACGCTATCGGTTTAAACCAAATTTTGAACATAGGATTCGCTTCGATATTGCGCGCCCCTAGTTATCTAAGGGCAGTCGTACTAGTATTTCCTGAGGGCAGTACTACCAGTATTTCCTGAGGGCAGTAGTACAGTATTTCCTGAGGGCAGTAGTACCAATATTTCCTGAGGGCAGTAGTACCAGTATTTCCTGAAGGCAGTAGTACCATTATTTCATGAGGCCGATGATGATGGGAGTACGACCAGTATCTCCTAAGGGCAGTAGTACTAGTATTTTCTGAGGGCAGTAGTACCAGTATTTTCTGAGGGCAGTAGTATCAGTATTTCCTGAGGGCAGTAGTACCACCATTTCCTGAGGGCAGTAGTACCAGTATTTCCTGAAGGCAATATTGCCAGTATTTCATGAGGGCAATATTGCCAGTATTTCCTGAGGGCAATAGTGTATGCTATCACACTAACAAATACATTATTAACCCACGGTGCTCAGCCTTTATGATCATTACGGGTGACACGCAGCATCTTACAATAGCTCCTATGCGCTTGATTTACGCGGAAGTGACAACCTTCCACACGCAATTTAGCATTCAAGAAATCTGATAGTTTTTATAATATCTATTTCTCAACATAAATCTCCTCCAAACCACTTTAATCGACTTACTTATAATTATTAATTAATGTACACATTACATCTGCTGAATATGTAGCGCCAAAGTTAATGTGTCAACAAGCTTGCTCTAGAGCAGAGGCAATCCTTATACTAATGGTAGTATAAACTTATCCACCCTTCCTCCCTACCTCCACTACACGCCCACCCACCCCAAACACATTCTCTCCTTCCCTCCATCCCTCAATCTCTTCTTCCCTCCTTACCACTCCCCACATCTCTTCATCCCTCCACCACCCTATCTCATTCCCCTCCCTCCCTCACTCTCTCCATTTCTCCGCCCGTCCCCTCCCTCCCTCCCTCCATCCCTCCTCAACTCCCCTCTCTCTCTCTCTCTCTCTCTCTCTCTCTCTCTCTCCGCTGAATTGTTGAATTGTTTATCAGATTATATTAGTGTTCAGTTTGCCGTATGCCTCTTAGCCACTATTTAATTGGAGCGCAATATGCTGTTTCTATCTACAATACAGCTCAGAAATAACTCACAATGTTTTCAAGACAAATTAAAACGAGCTGTTGAAAATGTTGAACATAATTTGATTGGAAGCCGTTGATGCTTAATGCATCAATGGCTTGGCTGCTTAAAGGAGCAATAACTTCCAATTAAATTAAGTCAAACATATTCGACAGAACATTACTTACATTGTGTTCAAACGCATAATAACTAACCTGTTCATGTCTGCGCTTTGGAATCATGTTAACTTCCTGTACTGTAAGATATCTAAGTCATTCCGTAACATTGTTTTCAATTTGCGCTCCTGCATACCTTCGAGCAGCTCCAATACCAAACGTCTGCCATTTATACATAGCAGTCAAAAGTTCAAAACGTTTCTCCAACAGAGATACTATTCACTTACCTGCTGGCGTACAGACAAATTCCACTGGCATCAGGGCGGTAGAGGCATTGGTTATAATCGCGGTGAATGGAGGAATGACAGGCGAGGTACTGGCGTTACTGATGCGTGAAGCCACGGTGCTAATCAATCTTGTAAGTGGTGCCATCGGAAGTGGCACGTGTGTCGACTCTGGAATCACCGAGGCTGGCGTCTTGTTATACAGCACGGGTTCTTGAGTACGTCCAATTGTCGACATGAGAACCGACTTAATAGTAGACATTGTGTAGTTTAAAATTCCACTAGCGGATGTGTTGTGGCGCGTCATCGTGTAGCAGGTGGTTTGGATCCAGGAAGTAAAGAATCCGAGATGCCGCCAGATCAACGAATCTTGCCTATTTTCTTAACACAATCTATTTATGTCTTTAAATAAATCAGTTCCAAGTTAAATGCAATGTTATGATAAGACGATTTAGAATGGCAATCATATATCACGGATTACACTAGTATATAGCCGAATATTTTCCGTATTTAAATTGTATTCTTTTCCCGTCATTAAATTACGATCACCAGATACTACAATTTGGTATATAATCGAACTATGAAGTTTGTAATTAGTAATAGACGTGAAAGAGATTAAAGCATTATTCCCGGCTCAATCGGGAGTGTTACGGTTTGCTGATCTAGGATACGGGATATACCTACTCCGAGGTATTAATAATGGGTTGTTTCCTTGTTAAACATAAATATGTACAACGTTGTTTTTTAAAAAAACAAAACATTCCTTGAACGAATTTTATATAATAAAAAAATGTATATCTTCTCAGAAAGACTCGGAAGCATTGGTGTCACTGATTCAGTTAAGTAGGCCTATGTCACGTTCAAGAAGGGAAACAATCCTACGAGTCGTCAACTAGTGCTCCAATGTCTAGGCATGCGAATAATAGCAGCGCGGTGATAATTGGGTATGACGTTGAAAAACATTCATCATATGTGCGTCTCTGATATGTTGGAATAACGCATAGATCTGTAACTGTAACCGAGTTCCTTTGCATAAAACCAGGAAACGAGACTGAAGCGACCGGCGACAAGTGTTCTGTTTGTATACGACGTCTTGTAGGAGCGGATATAGCGCAGGAATCACTAGGTAATAATTAATGGCCGGCCATTTCGCGTGAATCCTGCAATATAAATAACAGCATTAATCATTCCATGCATTCATACATATATTCTCTGCTGAATAGCAATAGTATAGACGTTTTATTCACTTCTCACTCGTAGCCAAATGGTGTTTGATCTGAAAACAGTGTGGCTCTAATCTGTTTTTATCTGTGATCGCAACAATTGGTAGTAACATCATTTCCAGTACGAGTGTCCACGTCCCTAAGTACTAGAACAGTGTAATTCCAATGTAGCGAGCCAGTGCCATAATGGCTAATCTTGTGAAACGTCCATTTACAGACCAAGAGAAGAGTATTTTTGGAAAATTTAGCACATGAATGACTGGCTCGCTAACCGAGCCAGCTATTGCTGCCCTAAATTTTCAAAAATGTTCTTCTCTTGGACAGCAAATGGGCATGCAATAAGGAAATTATTTGGATTTTCTTGCCAATTTTGGTCATTAAAGGGTTAAAGTATATTTGATGCATGGCCATATACAGGAATAAGAAACCGCGTTTTCATGGCTTTGAGCAATTAATTAATCAGAAAGGCGCATACTTAGTAATGGTTCAGGGTTTCTGCTATAAAATATTAATACGTCGATATTCAGGTCGATAATTAGGGACTTGTTTGAATACACATGACATGTAGGCTTAGCTACATGAAGACTATGTAAATACCGTCTATTTCTCTTTGTACTAACAGCCATTTAGAAAGGTTATTATAAAGGATATGAAATGGCGGCCTAATTAATAAAGACCATGTTACGGGCAGCAACTCAGCTTCCACTACTGTCTGTTACACTTCTATCTACATTGGCGGCAAACCATTAATTTCTCTTTTAGATCAACATGGTGTATACGCCTTCCGCTGGTATACACGCACGCACTCACGCACGTACCCACATGTTTGATCATTAGTGTTACCATCCCTATGTACGAGCCTGCGTGCCAGGCTCGTGCATAGCTAAATTAGCTATCTGTTGAACATTCAGGATCTCGCATTGACAAGACCCGGCTTTAGATCAATGGGGTCTGCTTGGCCAGATTAATATTTCAATGATCAGGAGCCTGCATGCACGATCTATCTCATTTGATACTTCTGCAGTAATGTACATGATTCTAAGAGTTGAAGGAGAGGTCATGTAGAGAACGAAATTGCAGGAAGCTGGTGTCAGGTCTGAGAGCAACAACAACTGACCTCAACACAGGTTTAAAACCAAACACGAGTTGTCACACTAAATCGGCATGGTTCATAACATAGACTGTAATGAAGCGCAATTGATATGTGAAAGCCTCTCGAAAATTAATAAAGTTAGTCTTACCCCTTACCACTCTGATGCAAAAAATTTGCATTTTCAAATTAAATTTAAAAATGAACCAGTGTTAAGGAAGGTGTTGTTGGAAAATGTGTACCAGTTTCTTCGCTATTGACACCGTAAAAGATAGAATATTGACATCAGTGTGGTAAGGGTTAAAAGTTATCACCTTTTGAAAAGAATTCTGCTATATCACTATCAATAACACTATAGAATAGACTGGCTATCCAGCAATTGCACGATAAATTCAAGACGAGTAAAATATGCTTTAGACGACGACGATGGCGACGACGACGACGATGGCGGCGACGACGGGAGTGACGACGACGACAATGACGACGACCTGTTGCCACCTAACACTATAAATTCTACTGTTTTCTGACCAGGCGTAATTTCTGTCATTCGAAGAACACGCCAAACATAGACCATCGTTGTTGCGCTACCCTCATAGATAGTGAGTGGTTCTGCGTTACACAGTTTGTAGAGTGATGCATTTAATATTAGACTGTGTGGCCAGCACCCAGTCAAATTAGTTTCAAAATATGAAACAGCTTACCTGTATAGTTTTCTGGAAATAGATAGTCAGGGAGGTGATAGATCGATCGGTCCCAACACGAGCGACGTGTGGGTGGAGCTTAGCTACAGATGGGCGCGGCATTGCTAAAAATGGAAAAGTCCATTGCATAACATTATGGGAGCATCATATAGTTGCATCTTGACTCATGGGACATTAGAGCTACGAATCCACAACTTACAAAATAACTAGAAGGCGAAATTTCCTGTTACACAGCGAGTTCCGGTGTCGGTAGAGCTACAGGGAATCTTTCCCCACTTCTCAGTTCCAGGTATTCGTCGGATAGATATACGTGAGTGAACTCTGTTTTGGGTTCGTTCGCGAAGAGGTTTGCAGCCTTGCGTTGTTCTGCTGCTTTAAAGTAGGGTATCATGAAGTCCATATTCCTCGGCGATAAAGTCAACATCATCTGCATATTCCATCTCTAATGGCATATATATCATTGGGAGTGCAGGGTTTGGTCTTGTGGATTGCTCTCTAACAGAAGATAATGTAATGTCCAACACAACCCATTCTCCCAAATGGCTAAATTAACATACAAACACGCATATCCGACACCGCTATCATCCTTAATTAGAGGCCCGCCGAGATCAGCCAGTATCGAGGTATACTACTAGTATCGAGGTCCACTCTTATTTTAATAGCCATGTACTTCTAGTTGTAGTTAGAATTCACTCTCTGATCAGTCTCTGTATCATAGCCAATGAACCTTTCCATTTTAGCCATACCCCGCCCATCTCTAAGCTAAGCTCCACCCACACCTCGCTCGTGTTGGGATCGATCTATCACTGAACTCTCTGAATATCAATTTACAGAAAACTATTATGAATATTTTGGAACTAATTTGAATGCTCGCTATTGGTGTTGATGGCAGCAACAGCGTCCTGTCAAATTAGTTTCAAAATATTCAACAGCATGTTTATTAAATTGTAGAGACATACAATTCGTACACCGTGTCGGAATATTAAGAGTTAAGACGGGCCAAATAGAATCATTTATGACGTTATGATTATGACGTCACCCTACACGCAGCCTAGCTGATTATGATGTTATATGACGTCATATTGATAGATGGATACCCTGGAAAGGTGAATTAGTAGATCTGTCATTTAATATCAGCACTTAGGTACCCAGTTTGTTCTAGCATATAATAATTAATACACGATATTTCATGCGCCGGAAACCGTTGTTTAACACGAACATTTAGTTTTGTGTTTACCAATAAGAGTCTCAACAGGCATAGCTCGTCATCACTGCAGCCAGCTTGATGGAGAAACTGAGGGGCTGTGGTCTCTTCATGGTATCAAGTGCACGTGCCATGTTGATTCCCATCTTGTAGAAGTCCCAATGCTTTAAATAGCACTACTGATGTCAACATCCATGGGGTCCAGACTATGTCAGCGCGGATATATCCTCTCGTAAAGCCACTCTGCCAGTTTCCACTAAGTTTGTCATTCTTATCTCTGATCCGAGATAAAATTGCATTTGATAGAGTTTTGTTCAAATTCGGAGTTGAAAATGTATTAGGTTTGTGTCGAGATGGTATTATATCTGTATATTTAAGGGGTTCGTTATTAATGTCACCAGGCCCATATGCACGGCCATCCGTTAGCGATGTTAAAACTGCCGCTTCTATTATTGGCTTTTTCAGGGACCGTTGCCGGCCTTCAAACGTGGATAAAGTTCGTTTCCCGTCTCGGTGAACTGATCTTTGAACCGTTACTTGATCGTCTCCACCTTACCATGGTCAGTGCCGATGAAGTGACTCTCAGAGTAATCTATAGCAAGTGGTTGTTTTTCAGAATCTGGCGCCTCTATAGGGCCTACATTTTAGGACTTTGCTTGGGGCTTCGTTTGGTTTGCAGTTGAGGTCAACGGTTGAGCAGATGGCCATGGTTGATGGTCAACCATGGCCATCTGCTCAATCATTGTTTCTCTATATGATGCCCGTTTGTTAGTTTTGAGATATCATGGTTGACCTTGGATTGATATTTTGAGGTAGCTTGTATATTTTATCAATCCGTACTCGAGTAATCACTGGTTTGTGGTCGGAATGATGGTATATACCACCGTATTATCGTCAGACTCGGAGTAACGCCTTTGCAGTCACCTTGTACAGTACATGTATGTAGTCAGTCTGATTAAAGATTGCTTTTGTAGTTTTAGTTTACTTGTCGGCTTTTAATTAGTTTGCCGAGTTTGGAGTTTAAGTTTGGAGTTTATCTTCCTAGAATGAATCCAGTATTGAAGGATTGTATGTGATCTCTCAACGGTTGGGCGATATGCATTTACAATACGACACTCTGTGGTAGTGCCGTTTCTGATTGGTATGGCTATGCCAATATTTGGAATGCATTGTCTGATGTATGCAAAACTGAGGAGATGGTCCGTCAATCTTGGTACAATTACAAAACATACGCCTCGGTGATTGGCTTATCTCTTTCTCCAGTAGAATTAGTGTATGGCCTGACTGCAAGAGGTGTTCTGAGTGGGGGATACTTTTGTTTCTTGGATGGATGCGATATTAATGCTGTAGTAATCGTACTCTCTTCCCAGGGCTTCGCTTTTCGATGAGCTGGCTAAACCACGATAGCGAAGTCAAATGACGCGGCAGTGCTCAAAGGTGTCTAACACACCAGTTGCTTGATTGAAGAAAATTAGACATGATCAAGCTATCGCCTATGTGCGGTTGTCATTTCGTGAGCCTTGATAACGTTAACTTCTCTGCCGGTACTGGCGGAAGAGACCGCGTGACGGTGCAAGCATCTTCCCCATATGCTTGAAAGCTTGGAGTCAAATTCAGCTCTATGGGTGTTTCTACTCTTGCAGTGGCAGAATACAGTACTCATACACATTGCCAGGTAGCCTCTTCTCAGCGACGTGAATTAATCTAGAATATATGATGGCTCCTTGAACAGGAGCAAATATAGTGGAGTGGCTTAAGTCCAAATTTAAGTGATATCGTGACCTGCTGGAACAAAGCACCACATTTGGCACAGATGTAGTTTAGGTGAATACGGAACTTTGTCATGGCTCTTGTGAGACAATTTGACTTTGATCGACTGACTTTGAAACCACGCACGTCTCAGTGTAATTGCCATGATTGGAATTACACAATTGAACATAAAACTGTTGGTTTAGACAGCACGTTTATGTTTCTATTTTGGAAATAAGACCCCACCACAATTTAACATTTTGACATTGACCTTTGTTTGGCAACCCCTCTAAAGAGATTTACATTATGCTAAACCGTGTTGTGCACATCTTCCAACCTCAGAATACAAATGTACCATTTAAATTAACATTTCCCGCATTTATTTATAATGGGAGGGGCCAAGACCTCAAATTATCCTTTTGAACAATGAACCCAGGAACAGCGCTGAGTAAGGTACATCAGTACAAAAAACTGGCTTTGATACAGCATGTCATAGTAATGTAAAATATGAAAACAACACACAATTTGTTCTTTGACCTTGCCACTAGACGTGACCCTGACCATTAAAACTTAGCAGACCCAGCTGAAAAGTTATGCATTGTACTATGGTACATCTGTGTCAAAACCTGTGCTTTTTGCAGCATGTTACACACATTCCCTGGGAAGAAATATAAAAAATCCCCCATAATTTCACTTTTGACCTTGACCTCTGCATGGCCTTGATATTTAGACTTTGGCAGCCCACTCTAAAAATGTTTGTATTGTCCTCTAATACATCTGTGCCAAATTTGGTGCTTTGTTATAGTGTGTCACATTGAGAAAATATGGAAAAAACGCATAATTTGACCTTTTACATTGAGCTCTGTGTGACCTTGATGTTTAGACTTTGGCAGCCCACTCTAAATGTTTGTATTGTCCTCTAGTACATCTGTGCCAAATTTGGTGCTTTATTACAGTCATTCCATTGGGAAAATGTGAAAAAAACCCATAATTTGACATTGACCTCTGCGTGACCTTGACCTTTAAAATTTGGCAGCCCCGCCAAAAAGTTTCGTATTTCCCTCAAGTACATCTGTGCCAAATTTGGTGCTTTGTTCCAGCAGGTCACGATCATTCCCCTAAGCCTGTCCAATCTTCGTTTAACACTATCACAAGCACTGACGAGCCACGACTATTTTCTGATATAAGGAATATATTCTGTTGAATATTTTGGGATTTGTTTGACTGGGGTGGGGGGGGGGGGGGCGGGTTTGCTCCAGTCCAGTCAAAATAGGTTCAAAATGTTTAACAGATTTTCTATACAGATGTCTTGAAATTGAGAGACTAGATGTCAAAAGTTAAATACTTAATACTGTTAGCGGTTAACATGTATTGCAAGATAGAATTAATAACAGTCGTAAGACTAGGTCTATGGTAAACATTGTTCCATTTCTGATTCGACAGACTGCAAACAGAAACGTCGCCAGCAAAGACTGCTACTTGCCGCTAACAATCAACATATCAGATAGCCCGTGGCTGTTCAAGCTCTTTAAAAGCCCGCTCATTTCCTGATCAAACTGTGCAGTAAATCGATACAAGATCCCCTTGGTCAACCGTAAAAGCCACAGAACGAGGGATATCCTAGCAACTCACGTTTCATTTCATTAACAATATATACAAAAAAACACTTTAACGAACCAAAATCTCGTTTCTCGTTCGGTTTAACAGAAAAAATTGCGTTGTCTTGAAACCAGACTCACATTGCTGTTCTTTTGGTGCCGGAAAAGCCTGTAATTTATACATTGCATTGATTTAAACACACAACGTCTTCAGAATGTCGGGCAGCTGTCGGTTTGACCAGCTACCAAAATTTGCGAGATTTTGGCATGGTTTCACAGTAGCAAGAGTGTGCCAGCAGAGGTCTGGTAATAGTATACCGGATTGACCTTCCTTGTTGAACTAACACCGCTTTAACTTATTTCGGGAGGAGATTATCAAAGTGTTGAAGGGAATGAGGCACCGATATTATTAGAGTTTGTTAGATACATGGTGCGCTAATATGGAAGGTAGACACGCCAATAACTGTTCCATTTGCAGGAGCTGTGCTGTAGCGAAATGTTTGCACTCGAGGCATGAGCATTGACGTATAAACTAACGATTCCAGAAAAGTGAATATGTTTGTAGTGCCGAGGCTTAAAGGAGTTAGGTCTAAATATGAAGTCGTCTACAGTGCTGAAGCTTGACAAATGTATGGACTGAGGATGTCAACATCTTTCCCAACTTTCACGAATCTACATGTAGCAACATCCCTTCCCCAGATATCGCAGCTTACTGGGCCGATGCTGGGCCGATACTGTGCCAATACTTTTAGTATCGGCCAGGTATCGGCACCGCATCGGCTCAGTAAGCTGCGTTATCAGGGTCACTGCGTGGGAGATATATTCGTTGGATGTGTGAAAGGTTTCATAATCATAGCGCTCGCTTATGATCATGTCGATAGTCACTTACAGGACTGGCGGTATGATAAGCGAACGAAAAGAAGAAGATAGCGCTCGCGTGCAGCTCTTGTGAGTGGAAGGAAAACTCTCTAATTATGTCTACGATAGAAAGTTTACAATTATGTTGGTGGATGTGCCGACACTGTTTGCCTGTCACGTTCTATAATGCTCTTTGCTTTATGATGACCACGTTTTAGACGCGGCAGGCATATAGGCATATTTAGTGCTTATCAAAATGACGCTCTATATTCTGAACTACTACTACTACTACTACTACTACTACTACTACTACTACTACTACTACTACTACTACTACTACTACTACTACTACTACTACTACTACTACTACTACTACTACTACAACAACAACATTCAGTAAGATTGATCCCAAATTATTTCGCAGATATTATATTTACCTCCTTTGAAGCAGCTTAATTGGAAGTCTGTCTTGTTTATTTACCAAACCACTAGTGAGGTCACGTGTTATAGTGGATCGTTCGTTCACTAGGCCGTGACAGTCCTTCAAATATCACACCACGATGCTACATGCGTATATTCACAATGTTGACTCATTCTCGCTATGCTTATGGCACAGCTACATTTTAATAAACGAATCCAGTTCTAGCTATGCCCCGCCCATTTCTAGCTAAGCCCATCCCCACTTTACGTGGCTACGTCGATTTTAACACATGGAAGCATGTATTCGCAGAATCTCAATTACAAGGTAACCATACAAGTAAGTTGTTGGATATTTTGAATATAATCTGAATGTGATCTGTTGCTGCCCATGGCAGAAACAGATACCAGACAAATTAGTTTCAAAATAGTCTAAAGAATGTTTATTAAATAGTAGATTTCTTCCACCAAAGACATACAGCGCAGACGCTTCTTATTGGACATTTGCTCATTAAATTTTCCTGACAGACCTACGTCATTTGATTGTGACGTCAGCTTACAAGGGGCGTATTTTGATTATGATGTCACTTGAGCAACAGATCGGATCCATCAATTAAATGATTTATAGTTTATATAGCTTGACGTGGTCCTGCCTTCTGTGGTTATAAGATGATGATTCCTTTGGGCAGATGGTTGAACGGCAGTCTGTCTTAAATAACCGTCATCTTGTCGCGCCAAAAGATAAATGATATAGCAGCTGATTTGCTTATAAGTTATAAGCAGCCACCATTACTAGTGACCATTTTGTATACTGCATAACGTGACAGTGTAACGCAGGGACGCCTATAGGAACATGCCCACGGTAGCTTAATTATTATTATTTATAATCAACAATTTTGTTAAATCTAAGTCGAATTACTTCAAACAGAGCTAGCAAGTACACATCGTTTAATCACCGATAGAACACGTAATATCCTGTATCATGTATCATGTCACCAAGAAGCACAATAAGTTTCCTACCGAAATGCTGTCTGTTAGTTCTACCAAGTATTCCCCGATCACAACTGCAACTTACTAAAAGCAGAAAATAGCAACATCCGACTCACTCAGTCATTAACTACCGACAGGCCAGCAGCAGTAGAAGCAGACAACACTCCATCTCACGCACTAACGGGAATCGACTGTGGCAGAAGTTTCTGTGAAATGGAATTTCAGCGACAGCAGCAGGCGAGATCAATAGCAATAGCGCGCGTAGCAACAGTCGGCTGGGGCCAAATACTGCGCCTACGACGACCCGACCGGTGCGCAGGCAGAATCTCGTAAAATCTCGCTGAAACCCCAATGGAACTGGATTTTTTAATAATCAGTGCACAACACCATGAGTAAGCTGCGCGATATGACGGCCACTCCATCCCTGACGCACAGGAACCTGCTTCACGCTTGGGTCCTCTAGTAAGGTCTCGAGGGGCCTCCTTCGCCCACATGTGATTTCCCTTGGAAATAATTATCATTATACAGCTGTCAGCAAACGACAAAAAATGTGTAAAGACAATAGTATTGGAAATAGAAAACTACAGAGTTGTACCGTTGACGCGAGCTGGTTCTAAACGTGAAATCTGCTAAATCGCTTAAAACAGTTTAACTGAAACCGCCTATTATGACAGAGTGGCAGCAACGCAGCTACGTAATGGCTTTCATTATAATAATAATAAGCATAACTCGCTTCTTATGTAACAGGTACTATGTTTAGTGCTATAATGATTGGTGTACAGACTACGACATGGTTTGTAATTAGCCTGTGTGCTATGACACAATATAATCAGTGAATTATTTACTCGTCAGGAGACTCGTTCTCTCTACAACTGGTTTCACCCTTTTCATGTTCATCGGTCGGAGGCAGCATTCGAACACGAGACATCAATGATAACGCCGGTTATTGGGTCAGTACAGGGCCAATACCAGGCCAACACGGCCCGTTATTGAGCCCCGTATCGACCCAGTTTGCAGCGTTATCAATGATGTGTTGTAAAGGTGTTAAGATTTTATTGATTACAATACGTTGTACTGAAATGATGCAGAGATGATTCGGTGCATCGTGTGCAAGTAGAGGGTCGATTGAAAATCGATGCCCGGTTTACTTATTTAGGTTAGTGAAGTAATTACAGAGAACATGTGCTTATAATGGAATGTAAAGCATTTAATATTATCAATAAAACGAATTAAATTCTCTGTTATTTAATGGCAACCCGCATTTCTGTATTAGTTATGTAAATGTAAGGGGGCACCAACCGATAACGCGATCATTTAGTTCACAGGGTTAAAGAGCTATTTCATATTGGCCTATTTTTTACCGTTTTACATAATTGGAACATGTACACGTAGGAATATTCCTGTATAAATTGATCGACCCACTACGAACCACTGCTACTGACCCGAACACACCCACTGCTACTTCTCCGAACACATCCACTAGCAATTAGGCCGAATCATTTGAAGCTGATAGTCCGAAACCGAAAACTCATTAAAAATTTAAGAATTATTCTATTGAATATTTGGAACTAATTTGACTGGGAGTTGTTGCTGCATATGGCTGCAACAGGTTCCTGTCAAATTAGTTTCAAAATATTCAACAACTTAGCTGTATAGTTAGATTGAAAGTGAGATTCTGGGAATTCAGCGCTCAACGGGTTAAACCCGATGTTATAAAGGGTTGGTCCAGTAATCATATAGAACTACATTTGAGGCAACAAGGTGATGTTTCTTCAAGACACGTGCTAATATGACCACGTGTTTTATAGAAGTGTCCGTAGATTGGAATCGTAAGTAACAAGTCCTGGAATTTATCAGACAATACAAGTACCAGCCAGATTCGATTAGAGACATCGAAAATGCCCGATAACCATTCTAATATCACCGACCTAAATATATATTGATCATGAAATCCCGGATTTGCACGGAAGCTGTCGGAATGCCCTAGGTGTAATATTCTAGACGAATTGTGACTCGAAGACATCCTACCAGTGTATCTGCAGCAGCGCGGCGTGCGCGTTCTCAATAATGTAAATAATACGAACAGTCTTAAGGATGAAAAATGAAAACATATTATGTTGTAAAGGGCCGAAATATACTAGACAAGAAAGAATATGGTTGTGATGGTTATGACTGATTATTTCGTTATTACGTTTTCTACAATAGACGTGTGCCTACATTGAAATGCGATCTCAGTCTTGTACACGTATACATACACTACCATTGCGAAATATGGATGTCTTATCGTATACCCTCGACCTCCTTATGAAACTAGAACGTCTTGCATCTGGCCTCTCAGAAGTGTTTCTTGCGCCCATAGAGGGCATCAATAGTCGTGTTGACGACCAGACATGTGTGTTAAGCAAGATGACCTGGAGGCCCTAACTCTAATCCTATCGACAAGTTGTTTTCCAGCTCAGATATCTTGTGTGACATGCGCACGTGAGAAAACTGCCAGATCAATGGTTGTCTCGAACAGGAAAATGCCGACAGCAATACAGCGTCCTACTTGCCTTGACACTGTACTAAATAATAAGGAAGACCATTCTGTCATTCAATATCATCAAGCCAAAGTAATAAGTACTAAATCAACACGAGATCATCTTGTTTATCATAATGTATTATTCATTTCATAGAAGTCAGTATAATCCGCAAAAATAGAATCCATATTGTAGATTGCAATGTAGAATGATCATGAATTCTGAAGCGATTCTGCCACCCACAACCCCCACCCCCCACACCCACCCACCCACACACCCACCCACACACACGCACACGCACACGCACACGCACACGCACACGCACACGCACACGCACACGCACACACCTCACCGTGGACATTTTAAAATTTAGACGCTCTCTGATGGCATCTCTTGACTTGTGCATGCCGGGAGGTAATAATTATATATATGAGACAAGAGTATGTACATTAATATATCACACAGACAGTTTTGCATATACATTTACCAGCCCAGGCAGATAGAGGGGAGGTGAACTGACCCGCCATGACTCCTGCAAATACTCGTGAATCCAAATTGTTCATATTCCTGCCGACGTTATACGTAAATGCCAAGAAGATTTTGTAGCTTTGGAGGCGTAGCTGACACGGCAGACAGACACGGGGAGCTATAGAGGCGTTGATGGCACGGCGGACAGGCACGGGGAGCGTTATAGCGTCGATGACGTTGCAGACAGATACGGGGAGCTTTGGAGGCGTCGATGACGCGGCAGTCAAACACGGGGAGCTTTATAGCGTCGATGACGCGACAGACAGACACAGGGAGATTTGTAGGCGTCGCTGGCGCAGCAGACAGACACGGTAACAAAGAATAAAATATATACCAAATTATTATAGCCAAGACAACATCATCGAAAAAACCAAAAGGACTGTTCTCCTATATGCAACATACCTGTCATGATTAAATTATGCAAATACCTAACTGTGTCCAAGAAAAAATAATGTACAGCACAATACTACTGTAATATACGTAATTAATGCGCGCGCGCGCGCGCGTGCGTGCGTGCGTGTATATAGAGAAAAGGGTTAGTTCGGCAATCGGACAGCATTGACAGATAGTGACAATGGCGGTAAATTCCGAGAATTAATTTGTGAAAGAATATATAATTTTTCTTTGAGGGTTATCGTGCATATTTCACATAAATATGTATATTTTATAAATTTTTCCTGTGTATACGTTTACGAGTTGTGTAACCGTGTACACTGGGGGCACTGGGAACACATGTAGGCATACAAGGCAACACATTCGCAGGCATAACCCTTTAAAACTCATATCAGCCAAAAACGGATTCTCCAGTGGTCTTGAGAAATATTCATTTTCAAACCAAAAGAAGACTATTTTTTTAAAATTTACGACTGGAATAAAATTAATAAAAATAATACTTTAAAACGAGGCGCTTTGTTACTATTCGGCATGGCGGAAGAAATGGAAGACATTTTAACGTCATTAAATCTAGCCAATTTAGTAGACGTGTTCCGTGAAAACAAGGTAAATTTTAATAGATTAATGCTGACTACTAACTAAATGCAAACCATCGTGTAGACCATCGTGTAGACCATCGTGTAAACCATCGTGCATTGTGTAAGCCTTCGTTCATCGCATCGAGCATCGTGTAAGCCATTGTGCATCGTGTAGACCATCGTGTAAGCCATCGTGCATCGCGTAGACCATCGTGTAAGCCACCGTGCATCGTGTTAGCCATCGTGCATCTTGTAGACCATCGTGTAAGCCATCGTGCTTCTTGTAGACCATCGTGTAAGTCATCGTGCATCGTGTAGACCATCGTTTAAGCCATCGTGCATCGCGTAGACAATCGTGTAAATCATCGTGCATCGTGTAAGCCATCGTGTAGACCATCGTGTAAATTATCGTGCATCGCGTAGACCATCGTGTAAGCCATCGTGCATCGTGTAAGCCATTGTGTAAGCCATCGTGCATCGCGTAGACCATCGTGTAAATCATCGTGCATCGCGTAGACCATTGTGTAAACCATCGTGCATCGCGTAGACCATTGCGTAGATCATCGTGCATCGCGTAGACCATCGTGTAAATCATCGTGCATCGTGTAAGCCATCGTGTAGACCATCGTGTAAATCATCGTGCATCGTGTAAGCCATCGTGTAAACCATCGTGTAGACTATCGTGTAAGCCATCGTGCATCGCGTAGACCATCGTGTAAGTCACCGTGCATCGTGTAAGCCATCGTGCATCGCGTAGACCATCGTGCATCGCGTAGACCATCGTGCATCGCGTAGACCATCGTGCATCGCGTAGACCATCGTGTTAGTCACCGTGCATCGTGTAAGCCATCGTGCATCGCGTAGACCATCGTGCATCGCGTAGACCATCATGCATCGTGTAGACCAGTGTGTAAATCATCGTGCATCGTGTAAGTCATCGTGTAAACCATCGTAACATCGCATCGTGCATCGCCTTTTCTACGGGCCGATGAAGAGATGGGCCTTCTAAGCCATCATGCAAATCTCATTTTCCTGTTAGTTTGCGTTAAAAGATCACTGGCCGCTAATCTACACACATATAGATGCCATCTACCCTCGTGCGACCGTTTAACGCAGAATAACTGGGCTAATATAGCAATTGTAGTAGAATGTAATAGCGTACATGGAACTAATCATATCGCCGGCAGCATATTCCACAGTTTAGCCTTCACTATCACATAAACAACAGACCATTAAATATGGTAAACACTGCTACGCCAGCCGTGCGTATATTACCCACCTAGACAACACATACAATACATAGAATGTTGAAATAATAAAGTTACAAAACCGTAAAATTATTATTATTATTATTATTATTATTATTATTATTATTATTATTATTATTATTATTATTATTATCAAACCGCATACTCATACTTGCGGCTGCATTACAGAACAAAGTCCAATTCAGAAGAAGTACAACCTTCAAAACCGACACGAAAACCCATTAAAAACCTTTAAATGTAAAAAATTCCTGGGAACGTTTTCCTCATACCGCCCACTTAATTTAGTGGGAAATTTTGCAAGGTCTAGCTGAGAGGGTTACAGCTACTTCTTCAAACGCATAACAGGCCAATAATGGCTGGCAAAAACACAAAATATAAGCTATAATTTTAGGGGGAATTTTAGATTTATTAAATTTTTTCACTAAAAATAGGTGTTAACGCTACGGCTACTAGCATGTAGATTGACCAATGGTCAGAACGAGCATGATCAGCTCAATTTGATTAACCAATCAGAATTAGCCACCATGGCAAGCAATGTTGTGACAAAAGTCACCAACATGCACTACATGTAATCCATGTGAGCGAAACATTGTTTTCACGATTCACTGCGTGCCGCTGGAAAACACATATACACTGCCCAAGCACAATGGAGAAATCCGGTTTTAGCCGCGCCCATCTCTAGCTACGCTCCGCCGCGCTTTGTCCGTGTTGGGATCAATCGATCCCTGCACTCTCTGAATCAAAATTTCCAGAAAACTATACAGGTACGCTGTTGAATATTTTGAAAATAATCTGACTGTGTGCTGTTGCCGCGCCCAGTCAAATTGGTTTCAAAATATTTAACAGGATGTTTATTAAATAGTAAATACTTACAATTCGTACAACTTGACGCACTGTAAAGCGGTTATGACAGACTAAATCGCGTCATTCATAACAAAGTTGATTATGACGTCAGCCTACATGTGACGTTTTTTAATATGACGTCATATGATTGACTGAGAAACTGCATCTCCATTGACTACACTGAGACTCGTGTTGGAACGCCGTATGGAGTGTCATATGTTGTCCTTGTCACCATGCGGGTGGTGTGCTAGTCATGTTAATAGAAGGGTCGATTTCTACCTGTGCGACGCCCATTTCTAGATATAGTGCCGTGGCAGAACCTCAAAATGTGACAGTGGCAGGCAAAGTTTAATACAGTATGTCATCCATGTTAGTCGCATTATATAGGTCATTGGAAACATCAATAAGCCGGATGACACCTTTGTTTTGTTCCAGGGGTCGAAATTAAGTCATGACCATCCATTCTCCATCGGCGTTCGTCAACAATAGTAACACGTCTCGCCATTTGTTGATGGTTCAAAACTAACTTTGGCCAATATGCCCGTAGTGACATTATATATTTCAACGATGAAAATGATGTGAATACATACCAAATACTTGAGTTATTACCCTTGCAAATTTTTGCATTATCGAAACCTATGGGATTCTTAAAGTATTGACTCATATTGGAAATGCATTTGTGGTTCATTTTCTTATTGTTCAAAATATTAATTCTAAATTTTCGGAGATTGTTGATATTAGCGATATGTATCAGTTTGGTGAGAATGGTGTTAAATTGGCACGGGTATAATACAAGAATATAATAAAATATTGAACAATAAGAAACTGAGCCACAAATGTATTTCCCATACGATTCACTACAGCGTAAATTCTCAAGGGTCGTAAATCTAGTTTTTTAATATATATTCACAGAATTTTCATCCTTCTAATAGATAATGTCGTTACGGACATATTTGCCAAATTTAGTTTCAAATCATCAACAAATGACAAAATGTTGTACTATTGTTGACGAATGCTGCTGGAGAAGGGATAGTCACGGCATAATTTCAACCCTATAATGACCCCGGGACAAAAATAAAGGTGTCATCCGGCATATTCGCGTTCCCAATGAGCTATATACCGCAACTAACATGGATGACGCAGTGTACTAAATTCTCCCTGTCAAAGCGTTTTAAAGGAATCTTTTTAATTCTTCCACTATTAAGTTCCATTCAATTTGTACGCGTATTTGTATCAATTTATATAGATTTATCTATTTCAAGGTAACTATACAGGTAAGCTGTTGAATATTTTGAAACTGATTTGATTGGGCGCTGGTGCTGCGTATGGCAGCAACAGCTCCAAGTGAAGTTAGTTCTAAAATATTCAACGGAATGTTTATTAAATTGTAAATTCATCAAAGACATACACTTTGTAGAGTTGACGGGCATTTTCTGCTTCATGGCGGAGTTATAACATGTCATTAATACACATTATAACATTTGACGTACATGTGACGTACTTGACTATGGCGTCATATAGTGACAGATCGGTTCCCTCCATTACATCCCTTGCCAGAATGTGTTGGGTCTTAAAAGCGGTTAACGCCTGCTGCATAGAGCCGCCACACAGCGTGACCACCACAAGCCACACCCCACCCCCAAATGCCTAGGTATCTCTGTATCTCGATGCCTTTATTATCAGATAATGGCAATCATTTCCAGGATGCGGATAATCTCATTCGGACACCGGTGCTTTAAATCAACTATGAACTCAGACGTCTACTGATTAATCCATTCAACTCTCCATTGTCAGAATTTCATCTTCGAAACAATCTCAGACGTAATCTGATTATTCGAACAGTAATAACTTTGAACATGTTAATGCCATTTTGTAGCAACATCTCTCAGTCCATTTCGTTAAAAACTATCTAAGGTAATATTTATGAAATTATAAATGGTATCTTCGTATTTTAGCTTTCCTGGCAAAATGTTGGGTGACAATTCTGAACATGAGAAGTTAGGTTGCTTCTTCTCTATGGCAGCCCGTTCTCGTCAGGTTCGTTTCTGTTGCGATGTCTGAGGACCTTTAAAAAGATCGCAGATAAGATCATCTGAGAAAACATGGTTAGTTCGACCACTGAGACACAAATGCACTAAGAGAAATGGTAGACCTAGTTAACTTGAGATGAACTACATCACAAATAGTGACAATAAAGACACAAAAAGTACATGGCGCGTGTAGGGGTGTGGTGTTGCTTGCAACTGTTCCACATATTATTTTCATATTTATAAACATAGCCGGATGTTAGGAAATCTACCTTCAATTTCGCATTGCACCCTCACCCCTAATAACCTTCAATGTCCATTTGTGACATGATCAATACAGTTCTCTGAGTGGCGCACTGTTCTCTATGTATATCTGGGAACACAAACCAATGATATTCTTGGTTAGTATCGTTATCATCAAACATACTGTTGAACAAGATGGACAATACTAGTTAACAGCATTGTTCCAACTACCATAGGCCGGGGACATTAATTAACCATCAGCACCAGCGACAATACTGGATGATAGTATCAGCACAATCCAACGATGCTTTAGGTTGGTATCGGTACCATCAACGATAATGTTGAATAGTATCGTTGACGATGGACGATACTGGATATGATAATTCATCTTTCCAGAGTATCCATCTATCATCTGATGTCATATTACGTCATAATCAGCTAATCGGCGTGTAGGATGACGTCATAATCGTTACGCCATAAATGATTCTATTTGGCCAGGCTTTATAGTCCGACATGTTGTACGAATTGTATGTTTTTACTATTTAATAAACATGCTGTTGAATATTTTGCAACTAATTTGACTGGACGCTGTCGCTGCCATAGGCAGCAACAGCACCCAGTCAAATTAGTTGCAAAATATTCAATATCTTACACGTATAGTTTTCTGGAAATTGATAGTCAGAGAGTTCAGAGCTCGATCGGTCACAACACGAGCGAGGCGTGTGTGGACCTTAGCTAGAGATGGACGGGGCATAGCTAAAATGGAAAGGCGAATTGATCGCATCATTTTCGCACGACAAAAATAGCTCTAGAAACAGTTCACATGATAGCAATTTATCAGGAGATAGTTATCGTTATCGTTATCATTGTGGTCTCACTGCCTGCTCTCATTATGATTTTCTGGTCACTATTTTATAACAATAATCGCTATTGTTTATCATTTTCATTATCGTCATGGCGTGACCAGAGCTGAATCCATGGCCACACCATGCGATAACAATGCACGCTATCGATAACATGTAACGATAACTGGTTTGGTACGGAGTGGCCACACCAGAACAATAATCCTACTGAAAAAAATGTTATATCAACCACATTCTTTTACATTGATCGTATCGCTACAGCTCGTCAAAGTCTCTCGTGACACAGTTCGCATAACACCGATAGCTTAGGAGATAGTTATTAGTGTCCTTATCTTCGTGGTCTGGCCACTCTAATTATGATTCTATGGTAGCTATTTTATAATGACAATCGCCATCGTTTCTCCTTATCGTTATCACTCTGGTTACTGGAACTTAAATCCTGGTCACACTATTACAATAAGGATAACTAAACGATGGCGAGTATGGTTATGAAATAGCTATCATAAAATCTTAATGAGAGTGGCCAGACCACAAAGATAATGATAGCGATAACTATCTCCTGAGAAATAACAAAAATACGATCAATGTAAAAGGCTGTAATTAATAGGATAACGCGATTTTAGGAGGATTTATCGTTCTGGTGTGTCCAGTCTGTACTGAATTATTTATTAGTATTGGTTATTGCTACCGTTTATTGTTATCATTATCGAGATGGTGTGACCAGATATTAAGTCTTCAAACAGTTCGCTGATTACTCAGGATATTGTTATCGCTATCATTGTCTTTGTGGCCTGGCCGTTCTCATTATGATTTTATACTAACTATTTCATAGAGATAATCGTTATCATTTATACTTATCGTTATTGCTATCGTGTGACGGGGCCTTTACATTGAACATGCGATGAAGATGACGGAGAGCACATGCTGTTTCTACATTAGCCAAAGCTTTTTCCAGAGGTTGTCATTCCACAAAGATAAAAATAAACAGGTATAAATAGGACAAGCATGCCACCAAAGCATTCTCTGTTTCTGATAGTTTGGATGGGCCATTCATAGAGTATTTGATATTAAAAACGACTACAATACAAATAGCATATGCACATGGAGAGATAATTGCAGATATGACGAAATATGGTAACTGAATAATTTGATATTGTTTACAATCAGAGGATATGCGTTTGACATATAATCTTTCGAAAATTAGGTCAGAGGGATCTAGTTTGTGCACATAATATACTTTACACAGTGTGACATACAATTCAGATAATTAATATACAATAGTTTAAAACAAAACGATACCTATTATCTGAATATTTATTGTTTGCTTCAATGGGAATCTAGACATTTACCCTACATGTAATAAGGCTTATATGACAAGGTGCTTATCGTAAAAATTTAATATCAATAGCTCAGACCTTTTCACGTAATTCTATGTTTCCTACGGTACACTATTCAAAACAGATTCATTTAACATAACTCGGTTATTTGACATATTATAAACCTTTCTTTGAACAATGGTTATTGTCACCATAGGAACATATTAACTGGATTTTGAGTCAATAGATAAGAATGCTAATGTGTTTTCTGAGTATTTTACTATTTTTAAAACAACAAAGCTTGATATATTGTCGTCAGAAGGCAGAAATCTGCTTATGTAGGTCTCACCAGGCTGATCATTAGCTTTGTCACAACATGGCAGGTCACATTACGTCAGATGATGGCTGGATAAACTGGAACGGTCCATTGACATGTTATGTAGGCCTACATTACAATGCAAATATTATAGAGTACGGCCAACCGGCTGAAAAGATTGCTAATTTTCGAGCTCCCATATACCCCATATCGTGATGAACATTTTAAGATCGGTCGTCGTCATCAGACCACGGGACATAACCTTTAAAATCGACTGCGTGTCTGGTCTTTTCTATCACATTAGTAAACGCTGCGTGATAATGATAATATTATGTAATATGAACATTTCCTTTATATATCTGACGGTTTATCTAAACAAATAATCGATTCAATTAGATATATGCCCCAATCTTCCTTGACGTTTACTCACTTACCCTGAACTCTAGGTGTTATTGTTTTACATCGCAGACAATTTTAACTACAGAAAATCAGTGTTTTGTAGAACAGAACAATTTTATCGTTTGATGATATGCAAGGATTGAAGCAATGCTATATACGTTAGTCAGTGGAAACGTTTATCGTGTGGCTGAGAGTGCTCTGACACCTTTCACAAGAACACGCCTCACAGCATGGTAGCCTATACCAGACGTTTTGCGGGTTTTTTCTACACACATTCCTTCCCTTGCATGAACAAAAAACGATAACATTTCGAAATATTGTATCAACTTTTACAGCATGAAATAACATCATTGTATCAGCCTCCTCTCGATAACACTGTAGTTCATCGTTGAGTCTATTTGTGAAAATCGGCGGTGTACGTGTGTCTCATTATAAAGAGCTCCTGCAGCGTATACAGTTTTGTCTTCAGTAGCTATCATGTGGTCTCCGGGACCATGTTCTGCACAAAAATCGGCCAAACAATTTCCAGTGATGTTTTGTTTCCACAAACTTCAGGAACTGTTTGCCATGCGGCAATCGTGCATGCACCAAACACTTGATATTGCTTAGTTGGTACATCTCGCCTGTCACGCTCGTCATATTTAACAGAATTCGTATGGTCGTATTGGTCCCACACATCTATCACCATGTCTGCCGCTTATAGCAGTCTGATAGTTTGTTATAGTAACGCTCTGCCAATGCATTGAAGTCTTTTGCATTGTTTCCCTTCATTATATGAAATTCGGCAATTGCATCTCTTATGCATGATTTACTGTCTTGATGAGGAAATATACCTTGCAATGGCATCATCCAGTTTGTGTTTACGGTCATGTTTCTGACACTTTCTCATAGTACCATCTTCATGGAACATCGACATCGGCACAGATGTGATGGGAAGCCCCAATAGAGATTCCATAGTAATATTGTCCATGTTTTAGAAAGTAGCTGAGCTCTTCTAAACAATAGTTCTGCCGCTAGATTAATTTTTTCAGCAGCTGCATTCCTAGTCTAGTTGCTTTTCTGTGTATTACATTCAAATTTTTTTAAGTCCGAATCTTGGTATTTGGTGATGGAAATGTTTTGTGCCACCAGTAAAAAGACAAGCGATAATAAATCTTTCCATCTGGCTTATTCCCAATTCACCATGACTTGCAACATGTAAATATTTTTTATTTGTTTGGAAGTATGGATGTCTGTGCCTATTTTAATAAGCTCGCAATCTGGATGTCGTGCTGCATGAAATGGATTTGTCATATTCTGTTTTACATTCTGCATAATTCTGGTAACATCATTTCTGTCTCTTTTCGTCGCTGGTGGTTTCATCTCCGCATGACCACGATCTTCTGTTTTCCTGAGGCCGCTACACTCATTAAGCTATGGAGATAATTCACCCAACTTGTGTCTAGGCGGTGCCTATCGTATTGTGGCAGCTTCCTGTCTGAAAAATCCTTTGATTCCACTTTCACATTTCGAATCTCTTATTATTGTTTTCTCCGTAGGCAAGTCAGTCCACATTGCATTTACATTTGTGTGCGTTTCCCTGACTGTAAATTCGCCAGTATCAGGTTTCACCGTCACCCATCTACATCATATCGAGCAGTTGTCACAGAGTCAATCTGACATAGCTGTGTTTATCTGCAACACACGCACGCACGCACGCACGCACGCTCGCTCGCACGCACGCACGCACGCACGCACGCACGCACGTATAAATATATATATAAGGCGTCGTGGCATGTGTAGCTTCCAAATGAGCTATCCAACACTCAAATAGTGTACGTACTCTAAGAATACATCCAGTGCATCTATAAGGTTGCTCCACAACCCACTTGGTCACTTTTCAGTGTCACAGCACACAAAGAACTGTTCCAGTCCTAAGCATATCGGTGCTTCATAACCCAATGTCAAACCCCTAACTGATCTGTGAAATTCCAATCCTGACAACATTGAATGTATTGTACTACTGGCAATACGATTCTACTAGGAAAGCATGCAAGCCACCAGATCTTTCCAGTAGCCCTATAAAACAACACAGTTTGTGGAAGCCACGGCGACATAATGCGTGCGCTTCAAACAACAGCAACCCTTATCAGCTGTGCTATTATGTAGATCTACAAGTCAAATGTTTGTACTGGATACGTTTGACCCAAACCATTGCTTGTGCCACAACATACTATTGTTGTGTATACAGGTGACATGTATGCAAGTTTACCATTGAAAACAGCATGACGAGTCGCATTTGAAATATTTTGGCAAAATTATGTGATAGATCCATAGGCCACAAAAATAAGATCTTCAAATATTTCTTAGATCAACCATTTTAGGCCATAAATTGAAGAAGACAATATTCATTGAAATTTCATTTTCCCTCATTAGATAAACTTTGACTCCAAATATTATGATCATGTCCCGGTAACTGGGTTAAATTTGTTCGTTTGAACCTCAATAATAAATCTGTCACCCACCCCACCCCCTCACCACCGAGGGTGCCTTAAATCGGCCCAGAAGCGCCGCTCGCCTATTATCTACTATAAAAGCATCTAGTCAAGTAAAACTACAAATTAACCTAGAACAAATTGCAACATAATTTATTTCTTTTCTGCGGCATTCATGGGACTGCCAGGTGTCACATATCAAAAGTCCTCCAAAATCCCTCGATGGGAAAGTGGGTAAATTCGCATATTTAGCTACCGCCATTATCCGAATAATGAAACTTCCCTTACCTGCTTCATTCCGCAAATAAACGAAGTAGAAATGTTGTCTACGCTCTGAATTTCATGGTCACGGAAGACAGTAAGCAATTGGCAATATTGCCTTGAACCACTTGTACAATTTCTCCAAACCACAGAGTAAATATGGTTGTATGCACAGGGCCGGGGTAATTTAAAAAAATTATATTTAAAGTAAGTTTAATTTTGTTTTTCGCTTTTAAAATTTTATCTAAAATAAATTGCATTTTAATTTTCACTTTTATCTCACAATTTGAATAAATTTCTATACAATTCAATCAGAATATGGACATGGATTTAGATACATGCGTTATTTGTAACCAGAGCCTAGAAAATGGCTCACAAACTGTTAAGCTTCGAGTTAAAGGCTGTGACGGTATTAACAATGCTAGCAGAGCCCGTGAAAGCGATGTCATAGCTGAAGTAGGACAGAGGGTTCATGTAAAATGTCGACGGGAGTTCATTGATACCAAGCGGATTGCCCGTGACGCAGAGAAAATTGAACAATCGCCGCCACCCATGCGAACACTCCGTTCAGAAAGTCCAACATTCAATTTTAGTGAACATTGTTTGCTATGCGGATACCCTGCAAAAATTCAAGATGGAAAGAAACGTGGCTATGATATTTATCCAGTAAGTACTCATGACTTTCAATGTAGTATCGCCGAGGCCTGTGAGCAGAGAAAAGACGAATGGGGCAAACTTGTAGCTGGGCGGCTTGCCTTCACGCCGGATTTATGCGTTGTCAATGCAGTATACCATCAAAGCTGCAGCGTAAATTTTCGAACCATGAAAAATATCGCTCAGCTGCACTCATCTTGCTCATCCCAAAGACATGGAAGGCCAGAAGACTTGGACAGAGTAAGAGCATTTAGTGCGACAATGGCATTTCTTGAAAATAATGATGATGAGCAGCTGACCCTGCAATGCATTCAAAAGAATTGTTTGACAATGATGATAATGTTGCAGGACATGAAACGATTGAAAGTTCCCTAAATAAAAGTCTGGTTAAAGTTGGAGAGCTCTATGATGACATTATAAAAAATCCGTATGTAGCTACAAGATTGTCCTCGGAAAATGCATTACATGATGTCAAGGACAAACTAGACTCAGAGAAGGTTGTCATGAAAGATAAGAGGACTGCACGACTCTGGCTTTTGTATATGGAGTTGGTTGACATTCTGCGCAAATTCATTGAGGCAGAACGAACTGGTGATTGGAACATGCACCTTCAGACCGTTCGTGAGATGCTTCCATATTTTGCAGCCGCTGGGCATAATCTGTACGCCAAGTCTGCATATGTATATTTACAAAAGATGTTAGAAATACCTGAAAGTCATCCAGATATACACACCAGCTTCCTCAATGGTCATCATGTCATTCATCGAAGTGATAGGTATTGGGCAGGGTTATCTACTGATCTAGTTATTGAGCAGGTCCTTATGAGAAGTGTAAAGTCAAGTGGTGGTCTAACACGAGGTCGTGGAATGACAGAACTTCAGCGTCTTGTTTGGTTGTTGTCTATGCCCGCATGTGCAGATGTGTGTAATGCAATGCAAGAGCTCTCTGGGGTAAACTGTGATTCAAGTGAACAACACAAAGATTCCACACAATCTCGAATAAAGCGTGATATGGATGATACTTACAAAATTCTCAAACTCCTTAGTGAACTGAATCCATTTGGACCAGACCCTTCTCTTAGAGGACTTGTTAGTGGATTGTCTGCACATGAATCAGTCAATGTTGACGATGCTAAAGATATTGGAGAATCAATTATTAATTCGATGTGTGGCCAATGTGTATCAAGCATTTCGTTCCAGAGAAAGAGACAAGCTATTACCTTAGCATCCAAAACATCTCTCAAGATTGATGATGAATGTGTACAAATTGATCCACAACTCCTATTTCAAAGACTCAGTTTAATTGCTACAAATGGATCAAAAGGGAATCCAGCATCTTATTTTGAGTATGAGTTGTGCACTCATCCACCCGCACTCTTTGATAATTCATCTCTTCCATGGGATGCAAATAAGCCGGCACTTGCTGATGCATTGTGGAAATTAATTCAAAATGAAGATGCAGTCCTTCCAGATTCTGTCCACTATGTGCTTGATGGAGGAGCTCTATTACACCGTGTTCCATGGCAGCGTGGAGAGACATTTGCAAATGTTTGTCAAAGATATGTAAAATATTGCATAAGCAAATATGGAAAGGCTACAGTAGTTTTTGATGGTTATGACCAAGGCCCAGACATAAAAGATGTAACACATAAGAGGCGAACTAGTGGATCATGCGCAACTGTTGTACTGACTCCGCAAACAGTTGTAACTCTAAGTAAGCCTGATTTTCTTAGTGACAAGCAGAACAAACATCGGTTCATATCAATCTTAAGTTCATCTCTCGAACAGGGTGGATGCTTAACGATAAAGGCAAGTGGTGGTGCTGATGTCTTAATTACGCAAACGGCTATCTTGGCTTCAAAGTCAACAGATACTGCTCTTGTTGGAGACCATACCGACCTACTGGTGTTGCTTCTATACCATACTGATATGAATGGCTGTCAGCTATTTTTCAGACCAGAGCCAAAGCAAAATGCAAAGAAACCCCGACTGTGGAATATCAAAATGGCAAAGGAAAAACTCGGGTTCTGTTTGTGCTCACAGCTGTTATTTATCCATGCTATCCTTGGCTGTGACTCAACATCTAGGCTTTATGGAATTGGAAAATCTGCATCCCTTAGCAAAATCCAGTGGTGCAAAGAACTCTCTTATTCTATGCAATGGCACTTCAATGGATAGTCTAGTTGCTTTGCGGTACAGGCGATTCAGGGAGAAGGTTGCAAAAAGTTCCAAGTATGTTGAAGCACGAGATTTACCACCAACACCCGCATCCGCAAAGTTTCACAGTCTTCGCGTGTACTACCAAATTCAAGTTTGGAGAGGAGATGCTGGAGATATGGATCCAACAGAATGGGGCTGGAAAGTTCTCAACCACCAAATGCTGCCTGTTAAGACTGACATGCTGGCAGCACCTGACGATTTACTGTATTCATTTAGATGCAGCTGCAAAACTGGCTGTGAATCAAAGAGATGCACCTGTAGAAAACATGGGCTCAGCTGCACATCCGCCTGCGAAGAGTGTAAGGGTCTCAGTTGCTCGAATTCAATAACGCTCATTGAGGAAGATGACTTGGATAATTGATGCAAGATGAAATTAATAGAAACCAGGTACCTATGCCATACTATTTCATCTTAGCTTAGCTTAGAAACACACAATACCGTGACATAATAAAATATAGTATGTATTGTATCAATATCAATGATGGTATTAGGTAAATTCATGCAAGTGGCATAACACAATACATTTAATTTGTGGAGAATATGTCAATCGTATTCATTTATTACTAAAAAAGTCCAAAAATACCCAGTCACACATATATTCCATACCGGTTTTAAAGAAATAAAGAAAAATGGATTTTTCAGGTGAAATGGCCCAAATCTGGTAATAATTATGCAAATTTTACCCTTTACCCTATTGGAATTTTGGAGGACTTTTGATATGTTGTACATGATGGCCCCCTATACACTGGGCGAGGTAAAAAAATTCTGTTGCAATTTGTTCCGGGTTAAAATATTTTTGGCCTAGATTGACTGGACTAATCTTCAATGCAATCGATGTGCATAGATAAAATATGAATATGTTGTCTCACCGATTATTTCACTGCTAGACCCAAAGAACAAACTAAATGGTCTAAATTCTGTTTGACGCTCTTTGATGATGATGATGATGATGATGATGATGATGATGATGATGATGATAGTGATGATAATGATGACGATTACGATGGCGATGGCGGTGACGGTGGCGATGACGACGATGGCGGCGACGACGACGACGACGACGACGACGATGACGACGACGACGACGACGGCGGCGACGGCGATGGCGATGGCGATGGCGATGGCGATGGCGATGGCAATGACGATGACGACGACGATGATGGTTCTGTTTTCATAAAGTCGCTTCGCAGCATGCTTAACAGATTTATGCAACGACATCCTCTCCTGGGTTTATATGTGTTGGCTTCGAGTCGGGAGAATTGCAAGGCCCGTTGTGCGGGTGTGTCTTCTGGCATCCTTGGCATATGGCCAAGCATGAGAAATCTTTGCTGGGCGACTTTTATGGACAGTAGCGATGTATTGCGTTGTATAGAGCATCGTTGAAATTAGGCGGTCCGGCTATCAGTGTCCAGTAATGGCGCGAATGTGTTTGTGGTAGAAGGCATCAAGTTTGTCTAGGGCAGCCTTTTGAATTGCTCGGCTGTTATAGTTGTATAATATCCACAGGATACGCAGATTGCGCTGTATACGTGTAGTCTTTCTGTCAAAGATATTTTTGATATACGAATCCACATCTTCCAGAAGTACTGGACAGCTATTTTCCCCATGACGTAGCGTGTAGCAATGCCAGCAGTACTGCAGGCAGAGAGGCCAGGATTTTGCTTTTCCTGCATGATTCGCCTCCATGATGTGATTCGTAGACGTAGTGCTTTCTGTTCCGCTGATAGTTTTACCACTACATGATCCTCAGCAACTCATATGGTGCTGGTAGCAGATTATGCCATACATTTAAGTATTTTGGTTATATGTGACTCGTTTGTATTGGAGCTAACGCTGATTATTAGCTATCTATTCCTCGAGGGACCTTTTGTATGATATTTGAGTGTCAGTGTAGCTGGTGTAAGTCATACGTGACTCTATCCTCTTGCCTGGTATGTCGTTTGTACATTAGATAGAGAGTGTTCATCTGAATGCGTGTAACGACTGGCTTATGATCAGAAAAAAGAGGTTTGCATATTCATAGGAACGAGTATCCCGAGGCAGGAGCTTTGCTTATATTTTGCATTGTCCTGTCCATGTTGTCCGGTGTATGAAAGCCGTATTTGTGGCGAAAATTCTCTTGGAACGGAGGAGTGCTACCAGTTCATCTTCCTTGATGCTGCATATGCTCTCTCCATACGACCCCATGTACAAGCCAGGTCCTTAATTTTCTTTTCTGTACCGTCCAAAAACAATTTCTCCACTGCCTGGAATAATGCAGTTTTAAGTTGGGAAATGACTTAAATATTAATTTAATTAAATTGAATTAAATTATTACTTAAATATTTCTGAAGCGCATTTTAAAATGTGTTTATGCATTTCACGACACAAGGTGTCCTCAAAATTTTTTATTTTAAATCAATTTTTGGCCGATTATCCATTAAAAAGAATAAATATCCAGCCAGGATACGTCTGAAAAAGTGATTTAGTCATCATTATTTTCATTACAATTCTACGTGAACGTCAAAGCAAACTGACGATTTGCTACATTCACATTTGACAGCAAGCAAATAATGACACGTAGTCAAATTATTAAAATTAGAAATACAGACAGTCGGTTTATGATTTTCTTATTGAAGCATCGCACCAAGATGCGTACGTCACATAGCTGAATATGTATGCAGACTGGAGATGGATAATGAGTAGGCTAACGGTGGGAAGCTGATTCTTGGAAATGGCTAATGAGCAAGGTTTGGTAGTGTGTACGTCTTGGGGGAGGGTGGGGGAGGTGGGGTGGGGTAGAGCTGCGCGATATACCGATCTCACATCGTAAACCGGCTCCATATGCCGCCGTAATCATGCTCAAACCGAAAAAACGAGTTTAATCAAATTTTCGGATTAAACAATACTGATTAATCTTTTTTTGGTCTTGAGAACTGTGAACTTGCAGACCGAAAGGAGTCTATTTTTTTTAGAAATTACCCCTAAAATGACTGGCTAGATAACGAAACCAGACATTCCAGTGTTAAATCTTCAAAAATAGCCTTCCTTCGTCTGCAACTTCATATTTTCCATGTCATAATTCTAATTTTATTGAGCAAATTTGTCCATTAAGGGCTTAAAACGCAGACCCATTTGAACATCGAAAAGTCAACATATCCGTTATGTTCTATTCCCACTTAATTGCTTATGATGAATGACAGAATATCTCTATGCGTTCCAATATTTTGAAACTAATGTGACTGCAAGATGCAGCTGTTGTTTGTAGCACAGTCAAATTACCTTCGAAATATTTAATCGTACGCGATAACATTTATAAAATTGTAAATGAATGGCTGTCCATTGGTCTTTCGTATTCAGCGTTAACATAATATAATATAATTGGGTATAACATGTGTTCTGTCTTTAATTCTTGTGCGCGTTATTGACGCTTGTTCATCGACTAGGCTAATGGATGAGTCTCGAGATGTGTAAATAATTCTGTTATCACAATTCCGTTAAAATCACCTGATTACCTATATCTAAGGCTAATTGTTCGAACATTCCGCTAATCTAAACAGGTAGTCCACATCGCGAGTTCCAAGGGATTTTTAAATTGTCGCAATTCAGATACAAATTAACATGTTCATTCGTACTGTATTTCTGAGTGAGAGAGTTATCACAACAAAGCTAAGTAACCCACCTTATGTTTAGATAAGTCTTTAAAGCTAAGATCACAAGTTAACGACCACCTTGACCGGTAATAGGCTTAATTCAATAGACGTATGCTCTAACCACGCCCCAGCCCGCCCCCTAGTAACGGGTCAAAATCAACATTACCGGAATGTCTAACCAATGTAAACGAAACGACTAGATGACCGCTTGTCATCAGAATGTTAAAAGAATAAGAGTAATTGATTGAAAGTTGTTGCTGTCTGTGACGCCAACAGTTTTCAACAAGCAATCTAAAATTAATTAACTGATTAATAAAAATTATAAGGTATATATCCCGTTGTGCATTAGAATTAATAGATTGTAAATGGAACATAAATTATTGTTACTCGTTAGGACGCTAGATTTGACCAATTACTGGCGTAATCAGAAATGAATGGCATAGGCTTAAGGGAAGGAGAGAGGGAGGGAGGCATATATACCTTATTTCTGATGCTTATAAAGAAATTAAAAGTCGTGAGTGTGTATTTTGGGTAAAGAGTTCAAGACAACACACGTATACTTGCTACGTGTTTATCGAAAAAATATTACATAGGCCTACAGTCATTGTACCTACTCATCATTCGCCCCACCCCATAAAACCGATATACGGTTCAAACAGATTTGAAAATTGACATCGTCACCGGTTTGACATTATGCCATACCGCGCAGCCTTAGGTGGGGGATCTCGTGGCTTGGTAATGAGTTAGAATTGGTGGACTGTCAACACACATCAAACATGGCTGAGATTACAGCATTAGATGACTTTGGTTGCAATAATGAAGCTGGTTAAATCTGGGAATGTATTATGTCTCTAAACATTGCTTCAATTATGGCATGTAGCGGACTGAGGAGTAATGAGGGTCTACTTGATGTGGCATTAACTCACTAACGATGAAGACACATTAACTCCCTAGCGAGAGCATTTCTAAGAAACCATTACACG
This sequence comes from Chaetoderma sp. LZ-2023a, assembly GCA_034401795.1. Classification (NCBI taxonomy): domain Eukaryota; kingdom Metazoa; phylum Mollusca; class Caudofoveata; order Chaetodermatida; family Chaetodermatidae; genus Chaetoderma; species Chaetoderma sp. LZ-2023a. The sequence goes on from CM067373.1 coordinate 60,451,163, forward strand.
GCTAATAGTGCATTGCTTTAAGCACTGTGATGAACTTCGATAGCGGATTATTAATAGAACATTTCAACAGCATTCCAATATAGGCACTGCCAGCTACCGCAGGAACACTCTTGAAAACCCTCATTTACAACTAGCCTAATCAAAGAATGTCTGAGAGAGAAACTTATTACATCTTCCACACGTCTGTGTCAACAAAACAAGGTTTTATAGATATCTTTCAGATGATTTATGCTATAAAGCCTTTACTTAGATAAAGTAAGAATTGCAAAACACCGATATGCTCTAAGCAAACTACGTAGCTGGTCGGACAGACTTTACATTGAGACAAGTAGATGGTACACACCAATTTCAATACCTCTAGACGAGCGAAAACGCCAGCTGCGTGATGCTATAAAGGACGAATATCATTTCTTAATCATAGGTCCAATGAACACTGATTTGTGAAAGAAATATAGGAAACCATATTATTGGAAAAGACCAAATGTTCATAAATGTACGGAATTGTTAAAATGTAATAACAGTACAACGGTACAACGGTTGGCAGCATTTGTATGTAATGCAATTCACCTTTCCAGAGTATCCATTCATAATCCTACCTCGTATGACGTCATAATCAGCTCAGAGCGTGTATGATGACGTCACAATTATTACGTCACAAAGTGTTCCATATTGTAGCTTCCGGGAGTGCGCGCTGGTCCGCTGGATGCTCCCGTTCCGCGGTACCGCCAGTGTGCAGTGCATCGGGACGGGGCTGCTGGTTAGCTGCGGATCTCCGGGTTGCGGATCCAGTGCTGCGTGTTGCCGGATTGTACAAATACCGACTTCTAGAGCCGGTGGAACGTTCACGTTCCAGTGGGGATGTGCGACCATCGCCGCAAAAGTTGAACCTCACGGTCTCATCCTCGCTGTTGGTGTCACCGATGTGACGGTCCCACAGCTCCATTTAGGGCCGGGACGTAATTAAATACATACAATAATAAATATATGTAGCAGTCAAACAATCGTACTCGTTTGCTGCTAACTGAGAGAAGTCTAGTACATGGGACCAAGTTGATGACTCATCATCGTGGTCCTCGCCAGAGGTTCCTCACAGAGTAAGATCCATAAGGCCCGCCCGCAAAGGAGGGTCCTAGCGCGGCTACTTAGCAAGTTTAATATAAACCAAATTAACCTCTACAAACATTATTTTGTTGTGAGAGGAAAGTGCCTCGCGCAGGCCTCCGTCACAGGAAAATGCCTACAACGCCGAAGCGGAGGAAGCGAGATGGAGGAAAGGGCCGCTCTCTTGTTAAAACCATATTATGTAAAAGAGTCAACCTAGTGAAAGTATATGTTTAATGTGATGGACGCTGTTTTACTTGAAGAGGGGGGGGGGGGGGATGATTTCCGCAGAATGCAACACCGTCATCTTATGTAAGTTCCAAGATTCTATGTTATTAGCTGCCGCTTTATTTATGTGGCCCTTCTGCTAGTTTCCACCCTGTCATTTAGTTCTTAGGTCCAGATCTAGGTTTAACCCCAAATGGCAATGTAAGCTAACTATTTTTAACATATAAGTCTGACAGGCGAGAATGTTCGGTGACCGTGAGGTCACCCTACGGAACATCCCCTTCAGTAGACAGCGTGCGCAGATATAATGAGGTGAAAGCTTCGGGATCATATAATTGTGTGGGCATACGGATGTATGAGGATGTAGATGTGCGTCTGTATGTATGGGAAGTGGATATGTATGTACGCGTGTGTGCGTGAGTGTGCCTTTGTTGTGTGTGTGTGTGTGTGTGCGTGCGTGCGTGCGTGCGTGCGTGCGTGCGTGCGTGCGTGCGTGCGTGCGTGCGTGCGTGCGTGCGTGCGCGCGCGTGCGTGCGTGCGTGCGTGCGCGTGCGTGCGTGCGTGCGCGTGCGTGCGTGCGTGTGTATGTGGATGACCACGAGAACGCGTGAGCGTATATGGACATGAGCATTAGTAAGTGGATAAGAGGAACAAAGAAAGTTATTTATTAAAATAAATGCCAAACTAGTGCCCTCATGCCATTACATGGGGGAGTCAGACAAACCATCCCCGTCACGTTGGAGAATGCGGTACTATTCTGATGGTTTATCACTGGAAGGACTGGCTCGATAAACAATCCAGTGGTTCCAGTGATGGAGTGTCAGAGTTGTCCTCTTTCGATGCGAAAGAACCAAATCAACGTTTCAAAACCCAATTTTAATTTCTAGGCATGACTTTGTGAAGGTGTGCGAGCGAAAGTGATTGTGTGAGCGCGTGCATCCTGGTCTCACTCCTCGCTTTTCTTTCGACCCGCTATTTCGAAAGCGAGGAGTGTTGACCGTGAGTGATTTATATACTTAGACCGGATCCCGCTCTTCGTTTCCCTTTCGACTTAACATATTTGGAAACGAAGGGTGGTGATATTGGAAATGGCATTATACTGTCTGAGTGTGGGTGAGAGAGAGAGAGAGAGAGAGAGAGAGAGAGAGAGAGAGAGAGTGTGTGTGTGTGTGTGTGTGTGTGTATGTGCGCGCGTGTGTGTATGTGCGTGCGTGCGTGCGTGTGCGCGTGCGTGGTGATGTTGTTTTCGTTTATCAGTATCTTAGTTGCAAATCGGGCTATCGTGTGACCAGCCTCGGTCTGTTGATGGATTACGGGCGATTTCCGTGGACAGCACACCTGAGCATTTTGATAATGTAGCCGCAAATACCTAGGTGTCCCTTTGTCTGCTAAGGAAATCGACCCATGGTTCATTGATGGATCCGCGGCTGGCGCGGTGGTCCAGATGTATATGAACCAAATTAGCCTGCGAACATTACTGATTTAATAACATATAAAATATGAGAATGAATATGTTCTTGCAATTGTAATGCACTTAGTTGATTTGTCCGCCATATCACATTATGTGTAACCATTTGCACTCAAGGGTCAAATGGCCTATTGTGTGAATAAATCTATCTATCTATCTATTATAATGATCCTGTTACCGTCGCGCCATGACCACATATATCAGCGCAAGGACAAGTCACAACACATAAGCATTGAAAAGCACATATAAGTTTAGGGTGGGGATAAAGATGCAGCTATCCAACTATAGTGACCTTCCCGAGAGGTCGTGGTGGGTTCTAAGACAGCACCCAATCACATGTGGAGTTAGATGGAGAGCTGAATCCTATCCGTCACCAGTGTGTGGGGGACGGATCACTTGAGATCCGCACCCGGGGAGTTAACATTTACTTGAGGTTACTGTTATGTAAAACCGCCCAGAGACTCAGAGCCACTGCAGGCCAATAACTATAATATATTTTCGTAGTGCTTCCTACTTTGGCGGGGTTTTCTATCTAACCAGTATCCGAGGATACAAGGGAAGTGTATGCGGTGATCGTCACTTTATTTCTAGCTGCACTGAAACACCAGTAGTTCCAGAGTCAACTCTAAATAACGTGACGGAGGGAGATTCAGACAATTAATAAGCCCGATGCCTGGTGGAATGTAGACAGAGACAATTACCCATAACGGATGGCTTAAGGTATGTGGCCAATTTATATAATCTAGCAGGTGTGCGGTGTTACATATCCGCTAGTCCCTGAAAAGAGACTAACACGAAATGTCTCCTACCGAGTAATCGTCCCTACTACTATGAACCTATCTAGCTAGAACAGTCTAGGTTTAGTCGACCGCATGGCATGTTCACGTAATGAGAACATGAAGAGCGATCTCAGTGAAAAAGTGATGCTGTGCGGGGAACAAGGTGGTGCGGATGTTGTTGCTGTATAGTGTAGCCCAGTCATACTGTGGGCCAAGAGTTTTTATATAAAATAAACAAAACATGAAACATGGATGGCTACTGCCATATCACTAACTTTGAATAATACAGTAATAGAAGGTCACTCGACCTTGACGGTGCCTATGGGCACGAAAATGAGGATAATAATAATAATAATAATAATAATAATAATAATAATAATAATAATAATAATAATAATAATAATAATAATAATAGTAAACTATTCAAGTTTAAGTTCAAGATTATTTATTTTGATATAGAATATACATTTACAGTTTCACAACAGGTAGTCCACCAAAGGCAGAGCCTATGTGGCGGTGGACCCCTACATATAACATATAACATATAACAACAACAATATAGGACATGAGAATACTGAATACATACGGTTAACATGTTATAGTCCTATATATACATATAGTTAACTGTCTCGCTGCCAAGCCTCTGCAGTCTACATTTTCCATGGAGCCTAACTCAGGGTATGCTGAGTACCTCTAAAACAATTTGACCGAACGTTGTCGGTGGCTAAGCCACAAGCAACTTTCAGTCAAATTTTTTCTAAAATACTCAGCCAATCCAGAGTCATTGCCAATTGGAGTTTTTGTCCGCTTCCAGCAGTCCAACAGTTAATAGACGTATGACAATTTACATTTTTACAGGGAAAGACATGACAGAGGGATGTGTGCTTATCTTGCTTAAGTTAATAATTCTATATTACATATTCTTATTATCAATGACAAAGTATTTTTTAGGCTGTGATGGTAGAGTTAGTTGTTTGGTAGTTACCATTATGACAGATATTCTTCTTCTTCTTCTTCTTATTATTATTATTATTATTATTATTATTATTATTATTATTATTATTATTATTATTAATATTATTATTATTATTATTTGTTCTGGTGACTGGGTGCAAGTATGAGAATAGCATGCCATGATGGTGAGTGTTTTCCAGAGTCTAGTGGGTTTCTATAATCTTCTTTTTTATATTCTGCTTAAAGTACTGTAGCTTTATGATGTCTGTGCGTGTACTTGTGTCTGTATTATTCCATAACTGAATTGCTTTGTATGAGGGTTTTTGTTGTGCTGCTTTTGTTTGGTGGTGTGTTGAATGGAGGTTATCTCTTGTTCTTGTGTTGTGAGGATGCAATTGTGTATTGAGCATAAAAAATGTTAGATAAGGATGAGGGTAAGTTGCCATTGTGGAAGTCCCTTAAGATTGTGTATAGTTGGAGCCCTCCTATGTCCTCAAGTTTTAAGACCTTTTCTGATTTAAAGATATCCTGGCCACCTGCTGTTTGTGAAAATAGTTTAATAGATTGCTTTTGCAGAGATTTTAGTTTTTTTAGTCTAGCTTGCATTGCAGTAGGTGATGTGAGGAAGTATCATTGTGCAGTACAGGGTTTTAATAATATTAGGTGTTAGATAGGGTTTCAGTCTGCGAATGATGCCAATGCTTTTTGCTACCCTGGTAGTAATAATTTCAATATGCTTCTCCCATGTTAAATTTGTGTCCAGATTAAAATGCGGTCTCGAGTGACCGTGAGGTACCTATTTGTCATCAGTACCTATTACACAAAAGTAATACAATAATAATATAATAATAACAACAGAGTACGTATTAGTCATTGATACGGGAAAAGGTCTAGTCACAATAGTTGTAGCGTAACATAATCGGAACGCGAGATGGCATGATACGGAAGTTGGCTGCTAGGAAAAAAACTGCAGGCACACTGCGGATGCGGCTCATTCTAAGGAAAAGTTAAGAAGCACGTTTGCGGAAACGGATGGCTAGAAGATAGCTACGACAATAGTTATTAATTTAAACGGCGTGTCAAATGTTCTGTACTGGTGCAGAAATTGAAAGCTGCCGAGTAGTTCTTGAAGGGCTACAGATGAAGTTGATAATGCGGATGCATTCTGACGGATCACAAGGAGAGATGCATTGAATAGCTCACACGATGCATCAGGCAATGTTCCCCCAACTGTGCTAAAAATGTCTAAAAGACTAACACATGATGTGCGGATTGATTACACCACTGGTTGCGTGGTACGGCAGATCTGGCGAGTTATCATAGAGCACGTCACTCGGCCCACATACTGGATGACGAGCTACATCGGAGCCAAAAGGACCATCTGCACGAAAGGTCCCTTTGCGGAAGTAGTGGATTGGGCCACCTGACTTTAATTTCTTTATTGACCCCAGGTGATATCTTTCTGGGAGCTTACAAAAACTGGTGGTTGCGGATGTGGTGGCTTGTACCCTAGAGACGACGAATACTGAAAACCGAATGGCACCGCAGCAGCTGTTAGTATCTGCTGTAGTTAGCAGTACTATCGATTCGTCCTGTCAGACCAGGCACCTCACCACCACCTGACTGCTGATGAATCTGATTTTTCAACCCCTTTAATACTGCCTGTGACGTCACAGCCGGAGAGCCACAGCCAATCAGTGAGCGCGCTTCAGAGGCAAGGAAGCGGGTCATGTGACACGCTATCAAATCCATGCACTGAGAGCATGCATGCGCTAAGTCTACGGGGTTCAATATTTTGAAAGAAATTTGCTGGCTCCTTTAGCCATAACTCGATCAGTTCTTAACCGATTTTAAAATAGCAGTGTTTTGGAATCCTCGCTTCATTCTGGTCATGATTGAGACCCAGGACGGCGAGAAGGGTGTAATTACGCGTACCAACTCAGTACCAAATAAGATGCTATTTATCCTCAATGCTAACGCGCGTTGTCTAGCAATCTCTGAAGCCCGCGCATGCGCGCTAGGCGATCTCGCAAACCTCTCATATACGGCTTTATACACGCGTATCGTTCTACCCAGGGGAGGGGAGTGTGTCTGGAATGTACCCGACCCGGTGGTTCCGTACCCAGACTGGCTGGGACGGGCTGTACCTGACCGGTCGATCCTCGCTACAATATAGACTGTCATCAAATCTCAAAGAGTCCGACTTGTATAAATTGTATGTCTTTGTAATTATTTGCTATTTAATAAACAGGCTGGTGAATATTTTGAACAGCAACAGCACCCAGTCAAATTAGTTTCAAAATATTCAACAGCTTACTTGTGTAGTCTTTTGGAAATTGATAGCCAGGGTGTTCAGAGATCGATCGATCCCAACACCAGCGAGGTGTGGGTGGAGCTTAGCTAGAGATGGGTGGGGCATAGCTAAAACCGGAAAGGTCAATTCTTCTACGTAACCAAAATGTGCAAGCTAAAGCCGCTAAAGGCATTTTCGCCACCTTTGTCTTTCTTCCCTAGTTCATTTCCTTCTCGTTCAGCGGAATGTATCCTTATCATGATATTCGTGTGGGTTTATGGGCGGGGCAGTGAAACGGTCTAATAAATAGTTTCTGTTAAGAGATCGTTGTTCACGACACTTTTGCTGGAGGAAAATACTGATAGCGCAAATACACTATAGTTTGTTGTATACATTTTAAATGAAAAGGGCATATTGAGGAATAAATCGTCTCTGTCTTGTTACCATTAATATACCTGCCTTTGTAAGACGGTGTAAGCTTGTTTAAATTAGAAAAGAAACATTTCCGCTTAACGTCTCACGTGGTACCGACGGACCCATATTAATCTGCTTTTCAACTGCCGTGTTTCTCCATTCAAGATGGAAACTCTCATTTTCCTGAAAGAGCCGGCTCTAGCCATGCAAATGATGGCAATCAATCTTCGTTGCGATGTGTGAAGACAACTTTTGTCAGTTACGGCCGGAATAGAAGTCCCTGCAGTCGCTAACACAAATTTATATCACTATGTCACGATTTCCAATATTCGCAGATGGAGAGAATGTGCTGTTCAAGACCTCTTTCCGCTGTAAAGTGTGCATATTCTAATTGGAAACGATCATTTTCTGAAATAGAGCACCCCACCCTTTCAGACCATACCAAGCAGCCTGTGCTCAAGTAGTATATCTTAAGCTTTCCCAGCGTAGTAATCAATCATCGGCGTAGGGTGGTTTCAACAAGTGGCAATCTGTGTTAAGAATCAGAACGGATTCAGCTAAATTGTTAAATTAAAGGTTTCTCGTCTTAGCTTATATCGTGAAGTGTGGTAGGGGCACGTGATCATTGAACACATTACCATGATAGCGTAGGCCTACATCAGTTCTGAAACGAAACAAGCAAGTAGACACTGGGTTGTCTAACTATGTAAAACAATACTGCAATCCGCAGGGTACTGCCGAATTCAAATTCCCGGTGTCGGCTCATGGATTATACTGACTATTAGCCATTTCATGCCTAAAATTCCAAGTACAACAATCCATTCATCAGGCCATAAATACGAATCCGATCGTAGTTTTTTCCTGTGTCGAGAAGCACCACACATACGGACAGCGTTACTGCTCAGTGAAATCCCTGAGTACATCCGTATCCTTTGACCATGTTATCTCTACAACGGATGAAGCCAATATCGCTGAAGTATATGACGTCATAATCAATTACGTCACATGTAGGCTGACATCACAATCAGAATGCTTAATGAATGACGTATCTAGGTCCGTCATGAACATTGAATTGAAAATACAAATTGTATGTCGTTACTATTTAATAAACATTCCGTTGAATATTTTGAAACTAACTTGACTGTATACTGTTCTTGCCATAGGCAGCACTCAGTAAAATTAGTTTCAAAATATTCAACGGGCTTCCTGTATAGCAACCTTGATATTGTGATTCTGGGAATTCACGGGTCGAATAATCCCATCACGGACAAAGCGTGGGTGGCGCTTAGCTAGAAATAGGCGGGGCATAGCTAGAAATGGACCAGTCTATTATTACCATATTGTCACGCGATGTGTGTCTCACCTGTTAGGACAATCTGGACTGGTATACCGTCAGAAAAAACTGCCCCTTTTGATTGTTTAAGTGAAAGGCAATTACTTATATTGTAGGATATAGTAATTAATATTATGTTTATGTGAGCAGTGGTGCTATAGTCAAGAGGATATTTGGCCATATGGCCTGCAAGATGGAAATGTAGTATACAGTTTTCTGTTGATTAGTATGAATTAATAGGACTCATAATTTTCAGAGGATGTGTAAGAAAGATTTCGTGCGCTGACATTAAAGAAAATAAAGATGGCCGCTACGATCCCTCGATATAACTAATATCACCATGACTTCCAAAGTTTTGGTGCTAGGGCATGTTGAATGATGACTATCCCAGTTATTTACCTCCCATGTTTTCAACAATGAAGAATGTAATGGAAAATATATTTTTAGAAGTTGATCACTTTCATTGGGCAGAAATCCAATATAGCTGCCAAGACACCCTGTGAAAGTGCTGAAAATACTAAAATTGCTATTACTCTGGATGTATTCATACTAGAGACATACACATGAGCTTTATATCCGCAGTTTCGACCACGAGGAATCCAGTGAGGAGCTTATTTTCAGGTCAGCCTGGTTCAGTTTCATGATACATACATGAGCAGGTCATTTGAACAATAGACCTGAACATGGTCAAACTCGCCACATATTTCTAATATGTGACCTATCCTATAACTTGATTAACAGGATTAGCCAATGACTTGTCATCCCTTACCTGGCTTTAGGCTTAAAGGTCAATCTGATTCTGCAGACCCAGTACATACTTTTATTTCTGGATTATCACTTGGAGATTCCCAACATCACTATATGTTTACAAAATATTTCCCTGCTTTATTAACAGTCACTGTGCACAGCAGCTTTCAGAGTTTGCAAACTTATTCTCCAGATAATTATTGGCATCCATGAGATTTGAGATCCTTTTTCCCAATTTTCTCGAACTCCTCTGACTTTCAACTGACATCATCATTTTAATCATAAATGACAGTTCTATCATCATCATTTTATCATCAGCAGCATTTCTATCGTCCTCGGCCACATTTCTATTATCATCAGCATTTTTACCATCTGCTCCATTTTCCACAACTTGATTTATATCTGGAGATGTGATATTGGAGTTAGACAATTGAAGAAATCCATTATCTTATCCAGCGTTTTCCAACTGTAATGTAGATTTCAAATAATGGATCACTACGTCCCTCTCATGTCCAGAAATTGTACACAAATCTGTTTGTTAATAATTGGTACCTTGGGATGAACTTCCTGTACTGGAGCGCACATAGCTCTTACCACTTCTAACAGCTGCGCACTGCCCTGCTGCTTGGTAAGTAGAGAACATATCAGAGGACTATAGTACCTGCAGCTGACAGCTTTTTGACAAGACGCTTCAGATAGCACACAAAAATTGTCGGTTTCGAAGATTTTTTTTCTATTATTAAAGTTCTTACATACATGCATACTACGTACATGTACCTCATGGTTTTGTCAATGAAATTACCAGTCTCTCTATGCTGAGAATTGAAACCATTGTCCGGGATACTATTATAACTACCTCTTCCTCTGAAGTAATTCGGCTTCAGATGATTGCTCATGAACCAGTCTTTATCCTCATGCTGTTGAAGCCGGAATTCTAAAGCACGTAACCATTGCTTAAATATCCCTACCTCCTCCCTAACTTGCGCTACCTCTGCCATAATGAAATTATATCTATCTAAGTCTTATCGTGCTTCTATCTGAACAAAATAAATCACGTTTAAACCAAACCTATTTGGCACATGCCATTACTATTCAGTTTGATCCCAGTCTATGTCCCACACATATCTTATAAAATCGACGACGACGACGACGACGGCGGCGATGGCGACGACGACGACGATGATGCCGAGGACGACGATGGCGACAGTAGTTATGCACTCTGCTGTACGTCATTGTTCTAGAACAAAAGAATTATCGATTCTTTTGTTCTAGAACAAAAGAATCAATAATTCTTTAGCTCTCGAACAATGACATACAGTAGTACGTGCAAATTTTGTTCTTTCTGTAGCTGTACATCATTGTCTAAAGATAACAATGGCGTACAGGCGTACAGGCGACAGAAAGAACAATGACGTACAGTGGTAGAATTAAATTATGTGCATATATATGTCATTTCAATCATTTGGCGTGAAGAGTATCATTAAATTGATAGAATGTTAATGACAATGGCGTAGAGCGTTAGAATTATGATGAATGGTGTGGTTCTTGGGGCGTGGCTTGTAGGTGTTGTACGTCCGTATGTTGATGAGCTAAAAATTAAAATTTTAACCCCTAAAAGCTTGGTATTTTACGTTTTAAACTAGCTGTGCACGCACCACCCCGCCCCCAGTGTTAGCTACCGCGGTAGCGCGGGTAAAATATAAATTTCCAAAATATTTAGCGGGATCCGGAGATCGCTAGAATGTCTGCAACGTTTCATCAGTCAGTTGGTTACTTTGTTTGCCCCGCTAGGTATTGGTTTTTAACTGTGTTACGTGCCACTAAATGATAATGTCGATGGATAATAAATCAGTACCGGATGAATATTTTGAAAACGATTTGACCGCGATGGTCGCATAGTCGCCATCAACTTTCGATCAAATCATTTCCAAAATATTTAGCTAATACGTAGATATAACACCTGTAACACCACGCCAGTCAACCAATTACTTTGTCTGGTGCAAAAATCTATTGATTTTGTCTCACTGCTTTAAGCCACTAAACGTTAATTTATTAGTAAACTATGTACATTGCTGAATATTCTGAAAACAATTTGCCCGTAAGTTCTTGGCGGCTTAACCAACATCATTATACACGCAAATTGTTTTTTAAAATACATAATGGGTGATATAGTGCCTGCAATAATGTCAGTCAGTTAGATTTTTGTGGCTGCTCGATGTCATTGTCACTTTTACAACAAAATGTCAGCATTATGCATCTGAAGTCTATGAATCATGTGTTTAATTAAGGACTCCTATTAGTCGTGAGTTCAAGCGTTCGATGTCCTTTCACTCTGTATGATAAAAATATTATTTTTCGCGCATGGTAAAAGTGTAAAAGTTTAATTTAACCATTCATCAGTGGTGCATTAGCCATGAGATCAGTCCTTAAACGAGTTACAAACATGACACATGTTAAGGAATAATGAAAGAACGTGAAAGTACTTATTTGCACCACCCGTTTCATTCTAAGCCTTTTTTTTATTATAGAAATATCAGTAATTCAAAATTACTATTAAATTATCATCTAGTTCACTCACGAGGAGATAGTGGTTTTCTCTTTGTAGTTACGAATGCGTGCTTCTCTTGACTATTTTTTTGTACAATTTTGAATGGAATAAATACTGCAATTTATACATTTACATTTTTCTGTTCGCATTATTGTTCACACTTTTGCACAATTCGTTTCCCAGTTCTTAACCAAGTGGACATATGTACTTGTTCCCTCATTAATTACTTGAATATTTTGTTTAGGATTTCGCACTAGAGATTTTGCATATTTATGGGAAGGGGGGGGGGGGAGGGGGGAATTATGCATCAATATATGTAAAAATAATATGTTTTTCCTTCGTGCACCGCATTGCTCATGTTAACATTAAACATGGACACTTCAAACACTTTAAGATCAGCTTCGCTGATGTTAGATCATGCCTATGATCCCGCGGCTACCATGAGAACTAATAATGGTGTTGGTGAAAGGTGTATCATTATTCGCCTCACTGTGGAATACATGGTAGAACACTATGTGCCTGTATCATTGGAATCTGGTTCTGAACCATCGTAGTAAGGGTGTCCTACGTTCTATCGTGTAGCACCCCACAATCACACACACTCACCTCATGCACAGATACTGGAATTGATACAAGCGACATTAATACACAGGATTCAGTTATGGATGAGAACACGTCATATGGTTTCCCACATTCAGATGTTAAATCCCACATTTTGGCATAGTCAATAATTCGCCCGTATATGATGAATTAGCATATTAATATTGATCATTGTGGGGTGCCGCACGCTCCTAGTGTGACATTGTTTGTTAGCCATTATCGGAATGTGCTCTGTTAAAATTTGTTCTTCCAGCGGTGCGTATCAAAAATGGTGATAATTGGGGATGGTGGCAGAGGTATGATAGAGGAGGTGGGTAAGGGAACACGAAGAAATAATAATAACTTGTTTTTTAAAATAAATGTATTTATTGACACATATAAGACGATACATATTTATGATAAATAAATAAATATTAGCGACATTTATTCGCAATAATTATATTCTTAAGCTAGGTATAGTATTTCTTCTTTTGGTGCTCGCGAACCCATCATTCGCCACATGCTCTGATTTGACATTCTCTCTATACATTTATCCATTGTTAATGATGTATAGTACTAAGTTCAGCAACCCACGTGCTAAACTTAGCTGGGTAACCAAGCCACTTTACTAGATACTCGCGTTGTCCCTTCTTATTTTTTCTACTTTTAAGTATTCTTTCCACCGCATACTCTTTATCAGTTTCTTCTATCACTTGCTGTATCTCATCACGATAAAAAGTACCAATAATCAGATCGCCTGCACAGTCTTCCAATTTATATAAGTATGGATATTTGTCTCTCGTGTACCTTAAACAATTCGCGCCTCCACTGCCCACGATATGCTTTTTCAAATGAAATTTTTGCTCGAGATATTCTAACATGGGCACCTTGAGCAGAGCTGTTTTTAGATTTAGTGTGTTTCTTTGTCTTCTTACCACATATATTTCTCCATGCGATTAACTCAGTACTATGGTCAACTTCCGAAGGTGCCATGCGCATACTGGTATGTGTGGTGTTATTGTACATTGTGACTAAACTAGGTAATACATCAATATACCTTCGTGTATCTGCATATTCACCCCTTTAGCGTGCGTTGAAAATGCTCCACCATTACCACTTTCATTTCATTTTGAGAAGTGTAGAAATGTATTCCATTATCTTTCAAATACTTCTTCATTACATGGTTATCGAACTCACCCCCTTTGTCTGTTTGAATAGCATGTGGGCGGCGCTCAGTACACTCCGGTATTGTTTCTAACCCTTTCTTGACAGCAGAAGACGTTTTAGTAAAAAGACTTTCCACTCATGTGTATTTTGAAAGGGCATCAACTATGCATAGCAAATATAACACGTTGTTGTTCTCTTTTACCAGCATTCCCATCGAGCATAGATCTGCCCGCCATAGTTCATCGACAGCTGAAACTCTGATTTTTCGCCTGGCAAACTTTGTTCTCCACGGTCCGTGAAGCGTATATACTTCTTGTCGTTTTAGCCATTTGTCGATATAGTCACGTGGTGTTTTACCTTTGAATGCATTATATAGCTTTTCTTTCTCACCAAAAGATGTGAAATGTTTCGGATCGAAATATACTTTTGCCAAATTAGCATCATTGATTACTTATCTAAATTTACCCACACCGGAGTTGAATGCCCCTTTTTCTTCCTTCTGCCCACTAGAGAACTCTTTCTAAGTATTCTTTTACTCATGGACGAAGGCATGTATTCACCGATGCTGTCATCCCTTTCTGCGATATTATATATCTGTCTCAACGTTTTCTCTTGGCCTACAAATCTACGTGGTATGTTTAGGTCATGTAGCAGATTAAGAAACTTTCCCTTCGCTTGTTCGCGCATACCAGCTGTAAGAGGTTTTCGCCCATGCCCTACTACATTTGTAAGCAGGTCGAGTACACTACCTTTTGGGAAAAACGTACCCTCTATTGTCACTTCGCCCAGCTCATTAACGTTAAAACGTTATGGAACCATACATGAAATTTCAATTACTCCATGTCTGGCTTTTGTCTTGTATGTTTTCGGTATCCCCCTCATCGTACAATCAAGTATTTGTGTGGGCAGTGCCCCGTAGCTAGTTATGGGTTGCAGAGGTGGTGATTGATATTGCTGTCCTTGCGTTTGCTGATAGTAGTGCCTATACTTATCCAATACTTGCGAATATGATGTCGCTTTTTCATTCTCAGTCAGATTGTGTCTAGCTATTATATTGGATAACTTGTTGTCACGACTAATAGCTTTACGTATCGATGGATCTGTCTGTAGCAATGATATTTTACTCTGTTCATTTAAATTACCTATCAATTCATGAGGAACTAGCGCCATTTTACGTGTATGTTCCATCTTTTCACGTGAACAGTTTACCAATTAATGGAGCTAGCATACCGATCACTGCTGGTAATAAGGCACCTAAAATCCACCTCTGTGAAGCAATTTTCTTTTATGTGCATATGGCACTCCATGACTAATCAGTGTTCACATTTTCCCTCTATATTTATTCAGCTGCTTGTATCGTGATTTAGTGAGATGAGCATTCCCACATAATACGGTTAGGCATAATTCGCATAGTACATCCACCAATTGGTCCGAACACTGTTTGATTACATCATTCCTGATCTTAGGCTTTACTTTAGCCAAATATTGAAGCATAGGTAAATGGCGTTCTATTTTTTTACATGGTGCCATTTTTCTTAGGTATGTAAAAGTAACGGCTTCCCTTCGGATGAACAGATGAACGTAGTCTGACATTGTCAGGTGTCGACTGTTTCAAATCTAGGAGTAGATATGAGTGAGGTGCGCATGTTGCGTCTTTATATGATTCGATCAAATACTTTGTATTGCCTGGGTACATCTGATTAGATAAAGAACGAATAGAGGATACATCACGTGGATTCTTAAACAATACCCTGTAGTGGAAGTTAACTGATAAGTCGCAACTTGTGAAACAGATCTTGCTCTACAAATAAGATGCTACAATTCGCATGGTGAGAACGTTTTGTGAATAGGTCGGCCACATTCTCATCACATTTATTCATCAAATCATCGAGTACCACCAATGTTCTGCAACTTCTGTCTAGTTCAACATTCACACCCTCTTTAAATTCAACTCCTTTCGCTAAATCGTTATACCCGTCTTGCCATGCACCATAGCAGTACACAATCCTCTGTAGAGGGGGAGTAATGGCGGAGGGATCTCTTATTAGAGCTTTTATCATCTCAGTTTTACTGCACTGTGTTGCCCACAGACAATCATAGTAAATGGGTGATGTAACGACGTATCGCAGTCAAGCGATGTCGCCATTGCATCGGCATGCGTACGTCCACATTTGAGTAAGGAGGCATACACGCATATATATATATATATATATATATATATATATATATATATATATATATATATATATATATATATATATATATATATATATATACCTTAGTTGAAACAGAAGGTACGTGAACCATCACTATGGTGACATAACTTTATGATGTAATATGTAGTCACTCTTCTGCGAATACTTTATCAAGGCTTACTGAATAGCGTACATTAAGAATATAATTGTGACGTCAGATACTCAAGTCGTAACTTAGGAGAAATGCTATGAACATTTAAGTGTATGATTGTGACATCGTAACTTAGGAGAAATGCTATGAATATTTAAGTGTACGATTGTGACATCATATACATGCTTCGTATCTTAGGAGAAATGCTATGAATAAAAACAGATAATAAAATATTTTATCGTCATAAATTCGCGCAAGAGCGAAATTGGAATGAAATATAGTGATGTATGAGTGAATAGATTATGACATCATATACTTGCGCGACGAAGAAGAACAAATCCATGACATCCTCAAATAGTTATGAAATAAACACCATATTCTGCGAATATTTACCATGAAATTGAACAAAACCGTGTAACGGCATTTTTTAAGTATGCAGCGCCCTCATAATGAAATGCGCTATTCTTTGTCAGTGTTACTCTATATAAATCCTTCACCTGGCCCATTCTTCTCTAAAGAATAGAATAGCAATGGCACGTGCCGACAAGTGCCTCTGTCAACTGAAAAAGCAGGCATACCAGTGCATGCAGAGGGGCCAGTGTAGGGAATGGCGAGTCGCTAGTGAGAGAGAGAGAGAGAGAGAGAGAGAGAGAGAGAGAGAGAGAGAGAGAGAGAGAGCTAGTACAGAACAAACGAAATCCAATTTTAAAACTTTTTATTAATACTGACATCAATAATAAGACACATATCGTTACAAAGATACAATTTTACGAAATAAAAACAAATAAGTCACAACATATTTTTTCCAAAGTTACGATTCACGAAATAAAACAATTAATTAGGTGACGTCTTTTAAAAAGACATATAAACTCAATTATGTAGGTGGGACCTTTAAAGGTATGAATTTATCTAAAATTAACCATGTTTTAATGCGTAAAAATGTACGGTTAGTTTTAAACAAAAAACAGACAAATAAGGTTCCATCTTGTTAATTATGTTTTTGAATTGATACTATTATTGCAGGTATATAACGTGTAAGCAGCTACCTTATTAATATGTGTGTAGAGAAAATATTAATTATGGTTATGGTGATAACATCTGTCTTTCATATATTACATCCACAATGTACCTATACCATTCCATCATGCACATGTGGTACAGTTCAGTACAATGTTCATATATATATCATGATGGATGGCAAGTTGAGCACAATATTCTGCTTCGTCGATTTCTAATAATGCTGCCTCATTATACAGTTCAAAATTGTCTATTAGATTAAAGTTCACATCAATACCTAAACACGAATGTTCACCTAGACTCTGCTGATTTACTAGACATCCATGTTTAACAATCGATGGATCATCACAACGCTTCATTTCAAAACTATAGTTTTTTGGACCGAGTGCGCAAAAACTTGTTAACTTGTAGTCGGAGGGGATTTCGCTCGTCCAAGAACCTAGATACCCACTTCGATCTTGAATGGTCGGCTCACCTTCATGGGTACTAAATACCACTGAATCCATATCATGATATGCGACACGTCGTCCGAGTAAAGACAAGACTTCATACAGTTTTACGCGCCAATAAGCTGTCACGAAAGATGCAAGAATACAGTTGGTATTTAATGGGGACTCGATGTACTCATCATTGACTGAATAGGAGGCCAATAGAAGACTATCGTTCATGAATGTAATGGAACCTACGGTTTTACTTTTATCATTCAGAAGGGAGAGAAGGCATTTATATGTTGATATCATGCTATTCTTAATATGATCACGAAGAGAAAATCGTCCCCACAAAATATTCAAAATATTTTTGCAGGGTCGATCTGTATTCCTTCATGCTTATAATAGTTAGCCACATAATTCACCTTTTCACTCTCACTACTGATACATTCAGGATAACGGCTACTTTCCTGTTTAATTTTCAAAAAGGGTTGATGTATTCTGAAAATAACCCATCATCCCCATTCTGCTCATATTGCGATGACGCGTGATAATGCCAAACTTCATACATTTTTTCAATGACATATCTGCACCGTATAGCTAGCTGTAACTCTGGAGTAGTCCATGTTCCGCATAAACTGTGCTGTTCTTCCACATGTTCACATACCGCAGATCGTTCATTTTTTGCGCATTCGGCGCATAGTACAAACATAGGCCATGAATTTATTCTAGCAGATAGGACAGGGAAGTATAAATCGTGAGGTGGAAGGACTTTGCATTTAATAAGACTGAAGAAGTCATGCACCGTCTTATCACTCAAGTCATCACCTCTTAGTACTGTATATGGCCCTTCTGGAAAACGACATTGTTTCATTACTGCTGGATACATGGAAACGCAGTCTAAATATTCGAGCTTGGTATGCTCATCTGCTTCCATAAATAAATGAATTGCGGATGTACGCTCACCAAATAGCGCTTCGCGTGGGGATATTGGGTGGGCTAAGTCCATTTCGACGATAAAATCATTTAGTGCAGAGGAATCAGCGACTTGTTTCTTAAAGTCGCATTCCCACATAATTCTCACTGTATATCCGTGTGATTCAAATAAAGAAATGTGGAATTGAAGCGCAGAATATGCTTCTTCATATGTCTGATCACCATATTGTGTATATGTCGTATCACGCTTATCACCGCAGCAATCAGACTCTTGCCCATGAAATTTGCATCCTAAAAACTAGAAAATGGTATTTTCAGTTGTATCAATTCCATCTACATAATGTCGGCATATTTTCTATTCACCCCCATTTAGTGCATGCATGATTTGGTGACCCTTGCATCGACTTACCCATTCCATCCATTCCACACCCAACATGCTATAAGAACGTTTTGCTCTTAGTGAGAAATCAGGTAAAGTCTGTGTGCTGACATGTCAAAGCCGTAAAGTGCGATAGGCGGAATTTCATGCACCCGCTAGCATTATCCCTGTCACCAATGGATTTTGTCCATCCGTCGATTCAGACAATACAGTCTTAAATCTAGACATGGCTAAGCATAAGATGGTTATGTCATCATTACAAAATTCGATCAGATTTTTATCAACATCGTACTGCTAGTGTCTAGATATCTGTTCATTGTACCATCGATCAAATTCAATCAATTCATTCGCATTCATATTTTGTGGACAGAATAGCTCCCTCTCAGGAAAGGGTACCTTACCCCAATATTGAGGCGTGTTAAGCTGATGGGGAAATGTCCCCTTACGAACAGGAAGATTAAAAGCATCGCCCACCTTACGTAATGAAAGAGGAAAAAAGTTAATGGAATCGATAAACCGAATAGTACCTACGTCAAATGACAGAACTGTACGACCACGCATGATAATATTTGTAGGTTTAAGATGTAGGTTAGCGGTTTTGCAAATGCATTGAAGGCGTAAAAGAGAATCATAGACGCGAGCATTGTGCGCGATCACCAAGTAGTCAGAGAAAACTTTTTTTTCTCTTGATAATTTTAAAGACACGTGTAGCCTTAACACGTGTCAGCCAGCTAACAAACTGATTCACTGCATCTAACCCGTGAAAGCGAACATATCCATAATTCGTGCCTCGGTGACATGTAGAGCAATTGTCTTTGAGCGGTTGCTCAAAGCACACATCACAACATACGTTGGCTACCATGAGATTAACTTTATCCTCTGCAAGAATATAAGTATTGTTACTGTCGATAGGCGATAAATATGTTTCTGTATCGTAAATAATGTATTTCTGAAAATCTTAGTAAATACAAATGTCCGCATCCTTACGCCTAGAGCATGCATGGGATAATGACAAATTAGGTTCTTCAATTACTTTATGATAACACGTATGATTTTCAGTAATGACAATCTTCTCTTTACACGTGTGACATTTTGTCATACTGAAAACGTGTTCATCGTCATCTTTATGAATGCGAATGAAACAGTGGGGACACGCCTTCACGATTTTGCAGGTCCCATTAGAGAGGTGGTTCACCATACCTTGATGGTTATAAAACTTATGATGGCAATCATTACACATTATTTTATGCGACGCGCCTGTAGAAGTACAAGATCCTTTATCAGAATAAGGGGTCAGACAACTACGATCACTAGCGTATGATGCATTACACTGCGTACAGTGATTACGTACCATAAGAAATGCAGCGATAGATGTGATCAAGAATATATGATTATTGTGTTCTGAATGCATAAGATTGATACATGGTAAACTCGGGAAAGCACTACCGAATAGGCGTTCATGTGTTGACTCTGAGTAGACTTGAATAGAAAACTGATTGCGAAAATGTTCCTGAAATTTATACCAATCAGTACTATTAATTTCACGTTCAGGAATACAGCAAGCTGTATGATACTCACGTGCCATATGCATAAAATATGTTTTATTACGTCTCAAATTATGCCATTCATATGTAGAAATTAGTTTGTTCATTTTCTCATACATTTTTAATACAGATGTACGCATCTATATCAGATGAATGTAAGTTTAATAAATTTAATTGTCTAGCATTGACCGAACCTTGGAGAGTATCATCATTTCGCCCACCTGAGTAGTAGTCCTCTAAACGAAAAACGTGAAATTCAAAACCGTCTGATAACCTACAATCAGTGTTTGACTGAATGACTTTTTCCACTGATTCTAAAATTACGTCAGGTGTAATTTCATTCCATAGCCTAAAATCCATGGCTATTGGCATTTCCAAAGAAGGGTGAATCAATTTGATTCCCACGTGGTCATTCGGCTGAACATTACTATATTCGCTATACATATCAAGCAAAGATTGAAAGGCGCCAGACACGAACTCAGAATGAGTAAGTGGTGTATCAGCTATAGGATATCTGTTAAAAGATACCTTATATTCAGTACTTTCGATACGATACTTTTTACTGCAGTATTTACGCACAGTCTCTACAGATATATAGTAAGCATAATCAAATACTGAGCCTCTGATCTGAGGGTACTCACAGAGAACGCGTTACAAATAACGATTAAGAAGGTCTTCGGTAAGCGTTATATTCTCCGATATACAATGAGTGATTTCATCAGCGATGAGACTAAATTCATCTTCCGTATGTTTTGCATGCGTGTCAACAAGAGTTTGTTGAGTAGGAATGATTACATCACAGTGATAAGCGGAATCATTAGGAAGGCAAGCTAAATCCAGAGATAGGTCATTAGAAGGCACAATGCAGTCAGGAACTGGCGCCACGTCAAATAAATTTAGTTCGTGTGTATGTCCATCACGTACATTGGTTGAAGCAGAATGCATAGGTTCGATTACATCATAATCATAAACATTATGAGGATAACTGAACAATGATGATGATGACGATGGTACGGTACCCTTATGAGGAATAGATTGTTCAGTTCTCGTATGAGTGGCTAGACACATCGGTTGCATGTGTTACGTCATAATCAATAACATTCTGAGGATAATTGCTAAAGGATGACTCGGTACTCCTATCAGGAATAAATAGTTCAGGCATTAAGTCTTCGATGTCATAAGTAGGCAGATTTACAGCGTTATCATCCGTAAAATTTAAGTTACGTTCATATTCTGCTCTATCAACGGATCCCACAGATGACATACACTGGAATACATCTACTCCATAATCATAAAAATGATCCGGATAATTGAATACCGGTGCATCGATATTCGTAATAGTCAGTTCAGGAATGACTTCACGGTAATCAGGAACAAATACAGAGTTGTCATCGCTATAATTTACGTTACGTAATGCAATGTCATTATGCTCATCAGATGCACGCCGTAGAGGAATTGTAAAGTCGGGATGATAAAACATAGTATCCAAAAATGTACGGTTATCAGCTTGTTCATCAGATGACGAGGGTAAATCTACATTTAATCCAGCGACATCAGAGTCATGTTTCTGACGCAAAGTTGCATTAACGGCATTATCACCTTCGTTAACTCCGTCACTTAAATTAGCAGCCATTTTGTAAGGAAATAACGCAAAATGTCTTTAACGCACTTATTTACTTCTCGTTAATAAAATATTTTTAAAAGTATTCTTTTTAAAATCTACACTCAATATGTAAATATTAATAAAGTTAAAAGAACGAATATTAAACTTCAGAGAACTGACAATTAACAGGCTGATACAGGTGTGTTCTATTTAAATACACTCATGCGCAGGGGGGGGGGGGGGGGGGGGGAATACGCGTAAGGCAGAGTTTGGCTGGGCTAGCATACCTCATCCCTCCTCCTCCTCCTCCTCCTCCTCTTCCTCCTCTTCATCTACATCGATTATGCGACCACCTCTACTATCTCTTATATTTTAACCGCGGTAGCTGACACGTGGGGGGGGGGGGGTTATAGATGACCAAACGAAGATGGACACGTCAGTAAGAATATTTAAAAAGCTAACAGACTTATGTCAACATAGAAAATTAGAGTTGCCAAAAGTAAACAGGGTTACACGCTGCTGATTATCGTAACCTACGCCAAACTGCATAGGCCTAAATGACATAATGATGTACAGTTGCTGAAATAAGTAGCAATGCCAATGTAAACAATGTCTTGTGTGCTTGTACGCGTTATCATCAATCCGTGGGTTTATAAATTCCTGTAGTTGAAGCATAAATGTACAATAACGATAAATGATAAATAAATGATGAGATAAAACTGACAGATTGAAACTGTAATTACCGTAATTTAGTCAAAGATAAATCAGCAAAGTAGCCTTATAGCAGTGTAGGTCCTAATTCCTGGCAAGAAAAAAAAAGGAGAAATGCTGACTGGTATGGCTGTTATAACTTATTATCCCCTAGCAATGATACGCCGCTCTTGCTCATTGTTATGATGGACTCATTTCAGATCGATGTGTTGACTTTGGCATGTAACAAGGAATGTCACACTGAAAGACGACATGTGTGTGTGCAGATAATGATCAATGGGCAGAGCCTCTCAATGCTTTTGACCGGCCAAACCGGCAAGGTCACGAAATGGGAGATAATTGTGTAATTTACCAACGTGCTGAGAGTTACGTTCCCTGGTATCGTGGTTTTCCTCCGCGTTATTTCGCAACTACTGAAGCAACTGGTTTGGATATCTGTAGGCCTATTATCGAGTCGCTAATTTCTAGGTCCGATTCAGGCTCTATCTAGGCTAGTTTTATTTTCAATGTATTGCGCCATTAAAGCTGAGACAGACAAACAGATAGATCTGTGTATAAATTTATACTTTCGCTCAAAATTGTTGCGTAACTAAATATTTTTTAAATCCTCGCATATGCTGATTATGTATATGTCAACATCGCGTATGTGTAGTATATACCTTGCGGTACATAAGCAAGTTATGTTGTAGCGCATATCATCTTCAACGGTAAATGATTACCACGTGACAATGTAGCAGTCTTCATCTTTATGATTGTAGGCCTACTGTATCGCTTAGTAACATTTGCACAAAGTACATGATCACCTTTGGTCTTGTTCTCTTTCAAACCAAATCGGCACCTGAAATCTCGAGACAATAGTGATAGTTTTAGAGTAGCTGGAAAATCATTGTCTCGCATTTCCATTGGTAGATGTTCCAATGGATCTTTCCGGTTTTAGCTATGCCCCGCCCATCTCTAGCTAAACTCCACCCACACATCGCTCGTGTTGGGATCTATTGATCTGTGAACACCCTACCCTGACTATCAATTTAAAAAAAAAACTACACAGGTAAGCTGTTGAATATTTTGAAACTAATATGACTTAGTGGTGTAGGCAGCAACAGCGCCCAGGCAAATTAGTTTCAAAATATTCAACAGCATGTTTATTAAATAGCAAAGAATTACAAAGACATACAATTCATACAACGTGTCGAACTATATGAGATTTGATGACGGTCTATATGGAACCCTTTGTGACGTAATGACTGTGACGTCATTATACATGCGCTTAGCTGGTTATGACGTCATACGAGGTCAGATGATGGATGGATACTCTGGAAAGGTGAATTAATCAGGAGTGAACATGCTTTGGTTCTGGTGCTCAGCGCTCACACACATGGTCCACACCAATTAAAGTTAAAGGATTGCCATTGTTAGTCACTGGTATGTTTCCAAGTTCTAGATCTCATCACGTTCATGGATGATTTTGCACGAATGCATATGCACCTGCTATGCATCATGGCCAAAGCACCGTGTACTTGATTCAGTCAAAAGTAACGATTATGTACGCAGGCCTTCTCCAGCCACCAGATTTTCTGGATGGATTAGCTCTCACCACACTGATGTCAATATTCTATCTTTTACTGTGTCAATGACAAAGAAACTGATGTACATTTTTGAACAATTTTTGTGGATGATGTTGCTGTCTAGTCTTTAAATTTAATTTGAAAATTTAAGTATTTTTGCATCAGAGTGGTAAGGATTAATAAAGGGTGGAGATAGTACCGTACTTTAGTGGCACGGAATGTTTGGATTTCCCACTTCTGGACCAGATTTAGCGCATCATTATTATCCAATGCATGCAGAGGAATGATCCCTGCTTCATAGACGTGGCCAGGCATTCATATTTTAGACTTAGATACACCTCAAGAATTGTGTTACGCCAAGGGACCTTTCCACTTTATCCATCTATCAATCTAACGTCATATGACGTTATAATCAGCTATGTAGCGTGTAGGATGATGTCATAATAATCACGTCATAAATGATTCTATTAATATAAGGCCGACGTTAACGCTTAATAGTCCGACACGTTGTACGAATAGTTTGTTTTTGCTATGTAAGAAACATGCTGATAGGCAGCAACGGCACCCAGTCAAATTAGTTTCAAAATATTCAACAGCTTACCTGCATAGTTTTCTGGAAATCGATAGTCAGGGAGTTCAGAGATCGATCGATCCCAACACGAGCGAGATGTGGGTGGAGCTTAGCTAGAGATGGGCGGGGCATAGCTAAAATGGAGAGGTCCATTAATACAGACAAATAAGAATAGGTCCCAAACAAAACTAGTAATGATGCAGATTACGTGGCTTAGTATAGTTTGTAAAATATCGTTAAAATTCAAAGAGCCATGAGCCATTATTGTGCAAAAAGGCCAATTAAAAACATTACCCCAAAAAACCCATGAAACATACTCTAAGATGCAAACCACGAAAGAATATGAAAGATTCCCAGAATTAATATTTGTAATAATGCATATTTGCATCCCTACATGACATAGAACAATTCTGTACAGTTTCAATGAAATCCGAATGACCATTGCTGAATAGTAAGGCGAATTAAAAGCATAAACGAAACAACATGAAAAGGATTTTCAGTCCAAAACCGTGAAAAAATGAACGGTTCCAAAAATTCAAGCTAGTGATGATGGAGCTTGCATCCATGTATGACATTCAACATCCCTGTATGACATTCAACATCCCTGTATGACATTCAACATCTCTGTATGACATTCAACATCTCTGTATGACATTCAACATCTCTGTATGACATTCAACATCCCTGTATGACATTCAACATCCCTGTATGACATTCAACATCTCTGTATGACATTCAACATCTCTGTATGACATTCAACATCCCTGTATGACATTCAACATCTCTGTATGACATTCAACATCTCTGTATGACATTCAACATCCCTGTATGACATTCAACATCTCTGTATGACATTCAACATCCCTGCATGACATTCAACATCTCTGTATGACATTCAACATCCCTGTATGACATTCAACATCCCGGTATGACATTCAACATCCCTGTATGACATTCAACATCCCTGTATGACATTCAACATCTCTGTATGACATCCAACATCCCTGTATGATATTCAACATCTCTGTATGACATTCAACATCCCTGTATGACATTCAACATCCCTGTATGACATTCAACATCCCTGTATGACATTAAACATCTCTGTATGATATTCAACATCTCTGCATGACATTCAACATCTCTGTATGACATTCAACATCTCTGTATGACATTCAACATCCCTGTATGACATTAAACATCTCTGTATGACATTCAACATCTCTGTATGACATTCAACATCCCTGTATGACATTCAACATCTCTGTATAACATTCAACATCTCTGCATGACATTCAACATCTCTGTATGGCATTCAACATCTCTGTATGACATTCAACATCCCTGTATGACATTCAACATCTCTGTATGACATTCAACATCTCTGTATGACATTCAACATATCTGTATGACATTCAACATCTCTGTATGACATTCAACATCTCTGTATGACATTCAACATATCTGTATGACATTCAACATCTCTGTATGACATTCAACATCTCTGTATGACATTCAACATCTCTGTAAAGTTTCATTGAAATCCAATGGTTGGTGTAACAAGTAGAATTAAAAATCTTAAACAAAATACATTGATCGTGATCACGCTACCGCCAATACAGACGCCAGAATGAGTCATGGCTGTCTCTCTTTCTGCTGCAATCAATAGATCTAGACCGATTCTCATGGCAATTGTGTATTTGAAGCTGATAAAACTGGTAACAATCCGAGATTGCATACCCACGCTATCGGGTATATTTATTTACGGACTGGGTCATTTTTGCGGATCAATACCAAAGTTGGGCGAAAATCTAGTATACGATACACGCGTTCTTGTATTAAAATTTGGACCAAATCGGATCAGATATGTATTGATTTGAATTTTGATCCGAGACGGATTCGGGTATTTTTAATCCTGATCACGACCAATAACTGAAAATCCTCTAGATTGGAGTCAACTCGGACCAGTACATTGTTATACAGTTGCGCACGCACGCACGAACAGGCACGCGCGCACACAAATGCAATACGCTATCTCGGGACGAGGGTGAATATAGTCCGAGCATTCGTGTTCTCGCGAGATCGCTTACGCTAACGAGAGCGAGATAGTGTGAATCCTCGGCATAGCACGAAGCTACGGCTCTCTGTTTAAATTGTCCCAACCGGCTCGAAATGCCTATGACAGATAGTTGAATAGACGGCCAAGTAGCGTAGCCGCTAGTGGGTGTGGTGGGGTGGGGAAGAAGGTGGGGGTGGTGATGTGCGCACGCTCCCCTGGTTGAGAGTCAGAGGAGACTCGGACGAGTATATAGTGAATATTACAGGATAATTAATTGTTGGACGTGATAAAGAAAATCTGAAAAATTGAATCATTCGCACATTGCTGAGAGAAGCTGACAGAAATAATTTGTTTTTGACATAGATGACTCTGTGAAAAACCGTTGGTTATTCTCACATTTTGCTGGTGTATACGGGACTCTACTGAGAGAACGCTACATCCCGTAAAAATTATCTCCCCTGCGTTGATACAGAATTCTAAAATCAGGCACGAATAATCGAGGTTACTGTTAGTGAGTGTGTTGCGGATCTAGTATTTTGTCTGTTAGTTATCATTTGCCTCACATTTCGTTCACTCCACAAGTCGGCGTTAACATTTTTCTTGAAATTGCATATGTCTGTGATGCTTTTGTACAACAAAATCGAACATCGGTCAATAGTTTCCGAGGTACAGCCACGGACAGACGGACATGCAGGCAGGCAGGCAGACCACTGGCAATATACGTACTCTTATAGCTCGTTAGACAAATAACCAAATAATGTCTTCTTTAGATAATCTATATATAGTAGGGTCATAATCTCACATTCCGTGACAAACCTCTGGCAAATATATTTTTCTGGTCGATTTTGGTACTTCATGGTATTTGTTACAAAATAAGCTGCTATCGGTCTGGAAAACCTGGGCCAAATGCGGTGGAGCAAGAAATCCAAAATGGACACGTAGATTTTTAGCCAAGCATTCTGGAAAACTCAAAAGCCCCTCTTTATCAACTAATTTGAGAGTAAGGAATCCATTTCCGAGGTTATTTTTGTGATTAGAGGTATCCTTGACAACCAAATCCAAAATCGCCGCACTCGTAGCGATGAAAAGGCAACTTATGTACTCATCAACGTATACACTGAAATAATACCAATAATGCGGGTAAATTGAAGAATGTGAATTCATTTTTCAAACAGGTATATTGGGATAACTTCGATAGAGCACAAATTCAAAATCATCTTGTAAAATTAACTTTTTAACCAAACGTTCCAGAAATCTTTAAAAAATGTGTGGACGAGGAATACATTTCTTAGCTATTTATTTTGTTAGAGTTCTCATTGACAACGAAATAAACAATTACGGAAGAGTACATATAAAATTGCATACAATTAGTATTGATAGTATTGTGTACACTTACTGCATTAAAATGTATTACAATGTGCCTGCTATGAAGAGAACAGACTAATCATACATATATATATATATATTCAAACATAAATAATAACAAAAGTAAAGCATCGGGGGTTACCTTTAACCACTGTGGCTATGTTGAGAATTAAAGAAACTATCATAAAGACACACATATTTAACATTGAAGATGCAGCACTCCATTGAGTTTGCATTCAGTTAGATTCATATGAGGAGACGTCCAACTCTAGCGCATTGGATGCCGCAGACTCAACCTCTGAGTCAGAATCATCGGCAACTTGCGCGGGCGAGGGGACTGGAAGTCCAAGGGGAAGGGCAGTTGTTGCATGACGCACTGGTCGGTGTACAGCAGCCATTGACCAGTTTACAGCCATGATCGATAGGGAGGGATGTCTTCTCAACTCGAGGCGACGCTTAATGTAGGCTAAGACGATGGCACGCATTGTGAGCTGTTTTAGACTGGCATCCTCATGGGTTGAGTTCGGGTGGATGCAGGCGCATATGAAATTTATTCTGCCTTTCCCACTTAGATGGACGATAAGAACTCCGTCTATCACCATGTACACGTAGCGGTTGACGTAGCACTTGGGGTCATTCAAGACGTTAACCGTCAATGAAAGGCTTTCCCTGCATTCTAATACGAGAGAATACTAGCCTTAATGCTCCTTGTCATTTTCTCATATGGGGACATTTTGCCATGACCATAGAAGCAGCTATTGGCATCGCAGCCAGTCATGACATGGAATGGAATAAGGCATTGAGCCATGTCTTCGTTACCAAATGAGAGACTCGTGCACTCCACCACGACTTAATACATGAGTCTCATTGATGGACTGGATGATTTCAGAAAGTTGAACCTTGATCAGGGTCTGGATTTTGTGCTTTATCGAAGTTAGCCAAATATCTTTTTAAAATGAATTCACATTCCTCAATTTACCCACATTAGAGGTTTTATTTCAGAGTAGGCCCCTATATGTTGATGAGTACATAAGTTGCATTTTCATCGCTACGAGTGGCAGCCATCTTGGATTTCCTTGGCAGTTCGAAATCTAATCGCAAAAATCGCCTTAGAAATGGATTCATTACCGTCAAATTTGTCGAAAAAGATATTTTGAGTTTTCCATAATGTTTGGTTAGAAGGCTAATCTGTCAATACGCCTCCGGTGGCCATTTCGATTTCTTGTCTCCACCGCATTTGGCCCAGATTTTCCAGATCACTTATGAGCTTATTTTGCAACAAATAACGTAAAATACCAAAATCAACGATAAAAATTTACTTGCCAGATGTTTGTCACGGAATGTGAGATTATAACCCTAATAATATGCTACTGCTATTTATATATAAACAAACATCATGTTGCAGAATTATCATTGGTAGACATTATAGTATTTATTTAACAGATAAGTAGACAGATTAGTTTGTGCCGTTTTAACTATAATGACACATGCAATATACATGTAGCGAGACAGTAAAGTAACCCTTTAACCCCTTAAATACCAGTGTCGCTATTTCTAAGGAAACGTCAATAAGTTGCTGAGTACTGCGAAAAATAATCTGACCGGAAACCGATGCTGCATTAGGCGGCAACAAATCTCAGTAAAATCACCTCCAAAACGTTCCGTAAATATGGGCACATGGTTTGCCACGGGTAGACATCTACTCTGCAATTTGAGGGACAGACTGACATATTATGCCGTCACATTGGTTACTGGTTATAAGGCGTATTGCCTTTTAATTGCCATTTTGAAACATAATTCAGTACCGCTTTGCAGTCCTCAGACCCCTTATTATATGACATAAAGAATACAAATTTGTCATCTAAGCTAAAATTACACACTCCTACAAATGAGATTGGGGAATTAAATAGAGTCAGTCTTTCGATTTCATAGAATAAGCAGCGGGCAATGAAATGCTTCTCGTCCTCAACAACTCCAGCAGAGCACAATCTTTTTTCTACTGGAGTTTTTGGGACAGTATATCTCCCCATGTCTGTATCTGGAGGTTATGCGCATTGGCAAAATCTTTACGCCTAGTATAGTTTCCATTCACTATTAGATAGTTTTCAATATTGAGGTTATTTTTTAAAGGTCCTGTAAGTTCGGAGCTGAGATCGCTGTTTGGGTTTGCCAACAGAGCATATAACATCCCTGTTTATATGAACAACCCTGTTGATTTGTACCTCATTTCCATGGCATCTTTTAGTAGTTTGGAAGATTCATTTTTATTAAGATTCAGATTTCAGATTCAGATTTTTTATTTACACCCAGGCCACATAATGGCATATGGGGAATATGAATTTACAGAAATTATAAATGTTATGGCGATCAGACATTATATATCAGTTCATAATTACATATTTTGGTATTTATCTAGTTATATAACCACTGTTTGTGCTTTCTGTGGTAGTAGTAGTAGTAGTAGTAGTAGTAGTAGTAGTAGTAGTAGCAGCAGCAGCAGCAGCAGCAGCAGCAACAGCAGTAGCAGCAGTAGCAGCAGCAGCAGCAGTAGCAGCAACAGCAGCAGCAGCAGCAGTAGTAGTAGTAGTAGCAGTAGCAGTAGCAGTAGTAACTTAGAATGTTTATGAAAGTTACAGTTATTATTTACACGTACTTCATAATTAGTAATGACAGAATTATTACTGTTATTGTACCGCCAGCTCAATAACAAAGTACTAAAATTATAGTGGTCATATTGTGGGGGTCATCAGGATTTAGATTATAATAAATATATAATAACTGATTATAAAAAATGTCACAACCTTATTTTCAACAATAGACAATTATATCCATTCATATCGGGACAGAGACTGTTTTGCGTATTCACCACCGGAGTGATTTGCTCGATAACCGAACCAGTCATTGCTGTGTTAAATCTACAAAACAGCCTCTCATCGTGTTACTCTATAATTTTTCTACAATTAGGTTTCTTGTTATTGTTTCTTGGATAGCCACAGTGTGGGGCAACAAACTGGTTGTTAAGGCAGGTGGTTGTTTGCATTATGTGATTTTG
The DNA here is from genome assembly GCA_034401795.1 of Chaetoderma sp. LZ-2023a. NCBI lineage: Eukaryota > Metazoa > Mollusca > Caudofoveata > Chaetodermatida > Chaetodermatidae > Chaetoderma > Chaetoderma sp. LZ-2023a. Next base: position 60,482,350 of record CM067373.1, read on the forward strand.
GCGTCTCCTAAAATGTGACGTGTTTTTAATTGACATCAGATACTTGGGTAACAGACGGGTCAGTTCTTAGTTGGTTTAAGGGAAATCTTTAGGAGGACCACATTATAACGTTACACTATAACGTTAGCTGACAGCTAACGCATTTCTATTATGACATCAGATACTTGGGTAACATAGGGTCAGTTCTTAGTTGGTTTAAGGGAAATCTTTAAGAAGACCACATTATAACGTTACACTATAACGTTAGCCGACAGCTAACGCATTTCTATTATGACATCAGATACTTGGGTAACATAGGGTCAGTTCTTAGTTGGTTTAAGGGAAATCTTTAAGAAGACCACATTATAACGTTACACTATAACGTTAGCCGACAGCTGACGCATTTCTATTATGACATCAGATACTTGGGTAACATAGGGTCAGTTCTTAGTTGGTTTAAGGGAAATCTTTAAGAAGACCACATTATAACGTTACACTATAACGTTAGCCGACAGCTGACGCATTTCTATTATGACATCAGATACTTGGGTAACATAGGGTCAGTTCTTAGTTGGTTTAAGGGAAATCTTTAAGAAGACCACATTATAACGTTACACTATAACGTTAGCCGACAGCTGACGCATTTCTATTATGACATCAGATACTTGGGTAACATAGGGTCAGTTCTTAGTTGGTTTAAGGGAAATCTTTAAGAAGACCACATTATAACGTTACACTATAACGTTAGCCGACAGCTGACGCATTTCTATTATGACATCAGATACTTGGGTAACATAGGGTCAGTTCTTAGTTGGTTTAAGGGAAATCTTTAAGAAGACCACATTATAACGTTACACTATAACGTTAGCCGATAGCTGACGCATTTCTATTATGACATCAGATAATTGGGTTACATAGGGTCAGTTCTTAGCTAGCTTAGGGGAAATCTTGAATAACCAGTGTGGGACACCAAGCGGGTTACTAGGGCAGTTGCCTGCTTACGTTGTATGATTGTAACGTCAGATAAAAAGTGACACATTTTTATTATGACATCAGGTACTTGAGTAACAGATCGGATCGAATCTTAGGTAGTTTATGGGAATCTTGTGCACCCACCCAGTGGAACCTGTTCACTAATGCGGTCAGTTTGTTCCATTTGGGTTCAAAAGCATGTGGTCCGGCTCGAGCACTAGTCTGAGTGGAGCGACATCTAGCGGTAGAGTAGTTTTCTAGACATAGTTGACTACTATGTTTAAACGTTACTATTATTAATATTGTTGTTATTGTTGCTGTTGTTGCTGTCGTTGCTATAGTTGTTGTTGTTGTTGTTGTTGTTGTTGTTGTTGTTGTTGTTGTTGTTGTTGTTGTTGTCGTCGTCGTCGCCGTTGTCGTTTTCGTTGTCGTTGTTGTTGGTGTTGTTGCTGATGGTGGTGTTGGTGGTGGCGGTAGTACTTTGCAATTCTCGTTAATGTTGTGTTGTTAATCTGCGAGTCCATTGTGTATAGGGTTAATCAACGTTGGAAGTGCCTATTAATTTCTTCGATCATACGGCAGACGTTTATTAGTAATTTCTTGTTCTTCGTTGAAAGCAGTTGGTGAAATTTCGAAGAATTTGGTCTTTTATAATAGTGTTTTGGGAAGATTTCTATACGTTTATCGCTAAAGAATTCGCAGATGAATAGGTAATGAAATTCATCTCCTATTTCATTCAGGGTGCATAGTGGGCAGATTCTTTCTTCCCGGGGTATGCCTTCCCACCGCCCCGTTTCTATTGGTAGCCGATGATTGCTTGTTCTAAATCTCGTGAATAAGATTCTGTTACGGTCATTTAAGTTCACGAGATAGTTTTCCATTTCCCAATTTATTTTAAAAGAGTGGTAGATTTTTCCCTTCCAAGATACGCCCATCTCTGATTGCCATGTTTGGATATATTGGTCATCAAGATTTTTGTTTATTCTTATTTTTGTTTCATTGAAGTTGTGTATTGTTTGGTTCGTCCAGAGATAGCTGTGCCCCGTGCTATCTAAAATATTTTTTATAGAGTCTAGCCATTTGTAGTATGTTCCGTTCTGATTGTGGTCTAATAGAATATGTTTGTATATTTTGCAAGCGAGTTTGGTTTGCTTACCTGAGATGAGCCTAAGCCAGTATGTTATCATGCGTTTTCTTATTACAATTTTGATTGGGGTTTCTCCCAACTCGCCGTATATCATATACTTTGGGGTGCTATTTTTTATTTTTAGGATGTACCGGAAAAAATCTAAATTTGCTTTCTCTAATAGGTTACAGTTTTCTATTCCGATGACTTCGCACCCGTATAGTAGGATTGGCTCAATTATTTGGTGGTACAATTTAATATGGCAATCCGTTGGTAGGTCCAGCTCCCTGGCTCGGCGATGTAGTGCAAATGTAGCTTTGCGAGCTTGTTCGGAAATATTTTTCTCCGCTAAAAGGAGGCTGCTATTATATGAAAAAAATATTCCAAGATATGTGTAGCTATCTACTATTTCAAGCTCTATTAATTTAAGACGAAAATGTAGTTTTTCATAGAATCTTTTTTGTAATGCCAAAGACCTTTGTTTTGTCTATATTAATTTTGAGTTTCCATACGTCGCAGTATTCATCAAAAGAATTGAGCATTTCCTGTAGGTCGCGTGAACTATTTGCTAGTACAGCAGTGTCATCAGCATAAAGAAGGATTAGTAGATTCAGTAAATTATTTATTTCTTCTTCTTCGCTAGTGGCTCGGTTGTTCCAAATTTCCTGACGGTGAAAATGTATCAATAGATTTTTATATATGTGGTGACCAATTTGTTTCGCTTAACGAGGCGCAAGACTGCATATAACCATGATGAACTATTGTCTCAATGTCACATAACCTCATCCAGAACTTCGCTGCTTGGGAGAAGAGAGATATTATTAGGGCAGACTGCCCAAGTTCACCCCTCACAGCGGCATTCGTAGTTTTCCTGTTAACTCCTAGTATAGAGTTATAAAAATTGATAAGGACTCTCTCAACAGGTACGTTATATCCTAACTTCATAAATTTACATACTTTACAAACTGTGGTCCCTGAATTCACAGAATTCCAACTTCAATGTAACGATAGCCTACAGGTAAGTTGTTGAATATTTTGAAAGTAATTTGACTGAGTGCTACAGCAACTGCGCCTAGTTAAATTAGTTTCCGCATATTCAACAGAATGTTTACAAACGTCGCAATTCGTAATTCATTACATATTTTGATTGTGATGTCAGCCTACATGTGACGTAATTCATTATGACGTCATATATTTGAGTAACGGATTGTATTCATCCATTATATACTTACTTAACATGAATTATGTTTTCGCAGTTTTAGCAGAGTGAGGAACGTGAGTATGAGTTGTTCGGGCACGCACATTAATTTGCTTGGCTTTAGCGACGATTTCAAACTGGGTTATTCAAACAGGACACGCATGGCACACGAGGTATATGTACACATGGCAAGGACGGCATCCCACGCCGCTAGATGAACACAGCAAAACACCCGCACTACTGACTCACAGGTCCCCGCTGCTGTAGGAAATAAGAGGCGAAGAATTCGAGTTTTGTGGAAAGCTTAATATAATCCTAAGACTCTAGCAAACAACGGGTAAATTGCATCGTTCGTTATACTAATAATTATATGCAGCGCGTGAGTTCTGATCTTAAAGAGGCACTTTATTACAAAGACCTAGGAGAACAACAGAAAGATGTAATCAATGAACCTTTCCAGCTTTAGCTATGCCCCGCCCATCTCTAGCTAAGCTCCACCCATACTTTGCCCGTGTTGGGATCGATCGATCTCTGAACTCCTTCGCTGACTATCAATTTCCAGAAAACTATGCAGGTAAGCTGTTGAATATTTTGAAACTAATTCGACTGGCTGCTGTTATGGCAGCAACAGCGCCCAGTCAAATTAGTTTCAAAATATTCAACAGCATGTTTATTAAATAGCAAAGACATACAATTCGTACAACGTGTCGGACTATTAAACGTTAGAGATGGGCTATATCGAATCATTCATGATTATGACGTGAGCCTACACGTCACTTAGTTTAATATGACGTCATGTGATGGATGGATAACCTGGAAAGGTGAATTACGAATCAATTAATTAATTAATTAATTGATTAAAACAATTGAATGCACAACAATCGACTCATGGATCCGTCGAATAACCAGGTGATAAAGATGAATATATTAAATCTGATCTGCATATAGATGTCCTTCGTGTATCGTGCATAAAAGTGATTTTAAAAATATTTTGAAAGTAATTTGACTGGGTGCTGTTGCGTGGCAGTAACAGCGCCTGGTCAAATTAGTTCCAAAGTATTCAACAAAATGTTTATTAAATCGTAACGACATACATTAGACCTTTCCACTTTATCCATCCATCATATGACGTAATAATTAACCACGTGACGTGTTGGACGACATTATAACCAATGACGTCATGAATGACGTAGATAAGTACGCCACGAACGCATCATTGAAGACGGTCTATGCGTTGTTGTACGAATTGTATGTCTTTACTATTTAATAAATATTCTGTTGAATGCCACAGGCAGCAACAGCACCCAGTCAAATTAGTTTCAAAATATTTAACAGCTTATCTATATAGTTTTCTGGAAATTGATAGTCAGGGAGTTCAGGGGTCGATCCCAACACGAGCGAGGTGTTGGTTGAGCTTAGCTAGAAATGGGCGTGGCTTACCAAAAACTGGAAAGGTCCATTCCTACAACGTGTCGGACTATTAAGCGTTAAAGACGGACTAAATCAATTCATTCATTCAGACTTTGCTCACATTTAGAATTAATTACTATCATTTACTTGCCGAGTGGTTAAATAGATGGATCAATTTGTAGCTATGCCCCGCCCATTTCTAGCCACGCTTCACCCACGCTTTGCCCTTGTTGGGATCCATCGAACCCTGAACTCCCAGAATGCCAATATCAAGGTAGCTGTTGAATATTATAAAGTTAATTTAACTGGGTGCTGTTACCTGTAGTAGCAACAGCGCTCAGTAACATTAGTTTCAAAATATTCAACATACCATTTATTAAATAGTAAATACCTACAATTCATGCACGCGACGTACTATTTAATGCTCATAACGGAAATAGGTACGCCATTCACTACGAATTTGTATTGTGACGTCAGTCAACCTGTGACGTATTTGATTAAAGCGTCATATAATTGATTGACATACCGGATCCATCCATTATTTTCATTTGAGATGCTGCTCTTGTCGCCATTATTACATTCAATATATTGAAATATTTGCAAGTTTTTCATTCATTCTGACTTTTCATTCAGTTTCCATTGAATAAGTCAGTATTAGGCAAAGTATTAGTTAAATACGTATCTGTTACTTGCTCCCGAGAAATCAGTATCAACAAATAAACGCTATGATGCGCACACTTCTGGATAATTAGTTTGAATGGAAGGTGTTTGGCTCATCGCCACTGTGGTAATCACTCAAGCGCAATTTATTCAGCTCTGGAAATTGGTCGGGTACAAAGTTCAAAACATATCGATACCTCCAAGCGAACTCCGTTTTATTTTGCCTATTTTATGTAGACTATTGTATATGGCAATAAGTACGAATTTATATGCAATAATTCATTTTTATAATGCTATTTTAATTTACAAAACTGTTTTCAAATTATGGCACTTAGTTATCGCTTGGTGCCGTAGAATCGGCATGCATCTAAAACACGTGACGCTTCCAAAACTGTTTTTTCCGCGCACACATCTTGTCTTACTTAGCACTGATCGCAATATTTTTCATGTCATTTACTTCCAGTTCATAAACAATAGAGGGATCAATTGCTAGCTTTGACCCGCCCATTCCTAGCTAAGCTCCCCCACGTTTTACGGGTGTTAGGATCTATAAAAAATACTTCAACCCTAAATTACCAAATTGTATACAGCAAGTTTCATGTTGTACCGCGTGTACCACGCATAATACGGTTAAGAAGCTCACGGATATCAGCTCCATAATGTAGATACCAGTTCTACATGAAGAAACACGTGCTTCTCTAGCATCTCAGTAATACAGCGGTGTCTGTATGAGCTGTTGTGAGCCATCAAAACATTATTCAAGCGACGACGTCATATCACAATAATCATTCACGCTATGACGTCAATCATGAGAAATTGAAGAAAATGTCTTTCCTTAGCGAATTTTATTACGGAAATCAAAATTATGAAAATAATATGGCCTATAGTTTATACTACATAAATTATACAAAAGTCTAATTTGGCGTGCCTTGACCCTTCTCAGTTTATGTTGCCCTTTAAATATGCCGAAAGGTCAAAGAACCGCCATCTCTTGGTCTCAATACATAGGAGGTCGTGCGAACAGGTTAGACTACCGTTACTTACACCGCGCATCGTCCGTCCATTTTGCATGCGCGACAATGCATACTCCTCGCCGGTCGCCGTCGCGCCATTAATTTCAACCCTGGCCATTAATCAAGACTCGGAACTGGCGCTCAGACAACGAGAAAATGTTTAATTCCTCACAAAAAACTTAACTTGCATATCACGAACTAACTAGATTTGTAAGCGTCGGTTCCCGTGCGCATATTAGCGCTCTTCTGAACACTTCTGAGAATTCGAGCAGAGCCGCCTAGTGCTGTGATAGTTTGTCGCCATGATTGGTAGTAGACTACGAAGGAAACAAGCCAGCCATGAAAGCAAAATTTTGCTTAGGAGAAATTCATCTCAAGAAGATATTTTGCGAGAAGGGACGAAAAGATTTTGATTCCACAATTCTGAACCGGGTTGATTCTTTTTATGTTCTTCAGTTAACCACCGTGAATGAGTTTGTTGTTTATCATTATTGTTAACCCTTTCCTTAGTCCAGCCAAACACTCGTGCACTACACGTACATGTCACTAATCGATTAATAAATATATACATCTGGCTACCATTTGTCGATGGATTAACACACAAATTGGCAGATATATTCAGTTTCGCAATAGCCCGCTACCTATTTGAGCTATGAAGATAAAGCGGGCACGCCTTCAAATAGCAGAGTTTATTGCCTTTGCAATATTTTCAACGTTTTGAAAGCCTATGGGGAAATACGTTTGTTCATCATTAATCGATGGATTAAAACCAAATCTGGTACATATGTTCCTTTAGGCAACATCTATTCGAGCTTTGATTATTAAGGTGCCACGCCTTCAAATAAGAGCCATAACTCTCCTTAATTAAGGCCTTTTTTAAGGTGTTGAACTCTATGGATTAAAACCAAAATTAGCAATTATGCTCCTTCCGTTAAATATCTATCTGAACTATGAATATAGCACACTTTTAAACACTTGTTTAACAAACTCTGATGCTTTAAGACTTTAGCAGTATTAAACCCTATGTGGGGGAAACACATTTGTGTCGTTAATTGCTGATGGATTAAAACCAAATTTAGCTATATGTTCCTTCATGCAATATCTATTTGCACTATGGATACCAAGAGGCCACGACTTGAAACAAGGGCCACAACTCTCTTTAAGACATTTTAAGTATTGAATCCTATGGGGAAAATTTCCCGCTCAAATTTTGCTCGTGACCGTTGCCACATTGGTAAATGGTATCTCTTGGTACATTTGAGACATTTGATAATAGTGTCAGTAAATGCTACCCAATTTATCAATGGTACTTTTCTCGTTGGTCAATAATGTCAAAGACGCCAATGTTCTTGCATTTCCTCATCCAAATTTTTGACTGTGAACATTATCCCGTTGGTAAATATCATCTGTTGGTGCACTTGAAACATTGGTCAAAGGTGTCTGGGTGTCTGTCCCGTTGGCCAATGGAACCCTTCCCATTGGCTAATAGTGTCAAGGACTTAAGGACACCAATATTTTAGGTCAAATCTTTGCTTATGACCATTACACCATTGGTAAAAGGCATTTGTTGATACACTTGAACCGTTTGACAGTACAGTATTGTGGGGTATGGCCGCCCCGTTGATCAATGGTACTTTTGATGTCAAGGACACCGATGTTCTTGCATTTTCTCTCCAACTCTTTGCCTGTGACAATTGCCCCCGTCACTTGCCCCATTTGCATATGGCATAAGTTACGCGTGACACATTTACCAAGGGTGCTTAATCCATTAGTCAATTATGCCTGTATCACTGGCCTCATTTGTCAATAATGCCAGGAACCCGCACTCCTGATCGTCAGCGGCATCAGCTATGCTTACCCCATTGGTAAAGTGTGTCATTGATACTTGCCTCATTGCTTACGAAGGCCAGGGGCCATGGTTCCATAGGTGAGTAGCATCGGTTCAGCTTGTCCCATTGACAAATGCTGTTTGTACCATCTGTTAAAAGTGTCAATGACACTTGCGTTGTGTTATAGCCAGGCGAGAGGCAGAGCCTGTCATACTATATAAAGCCAAACACAGTTGACTGGTTCACTTGAATTAAGATAGCTCTATTGCAACTTGTCTTTATCATGCTATAGACTTAATCACGCTAATAATTTTGAAAACATGTCCAGTGAAAGATATTGCGCAACATCATTCAGTCAAAATCTTTTTAAAATATCTAGGTTTCATTCCGAGCTCCATTGAACTAAGCTTCACACATATCTGTATTAAGACGGGATTCTGATGGCAGGATTACTATTAGTTATGAAGACATGGTGTCAGCTATCAATATAGCATGCGGCAATCTGCATCTAGTCAATCAATTGTCATTCAGTGTGATACGTTCACACATATGTGAACTTAATTTTTCCTGGAGTGATTGTCTTTTTACACACACACAGATAGATATTTGTAATACCAATAGAATACATAATGCTGGCAATAGGAGGAGGAGGAGGAGGAGGAGGAGGAGGAGGAGGAGGAAGAGGAGATGGAGGAGGTGGAGGAGGAGGAGGAGAGGGAGGGGAGGCGGATGAGTAAGAGGAGATGGAGGAGGGCAGGGGAAAGAGGAGGTGGAGGAGGAGAATGAGGAGGAGGAGGTATGGAGGATGAGGAGGGGATGGGAGGAGGAGGAGATGGAGAAGGAGAAGTAGAAGATGAGAAAGAAGAAAAAAAAGAACAATTCTCATAATACGAAAATGCTTGAATATGAGTGATAGATGTGAAAATATGCATTGGGCATACATTGTAGGGTGCGGACTATCTAATAATCTGATTTACATATATTTCTTGTCTATTATTGTCTTATGGTCGTCTCCACTGCATATGAACATTACATATATCTATAGAATATCCAATATCAGTCATCTCTCTCATCCATCATGCAAGCAACAGCAAGACTTTCATTTAGTGGATGTGTGTCAGAAAATGAGATATATTCTGTTCTACCGTACACGACAGATAAAAGTGGGTAGCCCCAGAATCTAAGATCAATAATCTATCTAGATCTATGTTAAATCAGTGAACAACAGCAAGAGAAGTATCTAACAAAGGAAAATTTGGACGACAACGGCGACGACGACGACGACGACCATCACCACCACCACCATCACCCCCACCACCACCGCCACCACCACCACGACGACGACGACGACGACGACGACGACGACGACGACGAAAATAGCTTTATTAAAATTAATAATAGGATTATTAGCATTACCAGCTGCTGCTGTTACTGTTACTGTTGTTGATGCTGTTGTTGTTGTTGTTGCTGCTGCTGCTGCTGCTGCTGCTGCTGCTGCCACAGCCCGCCGCTTTCATCGTCGTCGGCATTGCCGCCGCCGCCGCCGCCGCCATCGCCGCCGCCGCCGTCGTCGTCGTCGTCGTCGTCGTCGTCGTCGTCGCTGTTATTCTATGGTCAATATCAATATTTCAGTCACATTTGTTGATGAGAAACTAATTTCTATAATAAACATCAGCTAGCCCTTGTCAGCTACGCTCATGCATTCTCAATAAGCAGTATAATAATGAATTATTCAAATTGAGATATAATTTATTATCAAACTTGTCCACACATATTTCAGTGTCACAGATCTTAATTAATTAAATAATTTAATTCTGCGTTCCCAGAAACATGATATTTGAGTGCGTTTAGTACAAAACATGCTGAATATTTTTTAATCAATGTGCCTGAAAGTCTCTGTGGTCACCTTGTTCTCAAAATAGCCATCACGGGCTTAGCTGTAGCATTGCAGGCGTCCGTAAGCATACACAATGAAACATGTTAGCATGTGTGGCCATGTTTGAATAATGCGTAGCACAATCTGTCATCATAATATTTTCATAAGTGTGATGTTTTACTAATGATTCAGTGTAATATTAAATTAGGTCAGAGGTTAACAGTTTAGAGGCCACAGAATCGGTTCTGGAATTCCATCCAAACAATGCAATATTCACTTGTCACTCGTCAGTCCCCTTATAGCAAGCGAGCGAAGGCTTAGTAAGCCCAATATATGGGGAAAGGGCTCGAGGAGCATGGGTTATCTTTTGGTGGCTCCAGGTAGGAGGCTTTCCTCTCCAGTATGTCTAGAGACGGGCGGGGTCAACCCCATTCAGCTTGGGAAATTTGAAGTCTAGATACATTGGAGGTGAATATAGACCTTTTAGCTACCAACACGTATTTTGCCCATTGGGACCATATGGGGTAAATGCTCATAGTAATTTTAGTATAGAGACCCATATAGAGATAGAAATATATGATACCATTGCAGTACATTCTGTGTTTTATAGTTCCTACCCCGTACCCACATTTGTTCAGCAGCTGAATGACGATGGTACTGGTAAAGGGGTAGCATCATACAATAGCGAACACACTTTATTGCAAATGACGGGATGAGATTTCACTTGATAGAGAGATAGCGTATATTATTACGCATTTTCTTTCACATTACACGACTCCAATTCATGCAATAAGTCTTTTTTTCAGAAAACAATCTAAATGTTTATGTTGACAACATTACTTGTGCGTATCTTTTGCAGCATACTGTTGGATGACCTTAAATTCACCTTTCCAGAGTATCCACCTATCAATCTGACATCATATGACGTCATAATCAGCTAAACGGCGTGTATGGTAACGTCATAATCATTACGTCATATATGATTCTATATGTCCCGTCTTTAGCTCTTAATAGTCCTACACGGTGCACGAATTGTATGTCTCTACTATTTAATAAATATGCTGTTGAATATTTTGAAACAGCGCCCTGTCAAATTAGTTCCAAAATATTCAATAGCTTACCTGTATAGTTTTCTGGAAATTGATAGTCAGAGAGTTCAGAGATCGATCGATATCAACACGAGCGAGGTGTCGGTGGAACTTAGCTAGAGATGGGCGGGGCATAGCTAAAAAATTGAAAGTTCCATTATTATCACGACACAATATCAAATGTTTCTTTGCAGCGTTGTTTGGCGATATCAACAAAAAGCATTCTTGTAATTTCCGCATCACGAAAATTTGACCGTCTTCTTATTTTATCATTGACAACATCATTGTACGAGATCGTGGGCAACAGAATAGGGCAGAAAAGAGGGAACAAGGAGAGGGGTGAAGGAGATATGGCGTATCGTAATGGAATATAACAACAACCGACGGCAGAACTGCATGGCAGAGGAAAGAATGAGTTAAGTCAGGTCCAGAACAATGTTATTCTATTAAATGCTGAACAGTCTGATAATTTGAGGAATTGTCTAGATTCATTGGAACTGACAACACCATTCCTCGTATACTTGGCTCATATTATTTGACAGAAATATGCATAACACCGAATTAAGATGATGATTCAATCTTTTAGTCAGTATATAAGCTATATAAGTGTGAGCTTTATTCATGCAGTTATGGAGGTAGAAATTAGCGACAACGAAACCACATATGTGTAGCCGAATCTGCATGCATATACATAAGTGGCATTTCAAAGCGCTTCAAGATAAAGTATTTTAATGTATATCTGTGTTTACGGTATTGGCAGGGAATCGAACCTACAAACGAGGAAATCGCCAAGCATCATAGCCCACAAACGATTCCACCATACCAACATTGGTGTGATGGAAGTGTCTGTGGACTATGATGCTTGGCGCTTTCGTCGGTTGTGGGTTCGATTCCCTGTCAATGCCAAAATACCGTAATGCCACGACTATTTGTATAGCTGTGTTTACACGTGAATACATATTGTTTTAACACGGCAAGTTGTACCATTGCACTTCGAGTCAGGTTTCTAAAATCGTTTTGATCAAGCACTCATCACATGCATAGATACACAATGTGCTATAGATCACTTACTTGATAAAAGGTGCGTCTTTCCATCGATGTCTCAAGGTGAAGTAGTGTTTATTACCTGTTCATGGTCAACTTAAAAACAATAATCGCCTTCTGATTCGATTTCAGCTACACGTTTGCTCTTATGCCTAGTTGATGCAGGGATGCTAGAGTCTCGGAGCATGCACAGTCTGAGGCCTCGAAGTCTATGTGGCAGACCTACACGTTTTAGCGGTTTAACCCCCCCCCCACCCCACGGTGTAATTGCAGGCTACTCGGTCCCACGCAGCCTCTAACTTTTACTAATCCCCATTCATTTTCAATCAAGCTGCTTTCAGAATGCATACTAATTTTTTCCAACTGCCACCAGCTACTAACATGGTTTGGCATCTTTGGGTTCTGATCCAAACACATCCATTCTGCAACCTGGAAGTTTGTTTGCCCTTTGGACATGTATCATCAAACAATACTCGCATGGTGGCTGTGATTCTCTAACTTACATTTTCATACATATTACCGGTGATATGTTACATGTCAAAGCGTGTGAATGTCTCTAACTCCACTGCCAAGAACAGTATAATTACATATTATTACCTCCATATGCTATTGTAATAGCCTGGATGTAAATAAAGTGAACATGAACATGTGTATATGGGCAGCGGAAAGAGACCTCCGTATCTGACCCAACACTCGGAATGTTTCCAACATAAAAAGAGAGGCGTGGCTTCTTCGAGAATACGCCTCTAATGTAATGAGTAGTCATCGTTTTACGTCATCACAACGACTAGACTGTTACACAGACTCCACTTCGGGGACCAGACAAATCGGAACAAAGTCTATCCCCGTAGCGCACTGTAAAAGTAACACTGTGGATCGTGTAGATTTTTGTATCATCCTGACCTCAGTGTCATTAGCTTGATACAGACATTAAAATCGACTCGATCCATTCAGTGGTTCGTGTGGTATCAGCATCTACGCAAGATCAGCAAATTCTTGACCTCATTTTGTGTGCGAAATATTTGAATTTTACGACGAATTAAGAGGGACTATTTTTCTGCTAACTACTTGTCATACACACTACTATAGACTTTATATCATCTCATGAAATAATAGTCTGGTATGAAGAGAGTAGCTTTGGTGTCCTCCTAATTTTCAATTCTCTCTACCACCATATTGCGCTGGAAACCACCACGCCAACTCAATACATACGAGATTCTTTTCTCGATCTCGTATCGAAGGAGTTCTCGCGAGATACGAATGGGAATGTGTCCTGTGCTCCTTTGTTGTGTGTCAATATTTTCATCAGAGTGCGGTAAAACAGTGCCATGCAGTTATTGTCATAAAGACATGGAGAATGGCTGTGTGAATATGTGGCCAGGAAACGTTGAATTGTAGGTTACCGCAGTTACATTCACCAGATGTCATCGTGCGTGCGAGAGTCTTCAACTCTGCCAATGTTTACTCATATTACATGTATGCTGTGTAATGGAGAATTCCAGTTTACCCATCAATCATATGGCATTATAATCAACTACGTGACATGTAGGATGACGTCATAATTAATTACGTCATGAATGGCGTAGCTAGATTCATCACGAACGATTAATGATGACGGACCAAGCGTTGTTGAGCGAATTGTATGTCTTTACTATTAATAAACATGCTGCTGAGTATTTTGAAAGTAATTTGAATAGGCACTGTTGCTGCTGCCATAGGCAACAACAACACCCAGTCAAATTACTTTTAGGATATTCAACATGTTGCCTGTATAGTTTTCTGGAAATTGGGATTCAGAGAGCGCGGGAATCGATCGATCCCAACAAGGGCAACGCGCGTGTGGAGCATAGGCTAGAAATATAGCTAAAACTGTATGACACCAGACTTATTAAGAGGATATCGTGCCCCATTCCCACCTGTATTAACCCGCTAACACTCATATCATGCACACCGACTTCTGCAGTGGTCTTGATAAATGTCAATTTGCAGACCAAGAGAAGACTATTTTTGTAAATTAACACTTGTATGACTGGCTCGATAAGCGAGCCAATCATTCCAGTGATACATTTTTCAAAAGTAGCTTTCTCTTGGTCTGCAAGTTGACATTTTCTATGAGAAAATTCGCGGGTTAAAGGGTTAATCTGGCCATGTATGCAAATATATTAATGTGCTCGACGGCTTCGACATTTACACTGCGGCTTGTGATCTTCAGCATTTACAATGTCAACAGGTGTGCACCTGGATTGTTAAAATCTACACCGTCTTCTGTCACGTGCGCCCCGGTCTTGTTAAAATCTTCACCATCTTCTGTCACGTGCGCACGGACCTTGTTAAAATCTACACCATCTTCTGTCACGTGTGCACCGATCTTGTTAAAATCCACACCATCTTATGTCACGTGCGCACCCATCTGGTTAAAATCCACACCATCTTATGTCACATGCGCACCCATCTTGTTAAAATCGACACCATCTTATGTCACGTGCGCACTCATCTTGTTAAAATCTACACCATCTTATGTCACGTGCGCACCCATCTTGTTAAAATCTACACCATCTGTCACGTGCACACCCATCTTGTCAAAATCTTCACGATCTTCTGTCACGTGTGCACCCATCTTGTTAAAATCTACACCATCTTATGTCACGTGCGCACTCACTTTCTTAAAATCTACACCATCTTCTGTCACATGCGCACCCATCTAGTTAAAATCTACACCATCTTCTGTCAAGTGCCCACCCATCTTGTTAAAATCTACACCATCTTCTGTCACGTGCGCACCCATCTTGTTAAAATATACACCATCTTATGTCACGTGCGCACTCACCTTGTTAAAATCTACACCATTTTCTGTCACATGCACACCCATCTTGTTAAAATCTACACCATCTTCTGCCACGTGCACACCCATCTTGTTAAAACCCACACCATCTGTCACGTGCACACCCATCTTGTCAAAATCTACACCATCTTCTGCCACGTGTGCACCCATCTTGTTAAAATCTACACCATCTTATGTCACGTGCGCACCCATCTTGTTAAAATCTACACCATCTTCTGTCAAGTGCGCACCCATCTTGTTAAAATCTACACCATCTTCTGTCAAGTGCGCACCCATCTTGTTAAAATCTACACCATTTTGTATCACGTGCGCACTCATCTTGTTAAAATCTACACCATCTTATGTCACGTGTGCACCCATCTTGTTAAAATATACACCATCTTCTGTCACGTGCGCACCCATCTTGTCAAAATCTACACCATTTTCTATCCTAGCTACTTATACAGAATCATAGTGGTAACGAGTCTGTATCTAACCTAGGCTCGTTGGCAGCTGTAAATACACATAAGTCCAAGAGATGTTAAGATGGCGCACACATCTTTGTTAACGAAGCCTCTTCAGTTATGACGAATTACAAATGCAATATCTTCACACATATGCTTGTGAAATCCAGCCAACTTCCTACAGCGCCCAGTTAAATTAGATTTTGAAAGTAATTTGACTGGGTACTGTTGCTGCC
Source organism: Chaetoderma sp. LZ-2023a (assembly GCA_034401795.1). NCBI lineage: Eukaryota > Metazoa > Mollusca > Caudofoveata > Chaetodermatida > Chaetodermatidae > Chaetoderma > Chaetoderma sp. LZ-2023a. The sequence continues at coordinate 60,498,066 of CM067373.1, forward strand.
ATAAGCAGCAACAGTACCCAGCCAAATTACTTTCATAATATTCATCAGCATATTTATTAAATAGCAAAGCCATACAATTCGTACAACTATTAAGCGTTATTAAGCGTTATTTTTAAAACGGACTAATATGTATATAAATCGAGTCGTTCATGCTGTAATTGATTATGACGCCATCTTACACGTCGGGTAGGTGACTATGACGTCATATGATGTATGGATAAACTGGTACGGTCCATTGTAAGAAGTTGGCTGAATGTTTCTATGTGGAGCTCAACAACTATGGTGTGGTTTCTTTTCTTGTATATTATTCCTCATTCTCCGTCTACACTGCACACTTGCTGGACCAGTTAAAACGTGATCACTAACACAGATGGTCACTCGATGGCCCACTTAATATAAGCTGGTCGTCATTTGAAATGGTCCCGCATGATGCTGGTGATTTAAACTCGCTCTACGCAACTACCATATTTTGGACCCAACGCGAGTGTCCGTTATAGACAGGTCGAACTGTATATTATCGTAGACTCGTACATAAGTTTGTATCATTTGGATAAATGTCGGAATGGCGTAACCCCGTGGTGGCCTAACTGTTTCCGGTAATCGGGTGCAGTATATGAGGCGTTACGTGGCTATATCTCCCGCATGAACGTTCCTGCCGCGCGGGTGGTCGAGTCGGTATTACTAAATTCCTATCACCTTACGTAATTTGACAGCCATTTTCTGATGTCAGTTGCTTTAAAGGAATATGTGTAACTCATGTTTAATTGCCAGTTAACAAATTAGATATCCATACCTAAACAGCAGCGAAGGAAGCCATACACCCAGCGATGATAAAATCGGAGGAGTATGTGACCCTATTACTAACATGTCTAAATTAGTGTTTAAATATAAGTAACGGCAGGAGAGAGAGAGAGAGAGAGAGAGAGAGAGAGAGAGGGAGTGTGAGGGATGGGGGGGGGGGTGAGGTGGGGATGGGGTGGGTAGAGGGGCAGAGAGGGAAAGAGCACGAAAGAAAGAGCGTAGGAGAAAAAGAATTTGGAGGGTGTGACACATTATTAACAATATGATAAGTATTCATTTCAAATAGGTTAAAATTATCATTATTTGAGTGTATGGTATCGCTGTGTAAGGAGAACATGGTTCAACACTATTTATGCTTGACTATGTTACTGAAGTTGAGATTTTAAGTTTTGAAACGGTTATAAGCACGGTAATAGTTTGAAATCACACAGCCCAGTAACTAATTCATAACCCCGTTAAACGGTCAATATAATTGTTTATTATCATTTTCAAAGCGCATCGCCTAGTTAAATGTTTAATAAAATAGTGAACATAGAATCAAATATCTGCCTTTTTCACGAGATTGAAATGATATAAGCCTGTTTAAATGATTTTACAGCTTTGTACAAATGCCATAAATAGTGCAAAAATGATTTCTAATAGAATTAGGATGCTCTTTAAGGAAGCCCGCTGTCTATTAAAGTTATCATGAGGAAATCTAAACGGCCGTGCTGTGTCCAGCCCGTGGTCATGCTCCGTCTAGCACGCTCAGTAAATAAATCAGAAAATCTAACAAATTCGAAAATTTAAAAAAATGTTACAAAAACAGTGGAAGTGGATAATCATATTCAATTGAAAAGTTATACCAATTTATTACTCAATTGAAAAGTTATACAAATTCATTACCCATCTGGTACGTAACTTTTCAATTGAGTAATTAATTTGTTTAACTTTTCAATTGAATATGATTCTCCACTTCCACTGTTTTTGTAACATTTTTTTAAATTTTCGAATTTTTCAGATTTTCTGATTTATTTACTGATCGAGACCAAAGTTGTGAAATCCTCGTTTATAGTATTGAAATTTGAATTAAATCGGATTCCGGATTTTAGTATCCGAATCACGACCTAGTAAGTCTGGGAATCGTAGTATATGGTAACTCTTAATTTCTTGTTAGCTTCAGCACAAAACGCGCGACATCACGCGTTGAAAGTGACAGGGTATGTTAGCCTCATTACAAAATGCGCGACATCACGCGTTGAATGCGACAGGGTATGTTAGCGTCATTACAAAATGCGCGACATCACGCGTTGAAAGTGACAGGGTATGTTAACCTCATTACAAAATGCGCGACAGCACGCGTTGAATGCGACAGGGTATGTTAGCCTCATTACAAAATGCGCGACATTACACGTTGAAAGTGACAGGATATGTTAGCCTAATTACAAAATGTGCGACATTACACGTTGAACGTGACAGGGTATGTTAGCCTCATTACAAAAAGTGCTATATCATATGTTGAAAGTGACAGGGTATGTTAGCCTTAGCACAAAATGTGCGACATCACATGTTGAAAGTGACAGGGTATGTTAGCCTCATTACAAAATGTGCAATATCACACGTTGAAAGTGACAGGGTATGTTAGCCTTAGCACAAAATGTGCGACATCACATGTTGAAAGTGACAGGGTATGTTAGCCTCAGTACAAAACGCGTGACATCACGTGTTGAAAATGACAGGGTATGTTAGCCTCATTACAAAATGTGCAACAATACACGTTGAAAGTGACATGGTGTGTTAGCCTCAGTACAAAATGTGCAATATCACACGTTGAAAGTGACAGGGTATGTTAGCCTTAGCACAAAATGTGTGACATCACACGTTGCAAGTGACATTGTATGTGAGCCTCAGTACAAAATGTGCGACATCACATGTTGAAAGTGACATTGTATGGTAGCCTCAGCACAAAATGTGCGACATCACATGTTGAAAGTGACATTGTATGTTAGACTTAGCACAAAATGCGTGACATCACACGTTGCAAGTGACATTGTATGTGAGCCTCAGTACAAAATGTGTGACATCACACGTTGCAAGTGACATTGTATGTGAGCCTCAGCACAAAATGTGCGACATCACATGTTGAAAGTGACATTGTATGTTAGACTTAGCACAAAATGCGTGACATCACACGTTGCAAGTGACATTGTATGTCAGCCTCAGTACAAAATGCGTGACATCACACGTTGCAAGTGACATTGTATGGTAGCCTCAGCACAAAATGCGTGACATCACACATTGAAAATGACATTGTATGTTAGACTTAGCACAAAATGTGTGATATCACACATTGAATGTGACATTGTATGTTAGCCTTAGCACAAAATGCGTGATATCACACATTGAAAGTGACATTGTATGTTAACCTTAGCACAAAATGCGTGATATCACACATTGAAAGTGGCAGGGTATGTTAGCCTTAGTACAAAATGCGCTACATCACACATTGAAAGTGGCAGGGTATGTCAGCCTCAGCACAAAATGCGTGACATTACATGTTGAAAGAGACAGGGTATGTTAGTGTCAGCCTCAGAACAAAATGCGCAACCGCACACATTTAAAGTGATATTTTATGTTAGGCTCAGTACAAAATGCATGACATCACGCGTCGAAAGTGGCAAGGTATGTTAGCCTCAGTACAAAACACTTGAAAGTGAAGGTTATGTTAGCTTCATTACAAAATGTGCAACATTACACGTTGAAAGTGACTGGGTATGTTAGCCTCAGCACAAAATGTGCGACATCACACGTTGAAAGTGACAGCCTCATTACAAAACGCGCGACATTACAAGTTGAAAGTGACAGGGTATGTTAGCCTCATTACAAAATGCGCGACATCACATGTTGAAAGTGACAGGGTATGTTAGCCTCAGCACAAAATGCGCGACATCACACGTTGGAAGTGACAGAGTATGTTAGCTTCAGCACAAAATGTGATATATCACACGTTGAACGTGACATTGTATGTTAGCCTCACCACAAAATGTGATATATCACACGTTGAAAGTGACAGGTATGGTAGCCTCAGCACAAAATGTGATATATAATAGCAACAAGAGCAATCATTTTGGTTGCTAATTATTGCCCTCCCGTTTTTATACACATTTGAAAACCCCCAGATTTTCTCGATTTTGCTTATATTTTAAGTTAGGGAATTCACACTCCTTCATTTGAAATTGAAATGTGAGCAAGATCAAAGCACATATTCATAGAATCGAAATATTATACGCTCCGTATTTGCGGGTTTTTTTTAACCCTGTAGACGGACAACCTCTGTAGATCCTCTTTCATGGTAGCTAGCAGCCTTTGTGTATTAAAATTTGATCTCCACAGGAAAATTCAGGAAGCTTCTCGATTAGATTCTCCCTATTGCCGTGGAACAGCTCAAGAATGAGAATCTCTTCATGAACGAAGTGAAGGCTGAGTTTATCCGCGCACACCAATCAGCTACATAGGAAGTAATTGACAAAGGTGTCCAGGGGCGTGGTGAAGAGATGGAGAAAGCGCAAAATCCTTGGCCCACTGATGTGCATCTCCACCGTCATTGCTGCACGTTGTATCACTGGAAATGCAGTCTTATTCAGCCCACTGGTAACTGCGGTTCACATATATATCCCTATGGCCAAAAACCACGCATGTACGACGCTACCTGTGTATCATTGATGTTGAACAATTGCAGCAGCTGAGCATATCAAAAGGTAGCTCTAATGGGGAGTCCAGTTTATCCATCGACGCATTATGACGTCATAATCAACTACGTGACGTGCAGGATGACGTCATACTCCATTACATCATGAATGCCGTGGGTAAGTTTCGTCACGAACGCTTAATTGATGACGGACTAAGCGCAAATTGTATATCTTTACTATTTAATAAACATGTTGTTGAATATTTTGAAACTAATGTGACTGGGCGCTATTGCTGCAATAGTTTCAAATTATTCAACAGCTTACCTGTGTAGTTTTCTGGTAATTGATAGTCAGTTAATTCAGGGATCGATCCATCCAAACACGGGCAAAGCGTGGTTGGAGCTTAGCTAGAGATGGGCAGGGCATAGATAAAACTGGATTACTCCATTAAGCTTCATGTATATCATCGCAAACACCTTCTGACTATAACCCAGCATCGGTGGCCAGCCAGCGTCATTTGTTACACAATATAGACAGTATGGTTCCGCTGTCAGTAACAGTCAAACAAAGTTTCCTACGTACGTTTGTCTAACTTCTGCGAACTTCTGCGCATGTCCTTCAACACCCCTGCGCAGAGAGCCTTGGATTTATCTTTATTCGGGGATAACACATAAAAAGCACGCAGAGGACGACATTGCACAACCTACAAAATGTGCTACTATCATAGAAGCAGTCCTTGCTGTCCTCGGTACTCTGATGAGTGACGACCGAGAAGAACCTGAGGGAGCTAACGACGCTGCTAAGGATAAGAAACAATGACAAAGCAAAATCAATAATAAAATCGTCGTCGTCGTCGTCGTCGTCGTCGTCGTCAGTAGTAGCAGTAGAAACAACAGCAGCAGCAGGCAGCAGCAGTATATGGTATTATTTGTTGCTGTCATTCGATTGACTATTTGACATTACACAAGCGACTGTTAATGAATGGACTCTTTGAATGCATGTTCACGTACGTTATTACATTCAAGTTTGGCTGCCAGACCATGAAAAGATAACAAGTTCAATACTAACATGCGTGTGGTCACTTGTCAGCAATTGAATAAGTAAAAATCTCAGCTACTCGTATTCTCTGGTACACTATTTTGACATCATCTATGGCCGCATTAACACTATTAGACTATAGGTCTATATTTTCTTACTCGTAGTAAACATAGGGCCCACTATGCATAGATGACTCGCATATCAACTATCCTTCTTTCCGCACTTGGTTAACTGACAAGCGTTTCCTAACATCAACAACTCGTGGGTTTCTGTCTACGTGTATTAGAATGCACATTCCCGAGACAGACAATGACACGGACCAATACCAGGCCGATCAAGATCTAATGTCAGAATCAGCGGCATCGTCAGTGGCAGAAGAATCTTGGCGGGAGGAGGAGACTCGCTAACTCAGAATGATCTAACGAGGCAGCACTATGCCGGTATTACGCGCACAAAGCCCCGCGGCTTGTCACGAGAGAGAAAGAGAGGAGAGGGTTCCCGAAGAAAAGAATAATTGCTTCCAATATAAGTCAGCGCTCTCTGGCACGTGCCTGGCGTTACAAAACAGATCTCTCCTCCCAACAGATCCCAAAGCAGTTCTCTCCAGCGACGACTGAGAGAATTCCGGTTCGTCTTCTCTCGCTCTTTCAGTCAATACGATCAGTACTCTATTAAACGGTCCCGATTTACAGTTATACAATTTTTTAAGAAAATGATATTCAGTAAAATCTAGTCTAACAACCACCTGTCGCTTGGCACCAAGAGGGATTGTTCTTTATAAGAGGCCTGTCTTGAAGAATATATTGCCATCTTTTGGAAATCGACCACCAAAATGCTATTCCTTAGCATTACTAAGAGACACTGAGCGAATAACTGCATCAAAACCTTCTATTACTGACACGTACCAAGGTCCATTATAAAGTGGCTACAAATGACAGGTGGTCGATCAAATCAAACACAGCAAATGGCTATTGGGTCATGATAGTGGTTCTATAAAGACGGGAGTCATGTGACTTGTCTTAAAGAACCACCATCACATGGTCCGTAAAGGCAAGTTTGAATGTTTGGCGTTCCCGCAATGTGGCCGGTTAAAAGATCTAACTAAGGAGAAGATGGGCATATCAGAACAGTTTGTCTGCAATGTGTGACAACTCGTGACCGGAGATGGTCTGCAAAGGTTGATACATCCGGGTGAGAGATAGTTTCCAATGTCTAATAGATTTGGACTGGAGATTGTATACAATGTCTGATAGACCCGAATAGGAGATGGTATACAATGTCTGATAGATCCGGACAGGAGATTGTATACAATGTCTGATACATCCGAATAGGAGATTGAATATAATATCTAATGTATCTGGACAGATGATAGTCTGCAGTGTTTTAGAAATCCAGCTTACAATGTCTGATAGATCCGTACTGGAGATAGTCTGCATTATGACACATGTGTTTCAGGCAGGAGATCACACCACGATCTATCTTTCTTGAACCAATTTCCATGTGATCTCTCGCTCGTAGTTTTGTCAACTCTTATTTCGCTAGCAGTGGGTTAACGCCCTGAGTGAAATAAAGAAATCTGAATCTGAAAATTCGGATGGTAGTTTTAGTGGCTCATTTATTAGGCTACCCCACATGTACCGTGTACAAAAACTGCATCATCAAGATAACCCAGTCTAATACACATTTGATGAAAACTTAAGACCGTCTGAAATCCGCGAAACTTCGAGTAGGAAACGTGTTTCACGAGCCGTATATTCATCGCAACACCCACCATGCAATTAAGCCCAGTATCATAGTCATAGTCATAGTTTTATTAACCTTAGGTCGCTTCGTGACATACATATATAACACATATACATGGTTTATGAATAATAGTCATTACATCACAGTATAACTTATTACAAAAATTATTATTATTATTATTATTATTATTATTATTATTATTATTATTATTATTATTGGTTTAAACGTGATTTATTTTGTTCAGATGGAAGCACGATAAGATTTAGAGTCTTATGCCCGTGTCTCCCATACACATACAGATTATACAAAACTTGTTTTACAACAAGATGGCGGCAAATCATAATAGTTTAATTAATTGTAGTCTATTAGTGTGCATAAGTGTGTGGATGTTGAGTGTGAGGTGGGGGAGAGTAGGAAGAAAGACCGAGATAGAGAGAGAGAGGGGGAAAGGAGGGGGGGAGAGGGTGAGAGATAGAGAGAGAGCGAGGAATAAGATCAAATGGAAGAATAGCAGAGGTGAGCTCTAGGTGTTGCCTTCGCCCCGACCTGTACGTGTTGGGCTGCTGTCATTTTACCCCTTAAACTATAAGTTCGCGAACGGGAAGCTACTGAAAACGGTTGGTGTTAATTATGTATTGACATACCGTATTACAGATCAGTTTGTTCATTTCCAAGTTGGCAGTGTAAGTCTCGTATAGAAGCTGGTTGACCGTAAGATTAGCAAGAGAAATATCGTTCAAGGCAAGCTGATTTTGGAAAACGACTCTTTGCTCGTTAAAAAGGGCACAATGTAAGAGGTAGTGGTTTGTAGATTCATCATTGTGCCCACAAGAACAACTGGCAGGTTCCGACAGAAAGTTGTCAAATAGATGTCGGTTTAAAGAACTACAACCGTTTCGGAGCCTGCATAGCATTATGTTGGCAAACCTCGGGCCTACGTAATACCACTCACGGGGTTGTCGTATGGGTGACATAGCCTTGAGTTTGCTTTTAAATTCTAGAGGAGTGCCAGAATCTCTCACCGGCACAGGAAGCATATTATTATTATTATTATTATTATTATTATTATTATTATTATTATTATTATTATTATTATGTCGTCGTCATCTTCTTCTGTGGTTGTCTCTGGCTTCGGTGTCTTCAATTGTTACTTCAATTGTTTTTGGATTTTTCGTAAAAATTTACAGAGTTTGACCATGAAGAAGAGTAATATTGGAACTTGATAATAGCTTAGAGAATTTATAGAAGTTCGAAGGACAGCAGCAGTAGTACTTTGGCAGTAGGTTCTTTCGATCCTCGATGTTTTCCAGAAACCACTAAAGCTAGATTGGCATCTATTTCAATTCACCTTTCCAGAGTATCTATCTATCATATGACGTGTAGGGTGACGTCATAATCATTACGTCATAAACGTCTTAAATAACTCTTAATAGTCCGACACGTTGTACGAATTCACCTTTCCACTCTATCCATCCATCATGTTACGTCATAATCAACTACGTGACGTGTAGAATGATATCATAATCAATGACGGCATTATGACGTCATGAATGAAGTAGATTAGTACGTCACGAACGCATAATTGAAGACGGACTATGCGTTGTTGTACGAATTATATGTCTTTACTATTTATTTAATAAATATTCTCTTGAATATTTTAAAACTAATTTAACTGGGTGCTGTTGCTGCCATACCTGTATAGTTTTCAGGAAATTGATAGTCAGAGAATTCGGGTATCGATCGATCCCAACACGGCGAAGTGTGGTTGGCGCTTAGCTAATGATGGGCGGGTCGTAGCTAAAATTGGAACGGTTCCTTAGTGTGGCACCTATTATATACAATGCTCGATATTTCCAATTAAATGTCCCGGGATTACATTCGAAACACGTAAGTTGATTCCATATACGCTTGTATAGGAGTGATGCAACTGAATCATGTTATATCACTATTATCATAACGTGTTGGTCCTGTTATTGAAGTAGATAGTCACATGACGAACGTGTGCAAGATATACATGCAATCAATGCTAATTACTATAGGGTAAAATGGCCAAATTTTGCACATATATATTGATATTATGATTGGCCACACAAATTTTAGTTTGGTGTCAAAACGTAAGAAATTGACGTCACGCGGTCACTTAGTGCGTACCAGAATAGACAATTTAGTCAATAACTGTGCAATGCAAGACAGTAGGATCACCAAATCGATCTAGATCACGGGGTCACTAAGTGCAATTCCTAAATACACATTTTAGCCATTGGTCGGGAACGTAAGTAGGTAGATTCACCGAATCTGGCGCGTCCATTCATATTACAGGTGGTTAGAAGTTCTATGAGTTTCAGCTCAAATCAGCAATATATTAGGCGATGAGGTCACGAAGTGCATACAGGAATACACATTTTGGCCATAACTCTGGAGTGCAAGAAGGCAGACTCGTCAGATTTAGCGCATGCCTTCATATCACGGTGATTTATGATTGCTTGTAATTTGCGGTCAACGGATCAAATATCTAGGTCACAGGGGTCACTAACCGCATTGCTAAGATAGAGCGCAGAAGGCGTGAGTCAGCATCGCCGGCGAGTGCATTCTAGTTCTTATGTACATGTATATATAATTATGTTGGCCGATGTTTCAATCTAGTTATACAAATACGTGCACACGCTTCATTTGAAGGTGGCATCCAACATGGTATGACAGACTCATTTTAAAGGAACATAATGAAGAATGTTGGCATCCAGGCGAGCTGATAGAATTGTTATACAGAACAGGCTGATATGGTAAAAGAGGAAAGTTGACTAACATTGTTTTCGAGAAATCTTTGATGACTATCAACGGCCAAACTAAAACATTAGAATGAGACAGAGAAAACGGACATTCTGTATACTATATACAGAGCCTCGGAGGCTAGATCAATGATGATTGATAATCAAGGACAAGAAGTTGATGATCCGAAAAAACAGATTCCGACCACCATATATTGGCTTGCATGGGAATTGAGAAGTTTTGAACAGTTGGCAATCGGATTGACGTCGATTGTCTTTAAATGTGTTGGCAATCCCTGATAACGATGGTTACTGGGCCGGTCCTGGGCCAATACCGGGCCAGAAAAGTGCGTCATCCGGGATGTTTGCAATGACACGGTAGAATCCCTCATAATGACTATGTATATTTACGAAAGAATGGCGATCTTAAAGATGATACAAAGGGATAAGTGAAGAAGTGACAACCCCCATTAAACGTGTCATATGATCATAAGGTTCAGCTCCCATCATTAGCCAGGAGCCGATTTTTACTTCAGTTTATATTGTGTATTGATTGATACACTCTCTGTCCTAAACATTCTTTCAATAAAGATTGAAAGATATATGGCAAGATTAGTGTACTGCACTACCACACCCGCCCTCCCTACACCTCACATTCCATCTCGGAGCATAATATGTTGAACAATGGTAAGTCATAAGACCAGATAGGTCACCCAGCCACAGAAGCAATCGCTTAGACACTGGTATACGTGACATAAAGAACACCCGTATAACCATAAACGTGATCGCTACATTCCAGTAGTAGACGGATGGACATAGATCACTAGTCCATAAATGTGGTCTTTTGAACAACAGCTAACGACATATCGAGCCATGCATCATCAAATACTAAACATATTCGTTTAAACAACAGCTACGGTTTAGGTTTACTGGTTTAGGACATGACACTTATAGTCACAGAGACTGCAGGTCCAGCTACCAGGCGACTATAAACGTTATCGTTTGAACAATTATCAAATGATTGCAAAACCGGACAATATGCCGAAAGATATTCGGTCAGACAAAGGAAAGTAAAGCACACCAAGGAAAGTTTAGGAACGCTTCCAATGGATGGATACCACAGGGCGATTTATAACTAGTGTGTTTCAGCGAACTATGCATGTAGAATGGGTGTTATACCGACAAAGCTGAACATATTTTTATCAGCTCTCTCAGATTATTTTATTGGCCTCCTTTCATAACCTGGTAAGGTGGCCGGGACAACTAGTATTTAATTCATTGTCAATAGCGCTTTGTACCAGATATAACACTTAGGTTGTCTATTAGACCGGCTAACATCAAATGCTCTACGTTAATGATTCAGCTAAAATATAATACTAAATGGTATAGCCTAAAGTATAGCTGATTGCCTCAAACATCGAGGGAAAACAACCAAGTCTTACTGTATACAACTAAGTAATTCTAGATAAACCTAACACAACACAAGTTTCACTCAATAACGAAAGGGACAACCTGGTCATCATGAATCCGGATCGTGCTATAAGATTCCGGTGAGACTGACACTCCACGACATTCAATTTTTTTACTAAGCATAAAAATCACACAATGCGTAGTCTTAATTTGTCATTCTTTTTGTTTATAACATAGCTATTTGACCAAATTGTAGACAAGCCAGTTAGAGAAGACAAGTTGTTTTGTCACAATCCAGATGTGGTTCGAATTGCGTTTAGGGGGCAGTCTCGGTGTGAGGGCAAGTGATAGGAATTCTCCGATGAAGTGCGATTTAAGAGAGAAATTGATAACTTGGGAATGTTATCATCATATGCGCCAATGAGAATACGTCTGTAGAATGAGCGCTTTTACAGCAGGTCTATAAAACACCACTTTATTATTACAGACGTTATTGTGAAATGGTACGCAAAGATACGCAAAGATAATTGGTATTAGGCTAGGGGGAGGGCTATATAAATTTTTGCTAATTGTTGTTTATATTGATTTTGAATTTGCATTTACATTACACGAATGTGCAGTTGGGGCCATACACATAGTTTTCTTTCTGATAACCTACATAATGCATGATGTCGAAACAATGAGTTCGGAAAGGATATTTTGACGTGAAAATGGAACTCCAAAATGTGCCTGCAATTGATTCTTTCTCATGGTGTTTGGTGACGTTGATGTACCTAAGACATTTACTATTTATTCTATGTTTAAACGATTTAAAACAAATTTGATTCTTGATGAAGATACATAGTTTGAGATCCAAGGCTCAATTGGTATGCCCAATACCGACTACATCAGTCTGTCCATCAATAATATTTCACAAGAGAATTATCTGCGTGTAATTTAGATGTGTATGGTTAACATCGGAATATTTATTTGCAGAACGATTTAACGATGTAGTATCTTATGTTTAAACAATTTGGAGATGATAGATTTTATGGCAAACTACTATATTATCATTTTCATCAGGGTATTTGTTGTTTTTCTATTGAACATTACTTAACAATGTGTAGCTTAAGCAACGCGTCTGTTGACAAGTTTAAGCTGGGCATAAATGTTAATGTAGCGCAGTAGAAAGAGATGCCGTTGGAGGTGAACTGCACATTTATCCAAGGTCCTGTGGTAATGTATCTGCATTGTTGCATTATTCTGATACATCAGGGCTATGAGTAAGTAATCTAAAATCAACTGGGGCTGACTGGCTCTGCACATTACAACTTTCTCAAAAAGATTCCCGCAATAAACGGTCACTGCCGTGCTGATTGATTGCATTTGTTTGCCTGAACGTTTGCAACTTGACAGGCATATATGTGCTATTCGTATTCGATCTGAGATTAGTGATAGACTTTCTGGCCAATGCCAGTCAGTGTCTCCCGGAGAATTGGTCAAACTCCTCAGCTTGATGCATCTATATATTGTGGCCGGTTTACAGCTGCCATGGTTGGTGAGGTGGACTTCCACATGGGCATCTAAATAGCGACGTTACTATTTAGATGTCCATGACTTCCATCATGATTTGCCCCTTACTGGGATGTACATGTAGAACAGTTACCTGACTGGAACATGTAGAACAGTTACCGGACTGGAGCATGTAGAACAGTTACCGGCCTGGAACATGTAGAACAGTTACCGAACTGGAACATGTAGAACAGTTACCGGACTGGAGCATGTAGAACAGTTACCGGCCTGGAACATGTAGAACAGTTACCGGACTGGAACATGCAGAACAGTTACCGGCCTGGAACATGTAGAACAGTTACCGGACTGGAGCATGTAGAACAGTTACCGGCCCGGAACATGTAGAACAGTTACCGAACTGGAACATGTAGAACAGTTACCGGACTGGAACATGTAGAACAGTTACCTGACTGGAACATGTAGAACAGTTACCGGACTGGAACATGTAGAACAATTCCTTGACTGGAACATGTAGAACAATTCCCGGACTGGAACATGTAGAACAGTTACCGGACTGGAGCATGTAGAACAGTTACCTGACTTGAACATGTAGAACAGTCACCGGACTGGAGCATGTAGAAAAGTTACCGGCCTGGAACCTGTAGAACAGTTACCAGACTGGAACATGTAGAACAGTTACTGGACTGGAACATGTAGAACAGTTACCGGACTGGAACATGTAGAACAATTCCCGGACTGGAACATGTAGAACAGTTACCGGACTGGAGCATGTAGAACAGTTACCTGACTTGAACATGTAGAACAGTCACCGGACTGGAGCATGTAGAAAAGTTACCGGCCTGGAACCTGTAGAACAGTTACCAGACTGGAACATGTAGAACAGTTACTGGACTGGAACCTGTAGAACAGTTACCGGACTGGAACATGTAGAACAGTTACTGGACTGGAACATGAAGAACAGTTACCGGACTGGAACATGTAGAACAATTTCCGGACTGGACCATGTAGAACAATTCCCAGACTGGAACATGTAGAACAGTTACCGGACTGGAGCATGTAGAACAATTCCCGGACTGGAACATGTAGAACAGTTACCGGACTGGAACATGTAGAACAATTCCCGGACAGGAACATGTAGAACAATTCCCGGACTGCAACATGTAGAACAATTCCCGGACTGGAACATGTAGAACAATTCCCTGACTGGAACATGTAGAACAGTTACCGGACTGGAACATGTAGAACAATTCCCGGACTGGAACATGTAGAACAGTTACCGGACTGGAACATGTAGAACAGTTACCGGACTGGAACATGTAGAACAGTTACCGGACTGGAACATGTAGAACAGTTACCGGATTAGAACATTATCAGTGCCAAGATACCGTCATGCCACGACTCCTTGTATAACGGACTGGAACCTCTAACTGATAAACCGGGATAATTTTACTTACTGCATTGACTCAGGATTTTGACACATCGCGTTGTGGATCGGGGGAAATGGCAATGCTTGTATTTGCCTTGTATTGGAAAAAAAATGTACATGTGTCAAAATAGGTGTCCTCCTCTCTCCAATATCACACGGTAGTACAGGCCTACTCGTGACTGGAAACTTGCAGATTAATTAAATTACGCTTTTTTCAAACACTTAGACAGTATTACAGGTACTTCAGAAGAGCACAACATTGCTAAGGAGTATTATTTTCACAGTCCTCCATTTCATATATTTAGTGAGGGGACATAGAGATCTGTATTATTTTCAGTGCATTCAAAATACAACAGCTTCCTAATCATAAAGGAATTTTAGTATACATGATATAATATGCATGGAAAAATTACCGTTAGTTTTGCTATGGGATAAAGAACTCGGTATAGTTTGTGCTCAGCTGTAATAATCGTTAAATTAGCCTGTATTGTTCGGAGAGGAGAATGGACCTTTCCTATTTTAGCTATACCCATCCCATCTATAGCTAAGCTCCACCCACTCCTCGCTCGTGTTGGGATCGATCGATCTCTGAACTCCCTGAATATCAATTTCCATAAAACTATACAGGTAAGCTGCTGAATATTTTGGGACTATGGCAGCAACAGCGCCCAGTCAAATTAGTTTCAAATTATTCAACAGCATGTTTATTAAATAGTAGAGACATACAATTCGTTCAACGTGTCGGGCTATTACGGGTTAAAGGCAGTTTTGACATGCATAATGCAATCTCAATGTTAAAGATATCGAAGACATGTAAGATGTTTACAACATTAGGGTCTATATTAGTAGTTTTTAAGGAACACAATGTCATACCTGGTTCATGTCTAGCAAGGCACTAAAAATGCTCAATTCGGAGAGGCCATTTTATGAAGGAAAATTGATGACAACCCAGCTTCTTCCAGAGTTGCTTGATCTTAAACAAACAATTCCAATAGGTTACATTTCAGTTCTCTCATTGAATGTTGTTAGTGCTCAGTGGTCAACCTGCTCAAACATTAAGAAAAAAATCAGATAACTCAGATTACAGCGTCGAAAAATTGTAGATGTCATACTGGCGTATTGTTGGCAATAATGTATTTTAAATAATTTTGTCACTGATGTGGATAGAGCTAGCAGGGACCAATAATTTGGCATGATAACCTTTAAATACACGTGTGTTTTATCTCCGAAAGTAAGGCCACGGTTGGATTTTAAAGCTCGGCAGCCCGGACTGTATATTAAAGCAACCCATATATACTACAATTCTCCGTAGCTCACATGTCCTAGCTGACGTGACGACCTTGTGGAGGTATACGAAGTTTTAGCCTTGTTATTAGTCGAACATGCACGCATAGCGCTAATGGCGGATCCCATGAAATGAATATATAATGTATTTTAACTATTAAAAATCGAACATCTTTCTTTGGCTTGCTAGAGACCGGGAAGTCTAAGCAATCGCTTAAGTATGTAAGTCTTTCATTTGAATAGCGAATATATGAACTAACATTAGTTTTCTGTGAACGGTTGCGGCAGAATTCGCGCGACAATATGCCACCTATCAGTAATCTATCATTGCTCCGCAATTCCCACTGGCTGCCTGTATAAACGACTACTTAAAGTTAAGCCCAAAAGCGTCCTATTGCTCGGCATACAACTAGAAAGAGTGAGACGGCGCGAATCCAGTAGTTAGCGGATAGCACATTTGTCCGTGTCGTCAGGGGCAGTTGTCGCTGGACATAGCAAGCTCACAGGTGGATGACTCTCAGCGCCATCGGGGGCCGCCTCCCGCGTGTGTTAATAGTTTGTACGAGTTTTGTACCGTTATTTCCAATAACCTGCGTGATCCGGTGTCGCATTGGCTTGTTGCACCAGCCTCCCCATAGTTCTTATTCGCCTGATGATGCTGCCGTGTATTTGTGACAATAAGTTGAAACCTCTCTATTGCGGCCACATACTGGAGCACAGGGATGGTGGTGACTAGTTCCATGTGGTCGCTTAGGAGAGACCAGTTGTCACATGAAATGAATTATTGAGCCACGAGATCATGCTTCTTTAAGACAGGTGTTTTTCGCTCACCTGTCCTATAGAACCACGGTGTTGCAGGCCTAAAATCAGGCGTTCTGTACCATAATATTCGCCTGTAATTCCGACTTCTGCTGCACTTGAAGCACGTTTCATTGATAACGACCCGGAACCGAGGGCACGGCCCGATTGTTAGCGCGCGACACGTAGGGTCAGCGCGAGACAAGAGCCAGTGGCGGCACCAGCAACACTGTATTAGCGGTTCGAGAAATGATGAGGATGAACTGGTCTTCTTGCCGGTTCTCCCGCTGCTTACGGAGGGAGACACTTAAAGGACTTCATCAACAACAGACGTGGAGCGATCAAGGCTAACGACATTAAGTCTCTAGTGATTCACAGATGTTTCTGAGACACGTGTTACTACAACAACGAAGCAAAGAAAATTTAATTCACATAGTTACATAACTTTTTTCCTATTTTTGTTTTTTAAAAACAATTTAAGGTATAACTAGTTTATTTTAAAACGTTTTGACTCTGACATGCGTGCATATGGCCAATGATTACACCAAGTGTACGAAGAACGGCTTTAGAATTTAGCTGCCTTCGAATCTGGATCAATTGCAATGAACTTCCGTTTATTTACGTTTATTTTATTGCCATTAAATCGGATTCAGGTGCCGATTGGAATTCTGTATCTATACTGAAACGCTCGATGAAGGCAGGAAAGCGAAACGAACGTAATTTAACGTCAAAACTAGCGAATCGGATGCTCAAATTATGTTGTGTAATGTGCAGCAATTTCAAGATATATTAAACCTGCATTAGTTCGTCGCATCGAATTCCTACCTCGGTGAACGCCTAATTTTTTTTCTTTAAAGATTAGCTATTAATTGCAAATGCGCGTATATGAGCGGTAAAATGCAGAATTAAAAAGATGATTCCATATATATGAGACTTCAATCCAGTGTGAAATATTAAATATTCGTTCCTGTATTGTGTTTGTTTTAAATGTGAGAAAATATTCGATAAAGAACGATGACTACGAGAATCTGAAAATGACGTCGTTTTGATATTTAGTGCAGGATTGTTTTGCCGACTGATTGCTAATCCTATGACACCATGATGGATCATAGTCAGTTTATGAACATGCAGATGGATGTTTTAAGGAATCCGTATCATCTTCCGAATTTTGGATTTCCGGCGCCATCGTTTCTCGATTTCAGGTAAGAAAGCAGGTTTATCATATAGGCTTAGATGTTCAAAATGCTCATTCTCATTTAGTAGATTGTGAAATTTAGACGCTTTTAAAAAAAAATACATTGCTCTTGAAAATCGCAGATATCTCACAAAACGGAACGTGATTAGGCCCAATCCAAGCGTTGTGTTGGGTCATTTTCCACGTACAAGACCATTTCGCCCATGCTAATTCTTTTATTTAAAGATTTATTATTTATATTATACCAATACGTAGAGCAAAATATGCTATTTGAAATATTTAATAAGATTAGCGACATTAAAATCTATTAATAATTGAATTTTAATAACTGTTTGGACATAATTTCATGGAAAGTTTTAAGAATTTACGTTTATAAGACAATCTTAAATGTGAACGCCAGCCCCTTTATGCTTTGTATAAAATGAATCTACAGACCGGAACGTTTTCAAAAATATAATTGTAAGCTATGTGCTCAAATTAGAATTATATTTGTTTAAATATGTGATACATTAGTTAAATTTCTATTCCGGGGAGTGACGACATAAATTGAACGTTTTTCTCGCTGTCACCCAACGCTATCGAACGCGAATTGCGTTTTACAAGGTGTTTCTCTTCAGCGGTGTTAGGAATATATAACCTATATTTGCGCAAATGTTGAAGAATATATAATAACAGCCCTTTGTCTGATGTCTCTGATGGTGCCGATTTTGATCTTGAGATAAATGAATGACGCGATAGTATAGGTATATCAGAACAATTGCCACTTTTGAATCAACACTCTTACTTATTAAAGCTTCATCTATTTAATATGAGAGTTTAAATTGGTCTTACATACATCTCAATATATCTTTAGATACATATGTTTTCATACTAGCCTCAAACCTTCATTGGCTATTGTAATATTCATGTAATTGGCAGGTATCTTCATAGAAAATGGCCATCTTAAGGTTCGGCAACCAATGTATGAAAATAACAAATATATTCCATAAATTTACGATAGTGCGATAAACGTCCTAATCGCTTCAATCTGTACATATATAAATCATGTCGATAACATTATCGCCAATAGAGCTATCACCATCCAAATGCGTGGACTCCTGTTTTCGGAGTGCCGTTATGACGGTTCTTATTGGATGGGATTCAACCTATGACGTCATAGGTTTAATTAACTCGCAGAAAACTATAGTAACATAGCGTTTACTAATGCCATCTTAAATTTATATATAAATGTCGCGGGAAAATTCTACACAGTAGCTTAAATATGGGCTCTACGATAGAACTGCGTGTTTTATGCAAACGATGGTGACCCTTCTTATGTTTCCCTTTAACATGTTAACAGCGTTACCCTTGTATGCACATACACTCGGGAGTGTTCCCGCTCACACACGCACTCACGTACTTATGCACGCAGGTAGGCTGCGCACGCATGCACGTACGCGTAAACAACATCACCATAACTATCTAGCCATACATATGCACTTAAAGCTGAAGAAAATACACAGCAAATTGGTTCCAAATTTTAAGTTCATTTATTACATGCACTCAAGCTACCCGCTATCTGTAATCACACCAGCATCGTTTAATACAACAATCACCAGTCCGTGTAAGTCTCTGGACTGGCATTGTAAGTTCAACTAGATAAAGTCACTGTTTAAATAATTAGGCGTACTGTAGCTTATTAATTATCAAACAGGTGTAATCTCCAAAATACCGTTTTCATACACCAATTTAAATGAGCTCTTTACCGTGTCATTTACCTATATGCATGCGCATGTCGGGACTGCCTTTGACCTGGGGAATGTGAGCTTGTGCCTGTTTGTAAGGCGGTATTTTATAGGCACAGTTGTTATCACACACTAGGGAACTAAATAAGTATTTATTATCCTAAAAATGCAACCGTAAATGGGCCAGGGGTAATCATAAATCCGTGTATTCAATGTTCAAATTACAACATATTTATTTGTTTAAATCTGTATTCTCTGAACTGTGCTTTTAAAGAATAATATATTATAAGGCTAATCCTATCAACACCAATCGCCCAGCATCTGAAATTCAAACATGCTGGTATGCGGCTTAATATTTTAACGTTAATTTGTCTTGAAGCCGTTGCTGCCTTCTAGTGACAACATACAGTCAAATTTCTTTTTAAATATGCAGCAGGATTAATAAATATGCATAAAGCATATATGTTCTGTCTTGTCCTTTGAGATGAGATGTAGAAATGCTCTTGAGAGATGCATTTAAAAACTAAAAGATGTTTGATCTGTTTATATCCGTGGACGGATATGTAAGTAACCGCTATCACAAGATTTATCTGACTTCTATCCCAAATTTTTTTACAAAGATTACAATGTGTATCAATTTTTATTATTTAAAAAAACCCATTTTTTTCAAGAAATTTAAATTTTAACCACTAAGTAAATAAAACAAATTTAATACAATAATATCTGATTAAATTGATTGATTAATTCAATAAGTAACTGATTTTCATCAGATTATTAAAAAACTACTTATATTCTACTAATGTAAATTGAATTAATTATCTTTACGTGTAAAGCACACTTTATAACTGATTAGCCTTGGTCTCACGTCCTTAGATACTAGATTATACACACAGAGGTAGGCATACAATTCCAGATAATATATAAAATGGCTGTTATTCCATGATATTACATATAATATGGCCGTTATTCCGAGTTATTCCAGATAGGCCCTAATATGTCTATTTTTCTGAGTTATTCCATATTAGGCCTATATGGCTGTTATGCTGGGTTATTCCATATAATATGACCGTTATAATTCAATGTACTCCTGTTGCCTACATATTGTCAGCCAGCAGTCACGTGTCAGAATTTTTAGATTTTCCTCAGACCACAAGAGATAAGCTATTGTCATTTGAGGAACGATGTTGCTGCGAGCTGCTTCTGTCTAAGATAGAAATAGTTTCTGGCGACGCTAGTTAGAAACGTGCAACATGGATGTGCTAGGCATCGTTAATTATTATATTTGCTTATTTCACCACACTAGTGGGGTTAGTGAGTGGGGTGGTGGTGGGGTGTTGGGGGGGGGGGGGGTGTTGCATACATTCCCGCATACTTTGTACAAAGTCGGGGTTAAATAGAGTTGAATTGAATGGAACTGAATTGGAAACGAACATACGCACAGGGGTTGGTGAGCCGTTGGATACAACAAAATAACAATTGTATAGTTTTCTGTACTTGTGTATAGCGCCGTGCGCATATCGTTATATTAGAATCTATCAATAGCTAGATGGGTCTATGCCTAGCTATGCCCGCCCACCGATTTCTAGCTAAGATCCGATCACTTTGTGCGCACGTCTGAATCTATTGTAACTCTTTGGTCCCTGAAGCCCAGGATTCAAGGTAACTATACAGGTAAGATGCTGAATATTGTGAAACTAATTTGACTGGGCGCTGAGTTGTTATTTCCTATGGCCGGAATTCAACTGAATGTTTATTGAATTGTAAATTCACCAAAGACATACAGTGGAGCTTCCCAGTTTATCCATCACTCATATGACGTCATAATCAACCACGTGACGCTTAGGATGACGTCATGATCAATGACGTCGTGAATGGCGCAGATAAGTTAGTCACGAACGCTTAATTGATGACAGACTAAGCGTTGTTATACGATTTGAGTCTTTACTATTTAATAAACATGATGCTAAATATTTTGAAACCAATTTGACTGCCATAAGCAGCAACAGCACCCAGTCAAATTAGTTTAACAATATTCAATAACTTACCCGTATCGTTTTCCGGAAATTCATAGTCAGGGAGTTCAGGGATCGATCGATCCCAAAACGGACGAAGCGTGGGTGGAGCTTAGCTAGAGATGGGTGGCGCATAGCTAAAACTGACCATTCGGATGCATGGTTGCTGTCGGAATTATACCCTTTTCGTAACGGATCCACATCATTGGATTGTGACGTCAGCTAACGAGTGACATGTTTTGACTATTACGTCAAAGGTACGTGATTGGCAGATCGGATTCTTCCATTGTGCGGTTGTCTGTGTTTCTTGTTCCGCGAATCGCTATACGATACAGCTCGTAAATAAGTTAAAACGTTTCCAAAGCAAAACAATTTTGAACACGACCATTCCACTGTGTTCAAAATATTCACCAGTAGACCCCTACGTTTTTATTTAGTTTTGGAAACACTGTAAATTATTTCTGAGCTGTAGTGTACTGGAAATAATATCTACCAATACGCACAAAGAATTCCAATCGAATTGCTTTCAGAATAGTCAACAAGCTGTATAGGCATATATCAACAGTACAGTCAGACATTAACTTTGAAATGAAGTAAGGATGTTTCCGAAACAAGATAAAATGTACTGTTGAATTTTCTGAACATAATTGGATTGGATGACATTTCTACCCAAGGCCAATTATGTTCAAAATATAAAACAATTCTTACTAACATGTTTCTGTTTTTGGTTTCGAGTTATCTCTGGGTTGTAGTGTAGGGCCTAGCTGTCCTAACGCCAGGTTTCTCTGGATATGTGGAGGTGCGCGGGTAAGGGAACCGTTTAATATTCCAGTTAATGCTCATTTACATATGGTAATCTTTCAATCCATGTGTCGTGGAGACGCTGAGTGTCGCCACGGGATCGGCCCACGAACGAGCACTTGTCGCTAAACTCGCAAACACATCACACAAATGTGCGATGTTTTAACGCGAAACTGCATTAGAAAGTAAACCACAATGTACCAGAGGGAAACAGAGACTAGACTGCTCAGTGACTCAGGGTGTCCAATGTTTTATAGCCACCTTTCTATTGTTTGAAGAAGAAGAAGAAGAAGAAAAAGAAGAAGAAAAAAGAAGAAGAAGAAGAAGAAGAAGACGACGACGACGACGAAAAAGAAGATGAAGAAGAAGAAGAAGAAGAAGAAGAAGAAGAAAAACAACAACAACAACAACAACAACAACGGCGAGTTGCACACTTCTAGGTCGATAACTAAATAATGAAGTCACATTTGCGCAACATTAATTTGCAACATTAGAAAACAGACATGGAATCAAAACAGCACGTGCAGTTAACACTATGATAATGGTATTTGACCAACTTTACCGTTGATGTATTGACTGTACCGGAGTATGTATGTTCATGTCTCTAGCCTCTATATGACAGCTTAACTACAACAGGGAGTATGTATGTTCATGTCTCTAGCCTCTATATGACAGC
This sequence comes from Chaetoderma sp. LZ-2023a, assembly GCA_034401795.1. NCBI lineage: Eukaryota > Metazoa > Mollusca > Caudofoveata > Chaetodermatida > Chaetodermatidae > Chaetoderma > Chaetoderma sp. LZ-2023a. The sequence goes on from CM067373.1 coordinate 60,520,919, forward strand.
TTAACTACAACAGGGAGTATGTATGTTCATGTCTCTAGCCTCTATATGACGGCGTGACTACAACAGGGAGTATGTATGTTCATGTCTCTAGCCTCTATATGACAGCTTAACTACAACAGGGAGTATGTATGTTCATGTCTCTAGCCTCTATATGACGGCGTGACTACAACAAGGTGTATGTATGTTCGTGTCTCTATTCTCTATATGGCAGCTTAACTACAACAGGGAGTATGTATGTTCATGTCTCTAGCCTCTATATAGCGGTGTGACTACAACAGGGAGTATGGATGTTCATGTCTCTAGCCTCTATACGATAGTGTGACTACAACAAGGAGTATGCATGTTCATGTCTCTAACCTCTACATGATAGCGTGACTACGACAGGGAGTATGCATGTTCATGTCTCTAGCCTCTTTATGAAAGCGTGACTACGACAGGAAGTATGTATGTTCATGTCTCTAGCCTCTATATGATAGCGTGACAAGGACAGGGAGTATGTATGTTCATGTCTCTAGCCTCTATATGACGGCGTGACTACAAGAAGGAGTATGTATGTTCATGTCTCTAGCCTCTATATTATAGCGTGACTACGACAGGGAGTATGTATGTTCATGTCTCTAGCCTCTATACGATAGCGTGACTACAGCAGGGAGTCCATACTTAGTGAGAAGCGGAAAGAATTTCGTCCATTCTCTACATTTTCACTCTTCATAGGTAGCCTATTGCATAGCTTCAAACTTGCAAGAGAGGGATCCATTTCACTTATGCCCCGCCCATTTCTAGCTAAGCTCCGTCTACCTTTTACGCATGTAAAAATCGATAATAATAATAATAATAATAATAATAATAATAATAATAATAATAATAATAATAATAATAATAATAATCGTTATCTATTATTGAGGGTAACACTTCAAGTACACGGCCTGATCTAGCAGAGGCCCTCATTAACATATATACAAATTTTTATATATAATATGTACAAATTTATACATCTATGTACAGACAAGGAACTTGGGGAATCTATTTCTTATAATCATATAATATTCTGAATGTATTAAGAGTAATTTGAACAAAAGCTACTGATGCGTTCAACAGCAGCAAACTTTCAATCAAATTAGCATTGATATATTCAGCATTGTAAAGTAAATTCCTCTGAAACATTGAAACCTGAATTCCCAGAATTTAAATTTCAATGTAACTATACAAGTAAGCTGTTGAATATTTTGAATCTAATTTGAATTTGCATATGACAGCGACAGCTTCCAGTCAAATTCGTCCAAAGAAATTTAATTGCCAGAGATACAATTCGTACATTTTCGTGACAGACGTCAATTTGATTGTGACATCTGCAAACTAATGACGTATTTTTATATTGACGTCAGCTAGTTGAATGACAGATCAGACCTCTCCAATAAACCTTGAACTTCTGGCCAGCAAGTGCCGATATGACCCAAGCAATCGCATACCTCTGTGCATAGAACATTGTTATTCCGACAACTGCATTCACATGTCTAACAGCACTTCATCAAAGTCAACTTTTTCTACTGGGCCTGGTGAAGTCGAACATCGAGCAAAATGGAAACGACACGTGGAGTTATCAGGTTCCCACTAAACTGGCTTATTTACTCAGAATAATGCATTAACCACGAGTGGCGAGTGGCATAATAGCCATTAGACCTTTCGAGTCTATCCATCCATCATATGACGTCATAATCAAATACGGGGCGTGTAGGATGACGTCATCATTAATTACAGCATGAATGACTCGATTTAGGCCGTCTTAAACGCTTAATAGTCCGACACGTTGTACGAATTACTATTTAATAAACATTCTGTCGAATATTTTGAAACTAATTTGACTGGACACTGTTGCTGCCATAGAAACAACAGCGCCCAGTCAAATTAGTTTCAAAATATTCAACATCTTACATGTATAGTTTTCTGGAAATTAATAGTCAATGCGGTTATGGATCGATCGATCCCAACACGAGCGAGTTGTGGGTGGAGCTTAGATAGAGATGGTCGGGGCATAGTTAAACTGGAAAGGTCCATTGGTTATTAGCACATCAGTTGGGAAACAGCGGATAGTCATTAACCAGTTGTATTGTAAATGGCGCACTGCCCAGTAGCCAATGTCAGAAATGCGACAATATGAAATAGCTCAATGATATAAACAAGGACAAATTTGTCCAATACCTGCGTCGTTGATATATTTTTCAGTCGGGCCACCGTCAGGTCAAAAGTGTCTATTTTGGAAATAATGTTGCGGAAAGCTGTTGATGTTCGCATACGTCTTCGGGAGCTCACAGACGCACATCAAACCAAGTTCCGAAAAGATCGCTTCATTAGAGTTCTTGAAAAATGCTTCAAAGATGCCTATTTGGAAAACCATGTTGCTGACAACTGTTGCTGTTGCATTTTAGCCTCTGGCCACAAAATTGGCATATTTGCTCGGGCCCACATGGACAAGCTTCCATCCTAGTTCGTAGAAGATTGCACAAGAAGTACCAGAGTTATTGAAGAATGCGTAAAAATGTCGGTTTTGAAAGCTGTTGCTAAAAACCTGTTGCTGTTGCGTCTTAGACCCTGATTGTTGGGCACTGCACCATTTAACACATGGTGCGCCAACAACCAGTTTTCTATTCAGTTTTGGGCAGTTGACTATTTGTCAACGACACCAAACACGATATTGGCGGTCGCGTTTGTCTAGTTGACAAACTTACGCCCTGATAGCTATTGGGGCACATATCATTGATGAACATGTTCCCAATAACCAATTGGTCAGTGCTTCTGCACCATTAACAAACGGGTGCGCCAATATCCATTGTCACGTATAACAAAGGAAGTAGTTTATGTGATGGATCAGCTGAAATCTACGACAAATATGATATGCTCGGAGTTAATAGACCGTTCCACTATCAATCCATCCTATGACGTCATAATTAACTACGCGACGTGTAGAATGGCATCATAATGAATGACGTCATGAATGACGTCGGTAAGTACATCAAGAACGCATATTTGAAGACGGACTATGCGTTGTTGTACGAATTGTATGTCTTTACTATTTAAAAATATTATGTCGAATGTTTTGAAACTAATTTGACTGGTCGCTGTTGCTGCCATAGGCAGCAACATCACCCATTCAAATTACTTACAAAATATTCAACAGCTTAGCTGTAGAGTTTTCAGGAAATTGATAGTTAGGCGGCATTCGGGGATCGATCAATCCCAACACGGCAAAGCTGGGCGGGGCATGGATAAAAATGGAAAGATCCATTGTATGAGAGAGTTGAAATGGGTTACAAGAACGATGGTTTGACTTTGGTCGCTGCCTTTTAAAGCAGATTAATGTCAAGAGCCATTTATCATGGTGCGATAAAGCAGTGGAGAATAAGTGAGTATAAAAATCAACCGAGAAAACACGGGACAAATATGAGCCTGATATTCGTGTTATTTCAGATCAATTTGACACTTTTTACACATCAGCAACATTCTCAGCGATTTTATTCATCACTTGTTGTCAAGATATAGTTCTTATTTTCGTACTATAATAATCGAAATGATCCTTTCATGTGACGCGTCAACAGTAGACTCTCATTGAGGTAACCACTAAACCAAATGGTAAAGATTTACATGTTAGTTGCTTAAAACGCCAATATTACGACAATGCATCATGTGTTGCATTTGGTATTTGTACGTAATTTACTTTGGACTCTGCTCAATGGATATAAATGCGAGGTCTCCCTAATATCACGTACTGGATAACATGTTCATGCGAATCTAGTTTAGGGTTCGTTTCCACTTGGTAACAAAATACCCTCTGTGCTTTGTCCATTTACGCACACATCAAGATCGATCATCTCAAAGTGAATAGGGAGGGCGAGAGTCTAGCATCAAGACTAGTCATTGTGATAATTATAGACGTATGTAATAAACCGAAATATCGCAATAATTAACTCAAGAAAAGTCACTTGATGTAGATACATGCTTGAACAATGAACACCATATATACACCGGTCTACGTAAAATATTAAACTAAACATACACATTCAGCGTGTAGATCTGGGAGCGGTTGTAGCTCAGAGATTATACAATTTGCAAAACAATGCAATATTTATATAGCGCCATCTATCAATACATTGATTTTTTCAAAGGCGCTGATGAACAAGTGTCTTGAAAACGCTTGTTAACTTTCCCTGGAAATTAGTCTTTGAGTTGCTGATCTTAATGTTCCAGCGTTTTCGAGCAGCAACGCTACATGCTCGGTCGACGCAGCGACGTAAATTGGATCGTATCATATGAAGTAAATGTTGGTCTGTGGAACGCCGTGTCTTGATGAGATCATTCAGGTGTTCTGGAGTTTCGCCATGAAGACATTTCGATGGTATGAGAGTTTTGAACTCTATTCGTTGACGCGTTTTTATCCAGTGGAGATGCTTCAAGGCAAGTGTTAACCCTTTAACCCTCGAATTTGTCAAGAGAAGACTATTTTAGAAAAGTTATTCCAGTGGTATGTTTTCAAAAAGATTCTCCTCTTGGTCTGCAAACGGACATTTCTCAAGACCACTGCAGAATGCGCTTTGGCTGATATGAGTGTTAAAGGGTTATATTGTCTCGTTTCATGATCGTCATTAACACTCGAGTTTTTGCGCATTTTGAACACGCACTAAGAAAATATTCTGATTTTCTTGTCCAAATTTAAAATTTCATTCTTACAGTAAAATAGCGCCATATATTAATCGATTTTTATTTTATCAAGCTGTATCTTGTTTTCCGAAACAATTAGTAGGTGAACTTCGAGGACAATTACATTAAAAAAAGTTAAACCATTCAAACGCTTGAATCGTATACCCAGTGCCTTCCTGTTGAACAGCTATTCATAGCGGACATTAATCCGCATCGCCTCGTGGCCTTTTCAAACATCACCAACTAGTAGTCGATGACAAATGCGAAATTAAATAAATTTTATCCAAATATTAACAGCTCATTAGTATTCTAGCGAGCTAGCGCGCGACGAACGAGACACTGTGCGCCCCAATATAGAGAGAAAGAGATGGAAAGATGAACATCTATTTGAAGTCAAATCCCACTGAATAATTGCATATCACATAAACCTGTAGTTAGCCGCCACCTATATTAAGCACCATACATTGGTCACCAAATACAGCCGGTCTCTTAGTACGAGTCTTTTGGCATGTCAGATGTGTTTCCAAGGTGACAAGACGACGGTTCTTTAACCATTTAACCATTGACATTCCAGTCTCTCAATTTCAGGACAACTTTACAGGAAAGGTGTTGAAAGCTCCTGGATAGTTTCAAACCAATTTGACTGTCCAGAACCTGTTGCTGCCTTATGCAGCAACAGCTCCAAGTGAAATTAGTTTCAAAAATTCAACAGAATATTCCTTACATCATTAAGAAGTTGTCACTTCCGGTCTGAAAGGGTTAAAAATGTAATACAGGCGGCAGTGGGACGACCAGATGTGTTCGCGAGGGAGTATCGTACGAATTCAAAAGCCAGGTAGTTGCTAGAGCAGGCTTTACTGTAAGGGTTTACCCGTATAGGTGTGACTCGACAATTCACTTACAAGAACAGGAAGCCATAATAATGCAAATATATTTCGTCCACATATATTTGCTAAAGCATTTTAAAATAAGTATTTAAGGAAAATTACGACCGACGTTTATTTGCGACCGCGTGCATTTTTTAGGCTACGGTATAAACATTATAGCTTTTATCTGAATCGGATGTGTTCTATAGTGTATCTAAAAGAGGAAAGATCCTTTCCAGTTTTAGTTATGCCCCGCCCATCTCTAGCTAAGCTCCACCCGCACCTCGCTCGTGTTGGGATCGGTCGATCTCTGAACACCTGACTATCAATTTCCAGAAAACTATACAGGTAAGCTGTTAATTATTTGAACCTAATTTGACCGGGCAGCAACAGCGCCAAGTCAAATTAGTTTCAAAATAGTCAACAACATGTTTATTAAATAGTAAAGAAATACAATTTGTACAACCTGACGGACTATTACGCGTTTAAGACAGACTAAATCGAGTAATTCATGACGTAATGATTTATGACGTCACCCTACACGCCATGTAGTTGATTATGACGACATATGACGAATGGATAAACTGGAAAGGTCAGTCGCGTCAACGAGTATAGCATAAAAATTATCATCATGAAAGAATCATACATATTTAATTTTAAGATGTCACGATTTTAATATTTACTTATCCCAGGTGACGTGTCAGTCAACTGAGCGACAGCTGAAAATTGGTCAATATGTTCCCATCGGTATATCTAGTATCTGCGTCGCAAAAATAACGTTGATTCGGTGACAAAACACCAGAGGTAGGCCCTATAACTTATAGAAATGTGGGAAATATTTCTTCTGCGGCGCGTTTCCTCACATTTTGAGTTATTGAGTTCTAACTTGATGAGGGGATACATTTTGGCATACATTACTACGCATATAAGACGTCAATGTGACCTAGTTTCCTGATAATGTTTGTAAAATGTCAATGTACAAATAACAAAATTATGTGAAAATTTAAAAATTTGATCATGCGATATTATGACGATACCATTACGATAAGTAAATGGGACACAGATACAGCGCTGACGCGACTGAAGCTGATCAAATTACATAGCATTAGGACCGAGACAATGTTGCAAAATGATAATGACAACACAAGGATACAACTAACATACCGATGTAAAGTGAAACAATATAATGATGTGATGATGTTAGTGATGAGAACATGATAATGGTATTACGATAATGAGAAAATGATATAAACAATATTATGCAAATATAATGACGATGACAGAATTATGATCTAATTCATAATATATGAATATATAGGTCTATATTAACTATACACCTATGCAAAAGTTAAGCACCACCCTATTTTTACGCACATGCGAGGGTATATTCATGTGCTATGAAGAAAGCAATAGCATAAACATTTATGTACCCATCCATCTTAGTGCAAGAGGTAATAATGCAACTAGAGGAATGCTGATTATGATGGTGGGGAAACACTGTATGTTTTTGTTTGAACTTGAAAACGAGGCCTGAATATGGTTACGTTGACACAACTGACAACTATTGCCCTACAGTTGACACACGTGGCTAGATTGTCATTAATGGTGTCTGAAAACGAAGTTTAACATCTGTGCACGAGTTTGAGACTGTCATTATTAATACCGGGTATATCCACCTTGTGCCTGGATGACGGCCTGGACACGACGTCTCATGCTGGTCACCAACCGACTGATACGCCATTGTGGTATTCGTTGCCATTCAAGATGGAGTGCGTCTGTTAATTCCTGTAGGTTCTGCACAGGAGGATCCCTCCTTCTCACCATGTTTCCCAGAATGTCCCAGATATGCTCAATAGGGTTCATGTCAGGGCTTCTTGCTGGCCATGGTAGGGTTTCGATGGCATTCTGGCGGAGGTATTCATGCACAGCTCTAGCACGATGTGGTCGGCGTTGTCATCCATGAATATAGGGTGGGTTCCAGGTGCATGATTTACAAAATGAGGGACCACAACTCTATCCAGTATGGAATCTTGATATCTTTGTCCATTTAGTGTTCCAGGTACAGTCAACAGATCCAGCTTACAATCAAATGAGATGCACCCCCCATATCATAACGGAACCTCCACCAAATGGAACTTCTTCCATGATGTTACGTTGGTCGTACGCCGTGCGTCTGGACCTCCATACACGAGTTCGACCATCTGTGGCATGAAGCAGGAACCGACTTTCATCGGACCAGTGTACCCGTCTCCAGGATCTCATGTTCCAGTGTCTTCTTTCGTTGCACCACCTCAGACGCTCCTCTTTGTGGTGTGCAGTGAGGAGAGGACGTCTGACAGGTCTCCTAGCTTTCATGCCAGCAGCATACAGTCTCCTTTTGACGGTAGACATTGACACTCTATTGCGCGTTTCCCATTGCTGGCTGAGCACTCTGCTGTTGGTGAATGGAGATCTCCTAACAAGGTGTACTAGGGCTCGATCATCACGGGCAGTAGTCTTCTTCGGTCTTCCAGATCTAGGCCTGTCCTTCACCTCGTTAGTTTGCCCATGTTTTGCAATCAAACGACTGATTACAGTATGGTTAATGTTCAGCTGTCTGCCAATCTCTCTGCATGACATACCAGTGGTATGCATGCCTATGATTTGCCATTTCACACGATCACTTAACCTTCGTCTTGCCATAGCGGTTCACAATCAAGAGCTAATTCTCTCTGTACAAATAAACCACGGTCATGAACACAAAATTCCTAATCTTGTCGCCTAAATCTGTATGTAATGTTCTACACCTCAAACTGGACTTTTACATAACTGAACACGTGTGCTGTTTCCCGCCACGCACGGACATCAAGCGGCGTGAAGTCATGCATGCATGTGCATTTCGTACTTGGAATTATGTCAGCTAACGCGGGGACAAAAAGTATGGCAGCCTAGTTGTACCATCATGTTTCTACGTTCTATTGTTTTTGCTGGTGCTTAACTTTTGCACAGGTGTATATATATTGCAAATGATGATATATGATATGGTATATATGATGATGTAATATAGTCATAATGTTCCTATAAGGCAAATATTTCCACTGAAACCAATAGTTAATTATTCAGGCATCACATCTTACTATCTTTCGTATACAATAACCAATCTTGGTGTATGGATGCGTCGTAGACACGTGATATATCAGGGTGGCCTATTCTTGACGGTTCAATGAACATCATAGACAATTCTTGTCCAGACCATAGTTTCAAGATTCAAGAGTGATCGAACATAGCTTAACGGTGTATCAAATGTAGGTCAGTGTCACCTACTCTTTCAAGATTCATTGAACATCATTGAGAATCCTTGTCCAGTTTGTAGTGTCAAGAGTATTTCGTATAAATAGTAACCAAACTTGTTGTGTGGATGAACTTAGGCTGAATTCTAGTTTTCACAGTTTAATAAACATTAGAAAACTGCTGTCCAGACTGTATTCTCGAGACAACACTCTTCCCAATATGGTCCCCAATCTTGTGGGGTATTTGTCCGTCTTCAGCTAAATGTGGGCAAATGTGCATGGTGTATACGTGTAGGCCCAGATGTTTGAACGTTACTGGGCTAAGCAGAGACCATAACCACAATGCGTATCTAGCTCCGTCATGAACATTTAAGTGTACGAATTGTATGTCTTTCATAGATTTACTATTTAATAAACATTCTGTTGAATATTTTAAAGCTAATTTGACTGTGCGCTGTTGTTGCCATAGGCAGCAACAGCACCCGCTCAAATTAGTTTCAAAATGTTCAACAGCTTACTTGTATATAATTACCGTGAAAATTGAATTCTGAGACTTTAGGGTTAAAAAATATAGGCCTATAAACCGATCCCACCACGTACAAACGTGTGTGGAGCTTAGCTAAAATGTGCGATGCTTAGCTAGAAATGTTCGATGCTTAGCTAGAAATGTGCGATGCGTATAGCTAGAAATGTGCGATGCTTAACTAGTATTGAGCGGGGCAGAGGTAGAAATGGAGCAGCCTATTATGAGGGCCAAGCACGCGCGATGCACAATCTCTCAGTTCCTCACGATGTTCTTAACAGCAGGGCATGCCATTATATTGTTCTAAATATGAATTGCGAAAAGAAAGTTTTAATTAAAGTGCTATGATCTTAGACAAAAGCTAAGCAAGTTTAAATATTTGTTTGCATTTGTGGTGCATCGCGGCATTTACTTATTAGCTTTGTTGCTTAACGGTCTGGTTTTTCTCCCCCACATATCTCTCTCTCTCTCTCTCTCTCTCTCTCTCTCTCTCTCTCTCTCTCTCTCTCTCTCTCTCTCTCTCTCTCTCTCTCTCTCTCTCTCTCTCTCTCTCTCTCTCTCTCTCTCACCTCTTAATTTATTGTGAGAGGGCAAATCTAAGTTGTAAGAACTTGTGCCCGATCCCATTGTGCAATTGTTACAATAAAATTTGTTTAAATCAAATCAACTGTTCTGGACTCAACTACCGATAATAGCATGTGTCGGAACTTAGTATCTGGAATTGTTGTCAACCCGACACTCCCGTGCTGGATGTCTATCCCTTCGATAAACTTAATCAAATTTCACTGATCTTTCTGAAATACCATCGACACTACAACGTAAAGGACGTCGTCTATAACCGAGATAACAAATCAGTAAGCCGTGTTATCAGGGAATGCTTCACCAGGCAGATGATAGCATGACGGAACGTTATATCAGTCACCGTAGAAGTCCATGTTATGCTATCGCATGTTGGACATCGTGCCAAGATGGTGAAGATGTAAAGCACGATTCTATTACATTATCCGCTGGGTGTTCCATTACACGTCCTTAACACGAGACACACACAGATATATCTTAAAGCCTCGGTCGGCCTTATGCACCTCGCTAATAAGAGCAAAAAAGCACAATACTACGCCTGCTGATTAACCTCCAAGGCACCGACCCTCATTCGTCCAATCATTGACTACGACTAGTCTCCTCGAAATCCTCTGAAGATAATATTACAGCCGTTTTTCCAAGAGTGATAGCCATATTAATCTGGTAATAGAGGGACCCGATCTGTCACTCAAGTACGTGCCGTCAGAATGGAACTTTCCAGCTTATCCATCCATCACATGACGTAATAATTAACTATGTGACATGTAGGATAGCGTGATAATCAATGACGTCGTGAATGAAGTAGGATAAGTACGTCACGAGCGCATAATTGGTGACGGACTAAGCGTTGCCTTACGAATTGTATCTATTTAATAAAGATGCTATTGAATATTTTGAAACTAATTTGACTGGGCGCTACGTCACATGCCATAGGCAGCAATAGCACCCAGTCAAATTAGTTTCAAAATATTCAACAGCTTGCCTGTATTGTTTTCTGGAAATTAATAGTCAGGGAGTTCAGGGCTCGATCTATCTCAACACAAGCGAGGTGTGAGTGGAGCTTAGCTAGAGATGGGAGGGCATAGCTAAAACTAGAAACGTCAGCTAAAATTCGTCACATGCGAGGTGTCGTCACACTCACACGGCGTAGGTCCGTAGCCAAAGGTGTAGTGATTCGATAGTAACAGTCTGAATTGTATGTTTTAGTAACTTTACAATTTAATATACTCATTGTGTTTAATATTTTTAAAACTAGTCATCGGCAACAACAGCGCACACTACCGCTCTGAGGTCAAAATTTTCAAATTTCAAATTAAAGTACAAGATGAACTAGTGTTTATTTTTTAACAAATTTGATGGAAGATGGTGCTCTCGCCCTTTTTAACTTGACATGTTTCATGACAAGGATTTCTGATCTTACCACGTGATCTCGCAATCGCACATTGCCTCGATACCGACACCAGACACACTTTCTTTACAAGTTACACTTTCCTCATCGGTGTATATTACATGTATTCGTTTAAATGGTCTGTTGCATGGTGGAGGGAAAACATCAGTGAAAATATTTATTAATACCCTTTCTTTTTATTATACTGTATATATTCGTATGTATCATCGTTTAAATGATTTAAAAATAAAAGATCGGTTCTCATTAGATTGTGGATATGAAACTCTATTCCTAGGCAGAAAGTTACGTAATATGCTTCCAGAGCATGTGACTACACGCAACAGTTGGGACTCAAACTATCACATGATCGTTATAACACACATCAATCTAGGATGACCATATAACGATCATGAGATAAGTATACTCTCAATGCAAAATCCCTAAATAAACTGAACAACAGTGACTTTGTACGAATTTGTACAAAACGTGCTTGAGACAGAAAGTCATATGGATGTTCGTATGGTGCAGTAACAGAACATGGTCAAACGATGACCGGTGACAATAAGCCACCCTGGTTACGTCCAACGTAACCGGGTGGCTTTTTAAGACTCGAGAAGGATTCCGTATCATGTCTTTGTGCCATATACACTATAGCTGATCACCATGGTTTCCCACAACTACAGGTAAAAGGACTGTGATGCCGAAACAAAGCTTAGTAAAGGATGCTAACGGACCTTTTCAATTTTAGCTATGCTCCGCCCATCTCAATCTAAGCTCCACCCACGCTACGTCCGTGTTGGGATCGATCGATCTCTGAACTCCCTGACTATCATGTCTTTGATGAATTTACAATTGGATCCACATTCTTACTGGGCGCTGTTGCTTCATAGGCAACAGCAGCCCCCAGCCAAATTAGTTTCAGAATATCCATACTGTATAGATACCTCGAAATTTAAATTCTGGGAATTCAGGTTTCAAAGTTTCAAATTGAAAGTAGGCGGAACTTTGGTAGAAATGGGAGGGAGATGGCTAAAAATGTACCCCTGTATTCTTTTCCGTCCCTGTTGTAATGTTTAGCAACAGACATGGAATTTACCTAACCATTATATTTTGTAGTCATTTTAGAATGGTTCTTCAGCATACATATGTTACATCTTCACCTATTAGGAAGTATGCTATAATGGTCGGTAATAAACTAAAGAAACAAATAAAACATCTATATTAAAATGAGTACTTATAATAATATTTGTCCGTTTGTTATCAATAAGATAAATGTCAGATGGTTTAAGCATTTAGATAAAAATAAGTTGGTGTAAATCACTTAAATATCCTCAGCAATGCACCTTTCCAGTTTATGTATAGATCATCTGACGTCATATGACGTCATAGTTAACAAAGTGACGTGTGAGATGACGTCATAATCATTACGTCATGAGTGATTCGATAAAGTCCGTCTTTAACGCTTAATAGTCAGCCACGTTGTATGAAGTGTATATCTTTACCATTTAATACACATTCTATTAAATATTTTGAAACTAATTTGAATGGAAACTGTTGCTGGCATAGGCAGTAACAGCACCTAGTCAAATTAGTTGCAAAGTATACAGCTTACATGTAAATTTCGTACAGTACGTGATGGATTTTTCGGTTTTCGTGAAGGAGATATACGTCGTTGTGATTGTGACGTCATCTAACACGTGATAAAAATGATGGTGCCATGGTATAGTCGAGTGACAGCTCGGATCATTACAGCGGATCACTGATCAGTCACAAAGTCATGTTGGAGTGTGTTGAGAGATTGGCATTGGAGCAATGCGCTCACTAGCTTCAGTTTCCTGAGTCCTGTACGAAAATGGCAAATGTCTTTGGCTAAAATTGTCAAGGATATTACTATCGTAACTCTCATGTGTGAAAAAATCACATGATAACCGAACATATGCTACATATCTCAAGCATTATAGATTTGTTGGCATTGGTAGTCAGAAGAAGCGTACATGTGTATGTTGGAGTCAAATCTCAAATCATCACACTATGTTAACTGGTTCTTATCCTCATTAAAAGCATGGGTCTGGTTGTCTAAACAAGTGCATGCATAAATAAAAAAATTAGCGAACAATAAAAGTTAGGCGAAAGCTTGTCAATTGATTGTTTCGAGAAGAAAAAACACAGAACGTAGTGTGGTCCATATAGACTATAGATTATGACTACAGTGTACTCTAAAGTGTCTGACGTTGTAATTTATTCGAGATATTTGTCCGAAAGATATAACAAACCTGCCCCTAAATAACAACAGAGCTCAACATCACAATCTGTGTTTTATTATTAGTCAATTACAATTTATAAATGTGATTTGCACGCGACAGCAGTGTGGGCGTTCTTAAAACTCGTGGTGTCGCACATGCGTTAGACGGCAAGGTTCTAGTCTCCGCTTAGCACCTCCTCCGCCACCACTACCCACCCACGCATGTATATCACAGCTAGGCTTTCCTACCACTGAAACATTCACACTGTACCTTGTGTAAATTTTGACATGAGTCTGACATTCTACACATGTGTGTTAAATTCCGTCATCAGCAGTTGCCAGCCAGTATTTACCTAAGGCTCCGACAAAATCAGTAGATCACGTTGGTAGACTTCAGCTGATTAAGGAACGGCTTGAATACGTCCATACGTGTTTGTTCAATTTTTTTAAAACAAATAAAAGCTGGTTTTGTAAGACACGTGTAAGTTTTCCTCGCCCGGTACATACGTTTGAGGTCACAACACGTACAGAGCAGTAACTATATATGTTAGTCTGTTGGTGAGTCTGTCGGTTAGCCTGTAAAATTATTTGCATTGTATGAGTACTGGAAAAAGGCACCTAGGTCACCAATGTTTGGATCCAATTGCGGCACAGGCCACAAATGGTATGTTGGCAATCCGATTAAGGTGACAAGTTATAAATCAGGAAATCTCTTTTTGATGCAAAAATGATGCATAATTTCATTTCTATAATATATGCCTCTATGGATAGGTGTCTGCAATCATACTGTTTATTTATACTTGCAATTTAGACACGTTGCCCACACACCTCCTGTGCTTAGTCGCGTGTTTTTCAGGACAAGCTCCGGGTCTGACAAAAACTCGAAAAGTTCCATTTTGAGATTTATTCTCCCGCAATATATTACATACGCACCCAGCATTGAGACACCATCTCAGTCCGCCTAGCTGGCCACCTCATGATGTTTCTATTCATAACATGGCAGGTATGCATTGGCGTATGAGAGGCCATCACCAGCAACTGCCCCGCCAGTCCGCCAAATTACTTAGTTCGTTTTCCAGTGCCCCTCATTTTTATAATGAATGAATTTATTATTCCACTTTGGGATACTTGCCCATGCAGTGTTACAGTCAGTATTATCAATTTGTAATATTATCAACATTTTGGATTTGGATTGATGGTCCTTTGGCCTCACTATTCTAGATTCGATTTGTGGGGTAAATATGGTCATTCAGTTGAATGTGAATTATTCTATTTTGCACTAAAATAGTGTAAAATAGAATACTTTCACAGCCACGCTTGTTTTCTAAAACAGATAAATATTCATATATCCATACTCATTGTATATATATATATAAATATATATATATATATATATATATATATATATATATATATATATATATATATATATATATATATATATATATATATATATATATATATATATATATATATATATATATATATATATATATATATATATATATATATATATATATATATATATATATATATATATTGCATACGCTGCTGAACAGTGAATTGAACTTTAATAATCTTGGATCCGAAAAATAGTAGCGATTACATAACGTAAGCTATGATACAATTTATCTTTATTTGCATGTAGGCCAAATCAGTTGTAAAGCTGATTAATTTATTTTACATCCGCGTGCAAAAGTATGTTTGCGAATCTTATCTGAAACTATGCATTTTTTGCACATTTGCACACGTGAAACTAGTTTAACATGCAAACAGGCAGCCGTTTGGTTGAGAAATATACACCAATTAAAAGTTTAACTTTGGGTCTAGACATCGTCATACAGGCTTGCGTGGCTGCATGGTAACGCTCCAGTTCGCTAACCGTGATGGTATACCATCACGCCGCCACTGCCGGACTAAGCCTGTATGGGCTCTGAGTGGCTCGTAGCATCCCTATCAGAAGGGGCTCGTGGGGTGGTAACGTGGTGACGCGGTGTTATTAAGAAACTCTGACTTCCAGCAGTTCCAGGTATTGAGCTGCAACTTAGATTCTTCTAAAAGTCGAAATTACAAACTAGCTAAGCTCCTGTGGGACTAATTTTCTCACGGCATGGTGCGGGCTGACACGAATCAGCCCCCCAGTAATAGATGTTCAAATGGACTTTTGTCACTGAAAATCATAATAATTGGTGGGTTAGAGAGGAGCTGTGTAAATGGGTATGGCAGTGTGGGTGTGGTCAGGTGGAGCCGAGGTGGTCTGTGTGGTTGAGGTGGAATTATGCATGCATTTAAAGATAAGATTTGATAAATAAAGTAAACATACAGAGCATCCCCCACCCCGCCCCCACCCCAGGTCTCGGTGTTCACCAATATTTCTTTATTATGTGATTGTCCATTTTGCAACCAAAACACAAATATATAACCCTTGCAACTCTGATGTTAATAGTCTATCTTTTACTGAAGGAATAGAATAAAAACTGTTGTATATGTTGGAAATAAATTTAGAAGACAGCAACATCTTCCATCAACATTGTTTTCAAAATGTAGACGTCACCAGTTCATTTCAGATTGATACGAGTTTACAAGATTTGATCGTATAACGGTATTACGGTATAAATACCGATTAGAATACATCATTTATGCTAGAAAACTACTGTGTTACTTAATACTCATAAATTCTTATCTTTCACCTTCGTTATTGTAACTTTTACAGATTAATGCGAAACAGCTGGAATTTCGACTCTAGAGAAGGCGTTTAGAACTCTCCACCAAATTTGAAATTTCAATTAAGTATAGGAATATAACTTACCAAATTAGACGAATATACAATTTTAGCCCAGTGCAACATAGGCGCCGGAAGCAAGGGGTGGAGGTGCAGGGGGGACACCTCCCCACCTTTACCGTGAGTGGGATGCCTATACTCATGTCCACCACCCACCACCAACCCCGATATATAGTCTTCCTCGATAATAGCACCAGCCATTCCAGTTGTAAATCCTCAAAAATAGTGTTCTCTGGGTCTACAAACATCTGCATGTGATTTAGTTCATAATCACCTACAGAAACGCAAGAGAAGCCATCTGATAGCATCCAGATCTCAGAATTTTCCGGGGGACGGGCACCCCACATTCGCGGGAGAGGGACACCGCCTCCCGGGCCCATCTCCTAACACCGCAATCTCATTCCGGTGCCACGGCAGTCCAATAATAAGCAATAAAGTTATATTAACGAAAGTGGTGGACAACAATTTACGAGGCAGACCAGAGAAAGTTTGGAACGAGACATAATACCAAACAGGGTCTTCTTCAAATCATTTCGAGCATCATATTGCATGGCTCCTTGTACCGAGTTGTATGGCTAAGGCATGTGGATGGTCGATCGGAGCCTCGAAGCCCACAATAGGCGGATGGATCGCTGCACTATTTGGTTACCTCCCCACAACCATACGGACAAGGAGGCGGCTGCAATTTCCTTAACCTGACATAGGGCTGGTTGACCAAGCAGTCTCTAAACTGGGATTTTTTGTATCCTCCCGCGGCAAATTGATGTAGAAATGTCATGATAGACATAGATCTGCTCGCCAGAGACGTTGGTCCTGACCCAGTGGAAATCCACGCGCTGATGAACAACAAGTAAGTATGGAGGACAAGCGCACATGTTGCTGGCGTCGTCCAACGACGACGACAACGACGACGACGACCTTACTTGCTTAATATTTCTGAAGATGCAAAGAATCCATTTATGCAGGCACACAAGATTTGAATAGCTATTTTAACCATGCGCTAATCAAACTGTCATTTCTCACGGTGCATCTTTCTTCTTCCTCCCAACGGACCTTTCTAAGTTTATCCATCTATCACATGACGTCACATGGCGTCATAACCAACTACGCGACATGTATGATGACGTCATAATGATGACGTCGTGAATGACTCGATATAGTCCGTCTTTAACTCTCAATAGTCAGACACGTTGTACGAAGTGTATGTCTTTACCATTTATTAAATATTCTGTTGAATATTTTGAAACTAATTTGGCTGGGCGCTGTTGCTGCCATAGGCAGTAGCAGCGCCCAGTCAAGTTAGTTTCAAAATAGTCAACAGCTTACCTGTACAGTTGTCTGGAAATTGATACTCAGGGAGTTCGCGGATCGATCGGTCCCCACACGACCAAGGTATGGGTAGCGCTTAGATAAGGATGGGTGGGGCATATAGCTAAAACTGGAAAAGTTCATTGTAGGTGCTATATACGTATTTGACGGATAATTGTGCTAAGCAATTCTAATTTGTCGCTTCCTTCCTGTCGCGTGTATATACACACGTCACAGGAAGGAGGCGACAAATTAGAATTGCTTAGCACAATATATAGGGGCCTATACGGAGTAGAAGATATCTTTAGAATTTACTAGGAAAATATATTTATATCAAATCAGATGAATGAAAATTAGTCATCGGAACGAATGTAGAACAGTAGAACATGATGCCAATAGAATATATCTTTTCGATTTGACAGGTTTGTTACTTAATCATTAAAATTGGCTCAAAAATGACATATTTCTCCCCCCCCCCCCACCCACCCACCCACCCCACCTTTGTAACCTGATCCCCAGCTACATCTTAAGACCCTCGTATACTTAATGATGAATTGTAATTTCTAAGGTGTTGACAGACAGCAGATGTGCGTGCGCGCGAGCGAGCGCGTTTATGGGCGCGCATGCGTACGCGTACACGTGCAGCGTGAGTACGTGCGTGCGTGTGTCAGTGCAGAGCTGTATCTCAAACACTACTGATCCGATTCTAAACAAACAAATGGTGTTGCCGTAAACTAGGATTTCCAGAATTTCGATGTGATCTGGATTAAAAGATTATGATCGTATCAAATTCCGGATCTATGTATATATGTATCTTGAAAGCTATTCGTCCGATTTTGGCTAAAATCTTAACACAAGAAAGGATATGACCGTATACTGGGATCACATGTCTTTGGCCGTGATCCTGAAATTCCTAGAAATTCAGGAAACCTGAAAACCCCTGATAATAATAGTCTTGTGTAGGCCTAACCGCCATTTCGACAAGTAAAATATTGTACTTCTGTTCCCCTTGTGTGGCACTTGTTGTGGCTTGGGTGTAAATAAAGAAATGAAAAATGAAAATGAGAATCAAACACATCTTAATGATGTGATACAAATTATTAGGGCGATGGTCTAAAATTTCTTATTGTTCTCGTTAACGAAGTTTTCTAGCCATTATCTAGACATCTCGAAGATGGCGGTGAGAGCTACCTAGCATCGGAGGGCAGATTGCATCAATGTAGCACCTTTTATGTACATTTCCTATTCGAAAACTATCTAATTTCAAATTCTAAGCAGGAAACAAATACTACATTGTATGTATATATCTGTATAGCTAAAGAAAGATAACTCTTACCGCGTTATGAAAGATTATGACTGCGTGTCTCAAAGGACTATATTGATTACCGTAGATAGACCACATATTGCAGGACAGTACAATAGAGCCGCGCGATGAGCGCGCGATGGGAAATGAAGGCGTACACATAGGCGCTTCGTCAGTCGTCACTTGTCATATAGCCTACTCCACAACGATCACCCAAATAATCTTCAAAACCACATCTCCACAACCACCGCTATTGTCTCCACAACCAGTTCGACCACCAGTGCATATGCAACCACAGTCAGCATGACCGCCAGAATCGTTTCAACGACTACATACAGCCACAATTGCCAGCAAACATAGCCTATTTTGACGTCTCCATAACCACAACAACCCGCATTGCCACCACCAATATAACCACACTCCCACCCAGTGGCGTAAGAGCATGAGGGAACATGGAATGATACCACCCGCTACCTCCACCACCCCCACCCGCCCCACACACCCACCCCGTCCCCTGCCATCCCAGTGGGCACATGACGCTGTGTCGACGTTGAACCAACGTTGAAATTACGTCATGACGTAATTTCACATTGATTCAACATTGAAACAACGTCTGTGCCCGCTGGGATGTGATGGCATTTATGTTGCTGTGCTCAACACACAGGAAATCTGGAAATGGATTCGCAGAGTTTATTTTTACCATACCCAGATCCACGCACAGAGCTTCACTCAGAGGTCAAATTATGTTGCTATCCCTCTGCCACAACCTCAGTCAATATCTCAACCACGACCACCCACCCACACACCGCCACCACGTATATCCATAACAACAACCAATATCACAACCACAACCACCAACCCACATATCACCCGCCACCACTTATCAGTATAAGCCAACCATTGACGTCATCATAAGAACTGAAATGAAATGAATCCATTTCGTTTCATGTATCGTCGGTGACTTTAATGCAAAGGCTGCAACATAAAAAGACAGTCGAGTTTGACGAATTTACACGTGACTATTTTGGAGTGGAAGCCTTCCCAAACATTGAACACGTCTAAATTAAAGGGTGTTCCAATAAATAGAGACAGTGGATGCAAGTACCCGCTAGAAACATATGGACGCAAATTACCCCAGTTTTGCAAAAACATGAGTATTTAAAAAATAAATGAGAGAATTGGTAACGATATGGAACATGATTGATTATGCCATAGAAAACGTGAACCTTATAAAAAGGTAAAAACTTTGAAGTTTGTGATTTTGATCCGGTGTTATCAGACGTACATTGCGCCCTAAATATGTTATTAGATATCACCACCGCTGCAAACACCATCGCCACTCCTGCTAATGTCACCGCCCCCACTCCTACCGTGGCCTCCACCGGCTACTACCATCACTGGTAGGTAAGATAATCCCGATTAAAAATAATAAAGGCGGGCAAACAGGCCCATCAAACCATGGACCGATAACTACACTTAGCCCATTAGGAAAACTATTTACATCAATTCTGAATAATAGACTTAAATTATACACAGAGAAACACAAAATTAGAACAGAATCTCAAGCTGGATTTCGAAAGAAACGGTCAATATTAGGTAATATCTTTTCCTTGTATATTATTAAAGAGCTTATGTTTGCGCAGGAAAAAATCTTTATTGTTGCTTTCTTGATTTTTGGCAGTATGGCGAAATGTACTGTGGGTTAAACTTTAAAAAATAACATATTCTGTAAATGCTTTAAAGTTATTTTTAATATGTACACATCGATAAAATATTAATAGCAATAATAGAACAAACTCAAGCTATTTTTATGCAAAGTCTTTGTGCGGCAAGGAGAAAAACCTTTCACAAAAGTAAGCTACTCAAAAACCAAGGTCATGGTCTGCTCCAAGCGATATATATATATATATATATATATATATATATATATATATATATATATATATATATATATATATATATATATATATATATATATATAAATAAATAAATTGGCGGCCATGAACTAGCAATATGCCTCTGAAATGCAATGGCAATTGCTATGACTTATGGCGCAGTGGGCATTAGATAATCTGATAAAGTACATTATAATTAGATTCTGGGCTGACCATGTTAACTGTGGGTACGGCAAATTGTCCTCCTCTGCATCATACTTCTCTGCCCTAGACTTCTCAAGAAAACATAGCTTCGAAATTAAATCGATTGAATGTAACAAACATATTTTTAACTCGGTAGGAATTGCCAAAAAACGTTTATGAAGAACACATTGACAAAAAGACGAACAATAAAATAACGATATCTGATAATAGCTATATGTTATTAAATAGAAACCTGAATTAGAAACATCAAGCGGACTAACACTTTAAAACATCAGTAAAGAAGATTTCTTACTAGGAACTTAAAACAATTCACCTTTCCAGAGCATCCATCTATCATCTGACGTCATATGACATCATAATCAGCTAAGCGATGCGTGTAGCAACAGCGCCCAGTCAAATTAGTTTCAAAATATTTACAAAGCTTAGCCTACCTGTATAGTTTTCTGGAAATTGATAATCAGAGAGTTCAGAGATCGATCGATCCCAACACGGACGAGGTGTGGGTGGAACTTAGCTAAAGGTGGGCGGGGCATAGTTAAAATTGGAAAGGTCTATTAAGGTACGGTCAGGACGGACAGACTTAGTGACAGATGCAATGTTTTTTTTTTATTGATGCTGAATTACATTTTTATACCGCGCCAAAAAAATGTATATAAAGGCGTCATTATGCAGTGTATTATGTAATGACGCCACCTGTCCGGCAGGCGGTCGGTTGAGCATGCGGGCATGCGTGCGGGCGGCAGAATCGTTTCCGGACAATAACTGGACTCATATTTGTCAGATTGTTTTGAAGATTCATAGGTTTATAGGACTAGGTCTGAGGAAGAAACCTGTCAAAATCGACGATGATCCGAAATCCAAGATGGCCGCCAGCCACCAGCAGCCATCTTGAAAATTGGTTTCCTGATGATAACCCCCGTTAGCGTTTATCGGAGCACTTTGAAACTTCATAGGCTGGTTGGACTAACACCCGAGAAGAAACCTATCGAAATCGTCGATGATCCGAAATCCAAGGTGGCCGCCAGCCACCGGCGGCCATCTTGAAAATTGGTTTCCGTATAATAACTCCATTACCATTTATCGGATCGCTTTGAAACTTCATAGGCTGGGTTTGCTTAGCACCCGGGAAGAAAGCTATCGAAATCAATGAAGGTCCGAAATCCAAGATGGCCGCCAGCCACCGGTGACCATCTTGAAAATTGGTTTCCTGATAATAACGTAGTTATCGTTTATCAGATCGCTTTGAAACTTCATAGGCTGGTTGGACTAGCAGCCGGGAAGAAACGTATCGAAATTGATGATGATCTGAAATCCAAGATGGCCGCCAGCTACTGGCGGCTATCTTGAAAATTGGTTTTAGGATAATAACTCTGAAACTTGTCATCTGATTGGTTAGAAACTTTTTAGGGTCATCGGATTAGGTCTGAGGAAGAAACCTATCTAAATAAATGTTGATCCAAACTTCAATATGGCCGCCATCTCGAAAATTGGCTTCCGGATGATAATTCCGAAACTGTTCATCCAATCAGTTTGAAACTTTACAGGTTCACACTTTGGTTTGTGATCATTGCGGGGTATTATGCGCCGTTTGCGGAGCTCATGTTTTATTTTATTGTAATAAAAATGCAAATGAGAGGCAAAAATACGTACCTCAATATTACATAATATATATTACATAATCAACGACGAGAAAATTAAAATACTTTGTTTTGTAAATATGCAATAGCCCTGTCTATATAAAAATTCTTATAAATCTCAAGAATGAAAATATGACAGACATCTGCGCTTCAATCAATATGCCAACTGATACGTAATTATTGGGCTCGCTCTGGTTGATTATCACCTTGTATCTCAAGTTCGTCCAACATGATATTTACTGAACTGGGCCAATGGCTCCAGTAACATTTTGCAACTCGAATGTGAACCAATAATATTAACCCTATCAACCAGAAAGGCCAACACAGTAACAACAGCCTTCAAGATATTATGTTGGGTATTTTCAAGCTGACATGAGTGGGTGCTGTTGCTACTTATGACAGCAACAGATTCCTGTCAGGTTTGTTTAAAACTATTCAACAGCTTTACTGTACAGTTACGCTGAAAATGAGATTCTGGGAACTCAGGATTTGAAGGGTTAATATGAATTTATGAGTATTGGTATGTAAGCATGCATATATTTAAGTTATTTACTTCCACAGGCTTCCCATAGTTCGCATAAAATAAACACATCTGGGAACTTGAATTACAGTTGGTATTACGATTGGCGCTACTTCTGCCGCTTCTACTTCTGCCGCTACTATTGCTAGCACACAGAGCTGCTACGACGTGTGCTGCTGCGATTGCTGCTATTGCTGCTACTGCTGCTGCTACTGCTGCTTCTGCTGCTGCTGCGCGCTGCTGCTCCTTGCTGTTGTGCGCTGCTGCGCGCTGCACCTTGCTGTTGTGCGCTGCACCTTGCTGCTGCTGCGTGCTGTTGTGCGCTACAGCGTGCTGCACCTTGCTGCTACTGCGTGCTGCTCCTTGCTACTGCTGCGTGCTGCTCCTTGCTACGTACTGCTGCCGCACGATGCTGCTGCGTACTACTGCTGCGTGTTGCTTCTTGCTGATACTGCGTACTGCTCCTTGCTGCTGCTGCGTACTGCTCCTTGCTGCTACTGCGTACTGCTGCTGCGTGCTGCTGCTGCGTGCTGCTCCTTGCTGCTACTGTGTACTGCTGCATACTGCTCCTTGCTGCTGCTGCGTACTGCTACTGCGTGCTGCTGCTGCATGCTGCTGCGTGCTGCTCCTTGCTGTTGCTGCGTACTGCTGCCGCGTGCTGCTGCTGCGTGCTGCTGCTGTGTGCTGCTGCTGCGTGCTGCTGCTGCGTGCTGCTGCTGCTGCGTGCTGCTGCTGCGTGTTGCTACGTGCTGCTGCTGCTGCTGCATGCTGTGTGCTGCTGCTGCGGGCTGCTCCATGCTGCTACTGCGTACTGCTGCTGCCTACTGCTGCTGCGTGCTGCTGCTGATGCTGCTGCGTACTGCTGCTGCGTGCTGCTGCTGCGTGCTGCTCCTTGCTGCTGCTGCTGCGTACTGCTGCCACTTGCTGCTGCTGCGTACTACTACCGCGTGCTGCTGCTGTGTGCTGCTGCTGCGTACTGCTCCTTGCTGCTGCTGCGTACTGCTGCTGCGTGCTGCAGATGCGGCTATCTGACCCCGTCTTGTTGAGATAGCTGAAATTCATATTTAAATATTTATAATTCTTTTAACAGTATTATAATACCCCACTTATATACTACAACTATGATATAGTAGGCCTATAGCTCCGTTGCCATAAATATTGTATGCAATAACTGTTGCGCACCCCACCCCACCCCACCCACATATGCTAATGTGCTGCATATATTATACAAGTCTGGGAGCACTAAAGTTAACTTGAATTTGTAATCCTAAATGTCTCCCAAAAAGGGCCACTCTTTTGTTCAACAGAAAATGCTAAGTGCTGAAAATCATAGTGAAGGTACTGTTAAGGTGTTACACGCTGGTTTACGTGAAGACGGGACGAACGATTTCCGAAGAATTCCCAGGTCACCGTCTTATGTAGTTTCCAAAGATACTGTATTGGTAGATGCCGCTTTATGTATGCGCCCCTTCTGGTACAGTCTAACCTACCATTTAGTTGTTAGAAACGGAAACTAGCTTTGGCCGCAAGCGGCAGGGATTCCTACCTATCTTTAGATACAGTTGTCCAATAGCAATAGCATCTACCTCCAAGGACAGCATGCGTACATGTTACGACACAAGGCATCCAAATTCGATAAAAAAAAATCCGGCTACCTTGCTCCGCAGCCACATAAAAAACTTCACCTAGACAATGCCTACATTTCACACAAGCAAGTTTGATCACTTAACATATCTTTATGGTGGGGGTAGAGAGATGGATATCCATCGCGAGCATCCTTCCCGTGAGGGCTTGACGAGCTCCAACTCTTCATCCAGACACTCCAACGAATGGGATGGAGATCCGCATCTCGTCCGTCACCGCGTGCTACGGATCTAACAGTTGACCTGACGTTAGCGTTAAATTCCAATATGTCCAAATATGCACTGCGGGCCAGTAAATAAACTAACTATCTCATAATTATAACTATATGTTTTCGCAGTGCTTCCTTCATTGCCAGGGTTATCTGGCTAACAAGTATCCGAAGATACGGGAGAGATGTATGTAAATCATACTTTAACCATCACCGCTCGGAAACCTCCGATAGTCTCCCAGGGTCGGATCAGATCAACGTGTTGATAGGGAATCTAAACAATTATAAAGCCATATGGCTGGTGGCTCGTGGAAAGAGACAATAACTTAATATATGTGAGGCCTTATATGTGATTGGCCAATTTGACACAACCTTGAAAGAGTGCGGGGATACATTACCGCAACAGCTGGAAAAGAGGCGTACACTATATGTCTCGAAACGAAAAAATTGTCCCTAACCACTTTAACCTATCCTATCGAGCTGAATAGTAAGGTTTAGGTGGTAACATGCCGGGATCAACCAATTAGAGCATGGTCAGTGACCTCAGTGTAAAATTGATGATGGCAGGAGTAAGTGATGCAGGTATACATGTTGCTGTATAGTATCTCCTAGCGTACTGCGGTCCAAAGTTTACTACAATTAAACAAAACATATCAACTTGATGGCTATCTGCCATATGCAACTAACCAATACAATAAGCAGATTGTAATTAAATTAAGTAGCTAAGTATCATAGACTGATAAACCTAGACGGTGTGGCTAGTTGAAAGCACCACAGTAAACGAAGATAATATTCACAGTAATATAGAAATTATAAATGGCGGTCCTAAGACCGGGAAGGTACCTATTAGTCATCAATCCAAATACGGAAATAATAATAATTAGATGTACAATAGTATAGTTACTTGAGTACCTAATAGTCATCAGTACGGACCAGGCTACTATGTTACTGAAATTGAGCCGATAACATATTCATAGCGCGGGTCAACACGTTCTCTGAAGCTGGAGAGATTTCCGCAGGCGATTCCCGCAGCTGGTTTCCGCAGGTTGGCTCCACAAGCTCACTCCTCCAGGCAGGGTAG
This sequence comes from Chaetoderma sp. LZ-2023a, assembly GCA_034401795.1. Classification (NCBI taxonomy): domain Eukaryota; kingdom Metazoa; phylum Mollusca; class Caudofoveata; order Chaetodermatida; family Chaetodermatidae; genus Chaetoderma; species Chaetoderma sp. LZ-2023a. The sequence goes on from CM067373.1 coordinate 60,547,059, forward strand.
ATACGGTACACACTCAGGACAGTGAAACAGAGCAGGGAAAAGATGTCTATTAGATAGTCCCAGCAACTAGTATAAAATTTATACGGTATAGAGAAGGTTATCCATCCGGCGATGGAAATAATACAGTTGAAGGTGTGCCCATTAACAAAGAGGGCCATATATAATGTTTAAGCAGTTACATAACTTGGCACACAGTGCGGGATGCGTCGCATAGCTCTTGCGGTGCACCTAGCAAAGTCCACCAGACTGTGGTCAAAAAGTTAATTAAAACACACACGACATGCGGTGCAGAGGTTGAAGTCCACTTTTCAGCGTGGTTGTCAGATCCGGTAAGTCAACCACCAAGAATCACCGTAGCTCTACATTCCGTAGAATTACATTCCGGTAATAAGACTACAAGAGGATGTAGATCTGTCTGAAACATCATGTAACCTCTGTTCGGATATGGTCACCGGTGTTGAAATAACCACAGAAATTGGTTGGCCAACTACGGAGGCGGATGCGGATGCTGATGTCGTGCGTGATGCGGATTTTAACGAAAACCTCCCCTCTTAGGGCTATGTACGCGCACTATCCTACCCAGGGGGGCATGCCCGGAGCGAATCCGGAGCGGCTGTTCCGTACCCAGCATTGCTGGGATGGCCAGTACCCGTCCGGTCGGTCCGCGCCACACAACCCGTTAGTCACTACTATTGTCTCTACAATCATAACCCGCTAGTCACTACGATTATCTCTACAGCCACAACCCGCTAGTCACCGCTATTGTCTCTACAGCAACAGCCCGCTAGTCACCGCTATTATCTCTATAGCAACAACCCGCTAGCCACTACTAGTATCTCTACAACCACCACCCGCTAGTCACTACTATTGTCTCTACAACCACAACCTGCTAGTCACCGCTATTGTCTCTACAACCACGACTCGCTAGTCACTATTGTTGTCTCTACAACCACAACCCGCTAGTCACTACTATTGTAACTACAGCCACAACCCGCTAGTCACTGCTATTATCTCTACAGCAACTACCCACTAGTTACTACCATTGTCTCTATAACCACAACCCGCTAGTCACTACTATTATCTCTACAACAACAACCCTCTAGTCACTACTATTGTCTTTACAATCACAACCCGCTAGTCACTACTATTATCTCCACAGCCTCAACCCGCTAGTCACCGCTATTGTCTCTACAAGCACAACATGCTAGTCACTACTATTATCTCCACAGCAGCAACCCGCTAGTCACTACTATTGTCTCTACAACCACAACCCGCTGGTCACTACTATTATCTCTACAACAACAACATGCTAGTCACTACTATTGTCTCTTCATCCACAACCTGCTAGTCACAGCTATTGTCTCTACAGCCACAACCCGCTAGTCACAGCTATTGTCTCTGCAGCAACAACCTGCTAGTCACCACTATTGTCTCTACAATCACAACCCGCTAGACACTACTATTATCTCTACAGCCTCAACCCGCTTGTCACCGCTATTGTCTCTACATGCACAACATGCTAGTCACTACTATTATCTCTACAGCAACAACCCGCTAGTCACTACTATTGTCTCTACAACCACAACCCGCTGGTCACTACTATTATCTCTACAACAACAACATGCTAGTCACTACCATTGTCTCTTCATCCACAACACGCTAGTCACTACCATTGTCTCTCCAGCCACAGCCCGCTAGTCACCGCTATTGTCTCTACAACCACAACCCGCTAGTCACTACTATTATCTGTACAACCACAACACCCTAGTCACCGCCATTGTCTCTACAACCACAACCCACTAGTCACTACTATTGTCTCTACAACCACAACCCGCTAGTCACTGCTATTGTCTATACAACCCTAACCCGCTAGTCACTACTATTATCTCTACAGCCACAACTGGCTAGTCACGGCTATTGCCTCTACAGTCACAACCCGCTAGTCACTGCTATTGTCTCTACAGTCACAACACATTAGTCACTGCTATTGTCTCTACAACCACAACCCGCTAGTCACTACCATTGTCTCTACAACCACAACCCGCTATTCACTACTATTGTCTCTACAACCATAACCCGCTAGTCACTACGATTATCTCTACAGCCACAACCCGCTAGTCACCGCTATTGTCTCTACAGCAACAACCCGCTAGTCACCGCTATTATCTCTATAGCAACAACCCACTAGTCACTACTAGTATCTATATAGCAACAACTCGCTAGTCACTACTATTATCTCTACAACCACAGCCTGCTAGTCACTACTATTGCCTCTACAGCAACAACCCGCTAGTCACTACTATTATCTATATAGCAACAACTCGCTAGTCACTACTATTATCTATATAGCAACAACTCGCTAGTCACTACTATTATCTATATAGCAACAACTCGCTAGTCACTACTATTATCGGTGATTTCTTTGGAAATTGGAATTTTTATAACATATTTGGTGAATCCAACTCCTTATAGAACGGACCTATCCGTGTACGCGTGGAAATATTTTTTCGGCCTGTAAGAAGAGGAGAGCACTGCGCGGGCGCGTGAGTGCGTGCGTCTGCCTGATTGCCCGGATCGGATCGGATCGGATCGTATTCCGGGCCTGTCGATATTTCCGAAACTACGTACTGATCCGATTCAACTTAAATTTTTAAAACACGAAAGGGTCTGATCATATACTAGTCCACCACTTTTGGCGTGATCAGAAAAAATCCAGACACTGAAACACATTACAATGTGACAGAAACGGTTGGGCGAGGTCTGCAATCTCTGATTACTCTGGGTGAAAACGTGATCCAGAAATAACGGGCTATTGATATTGACTCTCGATAACGTCATTGAAGAGGACTGGCTTGTTTTTCCACCACTTGCGTGAAAAATTGAACTATATATAGACCTATAATAACAGTTTGATTGATATTTATTTTGTCACATACACGATAATCACAAAATATATTTATTTTATGTCACACACTATAATCACTTATCCTATATACATGTAAAGTACACAGAGTGAGGTTAATCGCATAAACTATGACGATTTACTGAGCGTGGAGTTGCGTGAATTAGGATGGTTTCACAAACCCATGGTCAATCTTGATATAACAATAGAGCTGTAGGCTACGTATATTTATGTTTGGTTGTAAAAGTCAGGAAGAACATATAATATTATATGTAACTATATATCTTAAACACAGAACTGGTGCGATGCTGCTAATTATCACGGCATTGGCGCACGCACACACCACATCTCTCTCTCTCTCTCTCTCTCTCTCTCTCTCTCCCTCCCTCCCTCCCTCCCTCCCTCCCTCCCTCCCTCCCTCTCTCTCTCTCTCTCTCTCTCTCTCTCTCTCTCTCTCTCTCTCTCTCTCTCTCTCTCTCTCTCTCTCTCTCTCTCTCTCTCTCTCTCTCTCTCTCTCTCTCTCTCTCAGTTCAGTAGCAGCAGACAGCATTAGACAATCGATACGATAGCCCTTTCCAGTTTTAGCTATGCCCCGCCCATATAGTCTCCACTCACACATCGTCCGTGTTGGGATCTCTGAACTATCTGATTATCAATTTCCAGAAAGCTATGCAAGTAAGCTGTTACCGTCCAGACAAATTAGTTTCAAAATAGTCAACAGAATATGTATTAAATAGTAAATACATATACAATTCGTACAACGTACTATTAAGCGTTAAAGACGGGCTATATCGAGTCATTCATGACATCATGATTATGACGTCATCTTACACGACACGTGGCTGATTATGGCATCATATGACGTCATATGATGTGTGGATAAACTTGGAAAGGTGAATTCAATTCGGTTTAAGTCTTTAATACAATCTCATAACTAGGAACACGCATTAAAGCGAAACTAGTCGGTACCTGCAGAGACGTACATAAAATAATAATCAACAAATTTTATTCTCGCAAATAAATAATGATGCACATTATGCGCGTGAACAAATATTTGACATTCACGCAAGGGTCATTTAAAGATTAGCGACAATGCGTTTGACATGACACAGCGAGGCGCCGTCACACTCCCAGGTGTTGCGCTGGAGCCCTGTCTTTTACCAGTTTATGAACCGTGTACGGTATTTTGCCGCAATCTTTTTTCCAAGGAGCTAAATCTAAAAAATAATTTGACTGAAAACGTTACTGCGATAACTTCCAATAAATTATTTTTTAAACTTATCAACATGATTTGCCTAATATGATGTAATGCGTTATTAGTAAATACGACCTCTGATTCACGGTGTGAGATGGGATGGTGTTAATGGCTTGAGATATGGTTCATTTCGCGAAATTGGTGTTGTCTATTGTCAATCCGATACGATTGAAATACTACACAATGGCATAAAGTGAAATTTTATTGAGCTTTTACAATCGTTTAGCTAGCTTTACTCGCGCCCTCCGGCTACTCACTTTTAGCTCGTCCCATTAAAATAATATTATTATCCGAACGTAATAATTAAAGTCTTTAAAATGTTTCATGTGTGCTGCTGTGTATTGAACCGCATTCAAATACTATTATCGTAGCATGTCCACAAATCGGTTGTCATCTTTCCTAAATGGCATTATGATCGTCGTCGTCATTGTCATCACCGTCAACATTATTACTGTCGAGTATAGAAATAATCTAATAAAAACACGTAAACTTAGACTATTCAAACGTGGCTTTTAGAGAGATTACATGTCCTATCAGATATTATGCCATTTTATCGGCGTATAGGCAGAATATGGGTAGACTGCTATTAGATCTGTATATGTGGAATCATGCAGATTAATTGGTAGAGAATTAGAAATATATAGTGCGGTATGGTGCAAGTGGGTAATTACAAATACCCCGTCATCATCACTATCCATTTGCTGCTCAAATATTAAGCTAAACTGTCCAGGTTATCAGAACAAGACACGTTCTTATTAAAATAAACTAACGCAACATAGCCATACTTTCACGTCAAAAATAGACGGAGCGAGATAGAGAGACGGTGGCGGGGGAGAGGGGGTGGAGAGAGAGAGAGAGAGAGAGAGAGAGAGAGAGAGAGAGAGAGAGAGAGAGAGAGAGGGAGAGAGAGAGAGAGAGGGGGGGGGGAGAGAGAGAGAGAGAGGGGGGGGGGGAGAGAGAGAGAGAGAGAGAGAGAGAGAGAGGGAGAGGGGGGGGGGTAGGGGGGGGGGGGGTAGTATTCTGTGGGTGGTCAGATTGCAGGATTGAAAGATTCTGGTCTTTGCAGAGGCACCACAATTCGCGTAGATGAGCAGAAACCCCTACGTCGCGCGATATTGCTAATCGCCGTTCATTATTACTCCATGTTATTATTGCAACAGTCCCCGGGCAATGTCTGTCTGAGGTAAAAGTCTGGAGTCAACCAACTGTAACTAATTCACTGCCATTGCGTTAAAAGCGATTAATAACACACACCTATCATAATCTATCATAAGAAATGTGTCTATTGCCATCTTGTTAATGGCGCAAGTCGTTGCCGCATGAGGTAGACTCGCGGGTCAAATTATATAGGTTACTGCGTGAAGTCCTGAATGTGACGAGTGATCTGAGATGTGACACTTGCGCGCACGCATTAACACGGATGCACACACAGGAACACGTAAGTGCATTGATTGTAGGCCTACTAATAGTCTTTAAAGGTAACTAAATATCAATCATATATCAGAGATATTGAAATGTTGCAAACTATCCTCCATGCCAGTATTTCACTATTATATTTTCTAAATTTAGACACTGTAAGTTCACATGTTAAGGGAGGAAAGGGTCTTTCGTTGGCCATTCTAAGGAACCGCCGTCTGTTGAACGAAAGAGCATTTGATCCTTTAACATGTGATATAGCTGGATGCAAAAGTTGTATGAAAAAGTTGTATGAAAATAGAACATTGTTCTATTTTTTCATCCAACCTTTTGTTGCATACAACATGCTGTGTCGTGTGTATCGACCGTAAGGCAGTGTTCTCACTAGACACTTGATCAGGAATAACGCCATATCTGTTCTGTTCTGTTCAGGAGATCCCACCTTTTCATTAGGCGCACCCAGGTTTCCCTGGTACATAGAAAAATGTGTCGACACGATGTGCATTATTATCCTCTCAGATTCCGCTGTGAATATATACTTGGTATGCGAGAAATATCACGATTACAGCAACTACATATATTTTTAACGCAGCTGGACAATCCATTATAGCGGCTATAGTCACACAAATGTTAGAATAAACAGTTCCATGAAGATTATATAATCATTAATCAAAGTTATAAAGTTCCTTGGCCGCAGCAAGATGATTAGCGCTAACCAAATATATTACACGGTGACAATCAGCTAGTTCTGATTTGCAGATATTGAGTTACAAATGCAAGAAAAATGAGTAGCAACCGATAGATCGGGTGGTCTTATGGTCTCAGATCTAAGAAATGGCATCGTTTTGGTCGGATCTTGTGAAGGAAATCACGACTGCACTTCTCTATCTTCTGTATTAGGTGATCCTTAATGCCTGTTGAGTGTATCGCAGCATCAAACTGGTCCGGCAAGTCTCTGTACAAAAGTGGGGATCTCCTTGATCAGGTTCTCTGCTTGATAAGACGTACAGACTGTCTGAAGAATACTGGACAATCTTGATACATACTTCTGGTGTAATTCAGAGTACAGCCGACATCTGGCGACCAGGTGCGAGCGAGCTTCAGCTTATTCACCACATAGAGAACATGTAGCGTCAATCCGATATTGATTGAACTTCGCCCGGATGCCTTGCGGTGTGTAGGTGCCTGTCTGGAATTTTGCCTTGACTGCAGCCTTCTCCACTTCTCTCGGATGACCGCACACTGAGGACCACACATGATTCGCCTTCCCCGTACGTATAGCAGTAGAGGTCAGGAATTTTAGAGAAACCATTTCCTTAATTTCCGACCGCCACTTTGCAACCCAGTGCTGCCTCTCGGCCTTCTTCACCATGTTGCCTTGGACAGTGGGTTCTCCAGTAATACCCAAGCTGAAGGGAGATTGTACTTGAACAAGACCCTTTTCACCATCAAATACCAGCTGATTGCTCCAATTTTCTTTACCGCAATTTGGTATCTAGCCAGTTGATGCTCTTTCGACTTGGGACTCCTGCAGATGTTGCCACACAGAGAAAGGACTTTCTTATCAATCACCGCTACCACAGGTTCAGCATGGCATTATTCCTGATTAACTCTCCGTTTAGCCTTAGCAACATAGCCAAGAGGATGGGTGATGGTGGGCGATCGCCGAAATAGGTCATAAGCTGACATTGCTAGATAGCAACAGCATTTAGCGCCGTATCTGTCGTCAGTCTTCCTCATATTGCATCCTCATATACATAGCCTTGAATTCTGGGTGCAGTCGCATACATAAGACTGGTATACACGATGGAAGATGAAGCCTCGATTTAACACTTTCACACGTAAAATAACACTCTGAATTTCAAGGCAACCATAATTATAGTTGGTTGTAAACCAGTTCTACCCAAGATGAGCGAACCATTCGTTACCTAGGACACCGTAGACAGGCTATCTTGCATGCGGTCTGCGGGTGGAATGGTTATATTCATCTTCCAATGGAGAGACCAGATCTGTCACAAGTATATGACGTCATAATCAACACGTCACAGGTAGGCTGACGTCAGAATGAAAATGCGCGATGAATAACTTATCTATAGCTCTGTCATCAACATTTAAAAGTGTGTGTACGAACTTTTATCTTTTGGTTCTTTTACTATTTAATAAACATTTTGTTGAATAATTCAAAATTAATTTGACTGGGCAACAGCACCCAGTCGAAATTAGTTTCAAAATATGCAACAGCTTACATGTACAGTTGCCTTGAAAATGGGATTCTGAGAATTCGGTGTTCTAAGTAGATAAATCAATCCCAACACGCGTAAAACCAGTGAGGAGCTTAACTAGAATGTGCGGAACCCAGCTAGAAATGGGTACCTGTATTATTATATAATTTTACCATCATGAAAAAATGATATGATTGCAACATACTGGACATTAGTCACCTCCTACGGGTCGTACTTACTTCAGTAAATTATACCCAGTCGGGACTATGTATTAACCCTTTAATGACTAAATTTCTTCGAAAAAATAAATTGTTTACTTGTTGAATGTCCATTTGCAGGCCAAGAGAAGAGCATTTTTGAAAATGTGCCACTGTAATGACAGTGGTAACTTTTCAAAAATAGTATTCTCTTGGTCTGCACTTGGACATTGCTCAAAACCACTACAGAGGCCGGTTTTGGCCGGTTTCGTCACGAAAGGATTAAGGCAAATTTATTTATTTTATTCAGAAACGTTCACGTTGCGAAATGCGCTAATAGAAACGCGTGTCTTCTTAACTCTTATTTATATCATGTAACGACCATAGAACATCGAGCATTGTGCATATAAAATATGCTGAATGTGAACGCATTGGCCCGAAATTGCCGCGTGGAGACACTCAAACCCTTCTATAACCTAACTTACAAACATCGGCCCATCAATGAGTATTTGATAAATACAAGTGTTGGCTTTCTACAATAATTGACAATAGGAAATGGCTTTTGTGGTTACAAGCTGGCTGTACCTTCGTGCTGTTATCCTTACAACCAACTGTCTTATGGAACCACTAACCTGTGGCCCCAGAACCACGTGGTCCTTATATAGAGAGATGTAATTGTCTTCATAAGTGTCTACGTGCAGTTTGCACCGAAAATACGTGATGTAACCCAACACAAACAGACATGCGTATGCGCATCAATGACACGTATGCAGGATCTTACCCAATACATTGTACAACAGATATTATTTAACAAGTCTAATGAATTTCAAAGAACATTTATCTCTATGCTATGGCAACCATCGCCTTCCTCTGCCATCAGCTTTCCCTTAAAGGACTTCTCAAGGACCTCTGGCCTGATTTCAACTAAATTTGTCAGAAAGCATCCATGGCTCATAGAGATCCATACTTCTTTAAAGTAAGCTGATCGGTTGATTTCGTCGGTCATTGGATTTTTAGAAACAACTTTTATTTTATTTACACATTTTCTCCAAGACCACTTGGCCGATAGACATGGAACTCAAGAAACCTCATATAGGGCAAGAGATAAGCCAAAATTGATAAAAAGATATCCCGAATGGTCGATTTGCCTGAGTATTCACTCAAATGCAACTTTTCCGAATCGGAGGAAGAGATCGGGCCAATGCTTTCCAGTTTTAGCTATGCCCCGCCCATCTCTAGCTAAGCTCCATCCACAACTCGCTCGTGTTAGGATCGGTCGATCTCTGAACTCCCTGACTATCAATTTCCAGAAAACTATACAGGCAAGCTGTTGAATATTTTGAAACTATTTTGACTAGTTTCTGTTGCTACCTATTGCAGCAACAGCGCCCAGTCAAATTAGTTTCCGAATATGCAACATCGTGTTTATAAAATAGCAAATACATGCAATTCGTACAACGGTGTCGGACTATTAAGCGTTTAAGACGGAATAAATCGAGTCATGGTGTACAATGATTGTGACGTCATCCTACATATCACGTAGCTGGTTAAGACTTCATATGATGGATGGATAAACTGGAGAGATCCATTTGGTCAAATTTGGTCGAGTGATGCTGATGCGTGAAACCCCATGGCCGCCATCAACCAATCAACGTTGAGCTTTTACTAGTTGATCCATTTTGACAGTTAAAATGAGCCTAAATCATGCTTGGTTTTCCATCATTTTCGTTTAAAGATTTATCCAGTTGGTTACAAATTATTGATGTAAAAAGTTTTTCCAAGCAGTTGAGTAAAGTAATGGGTCTGTAATTTTTCGGCTCATTAGGGCCTGCATATAGATTATATATTGGTATTATTGTGCCTATTGCCCATGTCTCTGGGATATCTGCAGTGTTTAGTGCTCTGTTAAACATATAAATGTACAGATACTTCTATGTATTCGTTTATAGTGCTATCATATCCAGGTGCTTTGTTACTATTGAACATTTGTATTGCTTTTGAGATTTCAGCTGCAGTGATTGGATGGTTTAGCTCATTGTTTTCTTCTGGTGTATTTAGAGGTACGATGTCGTCATCACAATCTTGTTCTGCATTTGTGGGGTCACTCAAGTTTTTAAAGAATTTATACATAGTGTTTATATCAACTGGGCGGATTTCTGCCTTTTTTCTTTCCTTAATTGTATTACAGAATGATTTTGGATTATTTGGCACAACCCGACCACTATCAAACATTCAAAAGCTATTGCAACAGGACTATTTAGGCTGTGGAGCCTGCAGAATAGAAATTTTGTTCTTTTCGCCCAGTTTGGTCGATCAGGTCTGTGATCAATACTGGCCATCATAAGTTCTTTTGGCTCGGACCAAAATATGTATATTTTGGACCAACATTCATTCTTTTCTCACCAAGATGCTCGTGTTTCATTTCAAAACGTTAACATTTTCGAATTTAGATTTTCATGTTTCAGACATGTTTATATTTCCAGCCACTGCTCGTGTTTCTGGTTAAAATAACAATGTTGCTCAACACAACTGGAAATACACTAATAAAAGGTTGCCTTTTTGATTTTAAGCACATAGCAAACGTTTTCTCTTTCTTTTCAAATTTTTATTTATAAATTCACGCTGAATTAATGTCAAGTAGATGATTAATGAATTTTGTTAAATACGTACCAGAATGATGGGATAATTTTATTATTAATAATAATAATGATAAATTCTTTCAGCTATTCATATTTCACATGTAGGACGGGCAAAGAAAAGAATGGTAAAAAGGTATCGCTAGGCTAACGTTGAAATACACCTGCTTTGTGTATTTAAATCCGTGTTTATGCCCTGTTTCTTATTGGCCAGCTAGAAAAGAAATCCCGGATAGGGATATATTAAACGCCATTTCTACGTACATTCATACCTGTTGATTACAAAAGCTCTGTGATGCTGCGCAGGTGCAAAAGTAATCCGTCATATCAATCCCGACATTCTCTCTGCGGGATGCCTTCGCTATATAATTCTCCAAATGTGTTCATAGGCTTGCACATTTCATGCTATTGACATACGTCTAGATATACGTATTTATAACGCGTCCCATAGAAGTTAGTGGGGCGTATTAAAAAAGAAACAATTTGACCGAAAGTCGTCGTTGCGACGGGTAGCAATAACGTTAAATCAAATTTTCATTTTTGCAAGTTATCTAGCGTGCCTCTTAATATATAGCCTGTCTGAAACTATTTCTGGGAATTGAGATGGAAAAGGGATAACAATATTTATATATGACATTGAGAGTTTTCATTATAATTCATATAAAACTTATTATCTTGAATATTTTATGAAAAAGATTATTTCTTTTTTATTCACCAATTTCCATGACAATATATCGTTGTTATTTCCACGATGATTATCGGTGGCAATGCCGTCGTCAGTTATTGTTAAAAAGCCGGCAAGTCAAATTCTGTAATTTAAAATTTAAAGGATTGCCATTTATCAGATTTAATTGCAATTTATCAGATTCAATAATGTGTGACGCTTCCCGGGTAATAGAATATGCAGGCCTAAGCGTACTAGTATTTTTGCGTCCGATGACCTTAGATGTGCATTGTCTTAAACAGCGATCTGTTGGTCCTGACAATGAAAGGTTCCCGTTAAGGAGCGTAGCCTCGCTTTCAGACAGTGTCCAATAACATTTGCTTCGACATCGCGTGTCTCTTTCAGCTTATTAACTCATGAAGTAGACTTATCTCAATTTCAAAATAACCGTACTGCCGCTGTCATATCCATTATTTGGTTTAAACAGAATTTGTTTTTGTCTTAGAGGGAGCGCGATAAGACAGGTCTTATAACCGCGTCTCCCATACAAGTATATTAAAAAGTAAATGTCTCATGGTGTAACAGGAATGAATACATACATGTTACTATACTATATCTAATTACTTGGTGACATTAAATTATACAATTATACTTATGATACATAATAGTGAGTCTAATAAACGTGCACATTCACAGTTGAATGCCAGATAACAAAACTATCGGAGCCCCCTCGAAAGCCCAATGTGGGTACCCCAACGCTATGAAAACGAAACAGAGTTCAGCACATGACGATTTCGCCGGCACAAAGTCAAACCATCATAATTTTTAGATACTTAACTGAACTAAGGACTAGTATCTCTAGTTCAATTTCAGAACACAAAAAATAATATCAGTCTATATGTAATAAAACCATCACAAGCTAACCCCTACCTCGACTCACTTCGTCAAGGCCCACAATTAAAGCCTCCAAGAGTATAAAATTCTAACAATTCCATCGCCAAGCACTCCGCCGCGAGTATGCACCCCTAATCTTGTGAGACGGGATAAAAGAACTATATAATCTTAAATCAGTCGTATGGTAGAGGTACCTGTGTATTTGTGTTTGTCGATAGCTAGTGTTATTTCAAACTGGGTGATTCCACTAAAGTATTGGCGTTATAATCAACTACGTCGCCTATAGGTTGGCGTGGCAGTCTTAATTGACAGAAATACTCCGTCATAAATCCTAGGAAGAGTCCGTCAAGCTGTACGAATTGTATGTTTTCGCTATTTAATATATGTTCTGTTGAGTATTTTGGAACTAGTTTGACTGGTCGCTGTCGCTGCCATAGTCATCTATAGTGCCATAAAATTGGGATTCTCGGAATCCATTATTTAGAGCATACAGATCGACCCCAACACTCGCAAAGCATGGACGGAAACGGTCCATAATTGGGCCAGAGGTGGATTCATCAATTACACGGCACAGTGGCCACCCTGAAGTGATTATGCACATGTTGTTGATAGAATGTGCTCACAGTTGACAAAAGATTGTCACTAGTCAAGGGGTCCTCAGAAAGTGTCCTTACTATTAACCGGTTAGTGATCAAGATTGGTCATGGAGATCTCGGTCCTCTCACCAAAGACGTCCACCAGCAAACCCACAGGAGAAAATTGATTAAAAAAAAAATCCCATTTACAACTAGCGTGGCCAACTCGCTTAGCACGACAGTCAGTCTAGTGGCAAAATCTTTAAAGAATTGTCCCCTCCACGTCCGCAAGTAGACGCTTCCCAAACCATCTGCAGGGGCCGTTTTCAATCTCCATGACCCGTAATCCTTAAGCACACTAGCTAGTCAAAATATAGAAGCGTACCAGATTGAGAGGGTAATGCATGGAGAAATATCGAAGAGCAGTCCGTGGAGTACCCAATGTACTAATGGTGCTTAGTAATCAAATTAGAGCTGAAGGATCATTTAAAGCGACTAGTTGGGTCGATGTACTGGCAGAGAAGGTCTGATACCTTAATGTTAGTCTCTTCACTCGCATTGGTGTTACCGAATAAAAAGTGGTGAACGGTTAGAGGTGTGGGAAAGGTATGGTTTAGACAAAATTATTTGAGAAAGCGTCTCTTTGATCTGCGTAAAGTGGGCAGTGAAACAAGTAATGTTGAATGGATTCGTCAGCGTGCCAACAGTTGTACTAACGGGAATCCGACAGAAAGTTGTGGACTAAATGACTGTTTAAGTTGCTACACGCGTTTCGGAGTCTGACTACGGCAATATTCGCTGGCCTTGGTCCTGTATAGTACCACAGTGGAGGCGGTTGTGTGTGGTTCATGGCTTTCAGCTTGCTTTTAAATTCTGATAATGTGGTAGCCATCCTAACGGATTGTTGTAAAGCATTCTAGGTACGGGTTGTTTCTGGAAAGAATGATCTATTCTGGATCTCGGTACGGCATGAGGTTTGGATGACGGATATTGTATGGATTCCGTGTTTGGGATAGTGGAGGAAGGTACTCATTCGGTGGTTCGGGAGTCATTCTATTTATACTCTTATAGAGCATAATTAGTCTGTGTGTTTTGCATCTATGCGCCAGTGTTTCAAATCCGGTTTTCGTATACAAATCATTAGTACTAGCACTTAGCGTAAGTCCGCTTATTTTTCTGAGTACGTCCTTTTGAATGTTTTCCAGTCTATCCACAAGCTATTGCGGTAAATTATCCCAAACCACGTATGCATATTCTAGGAATGGCCTAACGAAGCTTGTATACATGATTTGGAGGCATTCCCGGTCAAGCATTTAAGTATGGACAGTTTGCGTTGGGCATTGGATATGATGGATTCCGCATGGGATAGCCATTGGGCTCTACAACTAAACGTAACTCCAAGGTGTTTGGTATTAGTTGAGGGGGAGATTTGAGAGTTTTTAAAAGTGACTGGGGAGATGGTAGGATCTGGGCGCAATGAGACGAGATGAACTAATAGAACCGTGTTCTATGGTTGGGTTTTGTGTTAGCAGATTGTCAGAAATGGCATAGAGGCAAGTGTCGTCAGCAAATAGTTTAATATTGTTTAGAATAGCACTAAGCATATCATTAACAAAGATTAGAAATAGTAGAGGTCCCAGGACAGCATTCACAGAGAGTATGGTAGAGCTTTGCCCATTAAGAACTACTCCATTATTTGATTACTACACAAGACTGCTGTTTAACTCGTTATTATATTTATTGATATCTACCTATTGCTAATTACTACTAACTACGCTATATGACACATGAGACACGGAGTCCAATATATACACGTCCATCCCTAGTAATGACCCGTCCGTGACTGAGGTAGTTCGGTTCAAGTATTACTTGACCACATGACTTACACGACCACAATCTTGACCACATGACTTACACGTCACCTACCCATCCAATGACGCACGTATTTATTTGGGCCATAAAGCGTACGGATGACTATTACGTTTAGTTATTGCGATCTTGGTTTCGACACCTAGATACATACCGCCGTAGCTCTTCTAAAGCAGTTATCCATTTACACCCGCCCTATTCTCAGACGGGACCATGACCTCCATACCGCATCAAGTTTAATTAACCGCGTAACGATAACATACGAGGAAGATTTAATCCGCATAGGTAATGATGAGAATTTAACCATTAACCTGCTGCAGAAAGATTTATGTGCGAATTATGCGAGCTCAAAATTGCTATCCACTTCCGTTAAAACACGATTTCTGGAAGCGGGTGTTGTCTTAGACAGCAACGCCGTTTTCAAAATAAGCAACAGTAAAGCTGGAGTCCCAAGGTATTTGTGCTGTTGGGAGTTGGAGGGTAGTGGTGGTGGTGGTGGAGGTGGTGGTGGTGGTGGTGGTGGTGGTTGTGGTGTACGCGTGTGTTGTTGTTGGTGGTGGTGGTGCTGATAGTGGTGGTGGCGGCGGCGGTGGTAATGGTGGTGGTGGTGGTGGCGGCGGTAGTGGTGGTGCTTATGCTGGTGATGGCGGCGGTGGCGGGGGCGGGGGCGGTGGTGGTGATGGTGGTGGCTAAATGATGCTTTACCAAGATTTCCGGTTAAGATTACCGACCACATATAGCGTTTCCCATATATTGCCGAAGCTTAATTACTAATACAAAAATTCAAGTACTTTTTACTAGCGATGAGTGAACCAGGCGATAAATGACTTCGGAAAACAGTTTATGCAACATGCATTTCACATTGAACTAAATATATGGGTATCGCTTTGTTTCTAGCGAAGATCGGGCATTAGCCACCTCAGTTTGTGTTCACGCACATACCCTTCCCAAAGTTAGAAGGGCGTCCTCCCCGCCAATAATGTCAGTTCCACACAGGGCGAAGCTATCTGAGAACGTCTAGATTCCATAATATCCCAGATGAGGCCCACACAGGCTCCCGTCTTGCCCGTAGTCAAGACAACCAGAATCTGCTTCCGCCGCGCCAAGCTAGAAAACAAAATAATTAGGGTGTATATCATTCAGAATGCAGGAGCAGTAGCAGTGGCAATAGAAGCAGTAGCAATAGAAGCAGTAGCAATAGAAGTAGTGGCAATAGAAGCAGTAGCAATAGAAGTAGCAGCAATAGAAGCCGCAAAAATAGAAGTAGCAGCAATAGAAGCCGTAGCAATAGAAACAGGACTAGAAGCAGCAGCAATAGAAATAGCAGCAATAGAAGCAGTAGCAATAGAAACAGGACTAGAAGCAGCAGCAATAGAAATAGCAGCAATAGAAGCAGTAGCAATAGAAACAGGACTAGAAGTAGCAGCAATAGAAGTAGCAGCAATAGAAGCAGTAGCAATAGAAACAGGACTAGAAGTAGCAGCAATAGAAGTAGCAGCAATAGAAGCAGTAGCAATAGAAACAGGACTAGAAGTAGCAGCAATAGAAATAGCAGCAATAGAAGCAGTAGCAATAGAAACAGGACTAGAAGTAGCAGCAATAGAAGTAGCAGCAATAGAAGCCGTAGCAATAGAAACAGGACTAGAAGTAGCAGCAATAGAAATAGCAGCAATAGAAGCAGTAGCAATAGAAACAGGACTAGAAGTAGCAGCAATAGAAGTAGCAGCAATAGAAGCAGCAGCAATAGAAACAGGACTAGAAGCAGCAGCAATAGAAGCAGTAGCAATAGAAGCAGTAGCAATAGAAGCAGTAGCAATAGAAGCAGTAGCAATAGAAGTAGCGGCAATAGAAGCAGTAGCAATAGAAACAGGACTAGAAGTAGCAGCAATAGAAGTAGCAGCAATAGAAGCAGCAGCAATAGAAACAGGACTAGAAGCAGCAGCAATAGAAGCAGTAGCAATAGAAGTAGCAGCAATAGAAATAGCAGCAATAGAAGCAGTAGCAATAGAAACAGGACTAGAAGCAGCAGCAATAGAAGCAGCAGCAATAGAAGCAGTAGCAATAGAAGTAGCGGCAATAGAAGCAGCAGCAATAGAAGCAGTAGCAATAGAAGCAGCAGCAATAGAAGCAGTAGCAATAGAAGTAGCAGCAATAGAAATAGCAGCAATAGAAGCAGTAGCAATAGAAACAGGACTAGAAGCAGCAGCAATAGAAGCAGCAGCAATAGAAGCAGTAGCAATAGAAGTAGCGGCAATAGAAGTAGCAGCAATAGAAGCAGCAGCAATAGAAACAGGACTAGAAGCAGCAGCAATAGAAGCAGCAGCAATAGAAGCAGTAGCAATAGAAGTAGCGGCAATAGAAGCAGCAGCAATAGAAGCAGTAGCAATAGAAACAGGACTAGAAGCAGCAGCAATAGAAATAGCAGCAATAGAAGTAGCGGCAATAGAAGCAGCAGCTATAGAAGCAGTAGCAATAGAAACAGGACTAGAAGCAGCAGCAATAGAAACAGGACTAGAAGCAGCAGCAATAGAAATAGCAGCAATAGAAGCAGTAGCAATAGAAGCAGTAGCAATAGAAGTAGCGGCAATAGAAGCAGCAGCAATAGAAGTAGCGGCAATAGAAGCAGCAGCAATAGAAGTAGCAGCAATAGAAGCCGCAACAATAGAAGTAGCAGCAATAAACGCAGTAGCAATAGAAACAGGACTAGAAGCAGCAGCAATAGAAATAGCAGCAATAGAAGCAGCAGCAATAGAAGCAGCAGCAATAGAAATAGCAGCAATAGAAGCAGTAGCAATAGAAGCAGCAGCAATAGAAGCCGTAGCAATAGAAACAGGACTAGAAGCAGCAGCAATAGAAATAGCAGCAATAGAAGCCGCAACAATAGAAGTAGCAGCAATAGGAGCAGTAGCAATAGAAACAGTAGCACTAGAAGCAGCAGCAATAGAAGCAGCAGCAATAGAAGTAGCAGCAATAGAGGTTGCAGCAATAATAGAAGCAGCAACAATACAAGCAGTAGCGATAGAAGTAGCAGCGATAGACGCAGCAGCAATAGAAACAGCAGCAATAGAAGCAGCAGCAACTGAAGCAGCAGCAATAGAAGCAGTAGCAATAGAAACAGGACTAGAAGCAGCAGCAATAGAAGCCGCAACAATAGAAGTAGCAGCAATAGGAGCAGTAGCAATAGAAACAGTAGCACTAGAAGCAGCAGCAATAGAAGCAGCAGCAATAGAAGCCGTAGCAATAGAAACAGTAGCACTAGAAGCAGCAGCAATAGAAGCCGTAGCAATAGAAACAGGACTAGAAGCAGCAGCAATAGAAATAGCAGCAATAGAAGCAGCAGCAATAGAAGTAGCAGCAATAGAAGCCGCAACAATAGAAGTAGCAGCAATAGGAGCAGTAGCAATAGAAACAGTAGCACTAGAAGCAGCAGCAATAGAAGCAGCAGCAATAGAAGTAGCAGCAATAGAGGTTGCAGCAATAATAGAAGCAGCAACAATACAAGCAGTAGCGATAGAAGTAGCAGCGATAGACGCAGCAGCAATAGAAACAGCAGCAATAGAAGCAGCAGCAACTGAAGCAGCAGCAATAGAAGCAGTAGCAATAGAAGCAGTAGCAATAGAGTTAGCAGCAATAGAAGCAGTAGCAATAGAAGCAGTAGCAATAGAAGTAGTGGCAATAGAAGCAGTAGCAATAGAAGTAGCAGCAATAGAAGCCGCAAAAATAGAAGTAGCAGCAATAGAAGCCGTAGCAATAGAAAGAGGACTAGACGCAGCAGCAATAGAAATAGCAGCAATAGAAGCAGTAGCAATAGAAGCAGTAGAAATAGAAGTAGCGGCAATAGAAGCAGCAGCAATAGAAGTAGCAATAATAGAAGCCGCAACAATAGAAGTAGCAGCAATAGGAGCAGTAGCAATAGAAACAGTAGCACTAGAAGCAGCAGCAATAGAAGTAGCAGCAATAGAGGTTGCAGCAATAATAGAAGCAGCAACAATACAAGCAGTAGCGATAGAAGTAGCAGCGATAGACGCAGCAGCAATAGAAACAGCAGCAATAGAAGCAGCAGCAATAGAAACGGCAGCAATAGAAGGAGTAACAATAGAAGCAGCAGCAATAGAAGCAGTAGCAATAGAAGCAGCAGCAATAGAAGCAGCAGCAATAGAAGCAGTAGCAATAGAAGCAGTAGCAATAGAAGCAGCAGCAATAGAAGCATTAACAATAGAAGCAGTAGCAATAGAAGCAGTAGCAATAGAAGCAGTAACAATAGAAGCAATAGAAACAGCATCAATCGAAGCAGTAGCAATAGAAGCAGTAGCAATAGAAGCAGCAGCAATAGAAGCAGCAGCAATAGAAATAGCAGCAGTAGAACTAGTAGCAATAGAAGCAGCAGCAATAAAAGCAATAGAAGCAGTAGCAATAGAAGCGGCATCAATCGAAGTAGTAGCAATAGAAGCAGCAGCAATAGAAGCAGCGGCAATAGAAGCAGTACCAATTGAAGCTGCAGCAACTGAAGCAGCAGCAATAGAAGCAGTAGCAATAGAAGCAGTAGCAATAGAGTTAGCAGCAATAGAAGCAGTAGCAATAGAGGCAGTAGCAATAGCGTTAGCAGCAATAGAAGCAGTATCAATAGAAGCAGGAGCACTAGAACCAGTAGCAATAGAAGCAGTGACAATAGAAGGAGCAGCAAGAGAAGTAGCAGCAATATAAGTTGCAGCAATAATAGAAGCTGCAGCAACAGAAGTAGCTTCAATAGAAGTTGCAGCAATAATAGAAGCAGCAGCAATATAAGCAGTAGCAATAGAAGCAGCAGCAATAGAAGCGGCAACAATAGAAGCAGCAACAATAGAGGTAACGTCAATAGAAGCAGTAGCAATATAAACAGTAGCAACAGAAGCAGTAGCAATAGAAGCAGTTTCAATAGA
Organism: Chaetoderma sp. LZ-2023a; assembly: GCA_034401795.1. Taxonomy (NCBI): domain Eukaryota; kingdom Metazoa; phylum Mollusca; class Caudofoveata; order Chaetodermatida; family Chaetodermatidae; genus Chaetoderma; species Chaetoderma sp. LZ-2023a. The sequence goes on from CM067373.1 coordinate 60,566,608, forward strand.
AGCAGCAGCAATAGAAGCAATAGCAATATAAGCAGTAGCAATAGAAGCAGCAGCAATAGAAGCAGTAGCAATAGAAGCAGTAGCAATAGAAGCAGTAGCAATAGAAGCAGTAGCAATAGAAGCAGTAGCAATAGAAGCAGTAGCAATAGAAGCAGTAGCAATAGAAGCAGTAGCAATAGAAGCAGTAGCAATAGAAGCAGTAGCAATAGAAGCAGCAGCAATAGAAGCAGTAGCAATAGAAGCAGTAGCAATAGAAGCAGCAGCAATAGAAGCAGTAGCAATAGAAGCAGTAGCAATAGAAGCAGTAGCAATAGAAGCAGTAGCAATAGAAGCAGTAGCAATAGAAGCAGTAGCAATAGAAGCAGTAGCAATAGAAGCAGTAGCAATAGAAGCAGTAGCAATAGAAGCAGTAGCAATAGAAGCAGTAGCAATAGAAGCAGCAGCAATAGAAGCAGTAGCAATAGAAGACGTAGCAATAGAAGCAGTAGCAATAGAAGCAGCAGCAATAGAAGTAGTAGCAATAGAAGCAGTAGCAATAGATGCAGCAGCAATAGAAGCAGTAGCAATAGAAGCAGCAGCAATAGAAGTAGCAGCAATAAACGCAGTAGCAATAAACGCAGTAGCAATAGAAGCAGCAGCAATAGAAGCAGTAGCAATAGAAGACGTAGCAATAGAAGCAGTAGCAATATACGCATCAGTAATAGAAGCAGTAGCAATAGAAGCAGTAGCAATAGATGCAGCAGCAATAGAAGCAGTAGCAATAGAAGCATCAGCAATAGAAGCAGCAGCAATAGAAGTAGCAGCAATAAACGCAGTAGCAATAGAAGCAGCAGCAATAGAAGTAGCAGCATTAAACGCAGTAGCAATAGAAGCAGTAGCAATAGAAGTAGTAGCAATAGAAGTAGCAGCAATAGAAGCAGCAGCAATAGAAGTAGCAGCAATAGCAGTAGCAATAGAAGCAGTAGTAATAGAAGCAGTTTCAATAGAAGCAGCAGCAATAGAAGCAATAGCAATATAAGCAGTAGCAATAGAAGCAGCAGCAATAGAAGCAGTAGCAATAGAAGACGTAGCAATAGACGCATCAGTAATAGAAGCAGTAGCAATAGATGCAGCAGCAATAGAAGCAGTAGCAATAGAAGCATCAGCAATAGAAGCAGCAGCAATAGAAGTAGCAGCAATAGAAGCAGTAGCAATAGAAGTAGTAGCAATAGAAGTAGCAGCAATAGAAGCAGCAGCAATAGAAGTAGCAGCAATAGCAGTAGCAGCAATAGCAGTAGCAATAGAAGCCGTAGTAATAGTAGTAGCAGCAATAAACGTAGTAGCAATAGAAGTAGCAGCAATAGCAGTAGCAATAGAAGCAGTAGCAATAGAAGCAGTAGCAATAGAAGCAGCAGCAATAGAAGTATTAACAATAGAAGCAGTAGCAATAGAAGCAGTAGCAATAGAAGCAGTAACAATAGAAGCAATAGAAGCAGTAGCAATAGAAACAGCATCAATCGAAGCAGTAGCAATAGAAGCAGTAGCAATAGAAGCAGCAGCAATAGAAGCAGCAGCAATAGAAGCAGTAGCAATAGAAGCAGTAACAATAGAAGCAATAGAAGCAGTAGCAATAGAAACAGCATCAATCGAAGCAGTAGCAATAGAAGCAGTAGCAATAGAAGCAGCAGCAATAGAAGCAGCAGCAATAGAAGCAGCAGCAATAGAAATAGCAGCAGTAGAACTAGTAGCAATAGAAGCAGCAGCAATAAAAGCAATAGAAGCAGCAGCAATAGAAGCATTAACAATAGAAGCAGTAGCAATAGAAGCAGTAGCAATAGAAGCAGTAACAATAGAAGCAATAGAAGCAGTAGCAATAGAAACAGCATCAATCGAAGCAGTAGCAATAGAAGCAGTAGCAATAGAAGCAGCAGCAATAGAAGCAGCAGCAATAGAAATAGCAGCAGTAGAACTAGTAGCAATAGAAGCAGCAGCAATAAAAGCAATAGAAGCAGTAGCAATAGAAGCAGCAGCAATAGAAGCAGCAGCAATAGAAGCAGTAGCAATAGAGTTAGCAGCAATAGAAGCAGTAGCAATAGAGGCAGTAGCAATAGCGTTAGCAGCAATAGAAGCAGTATCAATAGAAGCAGGAGCACTAGAACCAGTAGCAATAGAAGCAGTGACAATAGAAGGAGCAGCAAGAGAAGTAGCAGCAATAGAAGTTGCAGCAATAATAGAAGCTGCAGCAACAGAAGTAGCATCAATAGAAGTTGCAGCAATAATAGAAGCAGCAGCAATAGAAGCAGCAGCAATAGAAGCAGCAACAATAGAAGCAGCAACAATAGAGGTAACGTCAATAGAAGCAGTAGCAATATAAACAGTAGCAACAGAAGCAGTAGCAATAGAAGCCGTTTCAATAGAAGCAGCAGCAATAGAAGCAATAGCAATATAAGCAGTAGCAATAGAAGCAGCAGCAATAGAAGCAGTAGCAATAGAAGACGTAGCAATATACGCATCAGTAATAGAAGCAGTAGCAATAGAAGCAGTAGCAATAGATGCAGCAGCAATAGAAGCAGTAGCAATAGAAGCATCAGCAATAGAAGCAGCAGCAATAGAAGTAGCAGCAATAAACGCAGTAGCAATAGAAGCAGCAGCAATAGAAGTAGCAGCATTAAACGCAGTAGCAATAGAAGCAGTAGCAATAGAAGTAGTAGCAATAGAAGTAGCAGCAATAGAAGCAGCAGCAATAGAAGTAGCAGCAATAGCAGTAGCAATAGAAGCAGTAGTAATAGAAGCAGTTTCAATAGAAGCAGCAGCAATAGAAGCAATAGCAATATAAGCAGTAGCAATAGAAGCAGCAGCAATAGAAGCAGTAGCAATAGAAGACGTAGCAATAGACGCATCAGTAATAGAAGCAGTAGCAATAGATGCAGCAGCAATAGAAGCAGTAGCAATAGAAGCATCAGCAATAGAAGCAGCAGCAATAGAAGTAGCAGCAATAGAAGCAGTAGCAATAGAAGTAGTAGCAATAGAAGTAGCAGCAATAGAAGCAGCAGCAATAGAAGTAGCAGCAATAGCAGTAGCAGCAATAGCAGTAGCAATAGAAGCCGTAGTAATAGTAGTAGCAGCAATAAACGTAGTAGCAATAGAAGTAGCAGCAATAGCAGTAGCAATAGAAGCAGTAGCAATAGAAGCAGTAGCAATAGAAGCAGCAGCAATAGAAGTATTAACAATAGAAGCAGTAGCAATAGAAGCAGTAGCAATAGAAGCAGTAACAATAGAAGCAATAGAAGCAGTAGCAATAGAAACAGCATCAATCGAAGCAGTAGCAATAGAAGCAGTAGCAATAGAAGCAGCAGCAATAGAAGCAGCAGCAATAGAAGCAGTAGCAATAGAAGCAGTAACAATAGAAGCAATAGAAGCAGTAGCAATAGAAACAGCATCAATCGAAGCAGTAGCAATAGAAGCAGTAGCAATAGAAGCAGCAGCAATAGAAGCAGCAGCAATAGAAGCAGCAGCAATAGAAATAGCAGCAGTAGAACTAGTAGCAATAGAAGCAGCAGCAATAAAAGCAATAGAAGCAGCAGCAATAGAAGCATTAACAATAGAAGCAGTAGCAATAGAAGCAGTAGCAATAGAAGCAGTAACAATAGAAGCAATAGAAGCAGTAGCAATAGAAACAGCATCAATCGAAGCAGTAGCAATAGAAGCAGTAGCAATAGAAGCAGCAGCAATAGAAGCAGCAGCAATAGAAATAGCAGCAGTAGAACTAGTAGCAATAGAAGCAGCAGCAATAAAAGCAATAGAAGCAGTAGCAATAGAAGCAGCAGCAATAGAAGCAGCAGCAATAGAAGCAGTAGCAATAGAGTTAGCAGCAATAGAAGCAGTAGCAATAGAGGCAGTAGCAATAGCGTTAGCAGCAATAGAAGCAGTATCAATAGAAGCAGGAGCACTAGAACCAGTAGCAATAGAAGCAGTGACAATAGAAGGAGCAGCAAGAGAAGTAGCAGCAATAGAAGTTGCAGCAATAATAGAAGCTGCAGCAACAGAAGTAGCATCAATAGAAGTTGCAGCAATAATAGAAGCAGCAGCAATAGAAGCAGCAGCAATAGAAGCAGCAACAATAGAAGCAGCAACAATAGAGGTAACGTCAATAGAAGCAGTAGCAATATAAACAGTAGCAACAGAAGCAGTAGCAATAGAAGCCGTTTCAATAGAAGCAGCAGCAATAGAAGCAATAGCAATATAAGCAGTAGCAATAGAAGCAGCAGCAATAGAAGCAGTAGCAATAGAAGACGTAGCAATATACGCATCAGTAATAGAAGCAGTAGCAATAGAAGCAGTAGCAATAGATGCAGCAGCAATAGAAGCAGTAGCAATAGAAGCATCAGCAATAGAAGTAGCAGCAATAGAAGTAGCAGCAATAGATGCAGCAGCAATAGAAGCAGTAGCAATAGAAGCAGTAGCAATAGATGCAGCAGCAATAGAAGCAGTAGCAATAGAAGCAGTAGCAATAGAAGCATCAGCAATAGAAGCAGCAGCAATAGAAGTAGCAGCAATAAACGCAGTAGCAATAGAAGCAGCAGCAATAGAAGTAGCAGCATTAAACGCAGTAGCAATAGAAGCAGTAGCAATAGAAGTAGTAGCAATAGAAGCAGTAGCAATAGAAGTAGTAGCAATAGAAGTAGCAGCAATAGAAGCAGCAGCAATAGAAGTAGCAGCAATAGCAGTAGCAATAGAAGCAGTAGTAATAGAAGCAGTTTCAATAGAAGCAGCAGCAATAGAAGCAATAGCAATATAAGCAGTAGCAATAGAAGCAGCAGCAATAGAAGCAGTAGCAATAGAAGACGTAGCAATAGACGCATCAGTAATAGAAGCAGTAGCAATAGATGCAGCAGCAATAGAAGCAGTAGCAATAGAAGCATCAGCAATAGAAGCAGCAGCAATAGAAGTAGCAGCAATAGAAGCAGTAGCAATAGAAGTAGTAGCAATAGAAGTAGCAGCAATAGAAGCAGCAGCAATAGAAGTAGCAGCAATAGCAGTAGCAGCAATAGCAGTAGCAATAGAAGCAGTAGTAATAGTAGTAGCAGCAATAAACGTAGTAGCAATAGAAGTAGCAGCAATAGCAGTAGCAATAGAAGCAGTAGCAATAGAAGTAGCAGCAATAGAAGTAGCAGCAATGGAAGCAGCAGCAATAGAAGCAGCAGCAATAGAACAGCAGCAATAGCAGTAGCAATAGAAGCAGCAGCAATAGAAGTAGCAGCAATAGCAGTAGCAATAGAAGCAGCAGCAATGGAAGCAGCAGCAATAGAAGCAGCAGCAATAGAAGCAGCAGCAATAGAAGCAGTAGCAATAGAAGCAGTAGCAATAGAAGCAGCAGCAATGGAAGCAGCAGCAATAGAAGCAGCAGCAATAGAAGTAGCAGCAATGGAAGCAGCAGCAATAGAAGCAGCAGCAATGGAAGCAGCAGCAATAGAAGTAGCAGCAATGGAAGCAGCAGCAATAGAAGCAGCAGCAATAGAAGTAGCAGCAATGGAAGCAGCAGCAATAGAAGCAGCAGCAATAGAAGCAGCAGCAATAGAAGCAGCAGCAATGGAAGCAGCAGCAATAGAAGTAGCAGCAATAGAAGTAGCAGCAATAGAAGCAGCAGCAATAGCAGTAGCAATAGAAGCAGTAGCAATAGAAGCAGTAGCAATAGAAGCAGTAGCAATAGAAGCAGTAGCAATAGAAGCAGTAGCAATAGAAGTAGCAGCAATAGAAGCAGTAGCAATAGAAGCAGTAGCAATAGAAGCAGTAGCAATAGAAGCAGTAGCAATAGAAGCAGTAGCAATAGAAGCAGTAGCAATAGATGTAGTAGCAATAGAAGTAGCAGCAATAGAAGCAGCAGCAATAGTAGCAGCAATAGCAGTAGCAATAGTAGCAGTAGCAATAGAAGCAGTAGCAATAGAAGCAGTAGCAATAGAAGCAGTAGCAATAGAAGCAGTAGCAATAGAAGCAGTAGCAATAGATGTAGTAGCAATAGAAGTAGCAGCAATAGAAGCAGTAGCAATAGTAGCAGTAGCAATAGAAATAGCAGCAATAAACGCAGTAGCAATAGAAGCAGTAGCAATAGTAGTAGCAGCAATAGAAGCAGTAGCAACAGAAGCAGTAGCAGAAACAGTTGCAGCACTAGTTGTGATGACAATGCCAGGTGTACGCCTTGTCAGCAAATATAGTAATAGAGGCTACATCAGGAAGCGAACTCTCCAAATTTCATAGGTTTAAAGTCTCACTGGGCCTGTACATGCACCAGGAACATGAAACATATAACAATTTCGGCGGGAAATGCAAGCTATATAAGTTCTTAATCTACACAGTCATTTTAACAAAAAAACGAGAGCCTATCTAGTCAGATATGAATGAGTCTTGAAACAAAATGCACACATTTTGGTCTGAAACAAAAGAAGTTCGGATTGCCAATAAGTCATCTAAGACGTTAGTCCGCCAGACAAATCAATCAATCAATCAATCAGGTTAGGCCCTATTTAGAACAAAATTGGTACAGCTCTTGTCCTATGGATAAAATTTGCATTTAGCCTAAATATTAGATGTGGGGTGAAATTTCAAAACGATATGCGAAATTCGCGCTTGGACCTACTCTGATACATAGTCAAACATGCTGGACCGTATGTCTACTATATGGTTTCAATAGGCCAATTAGTATATTTTTAAGACATAGGCAGGTAACCAACAAGTGTAGGCTTACAACTACAACCAGTGGTCTTACTGCCATACCTGTCTATAACAGACCACAACGTTTAGGGTCAAATGATGATTACTCTAAGATTGGTGCATGTTCGCCATCATGTACGGCACGTTGGGATCAAACGCCCTTAGCCTACTACTGGTATGGTAAAATAATGTCATTATGACACGATCACGTACGTATACCAATGGTGTAGATGTGTGAGTGAACATCGACCCAGAATTTATTAATATGTGGACTTACGACGTGATGTTTGTCGTTGTTGAACAACATCACGTTCGAGTATAGCGGTTAAAGAGCCTACGTGTCCAGACAGCAGACACACGTGAGATCCACGCTTATATTTCACGAACTGTGCGCTTACATAATTACGCGCATGCCCGTAGGCCTACTACTGCCACTTACATGCAGGCAAAACAGATTACTATTACACACGTATGAAGTTAGACCACATCCGCGGCTGGACTCCGACTAGATTTTGGTATAACCAGAGGTCCGTAATGCAAACTGGTACCGTCCAAACGATAAAATCATACCATTCACGGTCAAAATGAATGTCTTACGCGAATGAACCTGTCCAGTTCTAGCTATGCCCCGCCCATTTCTAGCTAAGCTCCACCCATACTTCGCCTGTGCTGGGATCGATCGATCCCTGTACTCCCTGATTATCAGGAAACTATACAGGTATGGCAGCAACAGCGCCTAGTCAAATTAGTTTCAAAATATTCGACAGAATGTTTATTAAATAATAGACATACAATTCGTACGTGTCGGACTATTACACGTTTAAGACGGACTAAATCGAGTCATTCATGATGTAGTTGATTATGACGTCATCCTACACGTCACATAGTTGTTTAAGACGTTTTTTGATGGATAGATAAACTGGAAAGGTCCATTGTAACGGGTATTAGAATTGTGTGATGAGTGTTACAGTGTCTGGAATTAAAGCTGCATATTCACACCACATTTCTTAAAATTGTATACTTTTAGAGACTTAATTTGTGTAACTTAATGTAATGAAATGAAATAAATCTAAGCATCAGATGATTTTACTGTGTACAAGTTAATGTAATTTTTTGGTTGCGAAGTTGAATTGTGGACTCGTGTCTCTAATTCAATTTTAAAACTTAAAAATTGGCATTAATTTATACGTAGGCCTAATGAAATCATGATATGATAAGATCTATTTCGTTTCATTAGCGCTGGGCACACAATTTAAGCATCTAGAAGTACACCATTTTAACAATTTTATTTTCAAGCATTTTAGTGTGAATGTGCACTTTTAACAATCGTCTCTGTTAGTGAAATAAGAGAAAAGCAAGTTGATATTGCAGAAACCTTACTCAGCGCTATTTTAGAATGGTCTGGCCATGATAATGCAATGTGAAACAATAGCCGTACAACGAAGGTTACAGTCATGACAGTTCCAATATCTCGTTAGTGTTACTTTAATTTGGCTAGAAAAATTAGTAAAATATACATCAATGAGATCAGTATCATTACAATGATATCTGTTATACATATTAGGATATGTGAATACTGACACACCAGATATTAGGATATGTGAATACTGGCACACCAGATATTAGGATTTGTGAATACTGACACACCAGATATTAGGATATGTGAATACTGGCACACCAGATATTAGGATATGTGAATACTGACACACCAGATATTAGGATATGTGAATACTGACACACCAGATATTAGGATATGTGAATACTGACACACCGATATTAGGATATGTGAATGAATACTGACACACAAGATATTTTGATAATGTGTCGCTGTCAGGCATGCCAAGATGGGTAAATATAGATTAACCTTTTAATGACCACAGTCGGTCAAGAAAATCTAAATATTTCCTTATTGAATGTACATCTTGCAGGTCGAGTGAATACTATTTTTGAAGATTTACCACTGGAATGGCTGGCTCGGTTATCGAGCCAGTCATTTCAGTGGTAAATTTTCAAAAATAGTATTCTCTTGGCCTGAAAATTGACATTTATCAAGATCACTGTAGAAGCCGGTTTTGGCAGGCTTTGTTATTAAAGGGCAGTCGAAGGAACCCTATCAGGCCTGGAAGACCAGTGCATGACTGATTTAAAACCAGTCTTTACAGTTATGGTCCTGCAACAAATGTGGCACCATCGCGTATTTTCACGGCTAAGAAAACGTCTATGTATCTGCGATCATATAGATTTCACAACTTTCTGGTGGGTTCCACTGAAAGGACAACCATGTCAAGAGAGATGTGCCAATGCATACACCCCCAGTCAGCCTGCACACGTGCCTATTGGCAGCTACCGTAAAAGTGTGCAACTTCGCCACCATGAAATAACTTCTCCAATAACCTGACATACTTTTAGAAGTATGTGGGGGGAACATATAAACATATGTACATGTGAACAGGCATAATACGGTACCACAACCACAACTACTACATCATAATAATAATAATAATAATAATAATAATAATAATAATAATAATAATAATAATAATGACAAAAATAATAATAATTATAATTGTCATCAGGCGGGGTAGGGGTTGGGGTTGGGGTGAGGTTGATGTCGGACATTAAATGTTCAGATATACACTGCTCATTATAATAATATCGGTATATGATATATCTATTTCAAAGGAACGTGCCATTTGACAGCGTCGCTATCCTGAAAGGCCTCTCATGTCAGGAAGCTTAGGATACAACTACAACCCTCAACTCTCTACGAAATTGTTTTCTAAATATTTAATAGGTTTTGTGTTTATAGAGGCTATGCTGAAACTAAAAATACTAGGTTAAACTATAAGTAAGTCACTCAGCTCGCTGTACGTAATAAGGTATGTGAGTGCGTGGGCGCTTACGTGCGTGCGTATGTGTTGGTGTTTATGTAAAGGTGTCTACCACTAAATAGGCACTGCCTGCTTTGAACTGTATAAATTAATAGTATATAGTGAAATAAAGAACTTTTGAACTTGAACATAAGATGTTCATAATTTACAACGTTATACGGACTTCTGTGCTTACATAAGTAGGTCTAACGTAACGCTAGCTAGTGTCGCTGCCCTATTTGGCGCACTTCCATATTTTCAAGTAAATAAATTTAGCCAGTTGTAATTAATAGTCTATTGATTGGATGCGGGCTATTTTTAGCTGCCTCTGACGATATTTAATAGCTTATTAGAATAGAGTCTCGAAATGTAGCCTACGTTTCAATTACAACTTCTAAAATTAAATTCAAATATTGGCCAGTTGAGATCACGTTTATCAATTACATTAAGGTTGACTTCAATGTAAGCAATGGGATTTGACTCTAACTCGTGACCAAAAGAAGACTATTTCTGAAAATCTGCTACTGAAATTTCCAGTGGTAAATTTTCAAAAGTAGTCTTCTATTTTCCTACAAATTGACATTCAGGAAGCAATCATTTTGGTTTTCTTGACCAAATTTAGCCATTGAAGGGATACAGTATATCAATTATGAAATCTACAACATAATAAATATTTCAAAATATTTCCAAAATAATAATAATGATAATAATAATAATAATAATAATAATAATAATAATAATAATAATAATAATAATAATAATAATAATAATAATAATGTGGTCAGGTCGGACATCACCTAAATGGGCCTCTATGAAATGTTAGATGCATTGGGAGTGTGGGAGGGGTGGCGGTGGGTTGGAGGTAGCCAAAACTGTATTCAAAATGAACTTAATTAATAAGCTTCGAGTCGTTATAAAAGGTATAGTTATATTTCATGAATTTCAAATTGTATGCTATGTAGTGGTCTATATTTACCCATCAAAGGGATGATGGTTTAGACATAACGATGATATGTTACAGTAAGATGGAGCTTTCTACTCTGACATCAAAGGTCGTAAGTAAATAATGAATTTACCGGAATCTGCCAGACGCATGTCGAGCTAACACCATACAGCGTTATATATGCTATCATAAAGAAATGAATTATAACAAGAGGCCCAAGGGTCCTGTGTCCTACCAAATGTGGTTAAGATCGGTCCAGTAGTTGCTTCACTATGTGAGTTTTTGCCATCAACCCGTTATTTCTGACAGCTTCGAAAGTGGCAAATTTGAAGTTAGCATCTTGAAAAACCTATATAAAACCTATTTCGGCTTCAAAATCCGCTAAGAAACCCCAATAGGGCCACCAAACACGCTACATTTTGATAGCTCTACGGTGGCCATGTATTTTTTGTATTAACTTCCTTTGAAAAAAGATTGATGGCCCAAATAATGCCTAATCATATTTCCCCAATTTCAGCCGATCCATTCAGCCTGGAGACCGTGTTTTCGCGAAAACTAGTTGATCCAAGATAGCCAACGAAACATTTTACCAATCAAACTCCCTCGAATAAACTTGGTTTAGCTGGCACCCTAGATGATGTTTCATGAGTTTCGAATCAATCGCCTGAAATAGAAATATGTGATGAATATAAGTACCTTGGAATTATTATGTCTATCAATGGTAAGTTTACAAAAACGCACAAGCATATATGTGAACAATCACGCAAAGCAGTATATTCTCTACTCAAAAGTGCTCGCAGATTAGATTTACCCATTGACTGCCAACTAAAATTGTTTCACCAATTAGTAGACCCGATCCTACTATATGGCTCTGAAGTAGTTGGAGTTGAATGCTGCGATCAACTGGACCGGGTAAAAACTGATTTTATTAGACATATTTTAAAAGTTAAGCGTAGTACACCAAAGTATATGTTGCTAGGTGAAACGGGCGAGCTACCAATATCTATACAGGTTAAACATTGTATAATACAATTTTGGCAAAAACTTCTGAGCGGAAAAGAAACAAAGCTGTCAACAACACTTTATAGATATATGTTCGCAGATTACTCACAAAATGGAACTCAATATAGGTGGTTAATTAAAGTCAAAAATAATTTAGCCGACACCGGGTATAGCTATCTCTGGACACATCAAACTTCACAAAATATAAACGTGACTACAAAAAACATCAAACAAGTTCTCAAGGACCAATATATCCAAGGATGGGAAGGACAAATGTCAAACTCGTGGACAGGGAAAACATATAACGCATTCAAAAAACAGTTCTAACTAGAACATTATCTACTCCATCTAACCGATTATCAGAGAATTACGCGTACCCATTTCCGAACAACAAACCATCACTTACCTATCGAAACAGGGCGTTGTGACAGGATAACAAGAGAACAAAAAATCTGTAAATTATGCCAACAGAATGAAACCGGAGATGAATACCATTACTTATTCACCTGCGATTATTTAAAAAAAGAAAGAGCAGACATCTTGCCTAAATCAAGCTACGCACATCCAAACTACTATAAGTTCCATAAGCTATTCTCTACGCCGAACATAAAATTGCTAGTAAAACTATAGAGCTTTATCAAGGTGATTACATATCAATTCTCTGCTTGTAGGAAGACAACGAAATAAAATGTACAGTGGCGACGATGACAGACCACAACACCAAAGCTAAATGTTAGCGACTACGATGATAAAGAGAATGGTAACAGTAGTTTAGACTAGGAACAGCAACTATAGTAAGCGACAATAACGACGAAGACGACAAGGATGGCGAAGACGGCGATGATAGCAGCAACACCAACAATGACATCACCAACGGATACAAAGCATTGACCACAACGACTACGAAATGAATACCAACAACATGAACACCACCAACAAGAACACCACCAACAAGAACATCAACAACGCGAACAAGATCAGCAATAACAACATCTACAACAACAACAACAACAACAACAACAACAGCAAGTACTACTACTACCACTACTACTACTACTACTACTACTACTACTACTACTACTACTACTACTACTACTACTACTACTACTACTACTACTACTACTACTACTACAACATCAACTACTACTGCAATAACAACAACTCCAAAAAACCAACGGCAACAGCAACGACGACGACAACGGCAAACAACAAGAACAAGAACAACAACAACAGCAACAACAACAACAACAACAACATCGAAACATCTATATGTGTATATTGTATAATGTATACTAGCTACTACTCCATGTAACTACTATGTATATATTCCCCATACATCATGGAACGTGGTCTGGGGTGTAAATAAATCATTTCATTTCATTTCATTTAAACAGTTTCGGAGAAAATATTCAAAGACGTTTATCAGAATCACACAAAACGCATGATGGCTGCGGTCCAAATTGACCAATCGTCTTCGTTTGAAAAAAGCTTGGATCTTTATAACCAAAGGACGTCTTACCAAATTTGGTTAAAATCGGTCCAGTGGTTTTCGAGAAGACATTTTTAATGCTTTACTGTGGTAGTTTTGGAGTGGGTGGGGGTGGTAGGGAGTGGGGTGGGGGGGGGGGGGAACTCCTAGATGGTCACCAAACGCTTTATCAGACAATTTAGAAAGTGCAATATTGGAAACCTGCATACCCGAAAACCTATTTAAAACCAATTTCGGCGTCAAAATCCATCAAATAAAAATTCCAATCTGATCACCAAACACGCTACATTTTGATTGATCCACAGCGACAATGTGTTTTACCTGTTAAAGGTGCATATTCACAGCAGAATACTTGAAAATAAAATTGTTAAAATTGTATATCTTTGGAGGTTTAAAATGTGGGCATAGAGTTAAAGAAACGAAATAAACCTTAGCATATGATGATTTCATCCCGTATAAATGGATATAATTTTTTATGTTGTGAGACACTGGTCCATATTTCATATTCATGAGTAAAAAATTATAATAATTTGTACGGAATGAAATCATCATATGTTAAGATTTATTTCGTTTTATTACATCTAGGCACACGATTTAAGCCTCGAAAAATCTACAATGTTAACAAATTTATTTTAAGGAATTTTGGTGTGAATATGTACCTTTAAGTTCCCTTAAACTATTTCAAGGGTGTTTAATGCTTAATCATATCTCCCAACTTTGGGGCCGATCCGTTCTGCGATTCTGGAGAAGACATCGTTTTCTTGAAAATTAGGTCGTCTAAGATGGCCGCGGAGTCATTTGTCCAATCAAGTTTCCTCGAACAAAATTCGTTCAGCTGATGAGTTAAATGACCTTTCATGAGTCTTGAATCTATCAGCCAAGTGGTATCGGAGAAGATTTTTAAAGACATTAAAAAGAATCTGCCAAAATCCAAGATGGTTGCTGGCCAAATTGGTTGATCTGTTTCCTTTAAACAAATTTGGATCTCTATACCGTAAGGATGCTTCCTGCAAAATATAATTGAAATCTGCCCAGTGGATGTCGAGAGGAAGAAGAAATGTTTAATTTCCTATTGCTTTAGTATATGAGTATTTGTTGGGGAAACGATCCAAGATAACCGCCAAACCGTTTAACTGACAGTTTCGAATGTTGAAATTTGAAATCAGCATTCCTAAAAACACACACACACACACACACACCCACCCACCCACCCACCCACCCACCCACCCACCCACCCACCCACCCACCCACACACACACACACACACACACACACACACACACACACACACACACACACACACACACACATATATATAAAAGCAATTTGTGTTTCAAAATCGAATATGGCTGCCAAGTATGCTACATTTTGATTGATTCACAGCAGCCATGGATTTCTTTATGACTCAACTTCCATTGAACAAACTTTAATGGCCCTTAGTCCCTAATCATGTCTCCCAAATTTGGGCGTGATCTGTTCTGCGGTTCTGGAGGTCTTCTTCGTGAAAACTAGGTCATCCAAGATGGCCGCCGAAACATTTGGCCAATCAAGTTCCCTTGAACAAACTTGTTTCAGCTCTTACCATAGATCATATTTCATGAGATTTGAATCGATCCCCATGTGGTTTCGGAGAAATCACTCAAAATCCAAGATGGCCACCGATCAAATTGGCCTCACTATCTGAACCACTTCGAGCATTGGTGCCTCAATCTTAGGAGCTTTTATAGGCCTGGTGTTCGATTGCAGACAGTGCGATCATGGACGTTCAGATCTTTCAATCGACCCGGTTGATTCAGTTGCCTAATCATATTTTATTCCCAAAATAGTGATATTGGTTCCAATCAGTTATCGACAGCATATCAACACATGAGTTGTATGGGAATTTCCAAGTATTGATCTATCATCTTCTCTGAAATATTTGAGTCGATGTTGCACACCGCGCATGCACCATATCAATGTATTGTGATGGCCACATTTTCTATAGAAGAAGGTTAGCCGTGGATCTTCATGAAGTTTCGCATAGTGCCCCTAACAGTCAATCACCAGTATGCGTTCATCATTTATCGCTTTCTTAGTTGCAAAACCTGATCATTCAGACAATATGAGGAACTGATCTGTCACAATTAACCTTTCCAGAGTATCAATCTATCAATCTGACGTCATATGACGTCATAAACAGCTAAGTGGCGTGTAGGATGAGGCCATAATCATTACGTCATAAAAGATTCCATATGGCTCGCCTTTAACTCTTAATAATCCGACATGTCGCACGAAATTTATGTCTCTACTATTTCATAAACATGCTATTGAATATTTTGAAACTCATTTGACTGGACGCTGTTGCTGCCATAAGCAGCAACAGCGCCCAGTCAAATTATTTCCAAAATATTCAATTGGTTACCTGTATAGTTTTTGGAAATTCATAGTCAGGGAGTTCATAGATCGATCGATCCCAACACGAGTGAGGTGTGGGTGGAGATTAGCTTGAGGGGTGCGGGGCATAGCTAAAATGGAAAGGTCCATTAAGATGAACTAGAGCGATGTGGGTTGTTGGAGATATGGATGTATTATGAACGCAGTGCGAAATAGAATAAAATCCATGTCTGTGGTGAACAGAATATCACGTCATTAATATTAATGTACTAATTATGCACTCTTTGGGCTTAGAGTGAACATGAAAGAACATGTAGCCTATTCCTGTTATAAACGCTTTATAGTAAGTTCATCTGGTTAGATAAAGCTATTTGGATATTAAGTACATATTCTGTGGGAAAAACCCTCTTACTCCGGAATGCTCGTTCGTATGGAGGCACATACCTCAATTCTGACCATAAGCTAGTCATTACATGCCTTCAGATGAACGATCTCTACCTAATATATAAACACCATACCATGGAAGAGGGTAGTGTCACCTACAACCTACCCAAGCTCATCAGCGACACTGACACTCAAATGTCATACAAAAATGCCCTCTGGGAGTAGATAGCTAACATCGATGTCAGCTCTGATCCAAACGAAGTCTTAACCAGAATACTGAAATCTATGGAATCATCCACTACCAGCACCATAGGTGTTCTTAAAACAAGAAAACTAGGTATACTGACGACCCTCTAGTAGTAAAGCTGTCAGCAGAGCAGAGAGCGTTATGGCTGCGCATCTATCAAAGTGGCCAAAGTGAAGACAGCACCAAACTACGCCGGGAGCGCAATATTATTCTGCGCCACATTGGCGAATGCTTAAAAGATCTTGCTATTCAACAGGCAGACTCCCTAGCAGATGAAATCACTGTCACGGATGACTGTCACAAAATGTTTCGGGCCGCCCGAGCCCTGAGAGTTACTGACTACACACAACCACTCACTGTACACAACTTTGAAGGACACTTTATCGGGACTGACCAGGGAAAAGCTGAGCCGATCCGAGAATGGGTCAAGGAACAGTTCACTGACAACGATGATGAGCCCTTGCACCCTTGCTCAGGAGACCCTAGGCCTTTACTAACACCAATTAAAACAGCAGCAGTTGAGAATGCACTTAAAGCCCTGAAAATGGACGTGCATCTGGACCTGATGGCATGAGCAATGAACTATTCAAATATGCAAGTGACATTATCTCAAAACCGATCACGCACCTAATCAATTCATCTTTTATGCACCACCTTCCCATCGACGCTGTATACCAAGGCACCCTTATCGCACTACCCAAGCCCAAGAAGCCACCTGGGCACCCAGCCAATCTGCGGCCCATTGTGCTCCTCAACAGCATACGGAAAATCCTATCCAATGTTACGCTATGCCGCATCCGAGACAAGATCGATTACTTCACTGGATCATGTCAAAATGCCTTCAAATGTGGACGCAGCTGCGCAGACATTGTATGGGCTCAACACATGCTCGTGTCGGTAGCCATGTCCAAACACTGGGACTTCCACAAAATGGGCAGTGACATGGCAGGAGCCTTCGACACAATTGAACGCTCAGAGATCCTAGATGTACTACGCCAGGCCAGTTGCAAGGAAGATGAGCTACGACTAGTGAGACTACTGCTTGCAGACACCAGGCTGAGAGTAAGAGTCAAGTCAGTGAAGTCTGTAGAGTTTGAGACATCAATCGGCTCACCACAGGGAGATGGTCTATCTCCGGTGCCTTTCACCAGCTACCTTGCTGCTGCATTGAAATCTGTGCGGGAAAGTTCCACAAGACCACACACCCCACCCAGAGTCAATACTGGGCATGCCACTAGATATGGAATATGCCAACGATGTGGACTTCATAGACGAGGAAAAGAAACCCTTGACGAGCTTCTCCCAATACATGCAAGCAAACTAAAAATTGAGAATCTCTTTATGAATGAATCCAAAACAGAATTCACCCACATATAGCTATTGACAAAGCACGAAACTATAGAAAATGACGACCTACTTCGTGGTGGCGAACCATGGAGGAAAACTACAATCCTGGGCTCACTGCTTTGCAGTACTGCTGACATTTCTGCACGCTGTGTCATGGGGAACATAGCTTTCCAGTCCTTCTGGAAGCTATGGATGTGTAGATCAAAGATGCTCTTGATAAAGAGGCTACGTTTATACAATGCAACCTGCATATCCTTAATGCTGTGTAACTGTTACAGCTGGGCAGCTCCAAAGGCAGCTCTAGACAAACTCGATGCCTGCCACCGCAAACACCTACGCACCATCACTGGACACTAATTTCCAACGATGCACTATATAAGATGTGTAATACGTTGCCGCTATCTGTAAAAGTCGCAGCAAAGATGGTCCATGTTTGGCCATGTACTAAGGATGCCAGAAGACACACCAGCACAGAGAGCCTTGGAATTCGCCCTACTCGGAGCCAGCAAATACAAAGATAGGAGAGGACGTCATTGCATAATTCTGCTAAGCGTGCTACGAGGTAATCTCAGGAAAGTAGGACTCTGTACACTCAAGTCAAGAATGGAGCTGAGGAAGCTAAGGACTTCGGCTGAGGACAAGACACAGTGGGCAAAAGTGAAGAAGGACTTATCGATGTATCCCACAAACAGTATATCCGTACATTCTTCACAGTGCCAGATCTCAATAAATGCCAAGATCTGATACCCCAAGCATACAACCTCCACCAGCTCCACAGAAGTCTGCATGCCTTGAAACCTACGTCCGCACTTGGTATGAGTACATTCGGTACTCTGTAGATTTTGAACGCACTTACTACATAGCGGGAAGAACAGTTGTCCACCACACCTGTACATTTTTACCTATAATTCTCGCTTGGACTATTAACTGCATTAATAAAACCTGAAATCTGAATAATCGACTTTAACCGTAAGAGAATATTAACGTCAACCTCAAGCATAAAAGCTTACATTATCCGTGTTTATTAGCGAAATTTGGCTGTCGAATGAGTTATTTCCCTTGATATCTGGACCAGTGTCATCGATAACTTCAAACAGTCAAAATGGGCTTTACAGATCGTGGTGCCGAAAAAAGCTTATCACGCTAGAGGGAGATATGCAGATGTCCGAATGTGTTATTGCTCTGTAGAACTCCCCACCCACAACCCGCCCCACCTCATTTCTTGAAGTTTATTTAGCAACAATTAGAGATATAAATGGCTAGGTTGATTGGCTGGGAGGGTCACATAACCTTGTGTGCTCAAACATGGTCGGATGTGTCATAACTCTGAAGTTTTATTAATCTTAGCTCGCTTTTGGTACATACAGGTATAATGTATATACAGGTTTTATAACAGGTTACACAACTGCATGGAATGGCCAGGTATTTGTACAAAATTGCCTGCTTTACTATTTAATAAAAACATTCTGGCAAAGATTTTGATAACTAATTTGACTGGGGGATCTATTGAGGCCCCAACGCATTTCCACAAAACATACAACAACCAGGCAGATTTTGTGCATGTAAATCTATGACAAGAGCGTAGGTATTTCTGCTAATGTTAAGGACTCATTTCGTTGATAGAAAAGACCTGGTCCTGGACAAGTTCAGATTGACCTCGCTATGCTGCATTTTTCAGTTAGGGAAGCTATATTCTATGGTACTGAAGACTCAATTAACTGTGATACATTGAATTTTAAGCATCCTTGCGATCTACTCTCCCATTACCTCTTCAGGCAAGCTTGCACATGTCCGAATGCATTATAACTCTGTAGAACCCACAACTCGCACCTGTCCTTCCCACCCTGCATCACCTTGTACCTTTATTCACAGGGGTAACATGACCTCGCTCGACAGAACACATATTATAACTCTGTAGAATTCCCTGACCTGATCTGTCCTGCCAACACCTCAGAACTGTGTAGGAATAGTCAGTAATATATAAATGACTGTTCTGATTGGCTGCGAGAGGTCACATGACCTCATTTGTGGCCCCCACCCATTTCCCGCCACATTACACCTCTCAATCATCCTAGATGTACCTATATCTACCTGTCAATCATCCTGGATCTACCTTCCAAAGTCGTGGCGGTGCAATAAACGCGTGCTGTGATTAGATGAGAGGGTGATACCATCATCCTATTTGCATATTAGCTCACACATCCTTTTTCACGCCCAAAATCTCTCGACCAATCAGATTTCACTATTTTTCAGCGGGGTGGGGGATGGGGGAGGGGGCGTGGACTAATATACAAATGAGATGATGTCATTACCCTCGAAGCCAATGAGAGCAGCCGTTTATCTCACCGGTACTCTACTCTGGTATGCTCTTGCACTAAAATGGCATTGAGCAGATGGCTGTATTGACATATGGTGAGAAGATAGAACCATGTCTGAAGATTATTAATATAACTTCTATAAACCTGTCACATGAAAAGTCCAACGGCGATCATGTAAATCACAAAAACCACTCGCTTATAAATACTTAATTCATGGATCATAATTTCATATATTATTTTTGTCTCGAGCAAATAGGGAAAATTTAATTTATTTCACAGGCAACTGAGTGTCAGTATTTACCTCCAGAAATGTATGAGATGCCATCTGAGAGTATGCAGATTTCTCAATTTTGTGGGGGAGAAACCCCACCCCACCAACCCCGGACCCGCCTCTTGACAGACTGGACCACCTCCGTGAATCACTTTTCAGTTCTACCCCCGCCCCAACCCCCTCAGTAGAATTCTGGATCTGCCGATGAGATCGGTCATTTTTTGTTATATACGGGGCAACTGTTTGCTGATTTCCATTCCGTTGGGATAACCCCTTTGTCGATGAACTGTTCTGTTGACATTTCTTTGAGTATTCGCGGATGTATTTCGTCTGCCCCCCCCCCCCCCCCCACCACCCCCACCCCATGACCGTTGATGTTTTCAATCCATTAAGTAATTTCTTCCAATTGCATGGGCTGATAGTGATATTTTCCATTTTGCCTGTTTTATGCTTGTAGGCTATGATAAATGGTTCATGACGATAGAAATATTTTTGTCGAATCTGCATTCACGTTGGTCTCGCCAACCCGATGAATGGCACATATAGGTCTATTAAAAGTGGTATGCCTACCAGACGTCAATAGCTAGAACCGCTTAGGCCTATATTTCAGCATTGAATAGCGGTATGGTGTTCTAATAAAATTATAAGTTCCGCAAGACAGTCATGATTATTCAGATTCTAACTCCCCTGTAATACATGACGATTTGACAGCATACATGATGTCCATAATTTAAGCAATGGCGCATATTAAACAGTGAAGCACACCGCGTAAGTTAGCTGAGAGAAGGCATAATATATCATGTTCTGGGTAATTTAGGACAAGTTTGGCCATGGAGAAACATATGTATCAAGTTTATATTGATCGCATTGCCGAATGTCGGTTAAATAATCCCCATATAGGC
The DNA here is from genome assembly GCA_034401795.1 of Chaetoderma sp. LZ-2023a. Taxonomy (NCBI): domain Eukaryota; kingdom Metazoa; phylum Mollusca; class Caudofoveata; order Chaetodermatida; family Chaetodermatidae; genus Chaetoderma; species Chaetoderma sp. LZ-2023a. Next base: position 60,587,441 of record CM067373.1, read on the forward strand.
CTAATTGGGGGGCTATTTTTGGATATTAAACGTTGGTATAATTAAACATGAACCGACACACGGTGTCACCGACAGACTACGTGACATAGATCGTAAGGACGCGATTGACGTTGACCTAGAGTGGGTAGAGAATTGAGTGATCTGATCTCTCATTATGACATCATAATTCAAAAATTTAAAAATGTAACTGACAATAATATTATTAATCAAATGACGGAGGTCTGCCGCGAAAGAGGCAAGGATCCGGCAGGAACCGTCTGAATTCTACCTCAGTTTGGTGAATTTACAATGTCATAAACATAAAGTTGAATATTGCGAAACTAATTTGACTAGTGGCTGGGCAATAACAGAGCTCCGAGTTACATTACCTTCAGAATAATATAATATTCGTCGAGCTTGCCTGTTCATGGCTATCTTGAAATTGAGATTCTGAGGATCCAAGATTCAAAGTGTTAAAATCGACACAATTAAACGTGTGTACAAAGAGTGTGGGGTGGGTGGGTGAGGGGTTGGGGTGGGGTGGAGAGAGAGGAGGGAGATATTCACTAGAAATAGGCGGTGCATAGCTAGAAATGGCTTCCTCTATTGTAGTATTTGCGACATCGCCATGTCCACGCAGTGGTTGAGTTATTGGACCTTTCTGATTTATCCATACATTAGGCCTATCTGACGGAATTATGTTGCTGTAGCTTCCAAACAAATTAGTTTCACACAATATGCAGGGTAAATTTTAAGCTTTTTGCTTTTCTGTCCTTGAAAGAGTTAACTAATTGATCCCAAATTTTTAAATGGTAACCCATATTTATTGCCTGTTGAATATTTTGAAACTGGAATTTGACTGGAAGCAGAAGTTGCAATAGGCAGCAATAGCTTTCAGAGAAATTACTTTCAACATTTATTCAACTAACATATTTTACGCTTTCAAGAATTTGTTGTAACTGGTTGATTGCAAACATGCTCCTGGCATAACCCTTCAATGTTTTTTAATAGAACATTCCCATTTGCAGGCCAAGAAGCCAATTTTTTACATTTTAGCACTGCAATGAATGGCGCGATCACCGGGACACTAATTGCACGTTAATTTCCTCCAAACACCGTGTCAGTGTCAGTTGTTAAGCCAATACGCTAATTATCCATGAGATGCAAGATTTACCGCCCCTGGTTACAGCTATCATCTATCCGGCAAAGAGAGTAGGCGCGTCGGTGACGTCAGCCGCTTGTCCAAAATGTCGTCTCTATCTACTGGTTACTTTAGCAATTTAAATTGAGGATATCTTTTTTATTTGTTGGCATAAAATTGTGATCTTGGTAACAAATTAATGCCCTGAGAATTAGTACTTTACGCCAGATGCACAAAATCTCCCAGTGGAATATCCCTTTAAACAGAAGATTAGCCGCAACTCAGACGTGCAATGAGCTGCAAGAAATCATGCATGCGTTTGCGTATGCTAAGATATTATTCAACAAGCTGGTGGCCAAACAGCGCGGGTGGGGGGGGGGGTGATGTTGAGTCCCCAACAACGGCTGTCTTGGAGTATAAGCGTGAGGCCTATACAGCAGAACATATTAGGTACGCAAGTCCAGTTATTGTTCATATTTTAACATCACTGTTCAACGTAATTATCAGGAATCGAATCATTCCAACTCTATTCAAAGAAGGGTTGTTAATACCACTAGTAAAGAAGATGACATCTAACAGACTTCCAGCAAACTACCGAGGGATTAATATCATTAGTGGCATTGGGAAGATCCTAGAGCTTGCAATGCTCAAGAAGGTTGACTACATGTATCGACAGTCACAAAATCCCCTTCAAAGAGGATTCAAAGAGAATTCACGAGTAATGTTTCACCAATATTTGGAACCCTCGTCCTAACAGAAGTGGTGTGCTAGTATGAAGGTCTATTCAGGAAGTTGAAGTTAATGGATTTACCAAGCGATATATATGAACTGATGGTCAGTTGGTACCAGGGATATAAAAGCGACATGAAGTGGAATGGGCAGTTATCTCAGAGTATCAATTTACAACAAGGCAATACCCAGGGGAGCAGCATATCACCAACAAACTTTATGGTAGTAAACAACGAGGTTCTCCAAGAAATACAGGACAGCAGTCTTCGTGCATGTGTTGGAACTGTGGACTGCTCAGCATCTACAGTAACAGATGATCCAGCCTAATTAATACCAGTAAATGGGAGCTCGGAATATGCAGTGGCTAAAATTGCGGAAAACAGGTTCAATAAGGACCGAATTAAGATCAATGGAAATAAGTCTGCAGCATTAATGTATGACAACTCCAAAGGTGGGCTCTGCCAAGACATTTTATTGAAAATAAACTCACAGCCTGTCAGGACGGCAGATAAGGAAGTACACCTCGGTATCACTCAAGGTCCTGCCTCAAATATAAACAACAACAGAGTAGCGGGTATTGTCAAGTCTGCAACTACAGGCATCTACTAACTTATGGGCGCAGGTTGCCATGGAAGGAATGTGGCGGTTCCAAAATCTCCCAGATTCGACAGCCAGTATAGCAGTGCTAGGTCTTATCGGTATGTTCCCAGCTGAGGCAGAAATAGATAAACGGAGTCTGGCCCTACTCCAAAACAGCTTACAAGATCAAGAAATCAGAGTATCAAGTGGCCTTCTGCTGGCTTGCCATCAAATCTGCAAAGTCAACCAGCTGGTTTGTGTACATAAACAGAATCCTAGACAAATACAGCCCACCAAAAGCACAAGAACTGCTTAATATGCTACCAACAAGATCAGCATGGAAAAGAACAGTGAGAAGGGCAGTTCATGCACACTGGAGAGAGAAACCGCAGAAAGAGATGAGAGAGCATCAATTTAGCACCCCTCGGTACATGTCTCCAGATACGTTAGATAATGAGCATGTCGCATATGTGTGGACCCGTTCACTATTTTCAGTCAGGGAACTATGGAAGGCTAGGGTGAAGATAAAGGCAATGTGCGTAGTCTTATGTCTCCAAACTCATGATTTGGCAGATGATCGCACTGTGCAATGTAGAGGCCATGAACAGAGAGCACTTTCTGTTAAAGTGCGGAAGACTGAATGATGTTCTCGGTCCTCACATGGCTAGACTAGAAGAGCTACTAAGAGAATATGAGGTAGATGACCTGTTGGAAGATAGAGACACCGTGATGCAAATATTACTTGACATAACCCATGAAGGTCTCCCCCTATGTGTACATGGAGAACCGGTAAGGGGTATGGTTGAGAAGATTGGCAGAGCCATGATTTATTCACTTTACACGCGGCGGCTGTTAGTTCTTAACGAGATAAGTAAGCAGAAGGTGGATGACTTGACAGAAAATAAAATCCAGCAGGGAAATAAACTAATGAAATCGAAAGATGGTATAGGAATCACCTACAAACATCGGATAAGCGGATTCAGCAACAGGTAACGATTTATCGCGATATCAACTTACCTTGTCTGAGAAGGGTGCTTCCATCAAGGGAGGAAATTACACTCAAAGAAGAAGAGCTGGCATAGGCAGCAACAGTGCCCAGTCAAATTAATTTCAAAATATTCAACAGGTTACATATGTAATTTTCTGAAAATTGATAGCCAAGTCAGGGATCAATTGATCCTAAAGATGGGCGCGGCATAGCTAAAACTGGAATGGTTCATTGTGATGATATGATCAGAACATATACATATTGTCAGAGACATATAGGCCTCTGATATTACCTGATCACCGTAGACCAAATGAAAAGTAAAGAAATTGCTTTGATGTATGAAAATGTGTCTTATCATGCCAGCGTATCAGATTTCTGAGAACTGAAATCTGCTAGTGGAAAATCATGTTTGGAATAAGTATATCATCGGGATTCATCCCTCCCGTCTGTTATACAAACTTCAAAGATAACGTTTCATTAATTTAAGCATCACTAACACTTGTATGATTTCTCAGTGGTGCGGCGTGTGGCGATAAAAATGCAATACACATGGGCAGTTTTATATTTATATCTGAGAGCAAATTGGCGTTCATTCAAAGTCCATAATATTGAGTTTTTTACTTGAACATGCCTTATGTAGATATAACATGCAGTCCATGAGTAGGGGCATATATAATATATGTAGGCCTAGGTGGCAATAGGCAAAATTTTTAGGAATTATCATGAATGGGCTTAGATGATGACATTGTTATAATATAATGCTTAGTATGCACGATTGTGGCTTGTTACAATTATCTATAATATGCCCATTTGTTATGTCATAAATTTGTTGCATATTAAAAAAAAAGGTTGCAGTTGTTTAAAATTAAAGCCAGCCATCCCGTGCTCGTCCCCACTCTCAGGGACTGGTTGGACAGTTGTCGCGCAAGCTTTCATCAGTCCCTTCCAGAATTCTCTCCAGTCCCAGGAGGAAGCGCGAGTTTAACGAGTACCCAGGCTCGACGAAGTGAGCACCATCCAGGCTATGGGCTCCCCCGAATGTCATTTGGGTCTCTCAGCAGGTCTCTGGGCTTGCGACGACCTCCCATAACGCAGGTGAGCGTCTCAATATTTATTTTGCTAATCTGAGCAGCCAGCCATCTCCTTGGAGATGCGTGAGTCCAGCCAGGCATTACAGGTATGGCCAAGTGCCTGCGCGCCGAGTCCTCAGCGATACGGGCTCCTCATCAGTCTCAACCCTCTCGCTATCTGTGTGTGGGGGATGGGGGGGGGGCAGGGTCGGGGTACTTGATGGCCATCCTTGGCTCGGCTGATCGGATTGACGAAGTCAGACAAGTCTCTCCATAATCCGAGCAAATGATGGCGGCAGAGATGTAGACGTTCGTTCCAGCAGAAGCGGGCAAAACAGTAGAAGAGGTGCGAGTGATGGAGGAGGTCGCAGACATGGTGGAAGTGGTTCTGAAAGTGGTGCCTTCAGCGGCGGTGGAAGTCATAATGGCGGCGGAAGTGGTGATGACTCAGCTGGCAACGAGGGAGGAAAATCTCCCCAGTACACATGGTCGAAAAGGGAGCGGGATCCATTCAGGTTAGTCCTGTGGGGAGTGGGAGGTGCGTGCATATGTGGTGTGTGCGAAATAGGAGGAAAAGGGATGCAGGTGGCTTCCAGTCTTTCCTGCCTGAGGTCGAGCCAAGCTTTTTTAGACGTCCTTCTCTCGGGTGCTAGTGTCTCGAGGAGGAGAGAGACAGAAAGTGCGGGGGGCGGGTCTTCAACTATTATTTAGGTTTTTCCTGACCTCCGTATGCAGTATTTTGGTCATAGGCTGAAAGTTGGCGACATCGGAAGCAATTTGCTTCCCTACCATCTCAGGGTCCTATCCGAACTGGCGGATGAGATAGCAGACCTTTCCTATCTATCCAGAGCAGTCAGTTCGTCTCTAACGGTCGCGGCATCTTTTCGTCCGTCAATATACTTAGAGTTAGTTGGTCGCGATAGTCATTTGGTCCAGAGACTATTTATCTATCCATTAAGAAAACGGTCCGCCTAAAGCAGAACGGAAAACGTATCCTACTTTAGTGTTCAGGGAACACGTGGGAGGGGTGAAGATTAGTGGTTTCTGCCTGGTTGATCCGATGGGCTCTGCAGATGTCCGGAGGTGGTCCTTCTGTATGTGCCTAGTTCGAACGCTTAGAGGGGATCCCACGAAATAAAAGCAGTGTTTTTAGAGATAACTAAGATGTTTGCTGGTTTAGGGCCACAGATGGCTCCAAAAGGACGTGCTCGGTTTGAGTTTTGCGATGATCTCTTCCCTCGCGGTGTCAGATGAATTTTCCATTCAGAAGCTGGACCATTCCTGAGCGATGTCAAAAAGATCTTGACGTGGTCCAAGCTGCGTTTCAGATGTGCAGACTGATCCGTGTAACTTAGAGAGGAGCAAGTTTAGTGTGACCTCCACCACGTTTGGGCACTGCTGCGGTCGAGACCGACAACAGACTGAGAAGACACAGCAAACCAGGAAGAGATCCCGGCTGATATGGCGGTTATCTGGTTTCTGTCCCTAGGGAAACCCAGTGTTAACCACAGGACCAATTAACTACCTAATGCTTATCCTAACCGCCAGCCAAGTGGTTAAAAAGGAAAAAGGTTCGCTAAGCAACAGGGGAGGTTTTTTTAGCCGCAGTCTCGCCTAATTCCAACCTAGGGGGTTACACAGAAGCGTCTTAGTTACTGATGTGGCGTTTCTTTTTAGGTGGCAAAACCTTCCTTCTCATTCTATGGGGAGAGACGCAACAGGGATCACAAGATCCGTAGAAGCAGTCAGAGAGAAAAGAACTAATCGACGGGGGTTATCAAAACCTAGACAGGATTTCTGGAACTCGTGGAGAGCGGTCTCGCATAGCGAGATATTATCACGGCATCGAGATCAATCTCAACGGAGCCGGGAATCGGTGACGATGTAGGCAGATCTTTTAAGGTGAGCTGAGCCACGTGGCAAACTGGGTGGCTTAGCTTTCCCTACCTTAGCAAAATATCCTACTCTTGAGAAGCCAAACAGTGCAGATCGAAGACATGTGTCGGTTGCAGAAGGTTTGGCAGGAGCTAACTGTGAAGAGCAGCAAAATAAACCACAGACGACTATTACACTAGTTAGCTGGTGGTCCAAGTGGTCTTTGATGGTCGATCTCCTTTGGAACATTCCTTGAGGCAAGAACGGAATGATCGCTAGACAGCCATGGAAATAAATTAAATGGTGCATAAGGTGGCAGATATAGAAATCTGTAGTGAAAATATGATCTAGATTTGTTAGTACATGTAAGAATTTACCATGCATAATTCAAAATTTTACAGTGCAGCAGAATGTCTGCAGTCACGGTCAAACAGTCCCGCTGAATGCTGGGTCTAGGTGTTGCTATTGCGGGCATTGTCGGCTTTTAATCAACCTGGGTAGGTTTATTCCCACGGTACAACATTGTATGGTGACTTAGTCCTGGGCGGCTACAGATCACAACAATACGGCAGGGCGATACTTCCAAAGAACGAATAAAAGTTCAGCAGTTCCTTATGTGTAGCGTGGGCACAGGGAAGTGACGGCAGAAGAAAGTAATTAATCCAAGCAGGTCGGCACACAGTGAAGCGATAGATTTTTAGAATCAGCTGTCAGAATATGCAGGAAGACGATCTTTTCATTTCGAACTGAGACAGAGAGCGGTGGAAACCAATCTTAATCGGAGGCACGTATCCATCAGGGGTTTCCAGAAGTTATTTTAGTAGCAGCCAAAGGGTGACAGACACGATTGCAGGCGGTGTTCTGACACAGAAATAGTCAATAATCTTTCTGGTGTACAGTCGAATCTACCTATCTTCTAGGTCACAAGGCAGTGTGGAGGTTTTCGGAGCAGCAAAGTTCTCTGAACGATGCCATAGCGGTGGCAATTTCTGGAAGACGGCCTTTTCAAAAAATGAGATTGTTCTGCTGCCTATGGAGATCTCGAACTGCTCCAGGCACTTAAAGCCCCAATGGTTCCACTGTGCAAATTCCCCGCCGGTTACTGATACAGAGAGCGAAATCTGTACCGTCGACCTGGGTCATTGGCGAGGCAGCCCGTGACCAACCTCTCTGAGGCTGATTTGCTGACGCAGAGCGAGCAGTTGTTACACTCTCAGCTCTGCATCTCATTATCTTTTGACGATAAGTGATCAATAGCCAATCGCTAGCGAGTTCAATGACGAAGTTGTATTCAGTGTTATTTCTCATCAAGGACGTTCAGTAATTCATTAATTGTCTCGTTGCTCTTTCTCTGTCTTGACCCGTCATTATCATCATGAGGAAGCAGAAATTTCAGGCTTTCTAAAGGTACCAAAGATTTCCGGAAACTTTTTTGTGATCCTGACCATTACGCGAGGAAGAAGTCGTGCAAATATCATATTTACAAAAGCTAAGTGTCCAATCAGTGAGTCAGTCATCGTATCCCGTCCCATGAAAGAAACCCTTCTATTACGGACATACCCCAGTGGCGCGACGCATGTGCAGAGGGGCCTTAGATATAGCCACTATTAGGGCGGTTGTGGCACGTCACAGGGTGCGGATTAGGCTACTGGTTCCAGGGTGGTTAGTCCTTCCCGTCACCAAATCACACTAACACTTTAATAGTTAAATTTTATCAGGAATATCAAAATATATGCTAACTAAATGTCCATTTGCAGTCCAGGATAAGAGTATTTTTCAAAAGTTAGCACTGGAATAACTATAGACCAAGCCCGTCATTCCAGTGGTAAATTTTCAAAAGATACTGTTCTGTTGGCCTGCAAATGTTCATTCCTGAAGACCACAGCAGATGCCGGTTTTGTCAGGCTTCATCATGAAAGGTTTGAGTTTATGGTCAATGGTTAAGTCTCAGGCCAGGTTTTAGGTTACGCCCCGCGTTTATAGTAGGGCAGATATGTGAAAAAGATGTTCCATTCTGGCAGAAAGCATGAAATTTGGCATATAGGTGGTTTAAGGTATCCTGATCATAATTAGATGCGGTGCCACGTGATTCTACCAAGGGAACCCATTCAAAATGGTGGATTCAAAATGGCCACCTTCGCAGCGGAAAATTTGCATTACTCAAGCTCTAGACGGAGTAGAGAGAAGGGATTAATGTCAAATTAGGGGTTTCATGGGTCAATCGTTATAATTCTACTCACTACAATACTCTAAATATCAATCCTTCCATAGCGACCACCTGTGTTTGATGTCAAAAGACGGTGGCTCTTTAAGATATGTTATCTAAAAGATCCATCTCTTGAGAACAAAAGCAATATAGCATCTAGAAATAGTTTAAATTACTTGATTTCTTAATATCGAACCAAGTAATGGTCGTTATAGATACGTTCAATCATCCTATTAGAGTATGCAAGGCTATACGTGATGCTGTTGATTGTTGAATCATGATTCACAGACGTCAGACGCACTGTGCACCGCATGAGCACAACTGTGTACAAGGTAAGTTGGATGTATAGCATTTGCATCTGCCAGTGCAATTACTTTTGCAAGCACATTTCACGAGTTCCCGGCATGCCTTAGATGCGTCTGCAAGCAAACTCCATTGCGGTGACCAAGTGTCTCCATCTTTGACCCAACCCCAGTCAGCTGGCGATGGCGTTTTTGCATTTGCGTGGAGTGATTGGCCCCAAAGATGACCTGCCTGGAACGCAGCACGTTTGGTGTGTTGCAGCAGAGCTGCACTGGTCGGAGGAATGTTTTCTAGCTGCCTGTTGCCAAAAGCGAAAAGCCGTTTTCGTGCCTCATTAACCTTTGACAATGGTGATGTGCGTTTGTACAGTAGTACGACAAACCTCTCCGGCGTTTCCATGTCATTGTCACACAGAGAAGCCGGGGCATCAGACAGTCTCCTAAGTAGTGACTTGAATAGATATGAAGTCCTCCAAACTTCCCATGCTGTCTTCTTGCCAATCCCACAAAATGCAGACAGTGTCACACCCAGAGAAAGCATGCATAAATAGTAGTCCTTGTGACGCTTCTGCACCCAAAACTGTTGCAATGCCATGAGCTGATACATAGCGGAAGGTCTTCCCATGGCCAAATGCGACACAGAGATCACACCCATGAAGAAAGTTTGCTGTCCGTATGGCTAGGACTACGACGTCTGTATCTGTAGCATGAATCATTATTGTTCGATAACCTTGGTGATATGCATGGACGGCGTGGAGCAACATTCTACCATCTGCTTCATCTTGCATGCATGACGCGAGTTGTGAGACGTCATGCTCTGGCCTCATCAGCACGTTTTCCTCACATGTTGTGACGAGTATCTTTCCTTCTGGTAGCTCGAATGACTCCAATGTGTGTGCGAGAAAGATGAAGAGGCCTGTTTTGTTTGCATCAACTCGTAGGACAGTTTTCCAATTTTGAGGGAGTTTTGTACTCGATGCAACACGAAGAGCTTCACCATGCCCCTGTAATTCTCTAGCGTGTGTCTTCAAGCTTCCCGCCGTATACACATCCCATACAACATCCAATCTTTGCTGTAGTTGTCTAGCAATGTGTGGGAGGAAGACGTGCTCTGCAAAATCTCCAAATGTGTTCACAACCACGTTTGATTTCTTGGGATCTAGATTATGCATCATAGCTGCTCCGTCAATGATCTTCACTTCAACCTCTGGACAATCAGCTGCACGAGCTACTAATGCTTTCAAACATCCCATCAGATCTGATTTGCTGCCTTGGCGCATTGCGTTGCTCTCAGCAAGTGATGGGGGCCATGGATGATTCTCATGCTCAAAGAATGAATCACGGTCTCCGTCTCTGGATTGGCAGGAAATGTACAGTCTAGAGAATAACTCTACATCTCTCTTCATTGCAACAAACTTCTTGGTGGTTCTGGTACTCTTCCTGTTTTGATTTGAACAAAGCCAAATTGTTGTTTTGGATTGGGTCATATACCGATTTTGATGATACAGATAGTCGATCTGCGACGAATGCGTGGTACTGTCTGATGCCTAGTTCTTCTGCTGTTCGGATCGCATTCACTACAGACTCGGACATAATGACTTTGGTATCTAGAGTCACTAAGTCAAAACTGTCATCGCAAACTTGTTTCTAAAATGTTCCGCCCGGAACATGTGTGTACAAACGTTTAGCAATAATACTACTAATTTACAAATGTTACAACAACAACAACGACGACGACACCGACAACAACAACAACAACAACATCAACAATAATAATAATAATAATAATAATAATAATATATTTTTTCAGCATGTTTATCTATTTAGAGTATTGTAATGGGTAAAATCATAACCAGTGACCCAAGAAACCCTTAATTTGACATCAATTCCAGCCCTCTACTCCATCTAGAACTTGAGTAATGCAGATTTTCCGCTGGGAAGGCGGCCATTTTGAATCCGCCATTTTGAATGGGTTCCCTTGGTAGAATCACGTGGCACCGCATCTAATTATGTTCAGTATACCTTAAACCACCTATATGCCAAATTTCATGCTTTCTGCCAGCATGGAACATCTTACCTCAAATTTGTTACATATCCGCCCCACTATTAGGTTGATAGCATGTGTGATTATCTTTTGGTTTGATTATGTCCAGTGAGATTCAGTTCAGTTTGATTGCGTCCAGTGGGATTTTCTGTTGAAATAATCTGAATCTAGGCTTACACCCATCATGTCATTAAGGATATTGTTGAAATATTCCGTGCATTCCATGTTAAGCTCAGGTTGAATATTTTGACAGCAAAATTGATTTGAATGTTGTTGAGCAATACCAAACGCAGCATCAACTGCATGTCAAAGCCTTTTCAATATATTTAGTACATTTTATATCTAGCTCCTTCAATCCTGGATTTGCGGATTTACCTACTGCAACAATACCTAATAATGTTACCTCATCGACTATTATTCATACATATATCTTTATTAATGTATGTCTTCTAACTCTTAGAACATGATTCACCGTGTCACGTTATACAACCCAGATATATTAATATATCCATGTCACCGCTCTCCGCGCTAACACGCATCATAACTTATCTTTTCCAAGGTCTATTAATACTTCATAGAGTGGCGTGCGTGTCTGCTGTCTTGGCTGCTTTCACTCCACTAGAAAACTAGGCCACGTGCGTGCTGGGGAGCGAGCATGAGAGCGGCAGTGGTCGAGCACTGCACGCCAGTGGTCCTCTCTCAGTGAGCTAGTCAATGAATCAGATGGCTGATTACGTGTGCAGTTACGTAGTTTTATCATAAGATATATATATATATATATCTAGCTTCCAGTATATATATATATATATATATATATATATATACATATTTATCTTGAACATGCTCAATTGTGCTAAGAGAATGCTGAGATAGATGTCATTATGTCTAGGCTTTAAACGGATATTGCACTAGGCCTACATAGACGATAGAACCAATGTGTAACTGTCTACAATATTGATTTACAGAGTCAGACGATTATGTAACAGTTATGTAGGCCTATCGTACGTGTTTATATATCAAGCTCGAGCCTACCTGTACGCTAGAGAAAAAAATAATGTAAACGATTAAATTTCGAAAAAGGAATAGAAACAGGACTAAGGATTATAAAATAGGTATAGGCAGGCAGGCACACACCGCTTATCAGAGGTTTGTTTATTGCATCAGCATAATGATTTGATTTGATTTTTAGAATTCATATTAACCCTTTTATTACTATATACCGAATTCGAAAACTGATGTAAAAAGTTAAAAAAAATATATTATTTTAAATAGTTGTGACAGCAACAGGTTGCGGTTCCTGTCTAATTATAGTTTCAAAATATTCAACAGCTTACTGTTTAGCATGACATTTTAAATGTGAATTCAGGGTTCAAAGGGTTAAGTCTTACGTATTTCGTGTTCAGAATAGTCCGCAGAGAATCATATGTTGGGAGACGATTTGCATCATGAGGTGGGTTGGTTGGTCGGCGGTGGTGGAGGAGGCAATGAAATTGCGCGTTTCCCCTGGTGTGGAGAGGGGTTGCTTGGACGTGAAACTGAGAAGCTTCCCACGAAGTTCCGACGAAGCAAGTCGAGCATGGGGGCTGACATTTCCCCCTGTCAAATCTTTACCCCTGTAACATCTAGATCTATCCAATTTCCCAAATGATGACACTCAGCTAGACTGTAGCGCTGACGTGATTTGGGGTGGGATGTGGAGGGTGGTGAACACTGTCCCCGCAGGACGTACAGCGTACCCCTAAACATGTTACCCGACGGTAGATCAATATTGGAAATCTAGCCTGCCAATGTGAAAACACAGAATCAATAAATATTGGTTTTAGCGACAGTAAAACTAACAGCACCAATTTTCACACCGATTAAGGTCGTGTAAAGTTCCCACGCAACTGACTATCTGCTAAACTCGCGGCAATCCCTATATAGGTTTCTTTCGGAAAACGAAACCGAAAGAAAATGATGAGTTTATTTATATATTTGATATAACTCTCATTAAGAATGCATAGTAACAACTGATATTGGTAGTGCATAAGCTCCATATAATAACCCAGCAGCTTCATTATGGTTAGACTGTAACATTGGCAAATAGTTGCTATGCAGCTAACATACCATTACCAATTTTCGTGTTTTTAACCATATATATTAAAGCCTTAGAATAAGATAGTAATAAAATATATAGGCTCTATGCAGTAAAAATTGCAGACCAAGTGAAGACTGAGGATTTACCACGGGAAGGACTAGCTCGGTTGTCGAGCCAGTCATTCCAGTGGTAAAGTTTCAAAATAGTTTTCTCTTGATCTGCAAATGGACATTTCTCAAGACCACTGCAGAAGCCATTTTTGGCTGATATGTAACTTGATGTATAGGCCTATGATATAATGAAAATGTTTAGGCGCCAGAGCTGAAGTTGGAGGTGTAGGGACCAACTGTCTTCAGTTAAAGAACCAGCTATATCATTAAAGTTTTGTTTCTGGATAATCATCTACTTTAGGAGCACTAGGTGTGTGGTATAAACAATCGATATTCTCCCAGAAATGCTTAGTTTATTGTTACTGCTTTTATAATCTTTTGAATTGCATCACCACAAAATTTGATGTAATATAAAATATATAAATGTATGTATAAATATAATATTATAATAAATGTTATATATCAAGGGACCTTGATCTCTCAAATAACTTCATTGATCTATGTGTAGAAAGCTAAGTGTGTGAAGATATTTATCATGCTCAGTTTACAGAAACAACAAATAGTGGTTATCCTGTCAGTGTCTGTTTGCTTGACTTGCTAGATTTAAATGCTCAATGGTCTTTGACACATTAATGGTCAAGATTGGTCATGAAAATCTTGCTTAGTGAATGCCCATTTGCTGGCCAAGCAAGACTATCATTGTCAGAACATTTACCACTGGAATTGCTGGCTAATTTATTTAGCCAACCATTCCTTTATTATCTTAACCATTAACCACTTAACCATCAAATTTTTTCAAGAAAATTTCAATTTTCTCATAGAAAAGGCCAATTTACAGACCAAGAGAAGACTTTTTTCTAAAGTTACCACAGGAATGACTGGCTCGATAACTGAACCAGTCATTCCGGTGGTAAATTAAAAAAAGTCTTCTCTTGGTCTGCAAATGAACATTTCTAAGTCCAGTGCAGAAGCCGTTTTTGACTAATATGAGTGTAAACTGATTAAATGGTTAATTCTACAATCATTTAACTTGTTATGTTTAACGAGTTACATTAACCCTTAACGCAGAAACCAACCAAAAATGTCTTTTGCGGTTGTCTTGAGAAATGTCCATTTGCAGACAAAGAGAAGGCTATATTTAACTCATCTGGCCTTAAAGACCAAGTGAGCTTATGCTTTGGCACCCATCCATCATCCATCCAACCATCATCCAAGAACTTTTCCTTTAAACAATTTCTCAACAGTTCTGGGGGATATCAACCAAATTTTCCAGAAAGCATCCTTGGCCCATACAGATGTAAGTTTGTTCACATGAAGCGGATAGGTCAATTGGGATTTTGGCTGATTTTTTAGAAATATCTAAGAACCTCGGAAACCGCTGATGGGATCGGGCTAAAATTTGGCAAATAATCCAAATATGTTTAGGCAGTAGAACCATTCAAGTTTGTGCAGGGAAATTAGTATGTTAAAAACATGTCCACCATTGATCAATCAGAACTCAGTGTCTTAATGGGCATATTGGAATTTTGAATGTAATTTTCACGAAAACTACTTGGCCTTTGAAACGGCTGAAGGGATCAGGCCGAAATCTGGGCAGTATGATTAGAGACTAAGAGCCATTCAGGTTTCAACAGGAAAACTGTTGAATACTATTAAATTAATTTCGCTTCCAGTCAAATTAATTTCAAAAAATTTTACAGAATAAGCTTTATATATAATAAAGAATGTACTTTTGCAGGGATTTGTCAGTGAAAGGGTTAAAGCCTCATGTATGGCTGACTGGCTGTTGCAAGTCAACATGTTTTTCAATGTGAAGAATATTCCTGAAGGTGTGTTTTATTCTAACATTTATGTAGGATGCTAGGTGTTGCTAAACATTGCAGAGACATTAACTACATGTATCATTGTCAACCAGACAATGAAGACTTGTGAGGATTCAGTTAACCCTTTAACACTGATGCTGGCCATAAACAGCTTCGGCAGTGGTCTTTGGAAATGTCCATTTGCAGATCAAGAGAAGACTATTTTTGAAAATTTACCACTGAAATGACTGGCTCGATAAATGAGCCAGTCATTCCAGTGCTAAATTTTCAAAAATAGGCTTACCTTTGTCTGCAAATGAACATTTTCTCTGAGAAAATTTACATTTTCTTGAACAAATTTAAGGGTTAAAGGGTTAACAAGCTATTCTGTTAGGTCGAGGTTCTCTGCTTTCAACATGCTTACATATCTAATTGCCACAATGACAACAATAGTTTTGAGCTTATGAGGTCGTATATTCAACTCTGTGATGTAATTTTTGACTCTGGCGTCTCCATCATCACTCTGATGTCAAGCAAGGCCAAGATACTGCTGCTGAGAAAAAGGTCAGTATTCTGCTCACATCTTTCATACTTAAGCTTTTAAATGATAAATTTCGTCAAAAAGATCGTAATTTAGTTCATTTACAGGTTAGGAGAAGAATATTTTAGAGAATTTACCACTGGAATGACTGTCTCAGTTATCAAGTAAGGCATTCCAGTGGTAAATTAAAAAAATTGTATACTCTTGGCTCGCAAATGGACATTCCTCAAGAGTACTACAGAAGCTGGTTCTTGTCAGCTTGACCATTAAAGGATTAATTACCGAACTTTGTCTACATGTATATTAATGAAACCTGCTTATATAACCCAGTAACTGGCCAAAATGACTTCATCAGAGAGATATATTTGAAAACCAAGAGATTGATCAATCGGTGGAAGAATTTCTTTGAATTCGAGAACTTAGCAAGTAATCAATCCCGCAGCAATACCAGTGGAAGGTTCTCAAGAAATATTCTACACTTAGAATTTAATGCATACACGCCCACCATCCATTTGGCCGGACTATTTACATGCTTACATATAGATTATATAAGGAAATCATCCATACATACCTTTGCAAAGAAATTTACACCACTGCGTGAGTACGACTAGATGCCCATTAACCCTTAGCACAATGATGTCAACATTTTATCTTTTACGCTGTCAATGGCAAAGAAACTAGTGTACGTTTTTCAACAAGTTTGGTGGAAGATGTTGCTGTCTATGACAACGCCATTTTCCACCAAATTTATTGAAAAATAAACACCAGTTTATCTTTTACTTTAATTTGAAAATTTAAAATTTTGACAACAGAGTGGTAAGGGTTAATAGGTGCTAACTTCGACGGTATATTTTGAGTGAAGGTGTTACATGTAAACATGATTGTAATAATTAAATTTACTCATTTATTGCAAACCGGGTCCAAGATGGTATTGTGCATTTGACAGGGCCTGATTTAGGACCGGGCAGACTGGGAAGTTGCCCGGGCGCATCCACCAAAATCAAATCTTAAATTTTCTAAGGGGACCACCAACAAGAGTTAATTTTGTGCTGTGAAGACACAATTGTATGCATAAGGATGAACGATCATTGAGAATTATTGGGATAAGGTTATTGTTAAATTTCTGTCCAAATTTTATTGAAAATTCATGGCAACAGTTGAAGTAAACTAAGGATGTTATTTATCTATACAGAGTGCAAGAAATGGCAATGTGTCACCATCCTATAGGATGGGGTGGTGGGGCGGGGTCCTCCCTTGAGAAAATTGAATTTTTTAATTTTCTCATGGGGAGAACACCCCCCCCCCCGTCTATGCGAGTTGGGCACCTTCTTCCAGGACCTCCCCAAATACTGCCCAAGGGCCTCTACCATAATAAATCTGGCCTTGGTTTTTGATACTGGTACTGTCTGTTTATCTGCAGAAATTTCCTGAATGTCCTGTGCGCAAAACTGTAGAAACACCTAATTGTGCATAGTCATTGTAGTGCTACTAATGCTCCTCCTACTACTGCTGCTGCTGCTACTACTACTACTACTACATACTACTACTACTACTACTACTACTACTACTACTACTACTACTACTACTACTACTTGAGAGCTAGTCCAGTGAAAAATAATTTTTGTCCTTTGGATGCTGGGCTGGTGGTAAGCTACTCGCCCCCCAAACGCTAGGCGGAAAGCGTCATAGAATTCACTGCTCTGGTCAAAAATTGAAAAAAAAGATAAAAATTACATTCCAGATGATGAATTAGCCATATCCTAGTGCCAGTGTCAACGACAGGGTTCATAGAACTAATGCTTGACAATAATAAAAACCTACTACTACTACTACTACTATTACTATTACTACTACTACTACTACTACTACTACTACTACTACTACTACTACTACCACTACTACTACTACTACTACTACTACTACTACTACTACTACTACTACTACTGTGCATATCTTATTATTATCCCCACGTTTTAAAAAAATGTCGGGGATATTGTAATCGCCTCCATCTTTCCGTCCGTCCATCACGCTATCTCCTCCCAAACCATTTGCTGGAATTAAATCAAATTTGGTATGTGGGTTACCCATATGATTCTGTTTTGCAAGACGATATTTAGATTTGGCTGCGCTCCGCCGGTGTGGCAGGGGTCAAAAGGTCAAATCAGTTGTAGCGCCACTCCTCTGAGATCGTTAAACGGAACTCAACTAAAGGGGTGGGTTGTGGGATGTGGCAAAAGTTTAAAGCGGTGAATATGTGGATTTGCGATAACGCGTCATCAACCGATCAATCTAGTATATATATGTAAATATGCATCGATTTGCTTTGTCATTGTGTTGTGAAATAGACCCACAGTGCAGTTATATGATCAAGTGGTGATGACAGAGATATTTGAAACTGGATACAGTACTATACAATTTTACCTGTTTTATGAAACGCTTATCATTATCCCAACGTTTTAAAAAAACGTCGGGGATATTGTAATCACCTCTATCCATCTGTCCGTCGCACTATCTCCTCCTAAACCATTGGGTGGAATGAAATCAAATTGGGTATGTGGGTTACTCATATGATTCCGCTTTGCAGCGGCCCCAGGGGGATGTGGCAGGGCTCAAAAGGTCAAATCAGTTGTAATGCAACTCCTCTGAAATCGTTAGACGGAATTGAACCAAATTTAATCTGAGTTACCCATATGATTATGGAGTGCAAGAGGCCATTTAAAGTTGACCCCAAGGGGTGGGGAGGGGTCAAAAGGTCAAATTTTAACCTACGGAAATTGATTGTAATGCATCTCCTTCGAAACCATTGGATAGAATTCGACCAAATTTGGTCTGTGGGTTACCCATATCAATGTGGAGTACATGAGCACATTTACATTTGACCTCGCCCCCAAGAGTAAGGGATGGGGTCAAAAGGTCCTGAAATTGATTGTAATGCAACTCCTCTGACACTATTGCACGAAATTCAACCAAATTTGGTATGTGAGTTACCCATATGATTGCAGATTGCAAAAGGATGTTTACATTTGGCTCCGCCCCTGGGGTGGGTTGTGGGTGTGTGTCAAAACTTCAAAGCGGTGAATGTGGGAATTTGCGATGACGCGTCATCATCCTATCAATCTAGTTTATTCTTGGAAATATTTATTTGCTTTTTTAAATCTAATTGCTTTGCACTGTATGGCTGACCTCACCTGAGAATACAATATAGCAGGAGGGGGGAAAATTTCTCTTATTTCATAAAGAATTTGTGATATTTGATATTTCGCATTGATTAGGCCAGACCTATTTTGTTATATGAAAATTCCCACCGAAATCAGAGATGGGGGAAATATAAATAATCCACAATTTCAAGCTAAGGAATTATTAGAGTCAGTGATGTAACCATGTTTTCACATCAATGGGGTCAATCACTACTAGAATTAGGCCGACGGCACCAATGTGGTCTTATATAGAAAGCTGCCATGTGGCCTCTGCAATCCTCCCCCTGGCCCCACCCACAGAAAATGTGGATATCTGGATGCCCTCAGATAGCCTCATGCATTCCCAGGAGTAAATATGGGCCAAATGTTGGCTGCTAACTTGGATAAATTGTTATAGTTGTTATAGTTTACACATGATTTCGAGGCAACACTTTTGGGAGGAGATGGTTAATTATCGAGCCAGTCATACCCGTGTGAAATAAATTTCAAGTTAACTCAGATTAGCTTGTATTTTCTTGAATATCCAAGCTATTGGAAAATTATTCAACCCACACCAGCTTGGATTACCTTGAATTAGCTTGGACGTTATATAATTGCTTGAACTTCTTGAAAATCCCCCCTCTCAGAATTCAAGCTAGCTGGGATTTTCTAGGACTTTTTAAATATCATTATGAAAAAGTGCAAGCTTCTTGGATTTGCTTGGACGTTTCTGATTTGACAGAATTCAAGCTAGCTTGGATTTTCTAGGACTTTGTTTTGTCAGACATAAAAGAATTCAAGCTACTTGGATATCCTTGAATTTGTAGACTCGCCTACACTACCTTGGATTATCTTGAAATAGCTTGCACTAAGGCAAGAACAGGTTCTGTATAGTCATGACTAGAGGTGACCGTGACCTGGTAAATTGGTGGGAAATTTAAAGTCTTTGTAAAAAAGCAAACAGTACATTCATTGCATTGATCATTACCAGCTATGGATATATAGAATATGTTAGTTTGGAAACACTGACAGTACTGTTAGATAATTTACCACTGGAATACCTTACTTGATAACCGAGCCAGTCATCCCAGTGGTGAATTAAAAAAAATAGTCTTCTTGGTCTGCAAAGGCAAATTTTCATTGAGAAAATCTTAATTTTCCTAACCAAATTCGAGGGCTATAGCGTTAATGAATAACAGGGCTTGGCGTATCCAGGGCATGAAAACTGGAAAATCTGCGTAACCTTATAAAAAAGTTTACGTGTATTTCTTTCACATAGGCAATAGTTTGGTCATTTGCGTAACCTCATTGTTTGTGTACTTAATATTTAGTTTCAAACATTAATGTGTACATTAACCCTTTAACCCTCAAATCAGCCAAAACCGGCTTCTGCAGTGGCCTTGAAAAATGTCCATTTGTAGACCAAGAGAAAACTATTTTTGAAAATTTACCCCCTGAATGACTGGCTCGATAACCGAGCCTGTCATTCCAGTGTTAAATTCTCAAAAATTCCTTTCTCTTATTCTGCAAATATACATTTTGAATGAAAATATTGAAATTTTCTTGAACAAATTTAAGTGTTAAAGGGTTAAGATAACTCTTGATGGATGTACATGCATTGTGGTTGTTTAATGATGCAAAGATAAATTGACCTAGCATGAATTTAACCATTTTTTCCAACTGAAAATTATATCAAATTCAAAACCGCATTTTCACGTAACCTAATTTTCATTCTTCATTTTCTGATTTTGCGTGAACGAACACAGGAATTATTCCTTTGTCTACATCAAATTGCGAGGTCTGCTTATCTCCCCTGGTAGATGTGAAGCGTAAAGGGTATAGTGAGATATATACATCTAGGATGATCTATTAGGGAAGTGTTTGTTAATTTGAGTGTATACATTTGAACTGTATATAGATCTCAGGACTTTTTTCACTTGGGGTGGTGAAGGTAATACTAACAGGTCTAAGAGCTTTATGTCTAGACATTCATTATCAAACTATTATAACACACTTTTTAATATGACATTTTCACCCCTAGCAATTTACTCTCATTGTTATATTCCACAGCATTCAGCATCTATTATTTAGGCGTATGCTATCGAAATTAAATCATGATGATTATTTTGAAAATTATAAGTGAAAGTTGTTGCTGCTTCAAATTATTAGCTCACCTGGTCTGTAAGTCCAAGTGAGTGAGCTTATGCCACGGCCACCATCTATCTGTCATAGCATTCCTTTAGTCGATTTCAAGTAAATTTAACAGGAAGCATATTAAATTATTACAAATAGAGACTAAAGATCCAAGATTCAAAAGAAGCTGATTAGTCAATGTGGACGGTGGCCATTCTGTGCTACGTTAGAAACACAGAACTTAAACGTCGTTCATTTAACCCAAGAGCTTATGAAACTTTATGAAAGAGAACATGATCGATAGATTTATCTGTTTATCTCAGGATTGGCTAATCATATTTGACCCAAACTGGGACACATGCTTCATTATAATAGCATGACATGATGCAATAACCGTGGGGTCAAAAATTGACCTTGTAAAAAATGTAGTTTTTTTCAACATTAACAGTTTCTGTTTAGCTGAACTTAGCAGTTTATATCTAATCTTTGGTTAATCAGACTGGACCCAAACATGGACATATGCTTCCTTATAATGACCCACCCCAAAGGGTCAAGTGAGCTTATGCCATGGTGGCCACCCGCCACCCGTCCATCATTCGTCAGTCAAGTCACTTTTCGTTAGCGCTGTGACAGATTTTAACCAAATTTGGCTGGAAGAACAATCCCTATGCTGGTAACCCTCCAGAACTTCTATTCAGAATTTTGATTGATCAGGGGTGAAAATGTTAGATTTTATGAAAAATTTACAGAAAATTGTCAAAACGCTACTCCTCAGTTGCTTGACATGATTCAAGCAAATTTGGCTCGAAGGATTCTATGGTGACAGGCTCTAGAACCACTATTCCGAATTTTTGCAAAATTCTCTAGTTTCTAGGAGCATTGATGGATCCCGGACCAGGTAGGTGGTGTGCCCAAATGAGGTAAATCGAAAGCTTTGGTAGAACGATCCTATGGCGATAGTCTTCAATATATTTGTATCAAATGAGAATTTGGATTTGTCAGTCTTTTGGCAGAAATTTTCTGAAAATTATCCAAAAATCCTTTAAATTGTCTCGTCTAAACCGC
Organism: Chaetoderma sp. LZ-2023a; assembly: GCA_034401795.1. NCBI lineage: Eukaryota > Metazoa > Mollusca > Caudofoveata > Chaetodermatida > Chaetodermatidae > Chaetoderma > Chaetoderma sp. LZ-2023a. The sequence continues at coordinate 60,609,258 of CM067373.1, forward strand.
TTTGATTGGTTGATTTTTTTCAGTGGTCATCTTGGATTTTCCAGAAATTTTCCATAAGGCTTTAAAACGCTATTACTACTTAATCATTGCCCCTATTTCAAAGATTCTTGGTTGAAAGATCTTATGGCGGTAGGTTTCAACATATCAAACGAATTTTGTTTGGTCAATTTATTTGACAGCCATTTTGGATTTTCTGAAAACTATCCGAAAATCCTTTAAAATGTGTATCCTGTGTGTTAATAAAATTTGGATGGAGCGATCCTTTTGCGGTTAAGGCTCCGGAACCTCTGTTCAGAACTTTGATTTTTTAGGCAGCCATCCAGAAATTTTCCAGAAACCTTTCAATCACTAGTACAATGTACTTAACTTAATCAATGGCTCGATTTCAACGAAACGTGTGTAGAATCATCCTATGGGCTTCAAGAAATCAAATGAGAATTTTGATTGATCAATATTTTTTTGTCGGCCATCTTGAATTTCCCGAAAATTATCCATCATGTCTATTTAAATGCAAATGGTTCAAATGAGCATCACATTTGTTTGAAAGAACAACTCCTGAATGGCTGAAATTAATAGGCAAAACTCTTGGGAATATGATTAGGAACTAAACACCATTAAAGTTTGTTCAAGAGAAGCTCAATTGTGAAAACCAAACTAGGCCGGCATTGACCAATCAAAATTTAGGCTCTGTTAGTCGATGGATTTACACAGAGAAAATTGTGACATATAGGTTTTGGTGCATGACTGGTGAATATGAATTTGATATTTTCAAAGCAGATAGGTTGATTTGGCTGGGGGCCATCTTGGAATTTGGGACTATTTAAGAAACACATTTAACATCCCTGAAACTGCTTTTTTGAATGGACCTTTCCCGTTTAACCATCCATCATAGGATGTTACAATCAACTACATGACATGTAGAATGACGTCATAATCAATGATGCCACGAATGGCGTAGATAAGTTCGTCACAACTGATTAATTGATAATGGACTAAGCATTGTATAAGTTGTCTTTACTATTTAATAAACATGCTGTTAAATATTTTGAAGCTAATTTGACTGGAGACTGTTGCAGTAACACCACCCAGTCAAATTAGTTTCAAAATGTTCAGCAGCTTACCTGTAGTTTTCTGGAAATTGATAGTCAGGGAGTTTGGGGATCGATCGATCCCAACACGAGAATAACGTGTGTGGAGTTTAACCAGATATGGGAGGGGCATAGCCAAAAATGGACTTCTCCATTGAACCTCAAGTAACATCATCTAAGGGAAAGAGTTTCTCCACAAGAAGCTGATTAGTCCATTTGTTTGGAAGCCATCTTGGATTACTTAGTTTTCACAAAAATTACATCTGAATTGCTGACTAGATCTGACAGAAGCTCATAAATCTTATTAGGGACCAATGGTTCATTCAATTTTGTTCAAGGGAAGTTGATAGTGACTCATGACCAGATAGAAAATCATGACCAGATAGTGAATCATGACCAGATAGTAAATCATGACCAGATAGTGAATCATGACCAGATGGAGAATCATGACCAGATAGTGAATCGTGACCAGATAGAGAATCATGACCAGATAGTGAATCATGACCTGAATAGTGAATCATGACCAGATAGTGAATCATGATCATCATCTAAAAGTCGTCAGAATTGAACTTTTGTTATTGGCTGTATTTTCAATTTTAATATCAACAAAGGGGTGTTTTCTGACCTTAATGTTCATGTTCCTTGTTAATGCTTTCATGTTTGAAACTTATAGATTGCTTCATACAGAATGTTTCTAATTTCAGCCTAAAATGTATTGTTTCTGATAATAAGGAAAAATTAGTTACCTCTCCGGGATGTAGAAATTGTTTGTGTGTAGCTTTCGTGACCATCTCGGTCACTTCTTCAGCACTAACTGACGGTCGCTGGCAACGTCACTCTGGTCAGATCTTGTGGAGTCACGTGACAGCATGGACTGTTAGACTGCTGGTATACGGTAGCCCTTGTCTCTGTTTGAATTAAGAATAAGCTGAGTATCCCTTTAAAGGTCGATTTACCTTTGACAATATGCTTGTAGTGGATGGCCCAGTGTGACGTATAACGCTTTAGTGGTCAAGTTAAAATTGTCCCGTAACCCTTTAATTGTCAAATTTAATCAAGAAAATTGAAATATTTGCATATTGAATGTCCATTTACAGGCTAAGGGAATACAAATTTTTAAAATTTATCACTGGAATGACTGGCTCAGTTATCAAGCCAGTCATTCCTGTGGTAAATTTTCAAGAATTGTAGTCTCTTGGCCTGTAAATGAACATTCCACAAGACAATACCAGAGGTCAGTTTTGGCTGGCATGACCATTAAAGGGTTAAAAAAATTCCACTTGCAGACCAATACGAGACCTTTTTTGAAAATTATTGGTTTGTTTATCGAGCCATCATTCCAGTGGTAAGTTTTCAAAATTTCTCTAATTTGACTGCAAATGGACATTTTTCAAGACCACTGCAAAAGCCGTTTTGGCTGGTTTGACCATTAACAGAGTTCCTGCACAATCATGAAAGTCAGCGAAAGTATGGAATTATAAGAAAGTCATTTCCATGATATCTTCTAATGAATGTTTGGAAAATGTATGGAAAATTGAAACATTGTCATGTGTGATTCTCATTTGCAAAACACATATAGAAAGTACAACATGTATTCAAAATGTTGATAATCTGAGTACTAATTCTGACATTTTTTGTCACAATTTGGCAGTTTTGATGGATTGATTGGCAACACATCTTGAAATTTAATGACTTCAGTTTGGAAATGGTTTGAAAACGGTATGGACTTTCATTGTGGACAAGGTGTATGAATCCTGCATTAAACTGTGTTTTGTGGAGCTGGTCTGTGGCACAGTTTATGAATCCTGCATTAGACTGTGTTTTGTGGAGCTGGTCTGTGGCACAGTTTATGAATCCTGCATTAGACTATGTTTTGTTAAGCTGGTCTGTGGCACTGTTTATGAATCCTGCATTAGACTGTGTATTGTGGAGCTGGTCTGTGGCACAGTTTATGAACCCTACATTAGACTGTGTTTTGTTAAGCTGGTCTGTGGCACAGTTTATGAATCCTGCATTAGACTGTGTTTTGTTAAGCTGGTCTGTGGCACAGTTTATGAATCCTGCATTAGACTGTGTTTTGTTAAGCTGGTCTGTGGCACAGTTTATGAATCCTGCATTAGACTGTGTTTTGTTAAGCTGGTCTGTGGCACAGTTTATGAATCCTGCATTAGACTGTGTTTTGTGGAGCTGGTCTGTGGCACAGTTTATGAATCCTGCATTAGACTGTGTTTTGTTAAGCTGGTCTGTGGCACAGTTTATGAATCCTGCATTAGACTGTGTTTTGTTAAGCTGGTCTGTGGCACAGTTTATGAATCCTGCATTAGACTGTGTTTTGTTAAGCTGGTCTGTGGCACAGTTTATGAATCCTGCATTAGACTGTGTTTTGTTAAGCTGGTCTGTGGCACAGGTTATGAATCCTGCATTAGACTGTGTTTTGTTAAGCTGGTCTGTGGCACAGTTTATGAATCCTGCATTAGACTGTGTTTTGTTAAGCTGGTCTGTGGCACAGTTTATGAATCCTGCATTAGACTGTGTTTTGTGGAGCTGGTCTGTGGCACAGGTTATGAATCCTGCATTAGACTGTGTTTTGTTAAGCTGGTCTGTGGCACAGTTTATGAATCCTGCATTAGACTGTGTTTTGTTAAGCTGGTCTGTGGCACAGGTTATGAATCCTGCATTAGACTGTGTTTTGTGGAGCTGGTCTGTGGCACAGTTTATGAACCCTACATTAGACTGTGTTTTGTGGAGCTGGTCTGTGGCACAGTTTATGAATCCTGCATTAGACTGTGTTTTGTGGAGCTGGTCTGTGGCACAGTTTATGAATCCTGCATTAAACTGTGTTTTGTGGAGCTGGTCTGTGGCACAGTTTATGAATCCTGCATTAGACTGTGTTTTGTGGAGCTGGTCTGTGGCACAGGTTATGAATCCTGCATTAAACTGTGTTTTGTGGAGCTGGTCTGTGGCACAGTTTATGAATCCTGCATTAGACTGTGTTTTGTGGAGCTGGTCTGTGGCACAGGTTATGAATCCTGCATTAGACTGTGTTTTGTTAAGCTGGTCTGTGGCACAGGTTATGAATCCTGCATTAGACTGTGTTTTGTGGAGCTGGTCTGTGGCACAGTTTATGAATCCTGCATTAAACTGTGTTTTGTGGAGCTGGTCTGTGGCACAGTTTATGAATCCTGCATTAAACTGTGTTTTGTGGAGCTGGTCTGTGGCACAGTTTATGAATCCTGCATTAGACTGTGTTTTGTTAAGCTGGTCTGTGGCACAGTTTATGAATCCTGCATTAGACTGTGTTTTGTTAAGCTGGTCTGTGGCACAGTTTATAAATCCTGCATTAGACTGTGTTTTGTTAAGCTGGTCTGTGGCACAGTTTATGAATCCTGCATTAGACTGTGTTTTGTGGAGCTGGTCTGTGGCACAGTTTATGAATCCTGCATTAGACTATGTTTTGTGGAGCTGGACTGTGGCATTTTTTGTGGAGCTGGTCTGTGGCACAGGTTATGAATCCTGCATTAGACTGTGTTTTGTGGAGCTGGACTGTGGCACAGTTTATGAATCCTGCATTAGACTATGTTTTGTTAAGCTGGTCTGTGGCACAGGTTATGAATCCTGCATTAGACTGTGTATTGTGGAGCTGGTCTGTGGCACAGTTTATGAATCCTGCATTAGACTGTGTTTTGTTAAGCTGGTCTGTGGCACAGTTTATGAATCCTGCATTAGACTGTGTTTTGTTAAGCTGGTCTGTGGCACAGTTTATGAATCCTGCATTAGACTGTGTATTGTGGAGCTGGTCTGTGGCACAGGTTATGAATCCTGCATTAGACTGTGTTTTGTTAAGCTGGTCTGTGGCACAGGTTATGAATCCTGCATTAGACTGTGTTTTGTTAAGCTGGTCTGTGGCACAGTTTATGAATCCTGCATTAGACTATGTTTTGTTAAGCTGGTCTGTGGCACAGGTTATGAATCCTGCATTAGACTGTGTATTGTTAAGCTGGTCTGTGGCACAGTTTATGAATCCTGCATTAGACTGTGTTTTGTTAAGCTGGTCTGTGGCACAGTTTATGAATCCTGCATTAGACTGTGTTTTGTTAAGCTGGTCTGTGGCACAGTTTATGAATCCTGCATTAGACTGTGTTTTGTTAAGCTGGTCTGTGGCACAGTTTATGAATCCTGCATTAGACTGTGTTTTGTTAAGCTGGTCTGTGGCACTGTTTATGAACCCTACATTAGACTGTGTTTTGTTAAGCTGGTCTGTGGCACAGTTTATGAATCCTGCATTAGACTGTGTATTGTGGAGCTGGTCTGTGGCACAGGTTATGAATCCTGCATTAGACTGTGTTTTGTGGAGCGGGTCTGATGCGCTGGTTTGGGTCATATAAGACGTCTGTAGATAATCACATGTTTGTTAATTCTCTCTACAGATCCAAAGAGTTTGAAGTATCATGTGGAGAGGGTATGACCGCAACCAATACTCGGTAAGCTTAGTTATCTATTCACGAACAATAGTATTTACACATTAACCCTCGAATTTGTTTAAGAGAATTTCAATTTTTTTCATTGAAAATGTGTATTTGTTTTTTAAAGTTAAACCACTGGAACGACTGGCTCTGTTATCAAGCTGGTCATTCCATTTGTAAATTTTCAAAAATTGTCTTCTTGGGCCGTATTCTCACTAGAGACTTAACCGGTGTAACACAATACTGAGGTATGGCGTTATTCCCGATTAATTCTCGAGTGAGAACACGACCTTAGTCTGCAAATGGACATTTCTCAAGCCTACTGCAAAAGTAATTTTTGGCTGGTATGAGTGTTAAAGGGTTAAGATGTAACCATATTTAATCCTTTAATGACTAAATTTAAATATTTATCTATTGAATGTCCATTTGTAGGCCAAGAGAAGACTGTTTTTGAAAATTTACCACTAATGACTGGCTCGGTTACTGAGCCAGTCATTACAGTGGTAAATTTTCAAAAATATTCTTCTCTTGGCCTGCAAATGGGCATTACTGAAAGCCACTACAGATGCCGATTTTGGCCGGTTTCATCACGAAAGGGTTAAAGATGCTACAGTACGGGTCATTAGTAAGTTAAAACGCTTCCAAAACAAGAAAAGAAACATTAAATAGTACAGTTTTGAACACGATGTAAAAGGTATCCGGGTGAGTATTTTCGAATTCATTTTATTGGAATTTATTGCTGCCTAGGCAGCAGTGGCTTCAGATTAAATTACGTTCAAAATATTCAAAAGTATTTTTTTATTATGTTTTGTAAACATATTAAGTTATTTCTGAGTTGAATCACACCTTTAACCCTTTAATAGTCAAATTTGGTCAAGAAAATTAAGATATTTGCTTAATGAATGTCCATTTTTGCAGGACAAGAGAGGACTATTTTTAAAACTTTGCCACTGGAACGACTGGCTCGGTTATTGAGCCAGGCATTCCAGTGGTAAATTTTCAAAAACAGTCTTTTCTTGGCTTACAAATGGACATTCGACTACTGCAGAGGCCGGTTTTGGCCGGCTTGACCATTAAATGGTTAAATAAAACTTACCTCATGCATCTTGCAAACAAGATTGAATGCATAACTGCATGTGTTTTGTTAGTTGATAAAGCTTGTCAAAAATTTAGAAAGCTAGTTTTAACCCTTTCACCGATGAATTCCCCATAGCTCATTTTCAACCATACAGGAAAACTTGAATATTTTGAAATTAATATGACTGGAAGCCATTGCTGCCTACTGCAGACTTCCAGTCAAATTAATTTCAAAATATGCAACAGAATAAGTTTTATATCGTAAAGAATTTACTTTTTCGGGGATTTGTTAGCGAAAGGGTTAAAGGGTACCACTTTTCTTAAAAACTATGGGATTGAACCGCTTCAAAATTGATGCCCATTTGCAGACCAAGAGAAGAATACTTTTGAAAATTTACCACTGAAATGACTGGCTCGATAAAAATAGTCTTCTCTTGGTCTGCAATTAAAATTATCTTGAACAAATTCGAGGATTAAATGTTTAAAGGGGCTATACCTGATGGAGCTATAAATTTAATATACAGAACCATGTCCATAAAACGCTTCCAGTGGGTCAAATTCCCGAGTGAAATAAATTTCAAGTTAACTTGGATTAGCTTGGATTTTCTTGAATATCCAAGCTATTGGAAAATTATTCAACCCATGCCAGCTTGGATTACCTTGAATTAGCTTGGACTTTACATAGTTGCTTGAACTTCTTGAAAATCCCCCCTCTCAGAATTCAAGCTAGCTGGGATTTTCTAGGACTTTCTGAATATTATCATGAGAAAGTGCAAGCTTCTTGGATTTGCTTAGACTTTTCTGATTTGACAGAATTCAAGCTAGCTTGGATTTTCTAGGACTTTGTTTTGTCAGACATAAAAGAATTCAAGCTACTTGGATATCCTTGAATTTGTAGACTCACTTACACTACCTTGGATTATCTTGAAATAGCTTGCACTAAGGCAAGAACAGGTTCTGTATAGTCATGACTAAAGGTAACTGTGACCTGGTAAATTGGTGGGAAATTTAAAAAGTCTTTGTAAAAAGCAAACAGTACATTCATTGCATTGATCATTACCAACTATGGATATATAGAATATGATAGTTTGGAAACACTGACGGTACTGTTAGATAGAATGCTTAGCATCAGTAACCTTAAATGGAAACAGAACTGTATTTTGAGGTATGTATTCTATTGATTTCCAGAGATTTATTCAGAATTACCAGTTTTGGTATAGCTTTTTCAGTTCTATGTAATTAATGCAGTGATGATGCTTTTGTATATAAGAATAACAGACAAATCAGTCAGAAACTCATACATTGCTAATGTCTGGCTGAAATTGTATTTGTTATTGAATAACTCAACTCCCATGAAGGTGATTTTGGTTTTTAAGCATACATATTTATATATAATCTCTGTGTGGCAGCATTTATGTGTACATGCATACATTTTATGTTAATGGCTAACCTATTTCAAAAGCTATATTAGCTGGGATTTTCTTGAACGTTCAAGCAGGCTTGGATTTTCTTGAATGTTCAAGCTAGCTGGAATATTCTTGGATTTTAAGTGGCCAATACCGACAAGCTAGCTTGGATTATCTTGAATGTTCAAGTTAGCTCGGATTTTCTTGAATGGTCAAGCTATCTGGAATTTTCTGAGATTTTACTTTAACTAGGCCTTTCTTGGATTTTCTTGAATTATCTTGAATTTTATGTGACCAAAATCAGCAAGCTATTCCAAGTTATTAAAAGCTTGGATTAGCTGGTTTATTCAAGCTCCACAGAACTTGGATATTCATGAATATCCAAGCTTTTTTTGGCCTGGGAATACTCTCATTTTAACATCAATTCTTATATATACGGCTACTCAATATACAAGAAGATGCAAATTATGAATTTCACAAATATAGAAAATGTAAACACAAATCTGACGGTCACCTGCATCTCCGGTTCACAGAGAAATCAGAGTATTTGCTACTTAGCAGTGGTTTGCGATTCATTGCTGCTCTTGAATAAACAAAAAATATTATTATATAACTTATTTGTTTGATGTCACACTAGTATTTTTTTAGGCTGCCGTCCTCCCGGCATGTATCTCTTTAATGGTTCCGTTCACCGATCATCATGACGCTAGTATTTTGTCTGTCGCTGGCGGACTGTTTAGACATATTTAAGATTTTCTGAGTTCTTTCGAATTGGTTTGTTTTGTAAATATAATGCTTCCCTAAATTGAAAACTCATACGCGCGTACCAGTTTCCAGAAAAATAACAAATATATGTGATGGGTCGGAATTTATGTAGAAAAATTAGTATGTACTAATAATATACCAGGACCCCATTACATTACAGCAAAAATACTGAAAATCTCCAAATTTATTTGTATCTCAGAGCAAAATGCATCTTTAAGTCCATAAGATGTTAACCACTTTGGATAAAACGGCACATATTTGTTTTCTTTAAAGATTGCATCTATTATATTATGCATCCTAATGAAATTGATTCTGAAGATGTTTTAATATTTTTTAGTTCGACGACTTATTTTAGGCCTAATTCCCATCCATATGAAATAGAAAATGGCTATCTGCTTTGATTTGATATACAGAAGTAAATTAGTACGTGTGCATAAACTTGTTGTATTGGGTCAAATTGTCAATCATAGCAAGGGCAATTCAAGCATGAAAGTGAGCTATATATATATATATATATATATATATATATATATATATATATATATATATATATATATATATATATATATATATATATATATATATATATATAAATATAATATATATATATATGTCAAGGAGTCTGGATGTGAAGATAAGTGTATCACCTTAAAAATATTTAGACTGTAGAGCAGTGGTTCTCATGGCATCTAAATTTTAGAGGTCCCAGGGACCCCACACCCAGCAACATAGATGTCCCAAGCTGAAATCTGGGGGTATCAAACTGAAATCTGGTGTTCCCAAGCAATACTTCTCAAAAAGAGGCTATGATACACATGTACTCCTCAAAAAGAGGCTATGATACACATGTACTTCTCAAAAAGAGGCTATGATACACATGTACTTCTCAAAAAGAGGCTATGATACACATGTACTTCTCAAAAAGAGGCTATGATGGACAAAGTAAAACTATGGTGGTCGCATGCTGGATTTTGCAGGTATATTTGTGCAAAAACCTATAAGACTATTTAATATTACACAATCAGACAATTATTTTCAGGGGTCCCATAGGACCCACTGCTACTACTTTTTGGGGTCCCAAACTGCATTTTTTGGAGGTATATACCCTTAAAAGGAGCCTTATGAGAATCACTGCTGTGGAGTTGAGAAATGTGTGAACATACCAGATATTATGTTTACACGACTTCATTATGCAGGTATTCCACTGATATATATGTAAGTGGCAAAGCTAGCTCTATATGTTACGCAGACGGGGCCTTACATATATGTGAAAATGTCTATACCACTTTAAATATTTATGGACTGCAGAGTTGATATATGTGTGGCCAGTGGATTCACACCAGATACAACGTATTAAGGTCACAGTACTTCCAGACACGGGTATTCCACTGATATAAGTGGCACAATCATCATCATAATCCTATGGTAACAACAAGTTTAAAAACTTGTCATGTTGAATACATAACAGTTTGGTTTATGTGTTTCAAACATAGTTCAAGATGCAATTTTGTGGTAAGTTCAGGCGAAAGCTAATGCTCATAAGACTGGTTCCTATCATTGAAGGGGGAATGAAATATTTGGCAGCAAATAATTATCAATATTTAATCCTATATTGGTTTTAAGTAAGTTTTTAGTAACTAGTTTTTCACTTTTCTGATACAGTGACCAATGTTGCAAGTTAAGTAGCATGTTCATTTGTGTTTTTGCCTATTAACCCTTTAATGGTCAATTTTGGTCAAGAAAATTCTACTATTTTCTTATTGAATGTCCATTTACAGGCCCAAAGAATAGGATTTTTAAAAATTTTATCACCGGAATGACTGGCTCGGTTATCCATGGTCTAGCCGGCTTAATAATCGTCTAGCCGGGTTAATAATTGTCAATCATGGTCTAGCCAGGTTAATCATGGCAACGATGGTCTAGCTGTGTTGAGCGTGTTCAACTGTTGTCTAGCCAGGTTAATCATGGGCAATCATGGTCTAGCCAGGTTAATCATGGCCAATCATGGTCTAGCCAGGTTAATCATGGTTTAGCCTGGTTAATCATTGTCTAGCCACGTTACTCATGGTTTATCCATGTTAATCATGGCCAATCATGGTCTAGCTAAATGAATCATTGTCTAACAAGATTAATCATTGTCTAACTGTGTTAATCATAGGCAATCATGGTTTAGCCAGGTAAATCATGGTCTAACAAGGTTAATCATGGGCTAGGTAGGTTAATCATGATCAATCATGGTTAATCATGGTTTAGTCAGGTTAATAATGGTCGATCATTGTCTAGCCAGAGAAGTTCTGGCCAATCATGGTGTGTAAATGGTTGGAACGCTTGACAATAATCAAGTGCAAGCTACATGCATAGAAATAGTAAGATGTTTATGGCTAGATGTAGTAGATTGCTAGCCATGAAAATACTAGATCCATAATATCCCATTTCAGTTGGACTGTCATCAAAACTGAAAACAGTGGATGACTTGCTGGAGTGTGTCAGGTTTATGTGAGAGGATATTTCTCTAAATGAATGCATTCTTAATGGTTATAATATCACATGACCTTTGAACCATAGATGTGCGTGCTTGAGTGAGTTGGTGCGTATTGCATACATATATCATGTCTGTTTTGCAGAACATACACTTTAGAGCTTAGAGCAAAGAAATACTTTTATCTCAATTTATATACATGCACAAAGACTTGTGAAGTCTAAAATTTTTGACTTGATGCTGTTTCTGCCTTAAGCAACAACAGTTTCTAGACAAATAAATTTCAAAATATTCAACAGTAGAGAACTTGGAATCTATGTTATAAAGAAAGTGTTTTGTATTGGGTGCATTGCACTGAGTGGTTAATGTGGTTATGTAACATTGTATATAGTCTGATCCTGCAGTACAGTTGTACTACAGCTGAGCTGCTGATATCGTGCTAGTTCTAGACTTTAAATACAAGTCTCTAGTCACGTACAGCATGTGAGGTTATCCTTTCTTCACCTAGTTGCCAAAAATATAGATCGTCTAGCCTACTTAATAGACCACCTGCCTTTTGGGACATCATGAAATAAGGACCACCTAGCTCTAAAGATGTACTGTAACCCGAATTAAACCTTATGGACCAAAAAAGCAACTTCTTTATCCTATAAGGGATTTTCTGTTGAATATTTTGAAGCTAATTTTACTGGGAGCTGTTGCTTAGGCAATGGCAGGTCACAAGCAAATTAGTTTCAAAATATTTCACAGTTAGTTGTCTTGAAATTAAGATACTCCTGTATAACTGAGGTGTTCAATGACAAGTATGTAGCCGCGTTATGGAGTGAACTATTCTTTTGAAAAACGTCAGTTGACTACGCTTAAAGCTCATCACTAACTGTCTTCATAAGATGTCCAATCATGCACAGATTCACACTAATGCTTACACTCACACAGTCACTCGCGCATGCGCAAAGACGACAATGAATAATTAACGCAGAGCTTGGTAGAAACCATGTATCAATCTCCTAGGGGTGGGACGGCGGCGTTATCATGGGTTTTACTGTAGCGTCCTCAATCTGACGCTGATGACTGACAGTACTACATACTCACGTAATTCAGCTACTGCTGGTTATTATTCACACGTTTCTTGTCTCTCGCGCTTCATGCTGTTAAACTGCTGACACAGGTGGTCTGAATGTTTGTAGGGCATGTCCTATTAGAATGTGTTGCAGTCTCGCAGCACGTCTAATGTTAAGTCTTCAAAGTTTTCTCCCTCACAGGAGATATAGGCATTTGACAGTTTGCTGCCATATACTGATAATTTTGAACGGTCTGTTTCTGAATGTTTATTCTCAATCAGATAAGTGCCATATTATTTCATAAATGTTTCTTTATTTATAGAACACATGGTCTTCTCTCTTAATCCTCTCTCATGCAGTGGATGGAAGGGCAGTTAAATATGTAAAAATGTGACTGACCGACCGAGTAAAGCCTACAAGTTGCAACTAAAAATTGTTAGAAATGTGTTTTCTGATACAGATGTGTTTTGAGAAGTTACTTCAAATCTTCAATGTTTTAGCAGTTTTAAAGCAGTTTTGATGAATGTGTATCGTGTCAAATGATACATTGCCCAGTCTGTGTCTATACACGAAGTTTTCTTGTCCAGATGAAATGGAAATCTGGAGACCATGAACTACCATAATTTTCCATAGTAGTACATGGGTGTACTGCACCGGTCCAACATGGTCAACCATGATAGATCATATTTTTTTTAATGGCTCAATAGTTTGCATCCATATGGTTATACAACCATGACTGATCATTGCCAACACGATCTTTGTGTAACCATGGACTCTCACCGTTAAGTGATCATGGTTGACCATGGCTATTACCATGGTCAACATTTATTTTACCATGACTAATGCATGGTCTAGACTGATCAGTCGATGACGCATCATCGCAAATCCCCACATTCACCATTTTTAACGTTTTACCTCACCCCACAACCCACCCCGCATCATCGCAAATCCCCACATTCACCATTTTGAACCTTTTACCTCCACCCCCCCCCCCCCCCCCCCCCACAACCCACCCCCAGGGGCAGAGCCAAATGTAAAGGTCCTTTTGCACTTCACAATCATACGGGTAACTCACATATCAAATTTGGTTGAGTTTCGTCGTACAGTTTCAGAGGAGTTACATTACAAGTGATTTGACCTTTTGACCCCTGCCCCGCACCCCTGGTGGTGGAGCCAAATGTAAATATCGTCTTGTAAAGCAGAATTATATGGGTAACCCACATACCAGATTTGGTTGAATTCCACCCAACGGTTTGGGAGGAGATGGCGTGACAGATGGACGGAGGTGATTACAATATCCCTAGCATTTTTTAGAATGTGTGATAATAAATATTTAATGACCAGAGCATGTTTATCTATACATCCTTCCATCAAATTATTAGTCAGTAATCCAGGTCCACTCTTGTAACAGAGTGAAAGCCTGCGCCAGGCTGTAAAGTCAAGAACATTGATCAAAATATATGCATATAAAAGACTATGAAAATATTGGAGCAATGGACCTACATATATTGTCATTGTTTGAACAAGGATAAAATTTATACAAGAATTCAGTGTTTATTATTGTGCTTTTATGGATATGACATTAAAGACGTACCTCCCTTATTGTATTATTTAAACCATGGTCAAGACATGGTCTACCATGGTCAAATAGTTTTTCTCAAAGCAAGATTTACCATGATCAAAACATGGTTGAGTATGGCCAAGGAAATTTTTCAGTCAAAAAAGCCAGAAAAAGGTGATCATGATCAACAATTACTATGGCCACGCTCGTCATATTTCAACGGTCAGCATGAGACCTTGGCCAACTGTTTGTGGAATGGTGACAAGCATATTAAACATGATCATTTTGAACATGGTCAAGCATGGTCTAACCAGCTCAGCAAAATTGCAAACACGTTAACCCTTTAACACTCATATCAGCCAAAAATGGCCTCTACAATGGTCTTGAGAAATGTCCATTTACAGACCAAGAGACGACTATTTTGGAAAATTTATCACTGGAATGACTGGCTCGATAACTGATCCAGCCATTTCAGTGACAAATTCTAAAAAATAATCTCTTGGTCCGCAAATGGACATTTTCTATGAGAAAATTAGGATTTTCTTGAAAAAACTTAAGGATTAAAGCATGGTCTTGTAATTTCTCAAAATGTTGATCCGGATCCCAGGATAAGTCAGCTAAGGAAAATAATCCACAAATTATTCACTTCTCAGAGATGTTCAATTTGTAGTTCTCATGACCATCTTCAGAACTAACTACATGTAGCTGTCATGTGAGTTCACAAGAACTGACCAGAGTGACATAGCCAGTGACTGCCAGGTAGTACTGAAGAACTGACCAATATTGTCACGAAAGCTACAGTCAAACAAATCAAACAACCTGGAGAGGTAACTAAGTTTCCATATTATTATCTGGGCAGTCTGACCATATTCACACATGGTTTGACCAGCTCGGCAATGGCTTTGAGATTGGTAAGACATGACCTGATCTGGTTAGACATGGTCTGACTATAGCCCTGAAAGGTTTCAACTTTCAGCCATGGTAAAACAATGCCTAGTCAGCCTTATCATGCTGTAGCATGGTCTGACGAGCTCGCCAATGGTGGTGACCATGGTAAAACATGGTGTAGCAATCCATTACCTACCATGATCATGCTTGGTTTGTCAATGATGAACATTTTTGACCATGCGTTCACAGCATTTCATTAGCTACCACAAGAATTGATGGTCAGCGGTGATGCGAAATATTGATCATGGTATCACGGTCAACCATGGGATGGCCATGGTCAACTTTGTTTTGAGCATGCTACTGACTGATAATATGCATCAACCATGGTTGACCATGTCTTGATCATGGTCAAATAAAATAAAAATGTAAAATCTCTGACTATGATCAAACAAATATATGAAAACTGTATATAACCGTAGTCAACCATGTTTTGACCATGGTAAATCAAGATTTGAAAAAAATTATTTGACCTTGGTCGCCCATGATTGACATAATTTACTAAAGGGAGTCAACTCTTGAATTATAAACATGTATTTTTGCATGTAAAAAGTCTTAATTATTCAATTACCCATAAATTATGTAATCATCATTAATAATGACATTTGAATAGTAAATGCCATATACATACAAATATAATAATATAAACATTGAATGGTTAAATTTTATCTCAAACAATGTCAATGTAGGTCAACCACTGCAACATTGTCTTTCAAATGCAGAAATCTTGATCATTATTATATATCTTCGTGATTATTACCATAGCTCATAACCTGTGCTTACACTGTTGTGGGCTCAGTTTGGCACACGTTCACTTTTTTACAAGTGGAAGGTTTGGAATGCTGAATTAATGGCATGTGGACATAAAACGTGCTCTGCTGCCATTAAATACATATTTACATGATACATATACTATTCCAAACCATGATCGAGCTATAGGCTGACCATGGTCAGCCATGGTCAAAGTTATTAGGTTTAACCATGGGTGATCATGGTTAAGGTTGTCGCCCAAGTACAAACCATGGTGAGCCAGCACCCCTGAGCCAATGGACCTTTCCATTTTTATCTATGCCCCGCCCATCACTAGCTAAGCTCCACCCACAGCTCACTCGTGTTGGATTGATCGATCTCTGAACACCCAGACTATCAATTTCCAAAAAACTACACAGGTAAGCTGTTGAATATTTTGAAACTAATTTGACTGCGTGCTGTTGCTGTCTAAGGCAGCAACAGCGCCCAGTCAAATTAATTTCAAAATATTCAACAGCACGTTTATTAAATAGCAAAGAATTACAAAGACATGCAATTCATACAACGTGTCAGACCATTTGAGATTTGGTGACGGTCTATATGGAACCCTTTCATGACGTAAAGATTATGATGTCATCATGCATGTGCTAAGCTGATTATGACGTCATACGAGGTCTGATGATGGATGGATACTCTGGAAAGGTGAATTGGTTTGTATCATACTGACTATGGTTGGCCATGGTTTGACCATGATGCCATGTACCACCCATGGCTGACAATGATTTGGCATGGGCGGGTGGGGTAGGGTGTGTGTTTGACCATGGTCAACCATCAATGTTTGTTTTTGGACCATGATATTATATTTTTGAACTGAACTGATAGGGTGTGTGTGACTTAATACCTTTACAGTTCACAAACATGTTAGTTAGTACAATTTTGGCCACGATGTAAGAAATATTCTGGTGAATATTTTCGACTTAATTTGCCTTAAGAAGCAATGGCTTCCAGTCAAATTAAGTCCAAACTGTTCAACATTTTTATTTAGTTTTGGAAATTAGCTGTCAAGTTATTTCTGAGTTGTGCTGTATGTTATAATTAAGGCTTTAAGGGTCAATATTTCTTATTGAATGTCCATTTGCTGGTCTAGATATGCTATGTCCTGCAAATGGACAATGCTGAGGATGATAACATAAGCTTAAGTTAGAGACATTTCAATTTATTGCATATTTTCGTGGAAATTGTTACAAGTAATTTCAAAGTATTTACAATAGTGTCATATTGCCCCTGTTAGTGTCCGTGACTTTGCTCAAGGTTATGGATTGGGCTTCTATTAGAGCATGGGCTTCTGTATTTCTTCAGTATGTCATAAGATTTGTAGCATATATTATCAATGGACCTTTCCAGTTTTAACTATGCCCCGCCCATCTCTAGCTAAGCTCCACCCACACTTCACCGTGTTGGGATTGATGGATCCCCGAATGCTCTGTCTATCAATTTCCTGAAAACAATACAGTTAAGTTGTTGAATATTTTGTAACACCGCCCAGTCAAATTAGTTTCAAACTACTCAACAGGATATTTATTAAATAGTAGAGACAGAATTCGTACAACGCATTATAAATCCGTCTTCAACTATGCATTTCTGACGTACTTGTCTACATCATTCATGACATCATAATTGTGATGTCATTCTATACATAACATAGTTGATTATGACATCATATGATGGATGGATGGATACAGTGGAAAGGTCCATTGCGTGTATTGCTGCATGTCTCTGTCAGCTGTAAGTTAAATGTCATTGTCATTTCCATTGCTGCACAACATTAGATCTTACCAAAGCACTATATAATAATTGTGAAAGATGCCTTGGTATTAAGCAGAACGGGGAGTTTTATGATATTTAAACCCGATCAAATATAATGGTCATTCAGTATCAAGGAATACTGAAACTAGAATTTTATTTCAGCCCAATTGAAATAGCCTACGCTCTATGCAGATCCTGAAGAAAATTTGTATATGTACATCCATCCATCCATCCATTTGCTTGTCTGACGCATTAACTCAAAAACAAGTTTTGCATAGTCTTTACCCAATTTTGCTGGGAGGTTGCCCTTGGTATCCAGGTGAAAATACTCATGTTGGTGTCACAGTTCAACATCTGAAACGGGTGGTCTGATGAGACTAGGTCTTCCCTTGTATGCTTGTTGGGTAAAGTGCCTCCATGCAAAATAGATTTTTATACTATAATATGAAAAACCAGACTTTTATGGCTGCGTCTATTAAATCTTTGACCCTTGAACTTGTTCAAGGAAATTTAAATTTTCTCATAGAAAATGTCCATTTGCAGACCAAGAGAAGACAATTTTTGAAAGGTTACCACTGGAATTCGAGCCAGTCATTCCAGTGGTAGCTTTTCAAAAATGTCTTCTCTTGGTCTGCAGATGAACATTTCTCAAGACGACTGCAGAAGCCGTATTTGGATGATATGAGTGGTAAAGGGTTAACACTCAAGCAGACCAAAAAAGGCTTGTGCGGTGGTCTGAAGAAATGTCTATTTGCTGACCAAGAGAAGACTATGTTTATCTCACCTGGCCAGAATGGCCAAGTGACCTTATGCAATGGCGACCGTCCGGCATCCGTCCGTCAACTTTTTTCTTTAAACTACTTCTTCTCAAGAACCACTGGGCCAATTTCAATTACATTTGGCAGGAAGTATCCTTCGTCCATAGGGATCCAAGTTTATTCAAATGAAGCCGATCGGCTAATGTGGCCGGCGGCCATCTTGGATTTCAGCCGATTTTAGGAAAAGTCTTTAAAAATCTTCTCTGAAACCGCTTGGTGGATTGAAGCAAACCCCATGAAATATGATCTAGGGCAAGAGCTGAAGCAAGTTTGTTCAAGGGAACTTGATTGGTCAAATGGTTCAGTGGCCATTTTGGTGGACCTAGTTTTAGAGAAAACGACTTCTCCAGAACCGCTGAAGGGATTGCGCCAAAATTTGGCAAATATGGTTAGGGACTAAGGGCCATTAAAGTGCTCAAGGGAAGTTGATCCATCAAAAAACATGGCCACAGTGGGCCAATCAAAATACAGCATGTTTTGTGGCCATCTTGGATTTTTTTATTTGATGGATTTTTAGGCTGAAATTGGTTATATATATTTATATGTTTTTAGGTATTCTGATCACAAATTTGCAATTTTCACAACTGTCGGATAAACGGTTTGGTGGCCATCTTGGATCATTTTCCCGCCAAAACCCTGAAGCATCCGTATGGCATAGAGATTCAAGTTTGTTGGTCTTTAAAAATCTTCTCCAAAAACGTTTGAGGGGTCGATTCAGAACGAAATATGATCTAGTGCAGGACCTGAACCAAGTTTGTTCAAGGGAACTTGATTGACCAAATGGTTCAACGGCTATCTGGAATGACCACGTTTTCGCAAAAACAACTTCTTCCCCAGAACCGCTGAAGTGATCAGGCAGAAATTTGTGATATATGATTAGGGACTAAGGGCCATTAAAGTTTGTTCAAGAGAAATTGATCCATCAAAAAAACTGGGCGCTATAGGCCTATCAATATATAGCGGGGTTGGCGGCCTAATGAATTTTTTATTTGATTGATTTTGAGGCCGAAATTGTTTTTATGTGTGTTTGTGCATATTGTGATTTCAAATTTGCCATTTTCGAGACTGTCGGGTAAACGGTTTAGCGGCCATCTTGGATCATTTACCTGCCAAAATCTCCCATGCTCAAGCAATGGGAAATTTAAAATGTATTTTCGCGACATCTTGGATTTTGGTCGATTTTTAGAAATGTCTTTAAAGATCTTCTCCAAAACCATTTGCGGGATCAATTCAAAACGCATGAAATATCATCTAGGACAAGAGCTGCACCAAGTTTGTTCAAGGGAACTTGATTGGATAACCTATTTTTTGCCAAAACAACTCCAGAACCAATGAGCAGATTGGGCTGAAATGTGGGAGATATGATTAGGCACTTAGTGCCATTAAAGGGAAGGAGCTTAGTCAGAAACATGGTAGAAGTGGACCAATCAAAATGTAGTGTGTTTGGTCGCCATATTGGACTTGCAAAAATGTCCACAAATTCATTTAAAAGACTACTCCTAAATCACCGACCAACAATTTGGACAAAAATGCATTGTGCTCCAGGTGAGCGACGCAGGCCCCATGCTTGTTAAATATTTATCACCAGAATGACTCAGTAAGAAATATTCTGTCTTAGGCAGCAATGTCTTCCAATCCAGTTATGTTCAAAATATTCAACAGTATATTTTGGAAACATGTACGCAGCATTTAGTAAAGATAAACAATCTTGAACGTGGCTGAGGTTTATTAGAATGGTATGTATAATAAATCCAATACAAGAGACACAACATTCGGGTGGCATGTCCCGTGAGGAGATGAATGTCCATTTGCAGACCAAAAGAAGATTAGTCCTGAAAATTTATCACCGGTATGACTGTCTCTTTTATCGAGTCATCGTGTCTGAAATTGTACTAACGTGTATCTGTTTTTGTTTTAGGAATGTATTTAGTTTATTTCTGAGCTGGACTGTATGATTGTGAATCTCATGTATTTACTTTGCAATATGCCATCATGATATATAGGGAATTGCCACATGTTTCTTTAAATATCTTATTAATTATTATATGTTGAACTTCAGACGGATCATAATACTCATGAAAACATTCATTCGGCGTAGTTCTGTGTGTGCGCGCTCGCGCGTGTCACAAATCAATGCTACTTGTATATAGATACATGTATGTCAAAGGACTGCTATGTGGGCACTAATGAGATTCTACTGCATCTTTGATATTTAATGAGAAAATGCATTTCAAATAACGATATAGTGCATGTGATATATACAAAATTCCAATGCTCTTTGAAAACATCAGATTGATCCGATCTACTTCTCGTGCATTCTGGACACAATATTTGCACGTACAATTGCAATATAGGCTGCTAATTTTTCTTAATAATGTGTTTTGTTTTGTTTTGCATTTGGTTTTTTTAAGAGCTAAACTGTCTATATCGTGAGCTTCAATGATTCTATCATATTTTCACTTTGGCCCTAAGTTGAAAATAATTTAACTGAAAGTTTTGCTCCGTAATGAAGTCAATTTAATACCCATGGATTGATAAATAACGGAGGGGTAGTGATTTTAATATTTAAGGGTTGGAGGCCCTACTTAAACCTATCAAGCCAGTGAATAAAAAATCAGTCTCAGTAATGATGTCAAGAATTATACATAGAATATCCTTCTCAAGTTTTTTCTTGATCCATTCAGAGATAATGGAGGATTATGGGTTTTAAAAATTAAGGTTGTGGCACCCTACTGTTTGTAGTCTTACCTGAGGCTGGTGAACTGCCATCAGGCAGCCAATAGTTGCCAGTCAAATTAGGTTCAAAATATTTAACACAATTTGTCTTTCTTTGACTTTGTCTTATCAATTTAACGGAATATCTCTTACCTCTTAAAGCTGGCGTCGTATCACTGGGTTAAATGCATTAACAAAATTGTGATGTCTTAACCCTTCATGAATATTTCAATTTTCTCATAGAGAATGTCCATTTGCAAACCAAGAGAAGACCATTTTTGAAAATTTGCCACTGGAATGACTGGCTCGATAATCAAGCCAGTCACTCCAGTGGTAAATTTTCAAAAATAGTCTTCTCTTGGTCTGCAAATGTAAATTTCTCAAGACCACTACAGAAGGCATTTTTAGCTAAAATGTGTGTCAAAGGGTTAATTGTCACATGACACTGATTACAGAAAAGTGACTTCAATGACATCTAATGTACAAGCAACTGTCCTGGTGGACTGGGGCCCATTTCATCTAAGAACAACATTTGTTAGAATATCTGTCTTGACTTTATGAGTTCCTCATTGTGGTGCTACGTGTCTCTCTGTCGTTTACAGTACTCAATGGGATATTTCGGTAGCATACACTTCTAGGTGATGGACTTCTATGTATAGCACTACACCAGCTTTCTTTGAATTCAGGTGTATGAATAAAGGCTTAAGAAGAATCGGATATGAAGACAGTCTAAGTGTTTGAATGAATCCGCATTCTTCGCGACGATCTGATCGGTCGATTCACTCACACAGTCATATTAAGGATGGCCTACTGTTCCCAAGGAGGACTGACTGCCATAATACCTTGAGAAGATACCTCATGAATATACATTTGACACTTTTGAATCTGATTTTGTAGAAGAGAACCTCTTTGCTCAATAACTTAGCCCATCATACTGAATTTTCTAGCGAATACTATGTGAGGGTAGTTCTAGTTTGTAGCTTAAATAGAATGCATGGTCTCCAACCAGAGTGATAGTCAAAGTTGTCTTCAAGATGGTTATCGAAGTCTATAAATGAAGAAATAATTGCGTATCTTAATATTACACATTGCTATCATCATATTGACTATTATGAGCTGAACAAGACTAGCTGACATGTAACGGTGCCACTGTCATAGTTTATAATGGAAATTTTATTGATTATACTTTATGCGTTCATATTACACGTGTTGCTAAGCGTGGTATTTGAATCACGCTAACTAGTTAGTCCTTTTAATGATCATACCAGCCAAAAATGTCATGAACTGTGGTCTTGTGTAATGCTCTTTTGTCTACCTTAGAATAAAGTCCAATTTGGAAGGTTTACCATATGAACGGATGGCTTGATAATTGCAGCAGCCACTCTGCTAAAATTGTCTTCTGTTGGTCTGCAAATGAATGTTCATTAAAGAAAGATTGACTTTCTTGATCATTCTTAACTAGTAAAAACCTTTACCGGTAACTGGTAAAACTTTTTAACAAGTAAAAATCTGTTTGGCATTTATAGCAAATGGTTTAGCCATTAGCGCATTGCCTACATATGTGCCACATAGCTTATTAGGACAGGGGATGTAACAATCACCCACCTTTCTGAAAAAACTACAACTTGTGGCCCGCAAAAGCTATTTTATAAAATGGTTATGACTTTGTTGTAATAAGGGACCATACCATCTGACATGTCTGACGCCTGCAAAAGGCAGCTGATCTCATATACCTGGGCAGTTGGTTTTACAGTAGCCCTGATTTCCTGCTGACCATGATGTCCCAGTTGGCCATGGTTGTTCATGCTTTGATCATGGTCGACCATGATGTTTTTGTTCAACTGGTCCCAATGATCATGTGAACATGGTCAGTACATCGTGATCAGATGACTATGATAAACCATGTGTGACCATGTTTGCCAGAAATTTCAAAGGGTTTTTGTTATAAACGATGATATCACGGTCACTTGATGGTCAGTTCATGTGTATCTGAATTTCTACATTACACCATGATATATCATAGTTGACCATCATTTGCAACACCCCCCCCCCCCCCCCCATTGACCGGAAGAGAACAGTTCCCTGATGCAGAGGATGAGCCATTTTGATGTTTGAAGGTCAGCCAGGACTCCTGCCACACCGTCATAAACCCCTTAACACTCAAAGCAGCCAAAAACCACTTTTGCAGTGGTCTTGAGAAATGTCCATTTGCAGACCAAGAGAAAACTCTTTTTGAAATTTTGCCTATGGAAGCAACAGCGCCCAGTCAAATTAGTTTCAAAATATTCAACAGAATATTTATTAAATAGTAAGTATATACAACAACGCATAGTCCATCTTCAAATATGCATTCGTGACGTACTTATCTACATCATTCATGACGTCATTCATTATGATGTCTTTCTACACGTAACGTATGAGTAACGTATGATGTCATACGATGGATGGATAAAGTGGAAAGGTTGATTACTCCATCAAGCTGAATGTGATGATGAGGAAGTACATCCTCCTACTGGCAAGCACAAACTTAAAGGGGCATATTCACACCAAAATGCTTGAAAATAAAATTGTTAAAATTGTATACTTTTAGAGGCTTAAATTGTGTGATTAGATGTAATGAAATGAAAGAAATCTTAACATATAATGATTTCATGCCACAAAAATTAATATCATTTTTTAAGCTGTGAACATGATATAGAGGCACGAGTCCCTAATTCACATTCACAACTTAAAAAATTATATTAATTTATTCATAATGAAATCATTATATGTTAAGATTTATTTTGTTTCGTTACATTTAGGCCCACTGTTTAAGCCTCTAAAAATACACAATTTAAACAATTATATTTTCAGTCATTTTGCTGTGAATATGCACCCTTTAACACTCATATCAGCCAAAAATGGCTTCTGTATTGGTCTTGAGAAATGTCCATCTGCAGACCAAAAGAAGACTATTTTTGAAAATTTACCACAGGAATGACTGGCTCGATAACCGAGCCAGTCATTCCAGCAGTAAATTTTCTAAAATAGTCTCTCGGTCTGCAGATGGGCATTTTCTATGAGAAAATTCAAATTTTGTTGAATAAATTCGAGGGTTAAAGGGTTAAGAATTCATGACAAGCCAACGCTGCAAAATTAGACTCATCAATAGGAAGAATCACAACAAGGACATAAGTTTATCAGAAATACTGGCTTCACCCATTTTAACCCTTTAACTCTTATATCAGCCAAAATTGGCTTCAGCAGTTGTCTTGAAAAATGTCCATCTGCAGATGAAAAGAAGACTATTTTTGAAGATTTACCACTGGAATGACTGGCTCGATAACCGAGCCAGTCATTCCAGCAGTAAATTTTCTAAAATAGTCTCTCGGTCTGCAGATGGGCATTTTCTATGAGAAAATTCAAATTTTGTTGAATAAATTCGAGGGTTAAAGGGTTAAGAATTCATGACAAGCCAACGCTGCAAAATTAGACTCATCAATAGGAAGAATCACAACAAGGACATAAGTTTATCAGAAATACTGGCTTCACCCATTTTAACCCTTTAACTCTTATATCAGCCAAAATTGGCTTCAGCAGTTGTCTTGAAAAATGTCCATCTGCAGATGAAAAGAAGACTATTTTTGAAGATTTACCACTGGAATGACTGGCTCGATAACCGAGCCAGTCATTCCAGCAGTAAATTTTCTAAAATAGTCTCTCGGTCTGCAGATGGGCATTTTCTATGAGAAAATTAAAATTTTGTTGAATAAATTCGAGGGTTAAAGGGTTACTACCTCGCCACAGCTGTATCATCCGGTTGAGCAGTTTAACCAGAGTAGACGCTACAATTTCAAAGCTCTAGATATACAGGATGGCGTATGCTGAGGGTGTTGATTTTATTGATGAAGAAAAGGGTTTCATTGAACATTAACTGCTTCCAATAGCCACAAACAGATCAAAGCCACAAATTTCTTCATGAAGCAGCCAAAATTGAGTTCACACTAGGGCTAAATCACAATTATTAAAAAATCATTACGTAAATGATTACAAAAACAAATTGCTAAACATTTTTAGAAAATCGCCTAAAACAGATTTGTTGCAATTATTTTAGTTTATAATGTAGGTGTTTGACCAAAATGTAGACACTCCTATGAGAAAATTATATTGTTTTATGAAACTACAGCACCGTGCCTAACTAAACCATTTGTGCCGCAACTAGCTGAAAACATGATAAGAGATGGGAAGCTTTTAAAAATGTAAAAATTAAACTAGAAACCTAAAAGTACTTAACTGAAAGTAATCCATGAAAGGACTGTCCAAAACCTCAAAAATATCTTCTTTTGATAACATTGTATAATTTGAGCTTGTTTAAGCATGGATGTGAGAGCAAAGTGTAGACAAGCTATTAGTAGCATGTACTACAATACAGTTGTGTTAGGATGAGCGACTGCATGTACTACAATACAGCTGTGTTAGGATGGGTGAGTGCATGTACTAATATACAGCTCTGTTAGGCTGACTGAGTGCATGTACTACAGTACAGGTGTGTTAGGATGGGTGAGTGCATGTACTACAATACAGTTGTGTTAGGCTGTGTGAGTGCATGTACTACAATACAGCTGTGTTAGGCTGTGTGAGTGCATGTACATGCTAGGCTGTGTGAGTGCATGTACCACAATACAGCTGTACTGTTAGGATGGGTGAGTGCATGTACTACAATACAGCTGTGTTAGGATGGATGAGTGGATGTACTACAATACAGGTGTGTTAGGCTGGGTGAGTGTATGTACCACAATACAACTGTGTTAGGATGGGTGAGTGCATGTACTACAGTACAGCCATGTTAGGATGGGTGAGTGTATGTACCACAATACAGCTGTAGTGTTAGGATTGGTGCTTACATGTACTACAATACAGCTGTGTTAGGATGGGTGAGTGCATGTACTACAATACAGCTGTGTTAGGATGGGTGAGTGCATGTACTACAATACAGCTGTGTTATGCTGGGCGAGTGTATGTACCACAATACAGCTGTGCTAGGATGGGTGAGTGCATGTACTACAGTACACTCACAGCTGTGTTAGGATGGGTGAGTGTATGTACCATAATACAGCTGTACTGTTAGGATGGGTGAGTGTATGTACTACAATACAGCTGTGTTAGGATGGGTGAGTGGATGTACTACAGTACAGCTGTGTTAGGATGGGTGAGTGTATGTACCACAATACAGCTGTGGTGTTAGGATTGGTGAGTGCATGTACTACAATACAGCGGTGTTAGGATGGGTGAGTGCATGTACTACATTACAGCTCTGTTAGGATGGGTCACTGCATGTACATGTACTGCAATACACTGAACCAATAGTAGTTAAGATGGATATATTAGTGCTGAAGAATGAATACTGGTTAATATTATGCATTAACTTATTTCCTCACACGCACGTACGCATGCACTCACTCATGCACAGATGCACGCACGCACTACATAATAACCTTTCTATTTGTGGTGTTAATGTTCAGTATTCTGTGGGAGCTGGAATCATATAATTAACAGTATTCAGTATTATATTCAAAACTTTATTCATGGAAATTTGCCAGCTATAATTTAATTTGGACATCAATTATTTGAAGGTGTCACAACAAAATTCTGAAGTTGCTGACAGTATTAATGTTGTAATGACTTGCAGAAACTTTACATAATACACTTTATGGGAGCAATTTGTTCGAAGTCAATGTTATTTTCATGGCCGAAATTGTACCATTAAAATGTGCCAGTAGCAATTGGCACTAACATGTAATACTTGGCCCCCAATTATTGCTGTTATGCTGGCCTATTTCATTGCCTGTTAAGGTCATACATCCCTCAGGCCGTAATATGCAAAACATGAGAAAAAATCCAATGGAATAAAATGGTCTTATGCGTAGAGCCGGTGACTCTTGTGCTGATCCAGAATTGATTGAATTCATGAGCCGTGTGGTGTTACGGAGTCGGAGGAATTTTGTTAAGGGGTTCGCGTGGCGATGTACACACTAATGCAGCATTGATGCACTGTAGTGATTTAATAAGGCACCTCTTGATTGTGTTATGACAGGTTAGAAGTGTCCTCAAGCAGCTAGACGATGAATCCTGATACAGCTATGGGAAAAAGCCTGTGATTGCTAGCTAGCTGCCGATTATTGTTGCTAAAGATGCCATAGGCATGGGAAAATTCCAAAAGCTGTAAGATTCGGTGCATTCTCGGATTGCTCCTGAGTAAAAAGGACAAAGTTGATTTGACACTTTCTGTGATAAATCTCTTAAAAAAGTAAATTCTGTATGGTGTATCGCATGTTCTATTGAATTTTTTTAAATTAATATGACTGGAAGCCATTGCTACCTAAGGTATCAACGGCTTCCAGGCATATTAATTTCAAAATATACAATAGCTTTCCTGTATTATTGTCTTGAAATTAAGATGTAGGGAATTCATCGATGAAAGAGTTAAATATATCAACTTTATCATACATGTCAACAAGAGCATTGACTGAAAATCATCACCCACACCCACTCCCCCCCTCACAGAATTTTAGGATTCTTTTCCAGATCATAACCCGATATGGGTAGTCATAGTTTACAGAAACAACCTTTGTTATGTTGAATTCTGGCACATGTTCTCAATAGTTTCTGAGAAACAAAGTGGACAGACAGACTGGGAGATGGAAATCCAATGCCCACATCTTTCCCTCCCTACGGAATGGTCATAATGAGGCTAATGCTGCATTGCTACATTTAAAGCTAAAAACGTAATATTTGTTTGTGGAACACTTTGACTGAATGTCCCAAATTGGCCATAAACAAAATTCCCATGAATATAATTTTTTGGGATTATTTTGGGTAAGAAATGTGACTCTTTCAGCACTACAGTTTATTAATACATGTACTATATGGAATATTCAATAAAATTTATTTAAAATAATTTGACTGGGACCTCAGTGAATGTCTAAAGCAGCATATAATAAAATAGTTTTCAAATTATTCAGCAGTTTTCCTGTAGATCTGGTTTGGGTTTGAGATACTGGTAGTCATTTGTGGTGAAAGGGATAACATTTTCTTGACAATATCATCAGCACATATCATCATTCATGAAGCACCAGTGTTCTCTGGGGCTTTGTAGCGAGTCATAATTCAGCTCCTTTATTCATAGCGCTTTTCATTTGCCTGTGACACAAGTAGTTAAATCAAGAATTATATGCCAGTGAAGCATCGATAAAGTCTACAGAGTCAAAATCCGCAGAGATCCTTATTATAGCCAAAAATCAGCCTGTCTTTATGATGGATAGGTGGCACTCCAGTAATCCACTGGGACATTTCGAGTGTAACAGGTCGATGATAATGTACCAATCAATTGTAGTCAATCAAATTATTTTCACATCCACATTTGCTGTTCATATAAACACTGTTTTCTGTGTAATATGCCTTACCCATTTAACACTCAAGATGCCCACGATGGCGTTTGCAGTTGTCTTGAGAATGTCCAGTTGCAGAACAATAGAAGACTGTTTTTGATAATTTACAATTGGAATGAATGACTGAATAACATAGCTAGTCATTCCAGTGATAAAATTTCAAAAATAAACTTTTGTTCTGCAAATGAACATTTTCTAGGAAAATAATTGAAATTTTCTTGATGAAATTTGAGGGTAAAGGCTTAACCTTTAACACTCATATCAACCAAAAATGCCTTAAGCAGTAGTCTTGAGAAATGTCCATTTGCAGACCATGAGAAGACTGTTTTTGAAAATTTACCATTGGAATGACTGGCTTGATAACAGAGCCAGTCATTCCAGTCATAAATTTTCAAAGATAGTCATCTCTTTATCTGAAAATGGGCATTTTCTATGAAAATAATTGAAACTTTCTGGATGAGATTTGAGAGGTAAATGGTTACTGATGTTCATGCTGCCAATAAATCACACTGATTCTTCAAAGATTAAATGTTTAATGTTACTGCATCCCATTTCTGCCAACAGCTGTAGCAACTTTCTGTAAAATGGTTTCGAAATTCTTGAATTCTTGTTAGCCATCAGTTTTCACGTTTAAAACAATTGAAACTATCTCTGTGAATTAACTATGTTCTTAATGCGCCATTGTGATAACCTCAATCTTAGTTAACCATTTCACCAACAAGTCCCTGAAAAAGTAAATTCTTTACGATATAAAAGTTTTTCTGTAGAATATTTTGAAATTAATTTGGCTGGCAGACATTGCTGCCTTAGACAGCAACAGCTTCAATTTAAATTAATTTCAAAATATTCAACAGTTTTCTTGTAAATGAGATATGGTGAATTCATCGGTGAAGGGGTTAATGATAATATCAATGACTTCTTGATAATAGCAGGAAATTATTAGATAGAGAAGGACATATTCGAAATGGAGATACTGGCACTTCATGTTTGGAAGAGTTTCAATATCTTCTGAATTATAAAGAGAGTGCAGAGTTCTCGAGGAATGTCCATTTTATAGACCAAGAGAAGACTATTTTTGAAAATTTACCACTGGAATAGTCTGCTCCGGGTCTGTAAATGGGCATTTCTCAAGACGACTGCTGAAGCCAATTTTTGGGTGATATAAGGGTTAATGGGTGATACATTTTCTAGTCTTCTTTTGTAATTCCTCCTTCTAGTCTTCCCGTGACCAGCAAATGGACATTCAATAAAAAAGAATTAGATTTTCTTGACAATTATCTTAACCATTAAAGGGATAATTTGAATGGGCAATATTTTAGATACATGTGCAATGTTACGGATTTATGGCACACCTCCATCGGACAAGAGGTACTACAATGTACATTGCATTTACACCAGATTCGAATTCTGCTCTCCACAAATATGTAAATTAATTTAATCTTAGATTGATAAGATACAGATGCATATGATCTTTTATTTTGTAGGCCCCGCTTGATGACAGAATGCATCTCCTTGGCGAGATCAAATTTGTTTCTATTTTCCTTACATAGTCTACCTACATTTATATGTGATGGCCCTCCAGTCCAGTTTTAGTATAGATACTATTATATATTAACACTGTTTAACTGTCTGCCCGCTGAGTTTCTGCAGACTACATTTTCCATTGTCTTTAACTCTGAATATGCTGAATGTTTTGAAAACAATTTGACTGAAAGTTGTTGTTGGCTAAGACACCAACTACTTTCAGTCAAATTATTTTCAAAGTAGTCAGCATGTCCAGAGTTATTGCCCATTGCAATTATCTGGTGGTATATTGCAGCATGCAGACAGTAAAACTGCACCTTCCGCCTGCTCTGTCCCTGTATTTGGCTGCTTTTCTTGAAATTATTCCGTTTCATTCATTCAAACAGGATTTAAGGCAAACACCAGCTATTAAATTGTCACTGTGACTTCAGAAAGTAGGGTTATATAAGATATAAAAGAATGTTAGGAAAACAAAAGATGCAGAAGTTTGCCTCTAGATGTAGGGCGTTATTGAGAGCCTTTGTCAGTCTTATCCAACACTTCACCAGTATCAGTGCATAAAACAAGCTTTCCGCTACAATATAACAATGTAGCGTGTTAACTCGATACGGCACCCGCTTGATTCGATGCAAGCTAAATACTGAGTGAGAATCCCAATTTACGAGAGGAAATCATTCTCCTGCGAGTCGCTTTGTCTTTGAAATTGCTTTATCGTCACAGAAGCTCATCTGCATAATTAAATTAGCTAATTATAAGAGGGACTGCGCAAAGTAAATTACAGGCCTGTTTGCAAACGTACTAACTCAATCATGTATTGCTTGGAATCATGAATTGTGTTGGAATTTACTGCAGCTGGAGCTTGTCCAGTGTTATGTATGTGAAAATCTGCTCCCGTTAACCCTGTCAACACCAAAATTCCAGGACCTCTCTACCTCCCCTCACTCCCCTCTCTCTCTCTCTCTCTCTCTCTCTCTCTCTCTCTCTCTCTCTCTCTCTCTCTCTCTCTCTCTCTCTCTCTCTCTCTCTCTCTCTCTCTTATTACCATTAACTAAAAAAAAGTGAGAGAACACTGTGGGGACAGTCCCCACACCGAGCGGGGACCTAGTGAGAGAGTCCCCACAAATGTGAGAAACACTGGGGACATACTTTCTGATTGGCAGTTCATGCGGTAGCAGCAGTATGAGGATGGGAGATTACACCGCCGCCTAGTCTGCGCACGTGAGTGTTTATCATATCACGTGTTCGTATGCCTCGTGCAATATTTTTTTTACATGAGTGTGAGATAATTTTGTGGGGACATTTCAATGTGAGAGGTGAGAGAAATGAAAAAGCGGAAAAAATGGAAAAACATGAATTGTGGGGACACAAATTCTAAATACATTTTTTAACGTTTCACGCTTTTGCCGATCGTTTGAGCGACCATAATTGTGGGGACAGGGCATTGTCCCCACAATCCAAACATGTCCGCAGAGTGTAGGGTCTAGACGTGAAAATGTCCCCGGAATTACGGTAAAACAAGTTCTCTCTCTTTCTCTCTCTCTCTCTCTCTCTCTCTCTCTCTCTCTCTCTCTCTCTCTCTCTCCTCTCTCTCCTCTCTCTCAAAGCAATGGTAAAGCTGGTGAAGAGTGTAAGTTATTTTGACTAGAAGATGATGTTACCCAAGCCACCGATTATGCTACATGTACCAAGCAAATTAATTTCAAAATAATCATAGTCTGTCTTAACTCTTTAATGGTCAGACAGGCCAAAACCGGCGTAATTGCAGTGGTTTTTTAGATGTTCATATGCAGGCCAAGAGAAGGGTTAAGATTTGAAATTTTACCACTGGAAGGACAATCGAACCAATCCTTCCAGTGATACATTTTCCAAAATAAACTGTTGACCTGCAAATGTACATTTTCTAGTAGAAATTTGAAATTTTCTTGAACAAACTTCAGGATTAAATTGTTAAGGAGCATCTCCATTGAAGGGTGCACGGATAGGCTTAGCTGGCACAGACAGGCGTAGCTGGTAAGGACAGGCATAGCTGAAATGGACAGGCATAGCTGGCATGGATAGGCATTGCTGGCATGGATAGTTGTAGCTGGTATGGATAGGTGTAGCTGGCATGGACAGGTGTAGCTGGCATGGACGGGAGTCGCTGAAATGGACAGGTGTAGCTGGCATGGACAGGTGTAGCTGGCACGGACAGGTGTAGCTGGCATGGACAGGCATAGTTGGCATGAACACGCATAGTTGGCAAGGACAGGCATAGCTGGCATGGGCAGGTGTATCCGACATGGACAGGTGTAGCTGGCATGGACAGGTGTAGCTGGCATGGACAGGTATAGGTGGCATGCATAGACAGGTGTAGCTGGCATGGACAGGCATAGTTGGCATGAACACGCATAGTTGGCACGGACAGGCTTAGCTGGCATGGGCAGGTGTATCTGACATGGACAGGTGTAGCTGGAATGGACAGGCATAGCTGGCATGGACAGTGTTAGCTGGCAGGGACAGATGTATCTGAAATGGACAGGGGTCACTAAGCTGGTATGGACAGGGGTAGCTGGTATGGACAGGGTTTAAGCTGACATAGACGGGTGTAGCTGAAATGGATAGGTGTAGCTGACATGGACAGCTTTAGCTAGCACGGACAGGTGTAGCTGAAATGGACAGGGTGTAGTTAAAATGAACAGGTGTAGCTGACATGGACAGGTGTAGCTGAAATGGACAGGTGTAGCTGGCATAGGCAGATGTAGCTGACATGGACAGGTGTAGCTGACATGGACAGGTGTAGCTGACATGGACAGGTGTAGCTGGCATGGACAGGTGGAGCCGAAATGGACAGTAGCAGCTGAAATGGACAGGTGTAGCTGGCATGGACATGTGTAGCTGGCATGGACAGGTGTAGCTTACATGGACAGGGGTAGCTGACATGGACAGGGGTAGCTGACATGGACAGGGGTAGTTGACATGGACAGGGGTAGTTGACATTAACAGGGGTAGCTGATATTGTCAGGTGTAGCTGACATGGACAGGTGTACCTGGCATGGACAGGTGTACCTGGCATGGACAGGTGTACCTGGCATGGACAGGTGTAGCGGACATTACGCTTGAAGTTCCAGTGTCTCTGTTTCAAGTTATACAAGAATGCTGGTGAATGTTTCAAAACAAACTAATTTGACTGAAAGCTGTTTTGCAGCAACAGCTCCCAGTCAAACAATCATAAAGAATTTGTCATATCTCCTTTGTGAGGGGTAAAGACACTAAGAAACTAATTTTATTTAGTCAGTGAGCTTAATGTTGTGTTATCAAGCTTGATCAATTAAATAAGAAGTCATATGCATATAGGTGTACGGTAAAATTAATTTACATATTTGCAGCAGGAATAGTTTGTGTCTGTTGTGGATTCATTATTGTATTTCATGTTTGACTTCCGTCCCAGACGCATCCCTTGTAGATGTGCCATTATTTACAGGCATACAATACATGGTGAACATTATAGTGTGCGGAGGCCACTCCGGGCACTGTTGGCTGAGGGTGCATGGTGGGAGAGCCTAAAGGTAGTGTCCCCTCCATTTGAAGATGATTACATCCCCACCCCTCATCTCATCTCCCCAGAATAATTTGTCACCCTGAGAAGCCATTTCCTGCATTGTAACTCAAATGAAGAAGCTGAAATTCCGCTAAATGATGAGACACAGAATAACATTCTTAATTAATATAGGCTAATTTACTTCCTAAATTTGTCACAGCAATCCTCCTCCCCCCCCCCTAACGCCCCCCCCCCCCCCCCCCGAGGCCTTCCTCATCAAACAAAAAAAAACAGTAAGAAAGAAATTTGTTTTGATTTGTGTCTCACACTAACTTTGGGCACCAGTGCATCTCCCTGGTCTTTCCTGTCCTAAATATGCCCCCGTCTGTTATACGGCCATTAAATTTATCCTGAGCCCTTTAACGCTTTCACTGAGGAATTTCCCATACCTTAGTTTCAAGGCAACCATACAGGGAAGCTTAAATATTTTGAAATTAATTCGACAGTTTAATTTTTTTATAATACGGAAAAATTAGTTACCTCTCCGGGATGTAAAAATTGTTTGAGTGTAGCTTTCGTGACTATCTCGGTCACTTCTGCAGCACTAACTGTGTAACTAGTTAGTACTGAAGAAGTGACCAAGATGGTCACGAAAGCTACATTCAAACAATTTCTACATCCCGGAGAGGTAACTAATTTTTCCTTATTATGAATCATTCTGGGATCGGGACCAACTTTTTCGGAAACAAGTTTAAGTTTTGTTTCATAAAGAATATACTTTTCAGTGACTGCCTCGATTATCGAGCCAATCATTCTAGTGATAAATATTTTAAAATAGTGTTCTATGACATCATTTACAGTTTCCAGTCCAATTATTTTCAAAATATTCAATAGCTTCACTATATACATTGTTAACTTGAAAGTCTACTAGTGATTTTCCAGGAGTGAAATTGTTAAAGCTGTTAGATCCTTAGTTTTAAATAAAATTGATTAGGAGTTAAATAATTAAATTATGAATCTTGCTGAATAGTTTGAATGAAAGTTGTTGCTGTCATAGACAAAAACAATCTTCAGTGGAATTGCATTTTCAATATCATCAGCTAATTCTCAATGACTAAAGACTGAAACGGAAGACTATTTTGAAAAATTTACCACTTGAATGACTGCCTCAATAATCAAGCAAGACATTCCAGTGGTACATTTTCAAAACTAATCATCTCTTAGTTTCCAAATGGACATCTAAGAAGCAAATATTTAGATTTTCAGAACCAAATTTGAGCATTATTTTGTTAACAAACCTGTCATTCATAATTATTGACTGTGGTCATTTACTTGTAATTTAATTCCATGACGAGGGACAAATTTGTGAATTGCTCACCGTTTCAGAATTATTTTCTTTGACTGATGTATTCAAATCATGTTGACAAAATTCCTAATTACCGCATGAGGAAATGAAGGAAATGATCGACTGACAATTGTAATTATGTGTCAATCTTTTTTTCAATTTGAACAACACTCAGAAACAATGTGGAATTAAAGAAGCTTGTCAATGATTTCCTGTTTATAATACATTGTAACCTGAAATGACAATGAAAAGTTAGATGTAAACAAATGAACTATATTCTAATACTTATTAGTGATTTTATGGACAGAGCAATGGTTTCATCTTTTACTCATCAAACTGTCATTAATATATCAATTGTGTGATCGCGAA
This sequence comes from Chaetoderma sp. LZ-2023a, assembly GCA_034401795.1. Lineage (NCBI taxonomy): Eukaryota > Metazoa > Mollusca > Caudofoveata > Chaetodermatida > Chaetodermatidae > Chaetoderma > Chaetoderma sp. LZ-2023a. The sequence goes on from CM067373.1 coordinate 60,644,374, forward strand.
TAAAGATTTGAAGACATGGAGTCAGCCATGCTGAAGTTTTCTCAAATATTCTTATATAATTACTCTACAAATGGACATTTCTGGGACTATTTAAAGGTCATGCCAGCCAAAACTGGCTTTTGCAGTGGTCTCGAGAAATGTCCATATGCAGGGTGAGAGAAAAGCTTTTTATTTTACCACATTCCAATGGTAAACATTTTTTAAATACTCTTCTTGGCATACAAACAGACATCCACTAAGCGAAGTTTTTGAATCTTTTAGCAAATCTTGACCAATAAAAGTGTTATTTGGCCTTCATTGTGGGTTTAATTGATCACATGAACTAACAGATTACATGTTTGTTATTGTGAGTATTAGTTGATGTGCTCAGGCCTAAGCATGGCTAAATTTAGAATAGGTTTGACCATTATAAGCAGAGCTAATATTTATGTTTACCACACTTTATTGACCGTATATCAGGCTTAATGTCAATGTTCAATTAGTCAGTAGAAGACAGACTGCAGGATGTGTTTAACTGTCCGACTGCTGCAAGCCACCAGACAATAACTTCAATGTCCAATAACTCTGGCTGAATATTGTGAAAACAATTTGATTGAAAGTTGTTGGTGGCTTAGACACCAACGACTTTCGATCAAATCATTTTCAAAATATTCCGCATATTCATAGTTAAAACACATGGAAAATTTAGACTGCAGAAATTCAGCAGGCAGACATTTAAATAATATTGTGCAAGCTAATGCTCAGTGAGAGCCAGATTGTTTAAAAAATGAACATCAATGAATGAATCTGATCTATCAGTCAAGTATATGACATCATAATCAATTACGTCATATGTACATGTAGGCTGAAGTCACAATCATAACTGACAGAAATACTCAGTCATGAACCAGGAATAGTCAGTCAGTTGTATGAGATTGTATGTCTTTACTATATTAATTAACATATTGTTGAATATTTTGAAACTAATTTGACTGGACCGTAGGCAGCAAAAGCTCCCAGTCATATTAGTGTCAAAATATTCAACGGGTTAGCTGTATAGTTACCATGAAATTGGAATTCAAGGAATTCAGGATTAAAAGTATATAAATCGATCCCAACACATGCAAAGCATGGGCAGTGGTTAGCTAGAGATGGGCGGGGCATAGCTAAAAGTGAATTCATCCATTATCATATAACAATATAAAATTTCAGAGGCTAAAATCTATTGAACATTCATTACAAAGGCATCACGTTTATGACCTAGTTTGCTATCTAGTGCTATAATGTAAGGCCACATCATACACTTATCACTCCTGTTGTACATGCTTGCCTTTATACGAGATTTAGATAACCCAGCAATCCTATCCATTCATTTCAACATATGTAATCATTTAGAAGATCTTTACTACTACTAGACAGGTAAATGTTTTTTTACAAATAATTTGTCATTGGCACTTCTTACTTACAACAGTAAAATGAATTGCTTTGATAACATATTAGACAACATTTATTAGCTAGCTCCCATTGGTCATAAGTACATCCAAGCTTGTACAAACATTAGACTGATTTCTCAATTTAGTTTGTGACCATTTTGTGTTTTATGGTAATTTAAAAAACGGATTAAAATGTAATTCTCAAACCCCCTCAAATGACATCATCTAGAAAATCACAGTAACTATGGTCGTTCAAGAGAATCTAATAATTTGATTCTACCTAAAATTGGTGACCATCAAAGAAGACCTGTCTTTCATAAGGAAAATGTTGAAGGAATGAAACCAAATTTGGGAATTTTGATCAGGGGCATTTAGGGACATTCAAGTTAGTTCAATGGAAGTCAATACACGTGAAAAACATGGTCACAAAGTTGAGGATTTTGACAGTGAAAATGGTGATATATCGTTTAACGTTTTAACACTCATATCAGCCAAGAACGGCTTCTGCAAGGGTCTTGAGAAGACTATTTTTTAGCTCACCTGGCCTGAAAGGCCAAGTGTGCTTATGCAGTGGCGACCGTCCGTCGTCCATCAACTTTTCCATTAAACAACTTTTTCTCAAGAACCTCTGGGCTGATTTCAATTATATTTGGCAAGAAGTATCCTTAAGTTTGTTCAAAGGAAGCCGATCGGCCAATTTGGCCGGTGGCCATCTTGGATTTTGTCCGATTGTTAGAAACGTCTAAAAATCTTCTCCGAAACCGTATAAGGAATTGATGAAATATGATCTAGGGCAAGAGCTGAACCAAGTTTGTTTAAGGGAACTTTATTGATCAAATGGTTCGGCGGCCATATTGGTTGACCTAGTTTTAGCAAAAAGGTCTTCTCCAGAACCGCTGAAGGGATCTGGCCAAAATTTGGCAGATATGATTAGGGACTAAGGGCCATTAAAGTTTGTTCAAGGGAAGTTGATCCGTCAAAAAATATGGCCACCATGGGCCAATCAAAATATAGCTTGTTTGGTGGCCATTTTGGATTTTTTAATTTGATGGATTTTAAGGCCGAAATTTGTTTTATATATGTTTTTGCGTATTCTGATCTCATATTTGGGATTTTCGAAAACGGTCGAATAGACGGTTTGGCAGCCATCTAGGATAATTTTTCCGCCAAAAGCTCCCATACTAAAGCAATGGGAAATTTAAAATGTTTTCTTTTTGAGAACTCGGTCGATTTCAATTATATATGATTAGGGACTACGGGCCATTAAAGTTGGTTCAAGGGAAGTTGATTCATCAAAAAACATGGCCACCGTGGGCCAATCCAAATGTAGCATGTTTTGGCAGCCATTTTGGATTTTTTAATTTGATGGATTGTGAGGCCGAAATTGGTTTTGTATATGTTTTTACATATTGTGATTTCAAATTTGCCATTTTCAAGACTGTCGGATGAAGGGTTTAGCCGCCATCTTGGATCATTTGCCTGTCAAAATCTCCCGTACTAAAGCAATGGGATATTTAAAATGTATTCTTCTCGCGGACTACTGGGCCGATTTCAACCATATTTGACAGGAGGCATCCTTAGGAAAACAGAAGGCATCCTTAGGGAATAGGGATACAAAGTTGTTCAAAGGGAGATGATCGACCAATTTGGCCCGCAACCATCTTGGATTTTGGCCGACTTTCAGAAACAACTAAAAATCTCTGAAACTGCTTGGGGGATGCAGACCATATGAAATATGATCTAGGGCAAGAGCTGAACCAAGTTTGTTCGAGGGATCTTAATTCGCCGAATGGTTTGGTGGCCATCTTGGATGACCTAGTTTTTGCGAAAATGATTGCTCCAGATCCGCTGAATGTATCGGGCCAAAATTTGGCTGATATAATTAGGGCCGAAACGCCATTAAAATTTGTCCATGGAAAGTTGATATGTAAAAAATCCATGTCTGTCATGAATCAATCAAAATATAACGTTTTTGACGGACGTCTTGTATTTTCCGCAAATTTCTGAGAAAAACATAAAAAACCGTAAGTATTAACCACTGGGCCAATTTTAATAAAACTTGGCTAAACTTTATTCGTCTCATTTTGTTCGGTTGTGCCAGTCGGCAATAATTCCAGGTGAGCGACACAGGCCCCTTGGGCCTCCTGTTTTAATTGACCACTGGAATAACTGGCTCGATAACCAAGCCAGTCAATCCAGTGGTAAATTTTCAAGAATAGTCTTCTCGTGGTCTGCAAATTAATATTTTCTATGAGACATTTGAAATTTTCTTGAACAAATTTGAGGGTTAAATGGTTAATTTGTTGCCCGCTAAATCCTAAAAAGGACAGGAATTTGACACTTCTTATTGCTCAATCGTATCATTGGAATGGAGATGGTTGATCGAATTTGCTATGTTATAAGCCATCTTGGATTTTGGCACGCAGAGCTCTGGAGGTAGAACGAATGTTTCATTCAAATTAATTGTCTATTTATATACATGTACATATATATGCTTTATAAGCCATTATAAAGTGCCCATTCTGAAACCACCTGAAAGTCATTATTCATTAATTATATACCTGGTGCATAGAGAACATCTGAGGAGGTCTAAATTAAACTATTATAAATTATACTGCTGTTAACGCTTTAACCCTTAAATATTTTCAGGAAAATTTTAATTTTCTCATAGAAAATGTCCATTTGCAGGCCAAGAGAAAATTATTATTATCGGTTATCGAGCCAGTCATTCCAGTGATAAATTTTCAAAAATAGTCTTCTCTTTGTCTGCAAATGAACATTTATCAAGACCACTACAGAGGCCATTTTTAGCTGATGTGAGTGTTAAAGTGTTAAAAGCTGCTCTGTCTTAAATAATTTGTATGTAATTATATTGACATTGAATGTATTCTGTTCTGTTGTTATGAGCGAAACTGATGATTCATTAAAGCGTTTGATAAGATGCAAGCAAACACCTATTAATTAATAGAAGCACTCACAACCTCTTTGGCTGGAGTGCTGCTGGGCTGTTTCAGTCATTGTTCCCAGACAGGAAACGTTCTTCATTGCCTGGCGGAAGCTCATTTCCCTAACCTCATGGCATCTAACATGGGCAGACCAAGGGGAGTCAATGATGATGCTTGCAAATCTGTGTCATTACTCACTTTGGTGCTTCACGAATCGTCAGAAAGAAAAGAGGTTTTGTGGTCTAAAAGCGGGTTGTGTAAGACTTTGAGAAGGTAACATCATTAATCACAACTACAGTCAGCTGATCTTCACAGACTCTGAGGTAATGCGCTTTCTGAGATAAGCTAAGTATGGTACAGTAAATGGTTGCCAGACAACAGAACTGATTAACAGTGAAATGTTGCTCATCATCCGAACACTATAAATCTAGCGATTAGAAGATCCAGTCACACTAGTGACATCATTTGAGAATTAGCTTGACCAAGAGTCTCATTTTATTTGATATATATATATGCATGACCTAGATGGTACAAAACTCTGATGAAACATGTAGATATACAGAAATACAGATGAGCACAAAGAGTTTTGAGGCTTTGTCACAGTATGTTACAGTTTACATAAGCAAATTATCTGTAGTAATCTTTTACATATCATAATTATTTCTCCATACTGTAGATGGCTATTTCCCCATACCTGATATAGGTGGCTATTTCCTCATACCTGATATAGGTGGCTATTTCCTCATAACTTACATAGGTGACTATTTCCTCATACCTGACATAGGTGGCTATTTCCTCATACCTGACATAGATGGCTATTTCCTCATACCTGACATAAGTGACTATTTCCTCATACCTGACATAGGTGGCTATTTCCCCATACCTGACATAGATGGCTATTTCCTCATACCTGACATAAGTGACTATTTCCCCATACCTGACATAGGTGGCTATTTCCCCATACCTGACATAGATGGCTATTTCCCCATACCTGACATAGATGGCTATTTCCTCATACCTGATATAGGTGGCTATTTCCTCATAACTTACATAGGTGACTATTTCCTCATACCTGATATAGGTGGCTATTTCCTCATAACTTACATAGGTGACTATTTCCTCATACCTGACATAGGTGGCTATTTCCCCATACCTGACATAAGTGGCTATTTCCCCATACCTGACATAGGTGGCTATTTCCTCATACCTGGCATAGGTGGCTATTTCCCCATACCTGATATAGGTGGCTATTTCCTCATACCTGACATAGGTGGCTATTTCCTCATACCTGACATAAGTGACTATTTCCTCATACCTGACATAGGTGGCTATTTCCTCATACCTGACATAGCTGGCTCTTTCCTCATACCTGACATAAGTGACTATTTCCTCATACCTGACATAGATGGCTATTTCCTCATACCTGACATAAGTGACTATTTCTCCATACCTGACATGGGTGGCTATTTCCCCATACCTGACATAGATGGCTATTTCCTCATACCTGATATAGGTGACTATTTCCTCATAACTTACATAGGTGACTATTTCCTCATACCTGATATAGGTGGCTATTTCCTCATAACTTACATAGGTGACTATTTCCTCATACCTGACATAGGTGGCTATTTCCCCATACCTGACATAAGTGGCTATTTCCCCATACCTGACATAGGTGGCTATTTCCTCATACCTGGCATATGTGGCTATTTCCCCATACCTGATATAGGTGGCTATTTCCTCATACCTGACATAGGTGGCTATTTCCTCATACCTGACATAAGTGACTATTTCCTCATACCTGACATAGGTGGCTATTTCCTCCTACCTGACATAGATGGCTATTTCCTCATACCTGACATGAGTGACTATTTCCTCATACCTGACATAGGTGGCTATTTCCCCATACCTGACATAGATGGCTATTTCCTCATACCTGACATAAGTGACTATTTCCCCATACCTGACATAGGTGGCTATTTCCCCATACCTGACATAGATGGCTATTTCCTCATACCTGATATAGGTGGCTATTTCCTCATAACTTACATAGGTGACTATTTCCTCATACCTGATATAGGTGGCTATTTCCTCATAACTTACATAGGTGACTATTTCCTCATACCTGACATAGGTGGCTATTTCCCCATACCTGACATAAGTGGCTATTTCCCCATACCTGACATAGGTGGCTATTTCCTCATACCTGGCATAGGTGGCTATTTCCCCATACCTGATATAGGTGACTATTTCCCCATACCTGACATAGGTGGCTATTTCCCCATACCTGACATAGATGGCTATTTCCCCATACCTGATATAGGTGGCTATTTCCTCATTCCTGATATAGGTGGCTATTTCCTCATACCGTACATAGATGGCTATTTCCTCATACCTGATATAGGTGGCTATTTCCTCATAACTTACATAGGTGACTATTTCCTCATACCTGACATAGGTGGCTATTTCCTCATACCTGACATAGATGGCTATTTCCTCATACCTGACATAAGTGACTATTTCCTCATACCTGACATAGGTGGCTATTTCCCCATACCTGACATAGATGGCTATTTCCTCATACCTGACATAAGTGACTATTTCCCCATACCTGACATAGGTGGCTATTTCCCCATACCTGACATAGATGGCTATTTCCTCATACCTGATATAGGTGGCTATTTCCTCATAACTTACATAGGTGACTATTTCCTCATACCTGATATAGGTGGCTATTTCCTCATAACTTACATAGGTGACTATTTCCTCATACCTGACATAGGTGGCTATTTCCCCATACCTGACATAAGTGGCTATTTCCTCATACCTGATATAGGTGGCTATTTCCCCATACCTGATATAGGTGGCTATTTCCTCATACCTGACATAGATGGCTATTTCCTCATACCTGACATAAGTGACTATTTCCTCATACCTGACATAGGTGGCTATTTCCCCATACCTGACAAAGATGGCTATTTCCTCATACCTGATATAGGTGGCTATTTCCTCATAACTTACATAGGTGACTATTTCCTCATACCTGACATAGGTGGCTATTGCCTCATACCTGATATAGGTGGCTATTTCCTCATACCTGACATAGGTGGCTATTTCCTCATACCTTACATAGGGGGCTATTGCCTCATACCTGATATAGATGGCTATTTCCCCATACCTGACATAGGTGGCTATTGCCTCATACCTGATATAGGTGGCTATTTCCTCATACCTGACATAGGTGGCTATTTCCTCATACCTTACATAGGGGGCTATTGCCTCATACCTGATTTAGATGGCTATTTCCCCATACCTGACATAGGTGGCTATTGCCTCATACCTGATATAGATGGCTATTTCCTCATACCTGATATAGGTGGCTATTTCCTCATAACTTACATAGGTGACTATTTCCTCATACCTGACATAGGTGGCTATTTCCCCATACCTGACATAGATGGCTATTTCCCCATACCTGACATAGGTGGCTATTTCCTCATACCTGATATAAATGGCTATTTCCTCATACCTGACATAGGTGGCTATTTCCTCATACCTGACATAGGTGGCTATTTCCCCATACCTGATATAGGTGGCTATTTCCCCATACCTGACATAAGTGGCTATTTCCTCATACCTGACATAGGTGGCTATTTCCTCATACCTTACATAGGGGGCTATTGCCTCATACCTGATATAGATGGCTATTTCCCCATACCTGACATAGGTGGCTATTGCCTCATACCTGATATAGGTGGCTATTTCCTCATACCTGACATAGGTGGCTATTTCCTCATACCTTACATAGGTGGCTATTGCCTCATACCTGATATAGGTGGCTATTTCCTCATACCTGACATAGGTGGCTATTTCCCCATACCTTACATAGGTGGCTATTTCCCCATACATTACATAGGTGGCTATTTCCGCATACCTTACATAGGTGGCTATTTCCCCATAGCTTATAAAGGTGGCTATTTCCCCATACCTTGTATAGGTGGCTATTTCCCCATACCTGACATAGGTGGCTGTTTCTCCTGAGGTAGATGCCTATTTCCTCATACCTGACATAGGTGGGTATTGCTCCATGCCTGATATAGGTGGCTATCGCTCCATACCTGAGGTAGGTGGCTATTGCACCATACCTTAGGTAGATGGCTAGTTTCCATATTCCTAACATAGGGGCCATTGCTCCATACCCGAGGTAGGTGGCCATTGCTCCATACCTGAGGTAGGTGGCCATTGCTCCATACCCGAGGTAGGTGGCCATTGCTCCGTACCTGAGGTAGGTGGGTATTGCTCCATACCTGAGATAGGTGGCTATAATGCCCCATACCTTGTAGGTGCATATTTCTCAATACCTGATGTAGGTGATCTGATTTGACCTGTAGGTGGCTATTGCTCCATACCTGAGGTATGTGGCTATTTTGTGTGACAACACATCATCAGACCTGTTTATGCACATGAGGCTTAAACCGTAAGAGACTAACTGTCTTTGGTAACCACACCTTCCTTTAGTGATCAAATGTCTTTAGGGACCACCTGTCTTTAGTGACCACCTGTCTTTTAAGTCACCACCTGTCTTTTAAGTAATCACCTGTCTTTAGTCAAATGCTGACTTTAGTGCCCCCTGTCTTTAGTGACTCCCTGTATTTAGTGACTCCCTGTCATTATTGCCCCTTGTCTTTAGTGACCCCCTGTCTTTAGTGACTCCCTGTCTTTAGTCACCAGTGTCTTTAGTCACCACTATCTTTAGTCAACACCTGTCTTTTAAATCACCACCTGTCTTTAGTTACCACATGCCTTTAGTCACCACACGTCTTTAGTCACCACACATCTTTAGTCACCACCTGTTTTTAAGTGACCACCTGTCTTTAGTGTCCACATATGTCTTTAGTCACCACCTGTCTTTAGTCACCACCTGTCTTTAGTCACCACCTGTCTTTGGTGACCACCTGTCTTTGGTCATCACCTGTCTTTAGTGGCTACATGTATCTTTAGCCACCATGTCTTTAGTGACCACCTGTCTTTACTTACCATCTATCTTTAGTTGCCACCTGTTTTTGGTGGCCATTCTTGCTGCTCTACTTAGCCATTAAATCTTTGGAATTTCAGAGTACATGTTTCAAAACACTTCAACCAAAGAAATTGGTTGAATATTTTGAAACATATGTGGAACATGTTGTTGCCTATGGCAGTACACACCTTTACTGTCAAATTAGTTTCAATATATTCAACAAAATGTTCCTTAATCTGACAGAATTTATCATTTTGTGTCTCCATGTATATTGGTTAAATGGTAGATGGCTTATTCAGTTCCACTGCATTGAGTCTGCATAATTATTGTGTATGGATGATTACTGAATTCTGTGGCTGTAGTTAGTAGACACATCCTACAGCTGCAATCAGTCCTTCGCTTTTGACCACTGTCGCTTATCCTCAGTCAAAATCCGTAACTTCCTCGGGTCCATTCTTGATCTCTATGTACCGAGTTATAATAATATAATATAATAATTAATGTGTAATGCATATATAACTAATTTGTAACAGAATTTCATACATTAACCAGAGATTACGGACGCCATTTGTAAGACTGTAGAAGGATATAACTATAATGTGTGATACTGAACTATGTCAATGCTCATGATAATTAGAAAAACTGAAATGAAAGAAAAACCTTCGAGCACTATGAACAGCATTAATTTTTCAAACTCTCAGACCAAGTGATGATCAGTACAACGCATTATATAATATTGCCTATGCACCAGGTTATTCACTACTTCCCCCGCTTTGCCAGATATCTTGGAAGTGTCTGCCGTCTTGAAGATTATCATTGTTATTCTAATACATTGTAGCTCCCTGCAGTTGCAATCACGCTAATAGTACAATTGGTTTGATAACAGCCTGAGAGCGAAGGAGTGTCGCGCGTTGATCAGCGATATCAATCATCCACCATTGATTCACCTTAATCCGTAGTGGGATCCAGGCAAAGCCATTCCATGAAGCTTGCTAACTACCTAATAAACAGCTATTGACAGCCATTTGATGATCAGAGCAGACTCTATCAGCAGTCACTGACTGAAATTTTGCCTTCTAGTTTTGTATTATATATAGACAGTAGTTTCTTCAGATTGTAATAAATTAAAGCGTGTAACCATTTAAATGGTCAAGCCGGTCAAAACAGGCCTCTACAGTGGTCTTGAGGAATGACCATTTGCACGCCAAGAGACAACCTTTTGATAAGTTACCAGTGGAATGACTTGCTCGATAATCGAGCCAGTCATTCCAGTGGTAAATTTCCAAAAATCTGTTGGCGTTCAAATGGACATTCAATAAACAAAGGCAACAGGACTGCTGTTCAGTATTTTACTAGAATATTTTGATACAGGCTCGGTTATTGAGCCAGTCATTAAGTTGTAAATTTTCAAAAAAACTTCTCATCTTGTCCGTCAAATGGACAATTCTCAAAACCACTACAGAGGCTGGTTTTTGATGGTTTGACGATTTAAGCATTAACTCCTACACAGAATTTGTAGAATTTATGAGCTTTAATTGTGTGCATCTTGGAATCATTCTTGCTCAGAGAGCTGTCACTCACTAAGACAGCAACAGATTACAACAACGCTGTATGGTGAATGCCAGCCAATAGATGAAAAAGGGAAATTGAAATTAAGAATTTCCAAATTTAAAATTTCATTCATCAAGGGGTTAAGATCGTGAAATAGGACAAGAAATTATTTTACTCTGAAGAATATAGTTCCAAGATAAAAAAAGGCGCAATTCTTGTATGAATAATTATTTCGGATTATGCTGGCAATTCCTCTTGAACTGTAAATGTCAACATCTGTGTTTGAAAGTGACTGATTCTGTTGTGCATCCTGCTGGAGTGGGAAGAGCTGATCAGACATGGCCTATAGGCTTCCTACATCTAGTGTCTGCTCTGAAGAACCCCCAGAGGTTAATGAAGCGGGCAGATCATCTAGTTTGAGACACTTTCTAACAATTAGTTGGCAGAGAAATAAAATCTATCCAAGTTTAGAGCTCTGTCAATATCCTGGTGTAAGGGTTATTCATGGTGCTGATTTTAACAAACAATTTTGGAATCTGTCTTTATGGTGTAATCATTGGCATTGCAATTTGTAAAACCAATTGAAATTCATGATTTAACATGGAAAAAATCCAGACATCAGCTCATTATACCTGTTATGCCAGGGAGTTTATGAGAAAATAGTTATTGCAATGGAGGAATCCAGTTTTAGCTATAGCCCGCCCATCTCTAACTAAGCTCCACCCACGCTTTACCTGTATTGGGATCGATCGATCCCTGCACACTGAATTTAAATTTCCAGAAATATATGAAGGTAAGCTGTTGAATATTATGAAACTAATTTGACTGGGTGTTGTTCCTGCCTATGGCAGCAACAGTGCCCAGCCAAATATTTTGAAATTAATTTGAGGGGGGGGGGGGGGGGGTGTTGCTGTTGCTACCCCAAAAAATTCAACAGCCTGCTTATTAAATACTAGTACAACCTGAGAGACTGTTAAGAGTTTAAGACGAACTAAATCAAGTTATTCATGATGTAATTGATTATGGCACCATCCTATATGTAACATAGTTGATTATGATGTAATATGATTGATGGATAAACTGGATTCCTCCAATGCCTTTCTAAAACCAGATCTCCTATTCAAAATTTTGATTGATCATTCTTTTGTTGAAAATCTTATATTTTATGAAGAATTTACCTGAAATTGTTGAAATGCATCGCCTCAACCGCTTGATGGATTTCAACCAAATTCAATTTCTGGAAGGATTCTATGGCTCTAAGCACCGAAACGTCTATTCAGAATTTTGATTGGTCATTGTTTTGGGGTGAAAACCTTAGATTTTATGAAAAATAAACCAGAAATTGTCAAAACACATTCTCCTTAACGCAGGGGTGGCTGCCGCGGCGTCGGTGTCCAATTTGCGTTTAGCTCAACTTTTCTCTTTATATCTCGGGTTTGGTTAATCATACTGGACCCAAACCTGGGCACCCACTTCCTTATAATGACATGGCATCTCACGATGATATTGTGGTCAACGGTCAAGGTCGTGACCTTGTTAAAAGCCTTGTTTTTTTTCGATAATAACATTTTCCGTTTAGCTCAACTTTTCTATCTATGTCTCAGGTTTAGTTAAACAACTTGGACACAAACCTTATAAGGACCTGACATCACATAATGATGTTGAGGTCAAAATATCAAAGGTCAAGATCACCGTGATCTTTGTAAAAACTGTTCTTTCAACATTAACATTTTCCGTTTGGCTCAACCTTTCTGTTTATGTCTCAGGTTTGGTTTGGATTCATGCTTCCTTATAATGGTCCGTCGTCCATCAACCATTTGTCAACTTTTCTTTAAAAACACTACTCATTAACCGCTTGGCTGATTTCAACCTAATTTGACTTGAAGGACCCTGTAGGCTTCCAAAAATATATATACAGAATTTTGATTGGTCAATTTCTGGGCTGAAAATCTGAGATTTTATGAAATTCTTTACAAAAATTGTCTAAACGCTACTCCTCATTAACCGTTTAACAGATTTCAACTTAATTTGGTGGGAACGACCCTAATGTTTTCGGCTTCAGAACTTGTATACACAATATTGATTGCTCAATTTTTTGTGTGAAAATCTTTCAAAATTTACCGGAAACTTTCAAAACGCTACTTATTAACCGCTTGGCAGATTTCACCTTACATCGGCTGTAAGCACCCTATTGGTCTAGGCTGCAGAACTTATAGGCCTATACAGAATTTTGATTGGTCAAGTTGTATGGTGAAAACCTTCGTCATTAATCGCTTGGCTGGAAGGCCATTATGGGGCTAGAATTCAGAGCCTTTCATCATTAACCGCTTGACATATTTCAACCATACTTGACTAGACAGACCTTATCGCAGTAGACTCCAGAACATCTAATTAGAAATTTAATGGGTCGATTTCTTTGGTGAAAATCATAAATTTTATGAAATATTTACTGGAAATTGTCAAAATGCAATCTTCTCCATATCTGCTTGGTGGATTTTATCCAAATTTGGCTGGAAGGATTCTATAGTGGTATGCTCTAAAACTTCTATTCCAAATTTTGGTTGGTCGATTTTTTGCAGGTGACCATTTGGATTTTTTTAACACTAGAACCATTTAAAATGCTACTCCTTAATTAGTGGCATGATTGCAACAGAACTTAGGTGGAGTGATCCTATTATGGTAGCTTCTGTATTTATTTTATGTTTGAAGTCAAGCTTCATAGTTCATTGTAATGCATTGCGATCACAATTCTGGTTGAAAATTTACCACTGGAATGACTGGAGCGATAATCGAGCCGGTCATTCCAGTGCTAAATTAAAAAATATAGTTTTCTCTTGGTCTGCAAATGAACAATTTCTAAGAGAAAGTACAAATTTCCTTGACCACATTTGACCATGAAACGGTTAATTGCTTGATGGATTTCAACCAGGTTTACTGGAATGCTGTGGTGACCTGTTGTCATCTGTCCATCTGTCATCCATCAACTTTTGGTTTAAGAAAAATCTCGATCCTCCTATACCAGTTGGGAGATTTTAACCACATTTGTTTAGAGGGATACTATTGTGGTAGGCTTCAGAATTTTGATTGGTCTATTTTTAGCTCACCAGGCCTGAAAGGCCAAGTGAGCCTATGCCATGGTGACCAGCCATCATGTGTCCATCTGTCATTCATCCGTCCGTCTGTCCGTCCATCAACCTTTCCTTTAAACGACTTCTTCTCAAGAACCACTCAGCCAATTTCAATTATATTTGGCAGGAAGCATCCTTAGGGCATAGGGATCCAAGTTTGTTCAAATGGAGCCGATCGACCAATTTGGCCGGTGGCCATCTTGGACTTCGGCCGATTTTTAGAAATGTCTTTAAAAATCGTCTCCGAAACTTTATAAAATATGATCTAGGGCAAGAGCTCAACCAAGTTTGTTCAAATTAATTGGTCAAATAGTTTGGCGGGCATCTTGGTTGACCTAGTTTTAGCGAAAATAACTTCTTCTCCAGAACCGCTGAAGGGATCAGGCCAAAATTTGGCAGATATGATTAGGGACTAAGGGCCAGTAAATTTTCTTCAAAAGAAGTTGATCCATCAAAAAACATGGTCGCCGTGGGCCAATCAATATATAGCATGTTTGGCGGCCATATTGGATTTTTTTATTTAATGGTTTTTAAGGCCGAAATTGGTTTTATTTTGGTTTTTGGGTATTCTGATCTCAAATTTACAATTTTCGAAACTGTCGGATAAACGCTTTGACGGCCATCTTGGATCATTTTCCCGCCAAAAGCTCCCATACTAAAGCAATGGGAAATTTAAAATGTCTTCTCGAGAACTGCTGGGCCGATTTCAATTTGGCATGAAGCATCCTTAAGGCATAGAGATTCAAATTTGTTCAAATGAACCCGATTAGCCAATTTGGCCGGCGACCATCTTGGATTTAAAATTCTTCTTCTCCCAAACCGTTTGAGGGATCGATTCAGAACTCACGAAATATGATCTAGGGTAAGAGCTGAATCAAGTTTGTTCAAGGGAACTTGATTGACCAAATGGTTCAGCCAGCAGCCATATTGTTTCACAAAAACGACTTCTTCCCCAGAACCGGTGAAGTGAACAGGCCAAAATCTGTGATATATAATTAACAACTAAGGGCGATTAATGTTTGTTCAAGAGAAGTTGATCCGTAAAAAGAATGGCTGCTATGGGCCTATCAAAATATAGCTTGTTTGGTGGCCATATTTGATTTTTTTATTTGATTGATTTTGAGGCAGAAATTGGTTTTATGTATGTTTGTGCATATTGTGATTTCAAATTTGCCATTTTGGAGACTGTCAGATAAACGGTTTAGCGGCCATCTTGGATCATTTTCCCGCCAAAAGCTCCCATACTGAAGCAATAGGAAATTTAAAATGTCTTATTCTCGAGAACTACTGGTCCGATTTGAATTATATTTGGCAGGAAGCATCCTTATGGCATGGAGATTTCATTTGTTCAAATGAAGCCGATCAGCCAATTTGGCCGGTGACCATTTTGGATTTCGGCAGATTTTTAGAAATGTCTTTAAAAATCCTCTTTAAACAGTTTGAGGGATCAATTCAGACCTCATGTAATATGATCTAGAGAAGAGCTCACTCAAGTTTGTTCAAGGGAACTTGATTGACTAAATGGTTCAGTGACCATTTTGGATAACCTCGTTTTCGCAAAAACAACTTCTTCCCCAGAACCGCTGAAGCGATCAGGTGGAAATTTGTGATATATGATTAGGGACTAAGGGCCATTAAAGTTTGTTCAAGAGAAGTTGATCCGTCAAAAAAACTGGCTGCTATGGGCCTATCAATAGATAGCGTGTTTGGTGGCCATATTGGATTTTTTTATTTGATTGATTTTTGGGCCGAAATTGGTTTTATGTATGTTTGTGCATATTGTGATTTCAAATTTGCCATTTTCGAGACTGTCGGATAAATGGTTTAGCGGCCATCTTGGATCATTTACCCGCCAAAATCTCCCATGCTCAAGCAATGGGAAATGTAATTTCGCGACCTCTTGGATTTTGGTCAATTTTTTAAAATATCTTTAAAGATCTCCAAAACCGTTTGGGGGCTCAATTCAAAACGCATGAAATATCATCTAGGACAAGAGCTGCACCAAGTTTGTTCAAGGGAACTTGATTGGCCAAATGGTTTGGCGGCCATCTTGGATAACCTATTTTTTGCCAAAATAACTCCAGAACTGCTGAGCAGATAGGGGGCCAAAATTTGGGAGATATGATTATGCACTGAGTGCCATTAAAGCTTGTTCAAGGGAAGGAGCTTAGTCGGAAACATGGCAGAAGTGGACCAATCAAAATGTAGCATGTTTGGCGGCCATATTGGACTTGCAAAAATGTCCACAAACTCATTTAAAAGACTACTCCTAAACCAGCCACCAACAATTTTGACAAAAGTGCACAGAGCTCCAGGTGAGCGACACAGGCCCCTTCGGCCTTTTGTTTAACAAAGTAAAGTCCTGTGCCAGATGGTAGAGCCTACGATATTGTAATCATTGTCATGAGTTACAGTAATAGTCATAAAGATATGTGTGTGTGTTGTAATCTTAAAGGTGTTTATTTGCTAGTTCTCACACCAGGCCTTTGTGGTTTCTGGTGAATTCCTGTGATATAAGTTTGTGCATTAGCTTGTGTGTGTGTGCGTGTGCGTGTGCGCGCGTGTGTGTGTGTGTGTGTGTGTGTGTGTGTGTGTGGTGTGTGCGTGTGTGTGTGTGTCCCAATGTTGTCTCATCTTGAAGATGGCACATACTGTTCTTGTCCGTGGATGTTCTGTTGCTCTGCTCATGCTTGGGCATGCGGGATGGAGGGGGGGGCCTAACCTGGGCCTAACGGGGGTGGGGATAGGGGTAGGAGTTGGGTGGAGGGTATGTGCGGTCATATGACCTGATGTACGTAATGGGGGGGGGGGCTTTTGGTCAGAGACCTCTCAGCCCTTTGGGGGGTGGGCGATGGTGGGGTGCAGGGTCTTAGGGTCCTGGGACCCCTTGCCTTCTTCTGGCCGTCATCCAAAGCAGGCACCACCACACACTTGTTTGATTAGATTGATTGGGCAGCCCGTATGGTGATTGCGTCCATCCGAGGACGAACTCAATCATCCATCCGGGTTACATCCCTCCCTAGACCCATTGAAAATGTCCGAAAGATTTTAATTCTAGCAATTTTGGTTTGATTAGGTATTCCATATGTTGCTTGATTCCGTCCGAGGACGAATCAATTCAGCATCCGGGTTAATTTGATTATACCGGAATTTCTTGCCTACTTAGCCATAACTCACGTTCACACTGTGATAAGCACTGTATGATGGGACCTCAGTTTAAAGTCCCATCCGAGAAGACTGAGCAAGTGGGGCCAAGTACATTGCTTAAGCGTACTCCAGCAGCCTCCTGTGCCCAGAATTGTCTGTCAGTCTGTCCATTTGTTGGTCGGTTTGTCGGTCCTTTCGACAGACAAACATGCCTACCGACGGACCATGAAAGATATGGACAAATGTCCATATCTTCTGTGGTCTGTCGGCAGGCCCACTTGTTTGTTGTTCTATTGATTGGTTGTCCGACCTAGTCCTCCCTCTGTCTGCCAGCCTGTCGTTGTTGGGTTCGTTGCCGCATCCGGGCATAGGCTCTGGATCTGAAAGAAAGAGAAAGAAAACAAAAAGAAAACAAACAAATAAACAAGCAGATGTTTCAGCCATGTACGCACGTACTCTGGGTCATCAATTCATGACGCAGGTACGTGTGAACATTCAGGCAGTGTCTGGGACTGACTTTGCGCAATGTCAGTTATACTATATGTGTATGTTTATACGCACGCGTACTGGGTCATCAATTCATGACGCAGGCATGCACATGTGTTAACTATATTTTGCTTATCAGTGTTTGCACACTCGTTTGTGTACACGTGCACTGGATCATCAATTCATGACACAGGCATGCACATGTATATTAATTATATTTTGTTTGTAGGTGTTTGCATGCTGGTTTGGGATCATCAATTCATGACGCAGGTATGCACACATGAGCAGGCTGTGTCTGGGACTGCCCCTGTGTTAGCACTTATACGATGTGTTTGTCTGATGCAAGCATGAATTGGATTAATTCGTGGTTGATCTGTCGGTCACGCATTGCTATAATGTCTTCTATAGGGTCAAGATTGAAATTTCTCTCTCGGTGTATTGATGAGTTCCTTCCTAAAGCCTGCATATTCTGTGCAGCGTAGGAAGAAATGGTCTAGAGTTTCAGTCTCCTCGCATACCTCACATTGGTCTGTGTCTGACAGGTTGAGTTTTTTTCGCATCTGGTTAACGCTGATCCGGCCCATTCTGATGTGGCGTAATACTCTGTCGCCTTGGCATCCTGTGATATGGTTTTGGTATTTGTGTTTGACTCCTGGGACGATTCTGAACAGGAATCTGCCAATTGCGCTTTCGTCCCATTGTTTTTGCCATTTGCTGTTGATGTGCCTTTTGACTAGGGTATTCGCGTCAGACTTTGAGAGTCCTATGCTGGTCCTAGTTCCGTCTTTGAGCGCTTGTTTGGCGGCCTGCTCATTGCCTTTGATGTCAACATAGCTTGGGACCCAGTCGATGTCCACAGTTTTATTGTCAGTCACCACAGTTGCATACAGCTGCCAGATTTCATTGATTAGGTTGTCCCTGCTCTTGCTGCTGCTGCTTTTGAAGCTTAGTGAGTCTGTGAGAATAACGTATTTGCCTTGATTTGCTGTTTTGATCCATTCTAGAGTGTTTTTAATTGCCACCAGTTCGGCTGTATATATCGACAGGTGATTTGGAAGCTTGTACTTGAGGACTTCTTCCTGGTCGCCTATGACTATTCCTGCACCATATTCGCCAGAGTTGGGCAATTTGGAGCCATCGGTATAGATTTACCTGTGCTCCTTCCATCTGCTGTCAATGTTTTCCAGAGCACAGCTCCTGATTATTGGGAAGGGGGAGTGTCTTTCTAGCTTATCTGTGAGGATAGGCTGTCATGAGCATTGATCTGCGGTAGTAGCCATGGCGGGTCAGGAGCCGGCCTTGAGCTTTCTATTTCAATGTTTACCAGTTCAGTGGCACTGGCGAGCTCGGTAATTAACAGGCCTGGTGGTTTGGTATTTTTGAACATTTTGAGCAGTACCTTGTGTCTTTGGTGCTCCTTGCATGGAAGACATACCTCCCTGGTCCGGTGATTGGGCACAGAGCTTTGTAGGTATGTCCAAAATTTGAGTACATGCTCCTCTCTTCGATCTAGTGGTATTTCTCCACACTCTACGTTGATTGCGTCTCGAGGGCTGCTCTGTGAGGCACCACAGCCATTTTCCAATGTTTGTTCCCATGACATTTGTCCATTTACACGGACGCTAATACTTCTGTTATCGAGAAAATCTCGTATCCAGAATAGGATGCGACCACGGTAACCAAAGTCATAGAGCTTTTTAAGAACCCCATTTCGCCACATCATATCAAAGGCTTTCTCAATGTCTAGGAAGAAACCTATTGTTATGTTTCCTCTTCCCACATCTAGAGCTTTCTTGGCTGCCTCGGTCAGTCTGACTAGGTGATCAGTAGTGCATCTGCCCTTTCTGAAGCCACTCTGCCAAGGGTGGAGTAGACCGTTATGTTCAAATTCGTGTTCTAGATGGTTTTTGATCATCCTCTCCATGACCTTGCATAGACAGCTCGTTAGGGAGATTGGCTGGTATGATCTTGGGTCAATTTTGTCCTTCCCTTGTTTTGGGATAGGCACCACGATCCCAGTTTAAATAAAGATATAAAAAATATTGATCAAACTTTTGGTATATAAAAGACTGAAAATGGTTTACCTACATTGGCATTGTTTGAACAAACATAACATCTATACAAGAATTCAGTGTTTATCATTATGTTTCTGTGGATAAGGCATTTCTATTCAAATGTCAATTAACGATGATTACGTAATTTATGTGTAATAGTATATAATTTGGACTATTTTTATTTACAAAAAACACAAATTTACAATTATAGTGTTACCTCCCTTATTATATTATGTTATCCATGGTAGAACATGTTTTCGCATGGTCATAGAATTTTTTTCATAGTCCAAACAGTCAGAAGATTTGACCATAGTCAATATTACCAATGTCACACACCTGTCATATGTCAAGGTCAACCATCATCATGCATGTTTGACTATGAAGCCATGGTCAACTTTTTGCAGGCAGATGGTTGGAACCATAGCATTACTACCTGGGTATTTGTTACATCTTAACGATGGGTCTACCATGGTAGTTGATAGCAACAATGGTCGACCTTGGTTAAGACCACCATGGTAACCAGGGTTTCTCATAAGGGGCCTTTTGAGGTTATAGACCCCCAAAATGTAATTCACAACCCCCAAAGGTTGTGGCAGTGGGTCCCATGGGAATACTGAAAATCATGTATGATTTCTAAATGCTAATCAGTTTTATAGGTTTTTGTACAATCATACCAACAAAATCTAGCCCTGGCCCTCCATATTCATAGCTGTGAGCCCATGGTACTCTCTAATTTTAGAATAGATTATGAAAACTGCATGAGCATCTTAAATTTCAGTTTGGGACCCACAGATTTCAAATTGGGATCCTCATATTTCTATGTGTCAGGTCCCTGGGACCTCCAAAAGTTAGACGCCATGAGAAACACTGATGGTAACCATGGTCTACCATGGGTGTGACCATACTAATCCATGGGACTACGATTGTCAGTGCCATGGTAGTCCATGGACTACCATGGTCAATAGCATGGTAATTCATGATTACCATGGTCATCACTGTGATACACCCTGGTACTTCATGGTATTTGAGAGCCGACCATGGTATTTCATGCTTTTCCATTAAATACCAGGCTGCCATGTTATACCATGGTTATTGTTTCACCTGGGTTCTTAAACCATGGTAAGACCATGTTTTACTGTGATTTCAACTATTGCTGAGCTGGTTAGGTCATGGTCAAACTGACCAGATCATGTTTTACCATGGTTCAAAGAGTTTCCCAGCTGGTTAAACCTATCAGACTTAGGTTTTCCCATGGTTGCAACCATTGCCAGGCTTGTCAAACTGAAGAACAGTTCAGGAACAAAAAAAGAAAGTAAAAACTATCAGCAAAGTTTGGATATGATGGTCAAACAAATTTCTGAAAACTGCGTATGACCTTGGTCAATCATATTCTGATCATGGTTGGTATAATTTAATAGGGGAAGCAACTCTCATTGTAAGTGTGTGTCATTTTACATTTAAAGCCTTAATTATTTTGTTACAAATATATTATGTATGGCTAATCATCATTAATTATGGCATTTTAATAGTAAATGTCATATACATAGAAATATACCTGTAATAATACACACTAATTCTTGTATAAACTGTATTTCAAACAATGACAGTGTAGTTTGACCATTCCAACATTTTCAAAGTCTTATATATTCAAAAATGGAAAAGGATTGGAGTATAGCTTTAATTTTACAGACTGCCCTCCACCCCGTATCAAGGGTGTCCACCCCACCACACCTCATTTCGCATGGATGCACACTCGCCATGCCATCCAATTCTTCTCCCATCCAAATGCCCCTGGAGGTGAGATCAGAAAATTTTGAAAAACTTCAACCCTGGAGAGAGTATTTAGGCTGCAATGGGGTGGGGGAGGGTGTATGGGGTGGGTCCCTGGGTTAATACTCTGGATAATTAGGCGGTCCTAGGATCCTCCCCCGGGAAAATTCTGATAATTTGACTCTGAGTGGCCATTTCAGACAATATTTCTAATAAATGGGCTTAATAATGTGTGGTGGGGCACTGGTGGGGTAGCTGGACTCTTGGTTCCAACACCCGTGTTTAGTGGGGCTTTTGTAGGAGGCCTTGGGGGAGGGTGTGTGGCATAGTGGTGGTGGCGGAATTGATTTTCCTCCTGATTCGATGAGAATGCAAACTTAATCTCTGACCCACTGTGGAAGCCCCTGAGTCCCCATCCTACCCCCAAGTGAAATAAAGTACCCCCCCCCCCCTTCCACCCACTCTTACACTGCATCCAACACTTACACCCGCCAACAACAGTTCATTAGGCAGCAACAGGCACCGCATACACCCCGAGCAACATCATAATTTTTTTTATTTTTCAGTTTTAACACTTATTTAGAGCAACCCTTCGGGGAAGCAACGCAACCCTTCGGGGAAGCACCTCTAAGAGCGAGTCATGGCCCAAATACATCTCGGTGTAAGCGGCCAATAAACCAACTAAAACAAAACAATTGGAGGTGGGTTGCACTCTTCACTCTTCTCTCGCCATCGCTGGATAAAAATTTTAGCATAAGTATGAAAAGATTTTTAGGGACTCGACGACGTGACTTAAACCCATTTAACTCCCAAATAGCGCCACGTGCATTCAACTTATTATTTCTAATAGCAACTGGTTATAATTCTAAGTTAAATTTGGATATTTAGTTTACAAACACTGGATTTTAAGTTTAATTTCCCCCATTTCTTGTTTATTTAATCACAGGCCATTATCTTAATTTGTTTCTCCTTATTTGATAGTATTATCATTCAGTTTCATCATAATATTCTTTATTTAAATTGTCCTGATTTCCGTTTTGAGATTTTATTTTACAGACTTCCCTCCACCCCCATCCCACCCCCATGAGAAATAAAGTAATTCCCCCTCCCATCCCCTCCTCAACACAGCAAACAACATAAACACTAGCCAACTACAATACATTAGGCAACATCAAGCAACACACTCCCAGCAACAACTTAATTTTTCGACTTTTTTCAGTTTTCACTTATTTAGAGCAAACCTTCGGGGAAGCAACACAACCCTTCGGGGAAGCACCTCTAAGAGCGAGTCATGGCCCAAATACATCTAGGTGTGAGCGGCCAATAAAATGAAATGAAAATTGGAGGTGGGCTTATCGTTGAGCCGCAAGCAACCCGCCCTGGAGAGATGCCGTTGGTCGAGTGAAGTGTTGACGCTACTTGCTTGCTGCTTCTATCTGCTGGTGACAGTACGGCCGAGGTTGCAATCACGAAGGCGCCGAGGATTCCAAGATGAAGTCGATGATGCATGGAGATGGAAACACAGAAAATGGACATGGAGGTCGTGATTGGCGTTGCTTTGCTTTGACATAGATGCTGTCGCTCTCTCCGCTCTTTCGCCGTTTTAGCATAAGTATGAAAGGATTTTTAGTGACTCGACGACGTGACTTAAACCCATTTAACTCCCAAATAGCGCCACATGCATTCAACTTATTATTTCTAATAGCAACAGGTTATAATTCTAAGTTGGATATTTAGTTTACAAACACAGGATTTTAAGTTTAATTTTCCCCGTTTCTTGTTTATTTAATCACAGGCCATTATGTTAATTTGGTTCTTCTTAGTTGATAGTATTATTCAGTCTCATCATAATATGTTTTATTTAAATTGTCCTGATTTCCGTTTTGAGATGTTATTTTACAGACTGCCCTCTACTCCCATCCCACCTCCATGAGAAATAAAGTAATTCCCCCTCCCTGCCCCTCCTCAACACAACATACAACAATTCATTAGGTAACATCAGGCAACACACTCCCAGCAACAACTTAATTTTTTGACTTTTTTCAGTTTTAACTTATTTAGAGCAACACTTCGGGGAAGCAACGCAACCCTTTGGGGAAGCACCTCTAAGAGCGAGTCATAGCCCAAATACATCTAGGTGTGAGCAGCCAATAAACCAACTAACATTACAACTATTGGCCCTTACTCCGGAACGCACAGACCTCAATTCTGACCATAAGCTAGTCATTACATGTGTTCAGATGAACGACCTCTACCTACTATGTAAGCACCATACCAGGCAAGAGGGTAGGGTCACCTACAACCTACCCAAGCTCATCAGCGATGCTGACACTCAAATGTCATACAAAACAGCCCTCGGGGAGCAGATAGCTAACATCGATGTCAGCTCCGATCCAAATGAAGCCCTAACCAAAATACTGAAATCTATGGAATCATCCGCTACCAGCACCATAGGTTCTTAAAGACAACCAAACTACGTATACTGACCGCCCTCTAGTAGTAAAACTGTCAGCAGAGCAGAAAGCGTTGCGGCTGCGCATCTATCACTGTGGCCAAAGTGAAAACCGCACCAAACTACGCCGAGAGGGCAATATTATTCTGCGTCACATTAGCGAACACGTAAAAGATCTTGCTATTCAACAGGCAGACTCCCTGGCAGATGAAATCACTGCCACGGATGACTGTCACAAGATGTTTTGGGCAGCCCGAGCCCTGAGAGTTACTGACTACACACCACCACTCATTGTGTACAACTCTGCAGGACACTTTATCAGGACTGACCAGGGAAAAGCTGAGGCGATCCAAGAATTGTTCAAGGAACAGTTCACTGACAATAATAATGAGCCATTGCACCTGTTCTCAGGAGACCCCAGGCCATTACTAACACCAATTAAAATAGCAGAATTTGAGAAGGCACTTAAAGCCCTGAAAAATGGATGTGCATCTGGACCTGATGGCATGAGCAATGAACTATTCAAATATGCAAGTGACATTATCTCAAAACCGATCACGTACCTAATCAATTCAGCTTTATGTACCACCTTCCCATCGATGCTGTAGGCCAAGGCCCCCTTATTGCACTACCCAAGCCCAAGAAACCACCTGGGCCACCAGCCAATCTGCAGCCCATTGTGCTCCTCAACAGCATATGGAAAATCCTATCCAATGTTACTCTATGCCACATCCAAGACAAGGTCGATTACTTCACCGGATCATGTCAAAGTGGCTCCAAACATGGATGCAGCTGCGCAGACATTGTATGGGAGTGACACGTGCAGATTTTAGTTTTGATGGAAATATGTCTTGTACTAGTGATTGAGTGCAGATATGGTTGAGTGGCATTAGTAAATCAAATATGCAGTGTCTAAATATGCTCCATTTAAACCCATCTGCACTGGCACTTTTCGCAGGATTAAGTATAGTGAAGATTTCTTCATTGTTAACCAGAATAAGCAAAAAATGAAGAGGATTGATAAGCGGAAGTATCTGTGAGGTAATCACTGTATTTAATTCCTGATGTAGATATATACAATAGCTGCAAGCAAACTAAAAATTGAGAATCTCTTTATGAATGAATCCAAAACAGAGTTCACCCGCATATGCCTATCGACAAAGCATGAAACTATAGAAAATGACGACCCACTTCGTGGCAGCAAACCATGGAGGAAAAGTAAAATCCTGGGCTCACTGCTTTGCAGTACTGCTGACATTTCTGCATGCTGTGTCATGGGGAACATAGCTTTCCAGTCCTTCTGGAAGCTATGGATTCGTAGACCAAAGATGCCTTTGATAAAGAGGCAACCTGCTTATCCATGATGCTGTATAACTGCAACAGCTGGGCAGCTCCAAAGGCAGCTCTAGACAAACTCGATGCCTGCCACCGCAAACACCTATGCACCATCACTGGACACCGATGGCCAGACAACATAATTTCCAACGATGCATGTAATACGTTGCCGCTATCTGTAAAAGTTGCCCAGAAAAGATGGTCCATGTTTGGCCATGTGCTAAGGATGCCAGAAGAGACACCAGCACAGAGAGCCTTGGAATTCACCCTATTCGGAGCCAGCAAATACAAAGCCAGGAGAGGACGTCATTGCATAAATCTGCTAAGCATGCTATGAGGTGACCTCAAGAAAGCAGGACTCGGTACACTCAAGTCAAGAATGGACCTGAGGAAGCTAAGGATTTCGGCTGAGGACAAGACACAGTGGGCAAAAGTGAAAAAGGACTGATTGCAGCTGTAGGCTGTTTCAACTACAGCCGCAGAACACAGTAATCATACATACTGTTGACATTCATGGTTACTAATGCCACACACCCATGAACTGACATGAAAAGCTATGGTACTGTTCATGGTTCTGACCATAGACAATGCTGATAGACTGTCATAAAGTACATATTAGGTCATTTTTAATTGACCATGGTTTTCAATAATATTTCATGGTTGTAGGACCATGGTCAACCCTGATAGAACATATATTGTAAAATAATACCATGGTTAGAGGATAGTGGACAAAGTAGACCATGTTAGCTCATGTGGCAAAAGTGGACCATTTAACAAAACGACCAGACGTATATATACTGGTCTGGCGTTTTGTTAGCTTACTAAAATACTTACCACTCAATTCACTGTTTGCTAAAAGTCACATGACTTAGATATCTCAGAAAATTTTAACCTATTCATTCCCATGGTGTAGGTTCCCTTGAAACAAGTTTAGCAGAGATACATCCCTCCATTGGGTAGTCTTGATAGTATCTCTTTAACTCTAAAGCAGTCATTGCTCTAGGGAACCGGTTCCTCTATTCCTATAGAGAACATATAAACGAGTCTGTGAGCATGCGCACTTATGCTACTATGCATGCGACCGAGTCCAAGCCGTCATTAATTAATTCCACAAATTTTTAATGATTTGCAATTTAACGATGCGGGGTGGCTGAGGTGGGCCCCAGTGAATTGAGTGGTAAGTATTTTAGTAAGCTAACAAAACGCCAGACCAGTATATATACGTCTGGTCGTTTTGTAACACAACAAAAATACTAAGCCACTCAATTCACTGTTTGCTAAAACACAGAATTGGTCAGAGCCCAAATACTAGGTGGGTTGGTAAATTGCAAATCAGGAATGAAAGGTTAATCACCAAAAATACTAAAACCAACTAAATCGCTGAAGTGCTGAAATAGCACGAACAAACAAATGTTCGAAATAAAATACAATAATATAATGATAATTATAAAATCTCAGCAAAGAGAATTTAAAAGCAGCCGTGAGATGGTGAAGAAGACGGCTGACTAAAGAATCTAGGCAATTGAGCCTAGGTTTGAGTGGCGAAACGAGAAATGTCAGATTGTGAATTGAATCTGATCTTTCAGATAAAATTAATGTAGAATCTGACATTTATACTGCAACTTACATAATGTCGTCCACTGATAGATCTGCATAGAATGCGAAGGAGAAGGCCATACCACGAACATCGTGTGCCTTAACACAAACTGAGTGTCTCCTGGAGATACATTCTAGTGTCAATTAATGGTGTCTGTAATCCAGTTGATGAGATGCGCGCTTACTAAACAAATTCGCATAAGTAATCTGAACGGTAGATCTGCATAGAATGCGAAGGAGAAGGCCATACCACGAACATCGTGTGCCTTAACACTTACTGAGTGTCTCCTGGAGGTACATTCTAGTGTCGATTAATGGTGTCTGTAATCCAGTTGATGAGATGCGCGCTTACTAAACAAATTTGCATAAGTAACCTGAACGGTGTTTCAAAAAGATATTTTAAATTGGGCATAGTTTTCGGAAAGGATTGAAAACAATTAATTAGGTTTTATATATATATATATAAGATCTCTTCAAGGGCAAAGAATGAGGCCAGCTCTCCTACCACCTAGAAAAGATCATTCCCAAAAAGAATATGAATATCAAAATGCCATCTAACAAACGCGGCCGCGAATGATTTCAGAGTTATACAATTAAACAGATGGACCCAAGAATGAATTAATAGAGGAATTTATTATAGGTATTTGCCTTTGTGCTATACCCTAAAAATACCGGTACCATGGATAAATGATGTAAATACTTAATAACTCTCAAACCGGCTTCTAGAAAACAAAGAAGGATAGATGCTAGTGAAAACGATAACACCACCCCAGCATACAGGGATTTAAATCATCAAAAAATATGCCATGAATCTATGACTTGATGATGGGATGCAGAATCGGGCGAGATAATGTGCTGTTCTACAACCATTTGAAAACCTTAAATATACTCTGGTAAATTCTCCTGTAACAGATAGTTTGAATTGATTAAGAATACTAAAGTTCAGACAAAAAATCAATTTCTGAAAAACAGGTCTCTTGGAAAATACCATATATACATACTGAAGATTTGTGGAATGATGAACTGAAAGCTGCTGTTAAACGAGATAGAAAATCAGCAAAATTGGTAAGACGCTTTGGATTTCCACAAAGAGGACTACGAGATCCACTGAATAACTCTCATTGGGTCAAGCAGGAGTGATTAAAGGGATAATACATTCTGCTGACAAAAGTTCTTAAAGACAATTGTACTAGAAACCGCTGACAAAAGTTTTTAAATACAATTGGCACTAGAAAGTTAAATTGAAGATAATTAAAAAAAATGTGAAGTCTATGACTGGGCCAGAGCATCTACCGCCAGAGCCTAGCCTGGAGGAAGAATATGAACATCAAATCTGGACACTATACTGAGTAGAAACTTAATGGGATGTAATAAATGAGCTACAAGGAAAAATCATTCTACCTGGAATGTGAGCTGCTGAAAGTTTTGCTGACATCTCCACCGCAGGAGGAAGACCAAGACTCCAGACAAAATATGATAACCTCAACTGCCCTGCTTGTTGATGAAGGTCACTACTATAGAAATGACTGCATGAGCAGATAGGTGCTTGTGAAAGAGACAATATCTCTTCATTCTCCAATATTCCTGAGTATTGAAGAGGAATACTAGAGTATTAGTTCCTGTTCTAGTTCCTGAAAAGGAAGAGAGTAGTAAGACTACTTTATCTGATTCCATAGACACAAGAACGAGATCCCCTCCCCCAAACACGTAAGAACAAGACATCAAACTGGACCTGCAGATGGATTAACTGGTGAATTGGTACCGATGACACCCAACGAATGAAAATGCAGTGTATGCAGTCGTGGTGAGGGACAAAATTCTGAATTACCAGACTTGACCTTCGTACACAAAACTGACTCCATTCGGCCCAAATTTTAACACAATTAAGCAACCTTCCAAGCCAGAGGAATCCCAGACTGGCTATGATGTAATTAAAAGAACCCAGATCCAGTTAGGACAAATTCTGTATATATAGAAATATCAGAAAACACTGTCCCTTATCCTTGACTAGACCAGTGATGACTAGGCAAAATGACTCCATGTCCATATTATTCCTTTCATCGATGAACTCCATTTCTGAGACAACATAGTAGGAAAAGAGTTGAATATAAAACGATTGACTAAGTAATTTTTGTCTCAAACAGTATCAAAGCAGCCATGGGTTCCAGACAAAATAATTCCAAAATATACAACAGAATTAGTATTAAATCATGAAGTGTAAATTTTTTGGAAGTTGTCAGAAAAGGATAAATATATGAGTTGAAGATAAGAGCCGAGACCCTATAAAAGATGATCTGCCAGCACCTCATAATCCTTAAAGTCTGGATTCTGCCATTCCTCCACTGTATCCTACTTGAAAAGAGCAGAAAATTATTGATCAGGAACAGAAGCAGGACTAATGTCAAAGGAGACCAACATGGTTTGATAGAAAAAAGGGGGATTCAATGACTACATTGATTGTACCTTATATGTAGGAAATCTGCTACCTAAGACATGCATGAGGCTAGCTATACCCATCCCACCCCTGATAGAGTAGAGATTATATAGAAGCGCTTAAGCATGACAGCTAGGACCAGAATAAACCTGCAGAATCTTATTTTACAAATCTAATTTTAAAACAAAGCTAGTATGATATGAGCCCAATTGTTAATATCTTTATCAGATGATTAAACAGGAAAGAAGTCCATCAAACCTGTGACCAGATCAATGATGGATAAGGACAAAGGACTGAAACTACACAGAAGGGTGAAAGGAAAAAACCATATTCCACAATCCATGCAAAGGCAATAATCCAATCATCTTGGTTAGGCCCCCTTGAGGAATTTATTTAATAATGCCTGGGAAATTTAGAATTTAGAAGAATAAAAAATAGGCTTGAATAGATAAGGCTGAGAAGACCTCTCCATATGACAATAATAGAAATAGATATATCCCTAGACAAATAAAAAGATCAAAATTTCTACTGAACTCGAGAAAGGAGCGGTGTAAATCTTGATAAGACAAAAAAGATTTTGTTATTGTGACAAGCTTACATTCACCCATAGATATGCTTCATCATGGCGAGGGATCCTACTGACAGAAAAGAAAGACTGAAAAACTATGTTAAAAATAAATCAGGCCAGATATGATACTAAAAGATAGCAAACCACTATTCACAATTAAAATAATAAAGTCTGACGCACTTATTTGCAGATTGATATTAGTCCTAAGATGGAGGCTGATAGTTAGAGTGTAATACATGAGAAGATTCAGGAGCAAAACGAAATCTAGTGAAATCAAAACGACAAAAGCACTGCTAGGATCATAAGAAAAAATTAAATTATTCCTAGAAGATAAATGCGAAGAGTTGGGTGTACACAAGGTTTCGAAGGATGAGGATAATTGGATGGTTCAGCCATTGCACTAAGAGCAACTAATAAAGAATTAAAGAATCCAAAATAAGAGCCCCTGAAATAGGGCATTTAAACTGTCAAGTGATTTAGAAACAAACAATACCAGCAAAACACCAGAAGTGATTTGATTTGGCATACCTAAACCAGAAGTTTAATTATAATCAGTTGCTATGCCATAAAAATTGAGTTATAATCTAGGTAATAATACTGAGCACAGGACAATTAGGCCTCATGGTCATCTCTTCTTCATTTATCTCCATGCCTGTGCCGTCACTTCTAGTCATGGGTTGCGTGTACGGTGTAGTCATACATTGGCTTGACTATGCCAAAGCCTACCTAAACCATTTTCGAATGTTTTAAGAGATGGTGTGGAAACAACATGTTCAGACCAACATTTCACAGTTTACACACCCCTTAGAGAGAAAATTTTTCTAACTAGGTTAGTTCTCCCCCTCTTCTAGACTTTCAGATGATTTCCACGAGTAATAGTCCATTTGCAAGCAGAATGTTATATTTGACTATAACAATTAATCGATTGAGAGCCGATAGAATGATCCCTCATAGCCTGGGTACGTGCTCTATATATCCAATTTCACCCAAGTTAAGTACCCGCAGAAAGAATTTACAAAATGATGAGAGATTAGATTATACATTAAGTAGGGAAAAAACCCATCTTAGGGCTAATAAAAGTGGCTGATAGTCAAGAACTTTCCTGATCCAAAGGCTATGCTTGCTACTAAAACACTGAGATCAACACACATCTCTGATATAGTAAAACTTGGTCATCAAAGTTTGTAGCGTTTACTATCAAAATATCAACCATTTAACTCTCGAAGTTATTAGTCATAAGTTGCAACTGAAATAAGTTGAATCTGAATGAGTACCAGCAAATATGGGAGTGGCGTATTTACTTAAAAATCCATAAATAGGTCGCACATTTATGCTCAATTTACATGTTCTAAAAAATTTGCGCGCACTATATACAAGGATAAAACTTATTTTCCTCTGAATTTTTAAACATCTTAACGTCTGAAGATACCACGAAAAAAACCTTCACAAATCTTGTCACCTCGCGGCTATGCTTAATGTATACCTGAAAACATCATTCGCAGAAGTGATATTATTAAATTGAGCAGCCTAAATATTGCGTATCCTTTAATAAAGATTGTTTTTTCCATCAAAATTAATCCTAACCTGACATAAATGTCGTCTTTATAATATATAAATCAGAATCACGTGATAATCACATGATATATAAATCACGTGATATTATCTGACCCGATTAGGTTAAAGCAAATTTTAATGAAGTAGGTTAAGCGAGTACTCGGATATAGATATCCTGGAATCGGAAATTCGGCAATGAGATCTACGCTTCTCGTCAGCGCCTCCAAACGGAGATTTACTTTGCCACTGTCCGGCTCGCTAACAATAGACGCTGGCTACCCAGTTTAATTATCGGCCGTTCATGCAATTTTTCTAGAACATCGCATTACGTTTTAGATCATTTTAGGTTCACATTACAATATAACCAGTAATATATATAATAAGTTTTAACGCTAGATTTAGAAATCAAGTGAACGCAAGTTTCTCCCTAGATTTACAAATCAAGTGAACCTGATAATCTGGCACAGGCTTAATAGCCTCTAACAAAAGCGGGTTATGTGATTACGAGGATTCAATTCAGTATCGTAATTTTGAACATCCGGGCATTCCGAGATCGTCCAACATTTGCCAATTTACGACACACTAAAGAGGATATCCCATAGCAACGCAATGTTTACATTTTTCATGAAACTACGGCCATAAAAAATACTTGCGTCGACTAACCCCGCCAGGTATTAGAAAACATAAAATCTCGAGTAATTTTTATAAGATATTAAATAAAAGGTAAAAAGGTTTCATGGCCCATTGCTAGTAATGTTAAATTAGCCTGCAAAAACGCCGCCAATTGAAAGCGAACACCGAATCGCGAATTAATACGATGGTCTCGTCTTTATTGTAATACGACTGACATGACTGACTGATCATCATGAAGTAATTGCGAGTTTCATGTTAGTTGGTTAGTAACGGTCCTTAGAAGGACCACTCGCTTTTCTTCAGGGGATGATCGTGGTGTATCCTTGTGGTGTTCATCCGGTCCACCACGCCTGTTTGCACCACTGTCACATTCTTAATAGATCCAATAACTTCCCAACCGGTATATTACATAGTTATGTAGGATACCTTATGTAGGATTCGATCCAAACCGGTATGTAGTATACCTTATGTAGGAAAGAATGACGCTCGGAAATACGTACCTAGTCAAAACTCTTAATTGATCCACTAACTTCCCAACCGGTATGTTACATATGTTATGTAGGATACCTTTCGTAGGAGATGTTCCAAACCGGTATATAGTATACCTTTCGTAGGAACGGAGCCTCGTGGCTAAAATAGGATCAGAGTTATTGACTTCACCTGGCTTGTAATGTGAAGCTGGCGCCATTTTCTTTCAACTTGGTCACAACGAACTTTCTGCTCATATTCACGTAAATTATAACCATTTTACATAAGTACTATGACTTATTCAACAAAGACCACTTGTACTGTGGTATTCATGAAAAGCAAATGTGGATGTAGCTCCACAAGATTATGGAATGAATAGGATTTGTTGAGATAAAAGTTAGGTGTTTCCCGTAATACAGAAAATTAATTAATGAAGGCTTGGACTCGGTCGCATGCATAGTAGCATAAGTGCGCGTGCTCACAGACTCGTTTATATGTTCTCTATAGGAATAGAGGAACCGGTTCCCTAGAGCAATGACTGCTTTAGAGTTAAAGAGATACTATCAAGACTACCCAATGGAGGGATGTATCTCTGCTAAACTTGTTTCAAGGGAACCTACACCATGGGAATGAATAGGTTAAAATTTTCTGAGATATCTAAGTCAGGTGACTTTTAGCAAACAGTGAATTGAGTGGCTTAGTATTTTTGTTGTGTTACAAAACATGGTCTATCATGATCAACCATGGTTAACCCCCCCCCCCCACCCCACACACTAAAATAAAACTATGGTAGTTCATGGTTTCCATCTTAGATTTCACCTGGGTGACTCTCGAGTACGTTTTCTAAAATTCAAAGTAAACTCACTGTTTACAAACAATTCACACTGAAAGCTACTGTATGTACAGTATCTAAGTGGGCGAGAGATATATAGGAACGGTTGATCCATGAATTGAATGCAAGTTTATGTAGGTTATCATGTGAATATAGAACACTATTTGTCAAGAACGGATCACTGACACTAATTTAACCCTTTAATACTCAAGGTGGATGAAAACGACTTCCGTAGTGGTTTTGGGAAATATCCATTTGCAGACCAAGATAAGACTATTTTTGAAAATTTGCAATCGGAATGACTGACTCGATAACCGAGCCAGTCATTCCAGTGGCAAATTTTCAAAAAATCATCTTTGTCTGCAAATGGGTTAAAGGGTTAAACTGGAAGTGAATACTACACCGTGCTGATTAGGTCAGGTACACTGAGGCCTCAATCCTGTGTAAGCCTTTCAGATCAAGTTTCTTGCATCTGAGAGATCATCAAAGGAGGTGGTCAACCTTTGTCATATGTAAGTATGTGTCAAAGCTGGCTATTTTAAGGGAGCTGCAATACAAGCCAAGCCTGCTGTCATGGAAAATTTCTTTTGTAGTCAGAATATTGTGGCTCATTAACCCTTTAATGGTCAAGCTGGCTGAAACCAGCCTTTGCAGTACAGAGCCAGTCATTCCAGTTGTAAATTTTCAAAAATCCTCTTCTTTCTCTCTAAATACATACATTGTACATGTAATTCAATAAGCAAATATTTAGATTTTCTTGACCAAATTTAACAATTAAAGGTATAAGACATATATTTTATCTGCATATTTTATGGAACCACCACCAGCATGCGGTCAAATGGCAGGTGCTTGTTTTAGATGAGTTTACTTGTGACTGATTGCCAGATCTGGGTCAGTATACAGTGCCTAGTTTGTGACTATAAGTGAGATAAGCCTTAATGGTATGTGTGATAAAAACGTCAAGTGTCCTTCACTCTTACAAACTAGAACAATGTTGAATAGATGAGTATGACATACGTGATCTACTAATGTACAGGAGTACGCTAATTGTCTGAATAATATGTTTTCGGATGAGTAAAACGTGTTCAAGAGAAGCGTGTCTGGAGGAAAGATACCAGGTTATATATATGTATATTTATAGACTGAGCCAAAAAAGTTTAGCAACAGTGAAGTTTGGTTTGTTGTATTAAAACTATGCGTCCATTTATAACCAAATTTGCAGGCATGTTTCATCAATGTAATGTCTCGCTGATCATGAAGAAATGCAAATCATTTCTTGCATTTCTTGGCCACACGCTTACTGCATGTGAAAGGCAAAAATTCACCATATTGCAAAAGCAGATAACGAAGGTTAACAGAAAATGCTTAAAAGTTTACCCCACCGAACATGGGCCGCCGCCCAGGGCTACCCGAAAATCAGCACCATGAAGCAATGGGACGACTTGCTGCTGGGCAGAGCGTTCACGCTGTTGCTCGACATTTTAATGTTCACGCCTCAACCATTTCCCGTCTCCGCCAACATGAGCAGGAAACTGGACATGTTAAAGACTGACCACAATCTGGCAGACCGAGAGCAACAACACCATGGGAAGACTGCTACTTAGTGACGTCATCACGACGTCACAGGTTTGAGACTGCGCCGCGGCTATCCTGTAATTTGCACACCGCTACCGGCATTACAGTGCATGCACAAACTGTGCGAAACAGACTCCATGATGCTGGACTGCATGCCCGTCGTCCACTTGTTGCTGTTCCGCTTACAGAGCGTCACATCAAGAATCGGTTTGCATGGGCAAGAACTCATCAGCGATGGCGTGCTCAACAATGGAGCCACGTTTTGTTCAGTGATGAGTCACGGTTTTGTGTGGATGTGGCGGATGGTAGGCAATGGGTTTGGTGACGTTTAGGAAAACGGTATGATGCAGCCAACATCATTCAGCACGACAGATTCGGTGGCGGCAGTGTCATGGTGTGGGCTGGAATCCAAGAAAATGGCAAAACAGATCTTATTGTGATTCGCAGAAATTTAACGGCTCAACGTTACTGTGAAGAAGTTGTCGCCCCTGTTGTCATCCCTTTTATGCAGCATCATGCAGACTTTATCTTCCAGCAAGACAACGCCCGTCCTCATTCAGCTAGGGTCACCAGTGATTGCCTTGAGGCTAACAACGTTCCGGTGTTGGACTGGCCAGCGCGATCACCGGACCTGTCTCCTGTCGAACACGTGTGGGACATTCTTGGCCGTATGGTGGGTGAGAACCATCCACATCTTCACAACGTGCTCCCGCACGATGCTAGCATTACAGTAACAAGAGGCTGTTGTTCAAATTGGAAAATGACCTATCAATTAAATAATATATTTGAATCAATTTATTGTTTTTGTTAAATAACATTTATACAGTAATATTCTCAGTGTTGCTAAACTTTTTTGGTTCAGTATATATATATAATATTTTTTTCCATTTGATGTTTCTTTAGATAATTTGTGCGACGTTTTCCCATGGCTATCGGAACATAAGTAGGAGACATGGGTGCCTATTGTTCTAGGAACATGTGTGATGACATTGAGGTCACAAGGTCAAATGTCATGGTCACTGTTACCTTGGTACACAATTCTGTTTTTCAAAATTGAATTTATGTGCACTGAGCAAACCATCTCAGCTTATACTTCAGGAACAGTTAAGCCAGGCATCGGAACATAACTTGGATACATGGTTGCCTATCCGGTCAGGAATCTGAGCAATGTCATTAAGATCGCAGTGTCAAAGGTCACAATTACTGGCACAGTGGCACATTAAAAGCCTGTTTTTCAAAGTTAAGTTTCTACATTTAGGAAAGATTCACAGCTAATCTAACCTTTTAGGAGTGGCTGGTTAAACCTATTATAACAAACATTGGATATATATATATATATATATATATATATATGGATGTCTATCCCATTAGAAATGAATGCGATAGCATTAAGGTCAAAAGTCAAGTTCCCTGAGCTCTTATGCTTAGCAACAATGAGGACAGACGAGCCATTTAATTCCGCAGGATTCTTGTGATTATTAAATGGTCTCCCATACCAAAGATCAGTCCTTTCTAAGTTCCTTTTCGGTCCCCCATGTTTTTAAGTTCCTTTTTGGTCCCCCATGCAGTCCAAAAAGAGTCCTGTGTCAGTCTGGGACTTAAAAGAGACTCCTTAGGAGTCCCTTTTCAGTCATCAATTTAGTATTGCATTGCCATATGGAGTCCCTTTCCAGTCCCCCATTCCAATTATACAAATGAGGACTGAAATCCTTAGGAGTCCCTATTCAGTCACCCATTCCTATTAAGCAATTGAGGACTGAAAAGGGATGCCTTAGGAGTTCAGTCCCAGATTGAAAAGGACTGCTAAAGAGTCCTTTTCAGTCCCTCAAATTACCTTGAAATCGTGATCATATTGTTTGGAATGTTCTATAATGGCTTCTTACTTTAAAGCCAAAAATTAATTAAAGATAATACATGTAACCTTTTGACAGGCACTGGGTGAGCTAATAACAGATAACTAATTCAATTTCAGTAAGGCATTAACGCTATGATACCCTGTTTGTTATGTTTACTATAACCAGAAATTGTTAACATATTACATGTATTAGAAAGCCTTCCGCTGTCACTGCATTACTATAAAGCTTAAGAAGTTGAACCAAAACTGGTATCTGCTAATAAATTTAAGCAAATCAATAAAATACATGCCTTCCAAAATACATGTAGGTCTATTTCCATTTTAAGATTACTGGTGCAAAGTATTCTATCTAAAAGTATATCAATGCTTTCAAGTATTAAATCCAGTACGCATTGCATACCTCCTCATAATACATAATACATATAGTCTAATGATCAATTTTATGCACTGGATTTTCTTCAGACAAAGACTTAAATTTCCCGCCAATTTAGCAAGCCATTATCTGAGGTCAACTCCACTCACACCAATTTTAACTAGGACATATATGCAAATGAGTCACAGAAGTCCCTTTTCAGTCCGCCAATTTTATTATAAATTTAACAAAGTCAGAGGAGTCGGTTTTCAGCCCCCTAGTAAATAAGCTATGTCCTAGAAGTCCCTTTTCAGTCCCCAAATATTATTAGAAATTTATCAGAGTAACTGTCTCCCAGTAAATTAAGTATGTCATAGATGTCCCTTTTCAGTCCCCCGAAATCATTCAGTCCCGTTTCAATCCCCCTTACTGCAGGGAGTTCCTTTTCAGTCTGGGACTCCTTTGCAGTGCAGGACTCTTTTTCCATTTAAGGGCTTTCTGAACGAGAAATGCCATAAATCGCAGCCCAAATAAATGATAAAATACTGCTATAATAGTTATAACATGTAAGAACCTAAATAATTGCATCATGGTTAGTGTAATGTTCAAGCTAGCCCTTTAATTGGAAAATTTCTTATTAAAAAATTCAATTTTCTCATAAAGCCTATTTTTTGTCAAGCTTTTGGTGGAGCTGAGGATAGTTCGACATAGCTATCCAAATGGTATCCGCCATTCAATTTCCGATGTCTGGCGTGCACCAAGAATTATTTAAATCTTAGTTTTTTTGCCACAAGAATTAGAAGAATGATAGTCTTCTCTGAGCTTAAAATTACAAATTTTCAAATTAAATTAAAAGATGAACTGGTGGTCATTTGTAAAACAAATGTGGTGGAAGATGTTGCTGTCATAAAATATGCACCAGTTTCTTTGCTATTGACTGTGTAAAGGATAGAATATTGACATCAGCGTGGTAAGGGTTATGAACATTTAATTTGTCAGCGGGAAAAAATATCTGATCTCAATTACAGATTTGATCTATATCATCATTGCATTCATCTAAATCATGAGGAAAATGGTTTTAAATTTTTCTCCATATTTTATGTGATTTGGATGTAGTTTATCTTGCACCAACAAAGAATAAGTTTCTCAAAAATGTCCTGAAAGGCTCAACATGCAGGCACCAGCCTCCTTACGTTGACAATTTACCAGTGGAAGACCAAGCCAATTATTCAAGAGGTATATTTTCAAACATTATATCTTGTTCTGCAGATGGACCTTTCTCAAGACCTCTGCAGAAGCTGGTTTAGCAAATTATTAAGTGACCATGATCACAAACATTGTCTAGCCAGTTTAAAAATAGCCATGTAACCATGGGCTGACTAAATTGTTCACGGTCATAACATGTTAATGCTAGCTTAATCATGGCAATGCAACCAATGTCTGATCAATTCACCTTTACAGAGTATCCATCTATCAATCTTACGTCATATGACATTATAATCAGCTAAGCAACGTGTGGGATGATGTCCGATACCAACAAGAGCGGGGTGTGGGTGGAGCTTAGCTAGAGATGGGCATAGCTAAAACTAGAAAGGTCCATTGCCCCATGTCATAAGCGTATTCAAGCTAGCTTAATCATAGACAACCATGTTTTTATCAACTTGACCATGGTCACAACCATCTTCTAGAAGGCTTAATCATGGGAAACCATGCCTGTACAGAGGCATAATCATGTTCAACCATGGTCTGACCATCTGGACAGTGATCAGCCATGGTTGACTGTGGATATGGTTGGCATGTCTGACCATGATCATATTTTACAAGGTAAGTTGATTGATAACCATGTCAATAGTCAAATACCATGCTAACCATCTACGTCCGATTTCAGTGTTCAAAATTGCGGTGTTTTTATTGCCGACTTGCAACTAGTATAAGTTTGTCTGTTGTTTGCCTGTCAAATTTGAGTCATATCTGATAAAGCTGCTGTCGAGAATAGTCGGCTAAGTTGAAAATCAATGGACGTTACCCCTAGAGAAATATGGCCTGCCCACCTGTCTGGGAGTTACATGAAAGCATCAAGTTTAAAAATGCCAAGTATCAAGTTCCAGAAAATGGCATTGGTTAAGTTAGGTTAGCGGGAAGAAACTGAGGAGCAAATCATGTCATACTCAGAAAACGTAAGATGGTTATGGTCACCATGCACTTGAGTACAGCATAGCTTTCCTCTATAACATGGCCAAGATTCAGAGTCAAAAACTGACAATCATGATCAAGGAAAGTGAATCAGTTTCTGGCCTACAGTCATTAAATGAGAGGTGTGATAATAAGAATTTTAATCAATATGCAAATTTCCAAAGGTTGACAAGAGATTAACTAACCTGTATTGTCGCTGTCACAGGTGATCCGATTTCATTCATAGGTAAGGAAACCGACAAACTTGCTGGCATGCTGCCTCCTGACAGTGCATGCCCACCCTCTGAAATATATTGTACAGCAGCTGCCCACCATGGATTCGACTCTCGTCTCTTGTCATCAGAGACATGATCATGAGAATCACATCAACAAATAGTCAAAGAATCCATAAAATGCCTTAAGTGATTGATATGATTGAGCCGGTTTACCCAAGCAGAAATATGGCCAAAGATATACACAGATTGGTCAGTTAAGAAAGTAGTGATATATGGAGGCAGTGGAATGTATATTGGGTGACCAGGGAGCACTACAGGAAGCTGCTATACCTGTAGGTGAGTATGTGAGCCTCAAACTATCAAGCTGAAGATACATCACACATAGACGACAACATCCACCCTTCTAGCAACAGCCAAATTATCTTCCTAACTAAGATGCCGAATCAGTGCGACGCACCCCGAGCAATCCACACAACACTGACGAAGATGAATTTGCCAGTTCTTTGACACATTTTCTTTTACTTATCTGCTGGTGGCCGAGTGATCCCATTTTCAAGAGCTAAATCCTTTGAAATTTTGGGTGACACCCCCTCCCCATCCTGGCAAATGACCTCCAGGATCTGCCCCAGCAACTCTACTAATTAGTTTATCATCCAGTGGATTATGCCAGTCACCGTGAAATAGCACTCAATGAAAGAGCTGACCAGTTAGCCAAAGAAGGAGGCAATATCTAGCAAGTACACAGTATGGCTCTCAATAAGGTTGAAGTAAATGATGTATTAAGAAAGTTCAAAATTGGTTGCAATGTGAAACAGGACTTGAGAACATGGAGCACATCCTGCAGTACTGCCCCCTCTATGTCAAGAAAAGGAAAATAATCTGACCAACCTAAACATCACTCCAGTCAAAGGTGTGCGAATCCCTAGAGGACCTTCAATGCACGCTGAGTTTTATTGATAGCACCTGCAAACTGATCTATTATACTGAGGACTGGAAGAACAAGAAAAAGAATGTTCTAGATGAATATGGGTGTTTAAATAAGGCACAGAAGGTATTGGCTTGGTAGGCCTATTTTGAGTACTAAATATCTCGGTCCCAATTTTCAGGCCATATTTAGGCGGGGTTTATTTTCATTCTATTACGCATCCAGTCATTCCAGTGATAAATGTTCAAAAATTGTACTCTTTTGACCTGTACTTCAATAGGCAGATACTTAAATTTTCTTGACCAAATTTGACCATTAAATGGTTAAATCTTTGCAACCAAAACAGGTTCCAGTCAAACCTAGGTACCAATATATTTAGAATGAATTTTCGTAGACATTATAAAACATTAGTTGTGTTGTCAGTAGTGTTGAAAGGATTAACCCTTAGCACTCTAATGTCAATATTCTATATTTTACTGTGTCAATATCAAAGAAACTGGTGTATGTTTTTCAACAATTTTGCTGGACGATGTTGCTGTCTATGACAGCACCATCTCTTACTAAATTTGTTGAAAAATGAACACCAGTTCATGTTTAATTTGAAAATTTAAATTTTTTACAGCAGAGTGGTGAGGGTTAAATAATATATCCTATGACCTTATTTACACTGACTAGTATTTAATTTATTGATCTCGATATTAGAAAAATCCATCTGCTTTGTGTATAACAGCCTTGCGTTCCATAGGAATTACACAACAAAACATTCTGCTAAAATGCCTCTGCAGAAAACATGTTTCTCCCATGGAACGATACGTTTTGTTAGAGCACTCCTATTTCACGAAACATGTTTGGAGGTGACTCGAAAAAGCAAAACATGTGTTCAATCTGTGATGTAATTGCACGCGAAACAACATCATCCGTCACAGAGGCATATATTACGTCCTAAACATGTTGTGCTAAGGATGCTGGGATACCATTTTCTTAGCAAACATTATCGTTCCATGGAGAATAGTTTTGTTCCAGAGCGCTCTAACAGAGCAGACCTATTGAAACTATTTTTACACCTACGGAATGTAAGGCTGGCATGAAAATAAGACTAACCTGCACATTTGACACACATGTAATGTCTTTAAACATCTTCTGTACATACAATGCGCAGCATGAATAAGTTTGGGAACAAACTGACATTACACAAGAACAATCTTATCCATTGCAAGATATGAATCCATTCATTCCTATGATACATGTCCCTGTGTCTTAATTTCAAATTAGTCGAGCAAGCAAACTGTTGAATATTTTGAAAACTTATTTCAATGATAAAATAGGTTGCTGTCCTTATTTAGCAATCACTTCCAGTCAAATTAAGATTTAATTCATTTATCTAAGCGTTTCTGGTATTGTAAATAACTTATTTTGTCAGGTCTATGGTATTCACTGGGTTAACCCGAGACACAAGCCTGCTGAATATAAATGTAAAATTTGTCTCTGATAGTGACGTTAACGATTTAAATGGTTTTGCTGGAACACAATTACCACGCATAAAATGGACATTATAGCACCTGATAGAAAACTAAAATAATTTGAATATTGACACTAAAGCTAGAATTTCTTCAGTAAGAGGGTTAACAGATCAACAGTTAACTGTTTGCCAAATGAATTTCTGCAGACTACATTTTCCATGGAGTTATATATATATATATACAGCTGTCTACCTGCTATAAGCACCTACCAATAATTTCAATGGACAATTAAACACTGGACCTGTTGAATATTTTGAAAACAATTTGACTGAAAGTTGTTGGTGGCTAAGCCACTAAAAACTTTCAGTCAAACTGTTTTCAAAATATTCAACAGGTCCAGTGTTTAATTGTCCATTGAAATTATTGGTAGGTGGCTTATAGCAGGTAGACAGTTGTATATATAAATATATATATATATATATATATATATATATATATATATATATATATATATATGTATATGTATATGTATATGTATATATATATATATATATATATATATATATATATATATATAAAGAGGAACAAGCTGGTATAGTAAATTAGAAGCAATTTGTGTGTGACAGCTATATCCTCCTCCATATCTGTTAGATAGGTAAGATATTATAATGATAAGAAATT
This sequence comes from Chaetoderma sp. LZ-2023a, assembly GCA_034401795.1. Taxonomy (NCBI): domain Eukaryota; kingdom Metazoa; phylum Mollusca; class Caudofoveata; order Chaetodermatida; family Chaetodermatidae; genus Chaetoderma; species Chaetoderma sp. LZ-2023a. The sequence continues at coordinate 60,687,012 of CM067373.1, forward strand.
ATTATACAGCCAACTTTTAAGTGCTGAAGACCCTGAATTTCTCCATTATGTATACTTAACCATTTAATGAACAAATTGGTCAAGAAAATACAAATATATGCAGTTGAAAAAGAGAAGAGTATTTTTGAAAATTTAATGCAGGAATCAAATCAGATAATCTTTTATCTAGCCAGATATTCCAGAGATAAATTATCAAGAATGTTGTTCTCCTGGCCTGCAAAAAGAGAATCCTCAAGACCACTGCATTAAGGCAGATTTTGGCCGAGCGTGATCATTTAAAGGGAATAGAATTACTGTATATATATATTATGCCTGATGGTACATATTAACCATTTAACACTTTAACAACATTACACTCATATCAACCAAAAACGGCTTCTGCAGTGGTCTTGAGAAATGTCCATTTGCAGACCAAGAGAAGACTACGGTATTTCTGAAATTTACCATACGAATGACTGGCTCGATAACCGAGCCAGTCATTCCAGTGGTAAATTTTCAGAAATAGTGGATTTTGGTGGATGTTGGCCAAATTTGGGTGCAAGTATTCCGTAGTGGTAGGCTCTACAACTATTCAGGATTTTGGTTGGTCGCTTCTTTGATGAACATCATGATTTTTTTGAAAATTTTCTGTAACCATTTAAAACTCTTAAATAATGTCCCGATTTCAACAAAACCTGTGTGGAATGATCCTATGGTGGTAGGCTTCAACATACCACAAACGAGAATTTTAATTGGCCGGTTTCTTTCGTGGCCATCTAAATTATCCATGTTTATTTAAGTGCAAATGGTTTAAATGCTATGATAGTCAAAGTGAGTGTCACAGGCCCTTGGGTCTCTTGTAATTTTATGGTTCTGTAATGGTGAGCGTGTTCATTTTATTTCTTGACATGTGTGGAATTACGATTCAATCGATTGTTTTTGACATTTGACAAATTGAGCACTGCATGTTATTCATATGCCATGAAATACCATGGATCTGATGACAAGGTATACTGATCATACAGTGACATGTTTACTGATGAATTGATTATATATATATTGTTATTCAATATTTCCATGTAATCTCACCTGATTGCAGCAGGTGTTTAGATAGCAGTCCTGCTGTCTATCAGTGCACAGATCATGTTCCGCATTTGTATAAATATAATGACACCTGTCAATATTGACCACCTGTATTTGAGGCCAAATGGTGGTCATTCTATAATTCCTAAGACCATCCACCTTGATGAAGCACCACCGAATGTGGCCAAGATGTTGTTAATTAATATATATATATATATATATAAATATATATATATATATATATATATATATATATATATATATATATATATATATATATATATATATATATATATATATATATATATATATATATATATATATATATATAGATAGATAGATAGATAGATAGATAGATAGATAGATAGATAGATAGATAGATAGATAGATAGATAGATAGATATAGAATAACAAATAAGTATCATTCCATCAACTTCTGCCAGTAAGCGAGTTATAATGTTTGTTACATGTATAATTGACAGGCTTGACTGTACTTCATTGCATTTATGATTACAGATCTGACCTTGAGTAATGTTAACATTTGAATTCTCAATGTATATTCCTTAGTTCTATTTAATCTTCTGAGAGAATTCCTGTTGATTTTGTAAAGGCTGCTTAGGAGCTGTGTTGGTTCAATCTATCATTTCATTTAAAGTGTTTTAATTCAGACCTTTTTCAAGTCCCTTAAAACTTTAAAAGTGCTTAGTTCTAGCAAATTGATTTGACAATTTACCGCTGGAACAACTGGCACAGTTACGCCTCTTACACTTCATACTATTGGAATATAATTGATATTGTCTGCAATAATGGACATTGAATGGAAATTGGTTCAGATCCACTGTTTCAGAAGATGTTAGGTCCACTGTTTAAAAGGTCTAATAGCCCTCCCTACATTCTGTTTTGAATCAAATTCTTCTAATTAGTCCTTACCACTCTGATGACAAAATCTTTAATTTTCAAATTAAATTAAAAAATGAACTGGTGTTAATTTTTCAACAAATGTGGTGTAAGACTGTGGTGTCGTTGACAGCAACATTGCCCACCAAAATTGTTGAAAATTGTACACCAGTTTCTTTGCCATTGACACAGTAAAATATAGAATATTGACATCAGAGAGATAAGGGTTAACTATGTTCTGTGCTTGCCTTGATAAATAAATAATTAATTGATCAATTGAACGAAGGAATGAAGAAATGAGTGAATGAAGAAACGAACAAACAAATAATAATAATAATACTAATAATAATAATAAAAGTTTTATGTTTCATTTGAATTGCAGCATACTGGAGTTGCGAAAAGAAAAATCTCGTGATGCAGCCCGATCTCGACGAGGCAAAGAAAACTATGAATTCTATGAACTTGCAAAGATGCTTCCACTACCAGCCGCCATTACAAGTCAACTGGATAAAGCCTCCATTATCCGCCTTTCCATCAGTTACTTGAAGCTCCGAGACTTCTCCAGTCACGGTGATCCGGCATGGAATCATGATCGTGTTAAAACCGTCAAAAGTGAGTCTGCAACTGTTTACTTACCACTAATATCATTATCAATATTTTATTAATTATAAAAGTTACAGTGAAAAGTTAAGGAAAAGATAATTGTGCAAAATAATATCAATGACTGCTAAAGTGGTATAGATTTGATATTGTTAATTATGGTGCATACTTATATGTAATGTAAGATTATAGTAGCTCTCTAACCCATTAATGGTCAAATTTGGTGAAGACAATTTTTAAATGTTCTTATTGAATGTTCATTTCCAGGCCAAGAGAAGACTATATTTGAAAATTTACCACTGGAACGACTGGCTCGATGTCTGAACCAGTCATTCCAGTGGTAAAATTTAAAAAAATATTGTGTTCAGGCTTGCAAATTGTGGCTGGACGGCCGCCATGCGTTGTCACCTGTCCACCGCATGCTGCTGGGCGGAGGACGACTGTCTGGTCATTGCACAAGTCCACGTACACATTCTCCCGCTCTAGGTCGGCCGGTCGGCAATCCGGCGTGGCCTGGTCATCCAGTCAGAGGGTCATAGCCAATTCCGGGAAGTTGGTGGCGGTAAATCTTTGACTGGTGACACTGTCCCATGAGCATTTCTACTGGGCTCCCCCACAAATAAGTGTTGACTGGAGCGGCCAGCCGTCTCTTTGGAGATGGACAGGTGTAGTCGAGCATTTCCGACACGTCCTCATCGTCGGATATGGCATCGTTTCCTTGCACTAATCATCGCTCGGGAGGCGGAAGGACCTTTTGAGCAGCGCATAGCGGCCCCTTGCGCATTAACTTAATGTGGGATGGGAAAGAGGAAAGGGGATTTCTGTTTGGGGGAGATTCAGCAGCAATTCTCCCTGCCATCGGTTCGTCATTATAGATCACTATCATCCGTTTTCATCTATATAAGGTGATGAAAGTAATTTGGTACTGGGTTTTCTAAGTCGGCTATCCTCCACTTAAAGCAGAATCGGGGCTTAAGCTTCTACATTGGTGTGGTGTTGGGGGTGGGGAAAGAAATCTTCTCAGTTCGACGTTTAGTGGGTGCTGCCTGATTGATCCGATATTTTCTGCAGTTGTCTGGAGGCGACCCTTCTATGTGTACCTAAATTAACTTTAGGGATTCTCTGCTGGGTGGTAGTTTTAGAGAGCGAAGTGTTTTGCTGTTATGACCTCTATAGGCTGCAGAAGGATGGTATCGATTCAATTATGCAAGAACCTCTACCCTCACAAAGTCGAATCTTCCCCTCGGAGATGAAGACCGCCTTCAGCCTCGTCAAGAAAGACATGATGGCGTCCAAGAACAACCTGACAGATTCAGACATGGCTTCCAACTCGTATAATTAAGAGGAAAGAGTTTAAAGAGTCTTTCGAGTCTAGGCGCTGCAGCAGTCTAATGCGGCAGCTGTCTGAGGAGAGAGTGGTCGACTCAGAAACGGCTCCAGATGACCAGATGGTTATCCGAGTTCAGTTGCCATAATAGAAGGTGATAACCACAGAGTCATGTAACTAATCTCTTTGGCCTGTCTGAGACATGCGGAGATCATCACTGTCCTAGATGGGAGCTACTGGGGTTAAAAGTCCTCCGGTGACTTCTGATTTAGTGGAGTTCCAAATGAAGTGCAGTGGGCTTAGTTTTCCAAGAGGGGTGTGGTGTGGAGGGTTTGAGGGGGAGTATTTTTGGCAGAAAGAAGCGTCTCCGATTGCAGCATTTATATTTCTTCACACTGCATGGAACGCGTAGGATACCACCCACGAATTTAGAGGCTAAGATGGATGTCCTAGTAAATATCAGAAAGGCGTCACCGCTAATGTATATCTTCAACTCAATCGGAGCACAAGATCGCAGTCCGAATTTGGTGGCTAAGACGAGCAACCTCCTTAAATAACCTCGTGTAAAAGCAGATTGCGGTAAAAGGAAAGAAAGAAAAGAAAACTGAGGCCACGCGATGTTAAGCATTGGGTTGAAATCTGTAAAGAATCAGAAAGCTGTGGATGCAGTGCATTTAATATTTAACACAGTGCACAAGAAGGAGAAAAGTCTATCACATGTGGTCTCGGTTCTGCGATTCAAGCAGCCTTAGTAGGTATGTTCCCAAGGCGCAACATCATGCGGTAAGTCCTCGGTGGCTGGAGATCACAATACCGAGAAGATGACCATAGAGTTTCAGTCAGAAAAGTTTGTAAGTTTCCTCTGAACAGGAGCAGAAAAACCGTTTGCGGATGCGTTCATGATGTGTCAGAGGCAGAAGGAAGTGCTGAACGGGTTTTGAAGGCAGGCGTACCATTTCTTAGTTCGAGGGGTAAGAGTCCAGTTCTTTAGCATGTGCTGTCAAAGGTTCTTCAGATGGAGGAATGAACACGAGCACCAGCAGGAAGCATAACTCTTCAGTCAGAGGTGAGTACCGAATTCAAAAGGTTAATTCGTCTCTTCAGTGGCAGGCAAATGGCACACAGTGTCCGGGAGTGGTCACAAAGTTTCGCAAAAGGCAGGCATACGCAGGTTAATAGGAGAAAGTTGCATGGTTTCTGTTTCAGTCCACAGCGGCGGGAACGCGAATTTCCTTGCACAAGAACCCCAAGACAGCTCAAGGAGGCTGGAATATTCCCCTGATTTCCTGCCGCCCATGATATCACGGTCGACCATGGTAGTTCATGGTTTGACCATGACTTTTCAATCCACCTGACTGTGGTCCCAGTGACTGCATAAACATGGTCAGTTGACCATGGTTATCCCTATTGACAATGAAATCATGGTCAATACATGATAGGATCTGATAACATTTTAAAAATTTTCAGTCCCATCCTTGATCATGATATATCATGGTCAACCATGGTCATTTAAAAATTTCAATGTTATCACTATTGACATGGTTGACAATCAAATCAGGGTCAGATCATGGTCAGATCTGACACGATGCGTTAACAATTTTCAACGTCCCTCCTTGACCATGATATATCATGGTTGACCATGGTCACTGCACACAATTTCAATGTTATCTCTATAGACAATGAAATCATGGTTGAGTGAGGGTCAGATACGTGACATTAGTTTTTAAAATTTTCATTTTCCCTCCTTGGCCACAATATATCACGGTTGACTATGCTCACTGGAGAATTTCAATGTTATTCCTATTGACATGGTCAGTTTATGGTCAGATATGTCACAAATATTTTTAAGAATTATCAATGTCCCTCATTGACCATGATATATCACGGTTGACCATGGTGACTGGAGAATTTCAATGATATTCCTACTGTTAGTGATATCATGGTTAGCTATGTTATTAATATCTAAAAAAAATATTACTTAAGAACAATTCTTGACCTTAAGGCCTTAGAATATCCCTAAACTGCTCTTGAGTATTTTCTGGAACAACTGAAGAACAGTTCATAAACTTTAAAGTTCTTAAAATGCCCTTTTTAAAACTGTATTTGAACATTTTCATGGAACAATTATTTGACCATGGTCGACCATGTTTTAACCATGCGCGATGTAATTTAAAAAGGGAGGCAACTCTTTCACTGAAATCAATTGTCTTTTGCATTTAAAGTCTTAATTATTCTGTTGCACATAAATTATATAATCATCATTAGTTATGACAATTGAATAGTAAATGCCATATACATAGAAACATACCGGTAATAATACACAAATAATTCTTGTATCCACTTTACTTCAAACAATGTCAATGTCGGTTAACCATGCCATAATTTTCATAGTCTTATATATGTAGAAAGTTTTTATGTGGTATATCTTCATGACTATTACCAATGCTTACAATATTGCAATCGCTTCTCAACCTTTTAGCTTAATTAAAGACCAAAGTAGTACAATGTTGTAGACTGTACAGTCTAGCACAAAAGTTAGACCGTATAGCTGACCAATGGTCAACAATGTATGTTAAGTGGTACCAATCTTCAGACCATGGTCTGACTATGCAGTTTAAATCTCACCGCATGGTCACCATTCAAATCATGGTCTGACAATGGTCTGTTTTATCATGGTTAAACATGGTCTGATCATGTTATGTTTGACCATGGTCAAATCGTGGTCTGTCGCCGACCATAAAAACATGGTTTTATCATTGTCATGAGGAATTTGTTGATCATGGTCTCACTGTGGTGCCATTTAACCTGCATAGTCAATGATGGTCTTTATTGGTCAATTCATGGTCAAACCATGGTCAAGGATAGGAAAACATGGGCTCAGAAGAGATGGCAGAACAATTTGGGGCAATTTGGCCGCTTTTATGAGCGGCCATCCCAAAACTATGATGATCTAGCAGCTGACAGCTATGTAGGTGGTGATCTTCGTGAGCGGTCAATGGAAATTTTGTGCTACAGTCTCACTGGTGGTACCACAGTGGAGTGGAACGGAAGACTATCACCTGGAGTCATTGGTGAGCAATCTGCAGCAAGCACTGGCGGGTTGTTTTTTCTTGTCGTTTCAAGCAGAATCGGCTGTTTTTATATAGGTCACCTCTGCATCTCATTATCTTTTGGCGAATGACTAGCATCTTAGAAACGCTCTCAGCCTATCAGGGGTTGGTGGTGCGAGAGTGAGAGCTCCAGCTGAATCTAAGCGAGAGAGGCTAGCTGAGAAATGGCGTGGCCAAGTTCGTTCCTTTTCAAAAGTTGAGCTTCCCTTTGGGGCAGATTCCTTGGTTGTCGCTTTTAAAATAACTTCATGAATATGATTTCTAAAAAGTGGACATCTTCAGCATTCAGTTTCACCATAGTAAATACATCTGATGGCATTGTGTGTGATCAATGGCCGCTATTTGAGGAGGAAGTCATGCAGGAATGGTATTTACAGCCAAAAAAGGTCCACCCAGTCAATGGCATCGCACGAACGTGGCCATATACCGTCTTTTGAGAAAACCTGTCTACTACGGGGGTACTCCCAGTGGCCCGTCACATGCGCAGGAGAAGCAAATCGTCTAACTTTTCCTGGCCTGCACATTCGTACTGCCATCCGTCAGGATAACCATAGTATGGCGCGAAAGGTGGCATTCAGGAGTTCTGGGTCAGCTAGACCTTCCCATTACCCGACAACAAAATGCACATTCCTTAAAATCACTGCAATGCCTGATTTTGGCCAGCTTGACCGCTAAAGGGTTAATGGTCAAGTCAGCTAAAACCAGCCTCTGTTAAGTGGTTCTCCAGAATGTTCACTTATAGGCCAAGAAAAGATTGTTTTCAAATTTCTCACAGAAATGACTGTGGTAAATTTTCAAAAATAGTCTTCTTGATGTATTATAAAGTTGACATTTACGAAGCAAAAATATCAATTATCTTGAGCAATCTTGATAATTAAAGCGATAACCTTTGCAGAACCATATCCTTGGGCTAAGCCATTGCTCAGTTCTTTTAGTGTGTTACAGATTGCTGCAATACTGTTATCAAAAATGTACACTCTTTTTTTAGATAATTGTATGGGTTTTTTCCTTGTGGCCTGGTAGCTGCATCTAGGTTTCTGTGTCAGTAGCGAATTTATCGGGCAAGCTCTGGCATGGAGTTTGACTTAATCTTTAACCACCATGATCTAATTTTGTGATGGGTAATCTCGGCACAAGTCACCCGCAATTGCATCTCATTGAGGCAAGACTGAGCAGATCATGCTGTTGACCTGTCTGGCAGGGCTCTTTCATTGGTACACGCAAATCTGAAAGAAACCAGAACTCACAGACTTGAGTGTAGATTCTAATTCTGCCTTTGGAAAAGATGATTAGCGAAAATAGCGCAAAAAATGGAAAGAAAGTTCTCGTCTTGTTTAACGTTATTGCATGTGTCACTGGTAACGTACCCTTGTTGCTGCAGAATGACCCATAGAGTTATCCCATTTTTTGCGCTAACGGGTGTTCAAGACCCTGTTGTTATTAGACGTTGATGATGAAGACAGCAACAGTTTTCAAAAACCATTTGTGCAAAGTACATTTCTTACAGGTTTCCTTCCACCAGTTGCTTTCAAATTATGACTTTCAGTACAATCACTGTACTAAAGATTTTCTGGTGAAATATTTTGGTAATTCAAAGTTTATCTAAAATATTATGTTTCTATAGAACGCTTAATGCCAAGTATTGCAGTCTTTTATCTGAATTTTATCAAATTTAATCCATTAACCCTTTAACACTCAAGTCGACCAAAACCATCTTCTATAGTGATATAGAGAAATGTCCGGTTTTTTTAATTTTCCTTTGGAATGACTGTCATGTCATTCCAGTGAGAAATTTTCAAAAATAGTCTTCTTGGTCTGCAAATGGGCATTTTCTTTGAGAAAATTAAAATTTTCTTAAACAAATTTGAGAGTTAAAGGATTAACCCTTGTAGAGCAGAAACAACAAAATATTTTTGAGGTAAAGAATATTCTCCTGAAGATTTAGAAAGTAATTTGACTGGGAGCTGCTGCAAAATAGTTTCAAAATATTAAACACCTCATCCTGTATACGTGTCTAGAAATTGAAACACTTGGAATAGTCAGGATTGGTCAAGAAAATGAAAATATTTGATTGTTGAATGACTGTCGATTTTCATCCCAATTGAAGACGACTATCTTTGCAAAGGTGCCACTGAAATGACTGGCTCGTTTATCGAGCCAAACATCCTGGCAGTAAATATACAAAAATAGTGTTCTTGGCATGCACTTAGACATTCTTCAAGACCATCTCAGATGGAAGATTTAAAGGGTTAATAGTTGACTCTGTCAAAAATGCATTTATAGTAATCATTCTTAGTTCTTAATTTACAGACGCAGAGAATAATTCTGGAAAATTTACGAATTAAATGAGTGACTCACCTACCAAACCAATTCCATAAAACACTATGTCAATCCACCTTTCCAGAGTATCCATATATCATCTGGCATCATATGACGTCATAATCAGATAAGCAGTGTGTAGGATTATGTCATAATCATTACATCATAAATGATTCTATTTGGCCCATTTTTAACTCTTAATAGTCTGACACATTGTATGAATTGTATGTCTATTATTTAATAAACATGCCGTTGAATATTTCCGAAAAAGTTGGTCCCGATCCCAGGATGATTCATAATAAGGAAAAATTAGTTACCTCTCCGGGATGGTCACGAAAGCTACACTCAAACAATTTCTACATCCTGTAGAGGTAACTAATTTTTCATTATTATGCTGTTGAATATTTTGAAACCAGTTTGACTGGACACTGTTGCTGCCATAGGCAGCAACAATGCCCAGTCAAATTAGTTTCAAAATATTTAACATCTTACCCGTATGGTTTTCTGGAAATTGATAGTCAGAGAGTTCAGAGATCAATCGATCGCAACATGAGTGAGGTGTTGGTGGGGTTTAGCTAGAGATGGGCGGGGCATAGCTAAAAATGGAAAGGTCCATTGACTTAGTTCTAAATTTAACCAAATTTAATAGTCAACCAACCACGTTGTAAATGGATTTTAGAGCGATCTTTCTTAATGTTAATTTGCAGACCAAGAGAAGATTCGTTTGACCATGGTCAATGAACATGTGTTTCTCACTATATATATACCATATTTAGATAGAAACACCAAGGACGGTCATCTCTGAAAAAAGTAGCCACATGTAAAAATCTTTTGATGTGATTATTCGATAAATAATCACTGTCCCAACAAACTGTTAACATTCCTTGTTTCATTGCCACTAACAAAAGGACTGAATTATATTTAGATGAGTACCTTAACCATTTAACATTCAAATTTGTTCAATAAAATTTCAATTTTCTCATAGATAATGTCCATTTGCAGACAAAGAGAAGACTATTATTGAAAATTTACCACCGGAATGACTGGCTCGGCTGGTGTCACTAGTCAGTGTCTTTTATTGTGTCAATAGCAATGAAACTGGTGTACATTTTTCAACAATTTTGGTGGACGATGTTGCTGTCTACGACAGCAACCTTCCACCAAATTTGTTGAAGAATGAACACCAGTTCCTCTTTTAATTTAATTTGAATATTTTAAGTTGTTACATCAGAGTTGTAATGGTTAAAGGGTTAATACATATTAAACTATTCATGTTTAGTCACATTATCCTGTGCTTCAACAGTGACGTAAATCACGTTATCTGATTGGCCAACCACAGAGTGCAAAAGGTTATATATTTGTATTAAATTTAGTTAATATCAACATGCATATATGCAACCATTCCGTTGAAATATGGTGCATACCCATGATTTCCATGATGTCCTTTATAACATCATGTCATTCAGTCAAACAGCTGAGGTGACTATTTTAGCACAATATTATTAATATTCAATCTAACGGCTGAGGTGACTATTTTAGCACAATATTATTAATATTCAATCTAACGGCTGAGGTGACTATTTTAGCACAATATTATTAATATTCAATCTAACGGCTGAGGTGACTATTTTAATTATTAATTAATAATTAATATAAGTGACCATTCATTCCTGGGAATAAAATGAGTGATTTCCTACATTCACTTTAATACGTCGCTGACTGATAGGAAAGAGAGGTTAAACAGCTTTCATCTCTTGAATGTCCAGCAGGCCTCACCTGCGTCCAAATGTTAGGAATTCTTCGACCTCGTTTTGGAAAGTCATATCATGGTGGCAACTGCAGAATTAAATTCTAAATCTCGAGACTAGCTCTTGAATTTGTTCAAGAAATTTAAAATTTTCTCATGGAAAATGTCCATTTGCAGGCCAAGAGAAGACTATTTTTGGAAATTTACCACTGGAATGGCTGGTTCTGTTATCGAGCCAGTCATTCCAGTCGTAAATTCTCAAAAATAGTCTTCTCTTGGTGTGCAAATGGACATTTCTCAAGACCACTGTAGAAGCCGTTTGTGACTGATATTAGTGTTAACGGGTTAATTACAGAATCTATAAAGAAAAACTAATCATTTTTTTGCAATTTACAGGTGGGCCTAATCGCCGTCGAAGTTCAATGTCACTTGCTATGGAGTTATTTGAAGCACATGAAGGCAACCATATCTTACAGGTATCTCACTTAGAATCTGTAAATTTTTCTTTTCTAACCACCTTCTGTTCAAGATGTAGATGCATACCTAAAACTTTCTCTATAAGCTTGCTTCATTGTTGAGTTGGCAACCTGAATCAGAGGATGTCTCGACATACAGATCCAAATATTGTGTGGAATGGTAAAAATGCTCAACATGCTGACCACTGTAGCCCCTCTAAGTTGTCTATAGTTATATCACTATTTGAAAATTACAATTATTTTGGAAACTGGAAAATTCCTTTGAACACAACTATAATTATAAAATTTTCTTGATTTATTTTACTTTTAAAAGTTCAAAATTGGTCATGAAAATAGAGATTTTTTCATTGATACTGTGAACCATGTGAAGAACATTTTCAAATTCCCCCACTTAAATGATTGTCCCGCTTACTGATTGAGCCAGTCAGAGCGCTAAATTTCTCTGGAATATGGTCATGGTATGGAAATACACCATCAAACCCACATGCAAAAACATTTTGGCCAGTTTTGTATACTATTGTGTTGTAGGTGTCTTAGCTACTCTACTAACTCACCTTTCCAGAGTATCCATCTATCAATCTGACATCATATGATGTCATAATCAGCTAAGTGGTGTGTAGGATGATGTCATAATCATTATGTCGTAAATGATTCTATTTGGCCCATCTTTAACTTTTAATAGTCCGACGCATTGTACGAATTGTATATCTCGACTATTTAATAAACATGGTGTTGAATATTTTGAAACACAGCACCGAGTCAAATTAGTTCCAATATATCCAACAGCTTACCTGTATAGTTTTCTGGAAATTGATAATCAGAGAGTTCAGAGATTGATCGATCCCAACATGAGCGAGGTGTGGGTGGAGATTAGCTGGAGATGAGCGGGGCATAGCTAAAACTAGAAAGGTCCATTCACTAAGACATTTCTCTACTAATGAGTACAGTTAGATCTAACTATCACTGTAGTGCCTTTCTTTGCTAGAGTGCTATTCACTAAGACATTTCTCTACTAATGAGTACAGTTAGATCTAACTATCACTGTAGTGCCTTTCTTTGCTAGAGTGGTATTTACTAAGCTAAGTATTGTATGTTAGCAACCACTCAGAATAGGCTCTATCATTAACGACTTATTGGGCCAAAAGAGCTTCTGCAATAGCTTTTAGGAATGGCCATTTGTTAAGAGACCAGTTTAAAAACAATTTTTGGCACTGGAATAACTGGCTCCATAAATGAGGCAGTCATTTCATTGGTAAATTTGAAAGAAAGAGTCTTCCCTTGGCTTGCAAATGGTCATTCACTAAGCAATAGAAGTTATTCTTTGGACAAGTTTTGTCCATTAAAGGGTTAATTTATGAGAATTTTTCACTCTATACTTACTTTTATTCACTTACAGTATTAAATGTCCATGTGCAGATTTTCAAGATTCCTAGTCATTGTGTCAGTCTTTCAGTTGCAAAATTTTCAAAAATATAAATCTCAAATGGAGATTCCTCAAGACCACAGCAAAGACGGTTTTGGGCTGACTTCACCATTAATGGTTAAAATCATAACAAGTATATTATCTGACTTTGTGCTATTTATGCATTCTCAGATTCACTTTGTCTTGTCATAGCAATATGATATTGAATCTCATTTTCTTTGTCTACATCCAGGTCTTCTGTTATGAATTTCTAAAGAAAAATTTGTCAATAGATATCTCATACTATGAAGAAATTGTGCTTTATTAATCAGCATAAATTGTATTCTTGCTGAGTCAAAGAAACAGAACAGCATAATTACGTAGGAAAGGGACGTCCGTGAATGACAAGTGTATTAGCGTGCATCGCGAGCTCACAGTGCACTCTCCCTGTTGTAATTATTAGATAGACGATCCTGAGTCAGCCCTCAGTTGGTGAATAGTGTGATTTATGGCAATTTCATTGGATTAGCTATCCGTGAGCGTAGCCATGGCATGTTTTGCTGCATATTTTATGTGTGTCGTGATGAGCGAATCAATTGCTTTACGGTCAATGGCATCGTGTAATCGTTTGTAAGAATGTACAATAATAATAATTAGAATCATCATTCTCACCAGCAGCCCCTTTATGGCGCCATTAATTAATCTCCTCCTTGTCCTCGAGCATTGATTAGTGAAGCGAAGTAAGTGATAGCAAAATATAAAGTTGCTCATATAACAGCTATAACCAGTTTGCTGTCATCTCTAATACTGCTTTGTGCTTTACTCTCACCATCTATTCTTCTCTTCCCTTCTCATCCCTCCATCTTTCTCTCATTTGCTGTCTGTTTATGACTTTCTCTCTTTAAATCAGTCCATCTCTCTCTTTCTCGCGTTCACTCACTCACTCACTCACTCACTCACTCACTCACTCACTTCACTCACTCACTCACTCACTCACTCACTCACTAACTCGCTCGCTCGCTCACTCACTCACACACTCTCTCTCTCTCTCTCTCTCTCTCTCTCTCTCTCTCTCTAGATTTATTCCTTTTTATTTGATCCTTCACTATTTCACATATTAAGTACTGATTTTCTAACTGCCATTCTTCCATTCAATTTTAAATGCGTGATAACTTTGAACATAAAACATGAGGTTCACAAAAGTTAAATTCATTGTAACACACTCCTTTGAAGCCATTCAACAGAATTCAACCAAATTTAGGATTGTGAATTATACCTATGATTGCAGATTGCAGAGCCATTCCCATTTTTATCCCCCCCCCCACACACACACTGGGGTGGGTGGGTGGGCTGGGGGCATTAAGAAAAGGATGTTATATTTAACTCATTATCTATAAAATCATGTCGCTTCCTGCATGTGTTTAAGGAAGTGTGAATCAGTATGTGCTTAACTTGGTCTCCATAGGGATATGGATAGAAATCTCCTGAAAGGTTATTAACTCTTTACTCATCATGATTGGTCAAGGGAATGGACATTTGATGAGTGAATATCCATTTACTGGCTGAGAAACAATCATGGAAAAGTTATCAGGCATTTTAATGGTAAACATTCTAAAATAGTCTTCTTGACCTGCAAATGGATCGACATTTCTCATGATCATTGCAGAGGCGGGTTTGGGGCATCTTCACCATTAAAAGTTGATAGATAGATAGATAGATAGATAGATAGATAGATAGATAGATAGATAGATAGATTAGATGGATAGATAGATAGATAGATAGATTTATATATAGTGCCTTTACAGCAGAACAGCCAGGAGTTTGTGAGCCGATTAAGCTTGACAAATAACTTTTGAATTTTGATAGCCTATTAGGTGTCATCTGAGGCATTATCTAGCCTATTTCATTGTTATTTTAGAAAGTTCATTGAAAATCTAATTTTAATGATTTCAACGGTTAATTTCATACACATGTGAAAAATGTGGTGCTAAGGTGGAAAAGATAGTTTGGCAGGCACTTTAGATAAGGTCAGAATTATTGAGTAGTGACCAATCCCATCCAGTACTGACCAATGTACTGCAATTAAGTGACTTACTCAATGAAACAATGTGACAGATTTGTGCCGGTTTCAAATTATTGTCCAGACGGAATGGTGCTTGCAGTCTATCTTCCATCTGTATAATCTTTAATTGTTCACTCTTCTCCCCATGCTTTCCAAAAGGGACGAGGTGAGAGTGATGTCTAAGTTGATTCTGTCCATCTTTGCATCCATTGAGATCGTTGGTTTTCATGAGATGACTTGGCTTATACTTGGGAGTATATTGATACAGTGTTATGAGTAGCTTGGTCTTGGGGTTCAGGAACCAGCCTATTCATTTTGTTATCCCCCCAGTCTGGAAGATGTGAGGATAGCGAACACCATGTCCGTCCGTCCATCTGTCCATCCATCCGTCCGTCTGTCTGTCCATCTGTCCCCGTCTTATCAGCGCAACTCCTAAAGGTCTCAAAATTTTGTTCACATCATCAGTATCATGTGCAGATGTGCATGTGCTTTTTTCGCGGCCAAAAATTGTTCATTACAGGGTTATCCCCCTTTAAATATCTTAAAGCCGATATATAAACTGCATTGCCAATCATTTCTTGTCAACGCAACTCCTCCTACAGTTTAGCTCCGATTCTTTTGAAACTTAGTAAGTGTTACCTTTACCACGTGAAGGTGTGCATGTGCTATCCATATACCTCTACATCCATCCATCTGTCCAAAATGTATGTATGTCCATCTGTCAGTCCATCCATCTATGACAATCATTTCTTGTCAAGGCAACTCCTTAAGGTCTCAATGGATTAACTTAAAATTTTGCCGACACTCAGTATCATGTGCAGCTGCGTATGTGCTTTTTTCACAGCCAAAAAATCATTCATTACAGTTATCCCCCCTTGAAATATCTTAAAGCTGATACATAAACTGCATTGCCAATCATTTCTTGTCAACGCAACTCCTCCTACAGTTTAGCTCCGATTATTTTGAAACTTGGTAAGTGATATCATTACCACGTGAAGGTGTGCATGTGCTATCCATATTCCTGTACATCCATCCGTCTGTCCAAAATGTATGTATGGCCATCTGTCAGTCCATCCATCTCTGACAATCATTTCTTGTCAATGCAACTCTTAGAGGTCTCAATGGATTAACTTAAAATTTTGTCGACAATATCAGTATCATGTGCAGCTAGGTATATGCTTTTTTAGCACCCGAAAATTTATTCATTACAGAGTTATCACCCTTTAAATATCTTAAAACTGATACATAAACTGCAATACACTTAGTCACAAAGGAATTTAGGTTTTAGGAGGAGTTGCATCTTTCATTGATTAGTTTTTCTAAAATATTGTCCTTTACAATTAGCGTTGCATGTATGCTCACTCTTGATGTATGTTTAGCTGAAATGTTTGGATCTGGAGGGGATATGCCGTCTTCTGATGGCTCTTGTTTATACTGTCCATCCATCCATCTCTATGTACATTTTGTTGACCATTGTGTAGATTCATGCAGATTTTTGGTTGTCGTTCAATAGCTTAACTTCTACTTGGAGTGCATTGTGGGTGTTCCATGTGTAGGTTGGCCATACCACTAGGAACAAACCTATTATTTTTCATCAGTCTGGTCATATATAGATCCTGCAATCGCCCAAAGTATCTGCCCATTCTAGGGTGTGGCTATAGGAGAAATCACATGATTTGATCTATTTACTTAATTCACCCTTCCAGAGTACCCACCCATCATATGACGTCATAATGAACTGTGTGATATGTACAATGACATCATAATGAATGACATCGATAAGTACGTCACGAACGCATATTTGAAGACGGTCTATGCGTTGTTGTACAAATTGTTTGCTTTTACTATTTAATAAATATTCTGTTGAATATTTTGAAACTAATTTGACTGGGCGCTGTTGCTGCCATAGGCAGCAACAGCACCCAGTCAAATTAGTTACAAAATATTCAACAGCTTCCCTGTATAGTTTTCAGGAAATTGATAGCTAGAGCATTTGGGGATCAATCAATCCCAACATGGTGAGGTGTGGGTGGAGCTTAGCTAGTGATGGGCGGGGCATAGCTAAAAATGGAAAGGTCCATTGAGCAGTTTTAACTAAAGTTCTAAGCAGCTTTAACCCTCACATTTGTTCAAGAAAAAATTTCAATTGTCTCATATGAAATGTCAATTTTCAGCCCAAGAGTTTTTTTGAAAATTTACCACTTGAGTGACTGGCTCGGTTAAATTGTCTTCTCTTGGGGGCCACTATGAGTGTTAAAGGGTTAACTAACAACGTTCTAAGTGGCTTTAAATACCTTGAACTGTCACTATCATCTACTAACTCTATACACTTAATACTTTTACATGTACTTCAAATTTTCCTCGTTTCCTTCCCCATGTTATGTCCACCTCACCTCCCCTCATATTAATGCAAATACCCTCACATTAATATCTCTATGTTGACAGATTTTGGTTGAAGTGAAGTAGCTAAATGTTGCCCAATAAATGAATTGTAGATGCAGAGATTCAACCCTCCGAGCCAGAATCCTGAATCTGTCATTCCATTGCTAATGCAGACTAGGATAATTTTGCTGAAGGGTTAGATTAAACTCTTGATTGATTCAAGCACTGACTGCTGAGTGGGTGGTGATGTGGGGGAGGGGGAAGCTGGCTGTTAGAAGGACAGTGGAGGAATGAATGTTAATGAGTGCTGTAATCAAATTTAAACACGTCATTCCTTATTCTTTCCAATGGGGCATTGCATTCAGAGATGAGTCTTCTTCAGCTATGATTGGTATCATCATTCAGCAGCATGTTTAATAGACTAGAAACTTATGCCCACCTCTCAGTTATTTAACCCTGTAATGGTCAAATTTAGTCACAAAACTTTCAATTTTCTCAGTAAATGTCCATTTGCAGACCAAGAGAAGACTATTTCTGAAAATTTGCCACTGGAATGACTGGTTCGTTTATCGAGCCAGTCATTCCAGTGGTAAATTTTCAAAAATAATCTCTTAGCCTGCAAATGGGCATTTGCCAAGACCATCTCAGAGGCCAGTTGTGGCCGGCTTGACCATTAAAGGGTTAACCACTTAACCCTCAAATGAGTTCAAGAAAATTTTGTCATGGAAAATGTTCATTTGCAGACCAAGAAAACACTATTTTTGAAAATGTATCTCTGGAATATCTAGCTTTGTTATCGAGCCAGCCTTTCTAGTGATAAATTCTTCTCTTGGTGTGCAAATGGACATTTGTCAAGGTGACTGCAGAAGCCCTTTTTGGCTACCTTGAGTGTTAAATGGTTAACTGTCCATATTATAATTAGGACAAAGTCTATTCATCCATCTTCTTGTCAATCCTGCATTTGTTTGGTTCTTGCTGTCAAATCAATATATAATACAGAGAAGATATAGTAAAAATTCAGCTGTCAGTCCTGACCTAAAACTACCTAGAAAGAACATAGGACTTATGGTGTCAGTGGGCAGTGTTTGATTGACCAGCTGTTTTGGAAATGTTTGATTGACCACCTGTCTTGGAGATGTTTGATTGACCACCTGTCTTGGAGATGTCTGATTGACCACCTGTCATCGTGTTGTTTGATTGGCCATCTTTCTTGGAGATATCTGATTGACCACCTTTCTTGGAGATATCTGATTGCCCACCTTTCTTGGAGATATCTGATTGCCCACCTGTCTTGGAGATGCCTGATTGACCACGTGTCTTGGAGATATCTGATTGACCACCTGTCTTGGAGATATCTGATTGACCACCTTTCTTGGCGATATCTGATTGCCCACCTGTCTTGGAGATGTCTGATTGACCACGTGTCTTGGAGATGTCTGATTGACCACCTGTCTTTGAGATATCTGATTGACCACCTGTGTTGGAAATGTCTGATTGACCACCTTTCTTGGAGATGTCAAATTAACCACCTGTGTTGACGATATCTGATTGACCACCTGTCTTGGAGATGTTTGATTAACCACATGTCTTGGAGATGTCTGATTGACAACCTGTCTTGGAAATGTTTGATTGACCACCTGTCTTGAAAATGTTTGATTGACCACCTGTCTTGGAGATGTTTGATTGACCACCTGTCTTGGAAATGTCTGATTGACCACCTTTCTTGGGGATATCTGATTAACCACCTGTCTTGGAGATGTCTGATTGACCACGTGTCTTGGAGATGTCTGATTGACCACCTGTCTTGTAGATATCTGATTGACCACCTGTCATCGAGTTGTTTGATTGGCCATCTTTCTTGGAGATATCTGATTGACCACCTGTATTGGAAATGTCTGATTGACCACCTGTCTTGGAAATGTCTGATTGACCACCTTTCTTGGAGATGTCAAATTGACCACCTTTCTTGGAGATGTCTAATTGACCACCTGTCTTGGAGATGTCTGATTGACCACCTGTCCTTTGCAATGGTCTTGAGGAATGTCTAGTCACGGGCCAAGAGAAGACAGGTATTAAAATATATTCAAAAACATGGCTCAATATATTTACCTTTTATTTGAGACATTATTTTCAGGGGGGTAAAGGGTTAATCTTACCTTTAATGGTCAAATCAGTGGTCAAGAAAATTTAGATTCTTGTTGAGTGAATGTCCAAAATTTGCAAGTCAGGAGAAGACTATTTTTGAAAAGTCACCACTGAAATGGCTGGCTCAAATATCGAGCCAGTCATTTCAGTGCTAAATTTTCTAAAATAGTCTTCTCTTGGCCCATGACTAGACATTCCTCAAGACCATTGCAAAGGACCGGGCTTGACTAGTAAAGGGTTAAGACATATTTGACAATATAGAATAGTTACTGTATTTTCGCTATAATATCTTATTTATAATATTACTGTAAAACCATCCACGTTAAAACAAGTTATGTATAGCAATTTAACTTCCTGCAGTCTGCTGCAACAAGCCATAAGACAATCATTTCGCTGGACAATAACTCTGTACCGGCTGAATATTTTAAAAAACTATTTGACTGAAAACTGCTCGTGGTATAACCACCAACATCTTTCAGTCAAATAGCTTTCAAAATATTCAGCATATCCTGAGTTAAACCCCATGGAAAATCTAGTCTATAAAAATTCAGCAGGCAGAGAATTCAGTTGGTTTGCGCAAGCAAACAATAAATTCACTCGTACATATTAACAGAAATTTCTGCCTTTGTGCAAATTAATAATTATTCTGTCAAACCCCAGAAGATAGATAAATTTATTTTCCTGTGTGAGGCCTTTAAGTGATCAACTGTCCATTATATACCAGTCAGCGTCAATATTAACACGGCTGTGTGCATTAAAATCCAGTCATTTTTCGCCTCATTTGCCTGCATTCATTTTCCGCCTCTTGAAACTGTGCGCTCAAATAGAGATCACATGCTAATGGTGAGATAAAATAGCTTCTGATTAATTGTCTGTTGACTTTGTGCTTTAGCAAAGAAATAATTTCCAGTATTTCTTTCATATTAAATCCTCAGTCTTTTATTTATTGCACAGTGTTCTCAGGGGTTCATTTTCCCATTATGTTGTGCGCTCCTGTTTGTGGTGCATGGTTGTTATGATTACCATACATGTTCTTGGTGTGTTGCAGACACATAGCTTATCAGACAGTAAACTAGTTTCAATAATAAACCATAAGACTTATTTAACACTTTAATGGCTATATTTCGGTAAGAAAATTTCAAAAGTCTCAAGAAAGATTGTCTATTTACAGACCAAGAGAAGATCAATTTGTAGACCCAGTGAAGTGTATTTTTGAAAATTTACCACTGAACTACCGTTCTCTTAGTCTTCTCTTGGTTTACCGATAGGCATTTGTATAGACTACTGCTGAAGCCAATTTTGGGCAGCTTTACCATTAAAGGGTTAATAAAATAATGTGTCCATTTTAAGCTTTTCATCCCTGAAATCTCACAACATTGTTTTCTAGACATTCAGGAGATTATTTTATTTGAACCCCTGCTTCGATTTTAGGGAAAATCAATTTTTGGATTTCAACAGATGACTTCCTACAGTATAATGAATGTGTTATATTTGGCCTGTATACTTAACCCTTTAAGGCAGCAGCAGCCAGCCAAGAATGCCTTGTGCAGTGGTATTGAGAAATGCCCATTTGCAGACCAGAGAAAAATTACAACTGTATGGACTGGCTCGATAACAGAACCATGCATTCCAATGATAAATTAAAAAAAATTGTCATCTTAACCTGCAAATGATAATTTTCTATGAGAAAATTTATGAACAAATGTAAGGATTAACGGGTTAAAAGATTTCAAATTTATCTCCCATTAATTAGCCCTTTAACATTCAAATTTGTTCAAGAAAATTTAAATTTTCTCATAGAAAATCTTCATTTGCAGACCAAGAGAAGACTATTTTTGAAGATTTATCACTGAAATGACTGGCTCTCTTATTGAGCACCATTCCCGTGGTAAACTGCAAAAACAGGGTCTCCACAACCTTAAAATTCCTTGAAAATCCTTGAAAAACTATATTGTATTTTAGGCCTTAACAGTACTTGAATTTAGCCAGAATTGAACATTTCATTGAAAAAACCTTGAATTTGTCATTGTCCAACTTTCCCAGGTATGGCAGATTAAACGAAAATATATAAATTTATATAATAAGTATTTTAATCACAGGATTTGTAATTCAGAATTTGGTGTACCGTAATCTCCTGCAAGAATTATGTGGGAGGAAAAGATGGCGAGAAGGGGATGTAAAGTAGGCTCTACATTTAAAAATGTCCTTGAAAATTTTTTTTGTTGACATTAAAAATCCTTGAAAAGACCTTGAATTCAGTTTTCAAAAACCTGTGGGAATCCTGAAAAATAGTCTTGTGTCGAGTCCCTGCTTCCAGGTCTCATTCACGCCATATCTAGGCTGGTATATATTTTAGTTTGTTATTGGTAACTTCAACAGTCTTTACACTGGTACCCATTGGTACTCCTGGGTGGAGAGCGGCAGCGAGGATTGAAGGAGATTGCTTATGTTTCCACTGATTGCTCATCAGCCACCTGATCGCCGAGCAGGATTTGAACCCCGCCCGGCTGATTACCAGTCGACCACACTAACGCTACAGCCAATTGTCTCCCCTTATGCGTAAGCTGCACAGTCATGTGACACAATATTCAGAAAATGGTCATCACTTGACAGAATAATCTACAGTACAACGCAAAAATAACTTATTATATGTTTCCAAAACAGAACAAAACGTACTGTTGAATATGTTGGACTTGATTTGATTGGACGACATGGCCTTCAAGCAAATTAACTCCAAAATATTCAACAGTACATTTTTTACATCGTGTGTAAAATTGCACTAACTAACATGTTTCTGTTTTGGAAACATTAACTAAGTTATGGGTTGCACTGTATGTATAAATCATAGCAATCATCTCCATCGGGAGTAAACTGCTAATAATGATTGATCTAACAATACCCTTCATGAAATTAATTTACTGAAATTAGATTATTTTTAATTTTATTTAATTAACTCTTTAGCCCTCGAATTTTGCTCCAAAAATTTTAATCTTCTCATAGAAAATGTCCATTTGCAGACCAAGAGAAGACTATTTTTGAAAATTTACCGCTGGAATGACTGGCTCGTTTATCGAGCCAGTCATTCCAGTGGTAAATTTTCAAAAATAGTCTTCACTTGGTCTGCAAATGGACATTTTCTCACGACCACTGCAGAAGCCGTTTTGGCTGATATGTGTGTTAAAGGGTTAAGAGAAAAACATTGTCTATCACCACTGTTAATAACCTTCATTTTCAATTTTATATGTCATCTAATAATACTGGGAAGCATTTTTGAAAATATAAACGATCATTCTCACACACACATCTTGTATTGCGCAGAGAATAGAGCCTTGATCACCTTGTGTAAATTTCTCTACTACTGTATCCGGGAGAAGATGGACACGCACACATTTAGCTGGAGCATTTGAAGACTCTTGTAATCCTTCACTGTGCATTTGTTCAATACAACGAATCACTTGGCAATCCTTAGAGGCCTTGGTCGGGTTTAAGCGACTTGTCACCGCCAAACAATGTGCTATCCCTACGGAGAATGAGACTCGCTTAATAAGCTGGAGCGAACAATTTTGTCCCGCTTCCCTGATGGATTGAAACCCGAAGGAAAATTTGAACATTCCATGATAATCAAATTTTTACCTGAATATCGTGTAATTTATTTTATAATGGCAGGGCAAAATAAATAATTATTGTTTAGCATCACAACTGATCTTGGCAGAGATGTATGTGTCAGAAGTGAGTTGAATTCCCAGCACTTGAACGGCTTGTGCGATTCACGGAGACCCTCGAGGCTGCAATGGAAAATTAACTTACAATTCATACAACACAATGACTGTTTGCGTGGCATCCTTTTTTATAGTTCTGGCAAACTACTGCAGGATTATATCATCATATAATGACGATTTAATGACTTTCGAGAAATGAAAACATGTTTTTTTTATTGTATATGTCTTCAAACTCCTGCTATATATAACCGTATTATGCCATGTTTTGGCATATGTGAGAAATCGCTTAGGTACCTCATGATCTGTCCTTTGTTTTCCTGTAGTTCTCTTGAGAAATTTCCATTAACAGACCCAGAAAAGACTTGAAAATTTACTATTGGAATGACTGCCTCAAAAATAAACTTGATCTTGAACAAATCTGCAGCTTAAAGAATGAATGGTTGCATTTTGTTGTCTTCCCCTGGTTTCATCCATTTAGAAGTGAATCAGCTTAGTTAATGCCTTGTCCGATAACAGATTTAACAGTCATTCTAGTTGTGATTTTTTTTACTTAGTTTTTCATGCTCTATGTAGTGCGATAAAGCTTAATGAGACTACATGTATATTTAAGGGTTTCAAAAACTGACTGCTATGGTCAGAAAATGTGATCTGTTATAAAGGAATTAGCCACATAGGGCATAAGATGTCCCTTGAGAACAAATAATGTGGATCTTTACTGATTGCCTCAAATAACCACCGTTCTTTGATCACAGGTTGGTATTTAAAAATCTCCCAGTCATTTTTCATTGTTTTTCTAAATATAGGTATTTATGCTAATTATATTGATGGTCTATCATCTACATGATGGATGAGCATGATGATGTACATTAGCTGGCCATGTTTATTTGTGTGGTATTATCGCCAAACCAATAATGTTATGTCCGTTGTTATCCATGGTATTACACATGGCTTTCCTGTCAATGACAAAAAAATTCAATCTGGCACCGATCCGGAAAATATGGTTATAAAGGATAGATCTGTCATTGAGTTTGTTAGCCGTCTTGTCAGGTCATTGAAATTACACGAAATGAGGGGGAGGTCAAAGCATTCTGTCACACGACCACAGTCAAATAAGTTGCAGCATAATAAGGGAAGATTTATCACTGGATAAAGGATGCGCACAGATTTCTATGCTTAGATTAATGGGCCAAGCTGCAAAAAGACATGCAATGAAGAATTGGCAGCCACATAAACTAATTTTCTTCTTTGCGAACATTTTCTCCTTAGACGGTTCATTTCCTTGACACCTCGTTCATCTCCTGTTTCTGTTGTCTGTCGTTGATGTCAGTTCCGACAAGATGGCTTGTGCAAAATGAGCCACCTAATCACTCGCTCTTGAATTCAACAATCTGTTTGCCCTTCATATTGACACTCTAGCCAGAACAAATTGAGCATGAGCAAGTCCGTAGAATAGCTTGCAAATCAAGCTTTTCATTCCGAGCATGTCGCAAACTCATATTCCACATCTTAGCTGATCATAAAACTTTTGCCTGTTCTCTACCCGCCTTCCACGTGTTTCTTCAAGTTTTTATTGGCCAGACGCAGACTATTAATATTGTCATCTTTGATTTCCGTGAGCTTCATCGGGTCGTTTATACCCTAATATTTAATTTCCCGCTAAAGGATGAGAAGTGCATAGGCAATTTTACAATCACATGCCGCATCATCTCGGCATCTGTTTTGACAAGTATTACATTGGCTCGTCGAAGAGCCACAAATAATAATGGAATTATTTTTACATTTCTGGTCGGAGGAATCCATTCAATAGCTCAGACATTATTGCGTGATGTTTGGCTTGCGCGGAGATGGCAAATTTCGTCGGGTATTTCGAGGAGTTGCTTGTGTTATTAGTGATAAAAAATGTATATAAATTTGGGATTGGTAATTATAGTGTAAAATGGCTGGCTGGAGTCATGACATGAATAGCAAATTAGAAAACCATTATTATGGTTCATCAAAGTTAATGAAAAAATGTTTTTGGTTTTAAGCATTTTATTTCTTATTGTCAGAACCGCCAGGGTTTTGCAAAACTAATTATGAAACTTGCGGAATATTCTGAATACACAATTTGACGGAAAGGGTCTGCTGCAAGAACTTTCAGACAAATAGTTTCAAAATAATCAGCAAGATTTTTAACAATAGACCCCACCATACCCTAAGATATAAATAAAATAATATAAAGAAAATAAATACATAATTATTTGTAAATCTCTGCCCAAATAACGTTTTCATGACTTTTGTGGGATTGTGCCTCTGCTTTTGTGTGGCGCCGTTTGGCCCCTCTCCGGAAGAAATTTTATTGGATCATAAGAAATTTGAAATAAATATTCCCAAGTCTCAGAATTTTTTTCTTTTGTCTTACTGATTCTGAATTGGTAATGATATTATCTTATTGACCTTTAGCTTTATATATCAATATGTAAATTATAGGTTTGTTAAATAGCCTGAGTGAATAAAGGAAACTGAAAAAACTGAAACTGCTCAACCATCCTGAATGCATGACTTTATGCCATGGTGCTATCTTTATCACCTCACAATTGTCCATCTATAAAGCTGTTATTTAATCCTTTAACCCTCGAATTTGTTCAAGAAAATTTAAATTTTGCCATAGAAAATGTCAATTTGCAGACCAAGAGAAGACTATTTTTGAAAATTTACCACTGGAATGACTAGCTCGTTTATCGAGCCAGTCATTCCAGTGATAAATTTTCAAAAATAATTTCTTGTTCTCCAAGTGGACATTTCTCAAGACCACTGCAGAAGCAGTTTTTGACTGATATGAGGGTTAATCAGTTAAATTATTTCTCAAGAATCACTGTGTTGATTTCAATCAGGTCTGTCAGCACAAAAATCAATCTCAGATATTCAAATGAAGCTGATTGTTTGATGGTTTTATTGTGGCCATTTTGGATTTTGAGCTATTTTAGAAACACTTGTGCTTGTAATGTGTCTATGACATGGCACATTATTGCGTCCCATAACTAGATCACATGTGTATTCATCATTATTACAGAAAATATACAACTATTGGCTTGGAAGGATTTAAGTTAACCATTTCACTGCCAAATCCGGGAAAAAGCATATTCTTTACGATATAAAATTTATTATGTTGAATGTTTTGAAATTAATTTTACTGGAAGAATGAGATGCATGGAGAATTGTTCTGTGAAAGCGTTAATGACAAAAACAGTTTTGCTCGATATCTTACAGCTGGTCAATGATGCATGTTCAGCAGAAAGTATACCACCTACATGGATGATGATGGTAGTGATGAAAATCTGTGTGT
This sequence comes from Chaetoderma sp. LZ-2023a, assembly GCA_034401795.1. Classification (NCBI taxonomy): domain Eukaryota; kingdom Metazoa; phylum Mollusca; class Caudofoveata; order Chaetodermatida; family Chaetodermatidae; genus Chaetoderma; species Chaetoderma sp. LZ-2023a. The sequence continues at coordinate 60,713,585 of CM067373.1, forward strand.
ACAAAAGTTGACATATTAGACAGGACCTATCACTGTTCTACAATAATATCAATGAAGATTGGACCAAATTTGTTTAATTTTGCCACATACACACCTCTTCGATGCCCAAATTGGGTCACATCGGTCTGTTTAACAAAAAAGTATGCCTAGCTAGCTCGTAGTCCGTTGATTTTTGTCAATATTTGCTTGAATAATGTCCCTGGAAAATCAGTATATGGTGACGATATACACCAGATATCTTCTTAACCTCATTTCATCACAAACTGGAATTAATTTGTATTGTCCGCTATACCATCCTATGAAAACCTGCATTTTAACTATTTACCATCCCACTTTTCACCCACCCAGCCCATCTTCACTTCTGCTCCCACAGAGATGATTTTAAGTGTTTCTCACTCCTGAGTAGAAGGCAGGCTCATTAACATGTCAAATATTGATTCAAGGCAGTCTCATGACAGTCTCGCCATTAAAAGGGTGTGCTGGCTGATAGGTGACAGACTTTGCAGCTGACTTGATGCTAATTAAACACTGATTCTCAAGAGAGTTGGGCAGAATCTTCTCCAGCTCTTCTTAGCCCTTTCACTGATGAATTCCCCATATGTCATTTTCAAGGCAGCCATACAGGAAAATTCTAAATATTTTGAAATTAATTTGACTGGAAGCCTAAGACAGCAATGGCTTACCATTAAATGAATTTCAAAATATTCAACAGAATAAGTTTTATATCTTAGAGTATATATTTTTTACGGATTTGTCATTGAAATGGTTAAATAATATCAAACGCTATTTGCGTTTATTTCATAAAATCTCATTTGTTATTTTGAGAACTATTTGGTTGAAATTATTTGTCCCTATGACAGTTGCAACTATCACTCAAATTGTTCTCAAGCTATTGAACCACTTCCAGCTTTAGCACAGTCAAAATGTAAGGATGTAGTGTGTTAATTGAATGCATTGCTTCCTCTAAGGCGAGAGTCAACAGTCACTTTGAAGTGCTTACCAAAGATGGAAATTTTGAGGCAAAAGTAAATCAACCAGGAGAGAGAAGTTAATCCAAGTTGTCCTGAACTTGTGTTTAAATATGTATATATGGAGTAAATAGCTAGAAATCTTTGCTAATCAACTAGAGGATGCAAATTACCTGGTGATGGTCAGTGGCCTGATGAAGCGAGTGCTTTGGTCAACACACTGTTTGTAATGATAAGCCATGATCTGAGGACAGATTAAAATTCTTCTGTTTGAAAATTTGCTTATTTAAACAGATTAAAAGCTTAACAACTTCTTATATTCTGTTTGCTGTTTGCCTCCAGCTCCACTCCCCACCCACCCACCCTCTACTCCTTCCCCACTTGGCTCAAATCATTGGAAACTCGATTTAAAGGAAGATAATTTAATTTTTTTGAGCAGGTTATAACTAGCTATTCTTAAAGGGAAGCGCAAGAAGGGTCACCATCGTTTGAATAAAACATGCAGTTCTATCGTAGAACCCATATTTAAGCTACTGTGTAAAACTTTCCTGCAACATTTATATATAAATCCAATTAAAAACTGTATGTTGCTATAATTTTCTGTGAGTTAATTAAACCTATAATGTCATAGGTTAAATCCCATCCGACAAGAACCATGATAACGGCACTCTGAAGACAGGAGTCCATGCATTTGGATGGTGATAAATTGGTGCTAATGTTATCGACATGATTTATATATGTACAGATTGAAGAGATTAGGATGTTTATCATGCTCTCGCAAATTTATGGAATATATTTTATTATTTTCATACATTTGTTGCCGAACCTTAAGATGGCCATTTTTTATGAAGATGCCTGCGATTTACATGAATATTACATATATCTCATGGATGTTTTGAGGCTAGTATGAAAACATATGTACCTAAAAATGTAGGGATGTACGTACATGTACGACCTATTTAAGCTCTCATATTAATAGATGAACCTTTAATAACGCCAGTAGCGCCAGTAAGAGTAATTGTACTGATATACCTATACTATCGCGTCATTCATTTATCTCAAGATCAAAACTTGATCTCAAAGTCGGCACCATCAGAGAAATCAGACAAAGGACTGTTAATATATATTCTTAAACATTTCCGCCAATATAGTTTATATATTCCTAACACCACGATATTGCGATAGCGTTGGATGACAGCGAGAAAAATTTTCAACTTATGATCATACGCCTCACCCAGGAATAGAAATTTAACTAATGTAGAATCATTTTATACAAAGTCGTCTAGAGGGTCTGGCGTTCCCCTTTAAGGAAAGTTTACTAACAGTTTGGTGCTTATGATGCTTTAAACCTTTTAACCTGCGGATTTGTTCAAGAAAATTTGAATTTTCTCATAGAAAATGTCCATTTACAGACCAAGAGAAGACAACTTTTTTAAATTGAGCATTGGAATGACTGGCTCAGTTATTGAGCCAGTCATTCCAATGGTAAATTTTCAAAAATAGTCTTCTATAGGTCTTCAAATGGCCATTTCTCAAGACCACTGCAGAAGCTGTTTTTAGCTGACATGAGTGTTAAATGGCTAAATAATTGAGCTGGATTACATAATAGTTATTTTGTGCAGTGCTTTAGGCATTTCTGAATCATTGGCTGTTCAAGATCACGTATTATACCCACTTTTCTTAGAATAAAAGTGGGGTTATGCAGTCTTGCCTGTGCATGCGTATGTTTCTGGAAATTGATTGTAATGCAACTTCTCCGAAACCGTAGGACGTAATTCAATCAAAATTGGTATGTGAGTTACCCATATTACTGAGGAGTGCAACGAACATTTACATTTGCCTCCGCCCCCAGGGTGTGGGGAGCGTCAATAGGTCAATGAGCTGAATGTGGGGATAAGAAATTGAAATTTATGCTTTTTAAATATCCATTGGCAACATGTACAAGTGAAGACAAATTTTTGAAAGTTTATCACTGAAATGACTGACTCAGTATATGAGCTACATCTAGTCATTCCTGAGTTAAATTTACAAGATTGTCTTCTATTGCTGAAGATCATGGCTTGACCAAAACATTATTTTTATGCATAAGGATGTTTGTGATTTACCCGTTCTTTAATATAGGAATGCAATCTGTCAGTCAAGTATATGATGTCATACTCAAATACATCACAGTTAAGCTGACGTAACAATTAGAATGCATCATAAATGGTGCATCTTAGTCTGTAAGGAATTCTTAATAGTCTGTCATGTGTACGAATTGCATGTCTTCACTACTTAATAACCATTCTGTTTAATATTTTGAAACTAATTTGACTGGTCGCTGTCGATGCCATAGGCAGATACAGCACCCAGTAAAATTAGTTTCAAAATATTCAACAGCTTACCGTTATAGTACCGTTATTATAGTTATAGTATTCATGGAGTTCAGGGTTTGATAGATCCCACCATGGGCAGATTTCAGAATTCTGTTTCATGTATGACGTCTTAAAATGAAAACTCATGGGTCAGAAATATGTGTTTTTATAATTAAATATTTTTCACTGTTTGCATTTGGTGATAATCATGGCATTACCCCTTATTCAAAGAAACGATGTATAGCCATTCACAATAACTGTCAACTGTGATCTCAAGCCTGTCTTATTATGTCAACTTATGGCAACAAGTTACTTGCTTTTATCACAAAATTCTTTGTTTACATAAACAGAACTCTTTCACAGTGTACCCTCAAGACCTAAGTATCAACATTTAAATCACTCTAGAAATGAATGAATGTTTAACCCGTTGACACTCATATCAGACAAAAATAGATAACGGCATTGACCTGGAGAAATGTTCATTTGCAGACCAAGAGAAGACTATTTTTGAAAATTTATCACTGGAATGACTGTCTTGATAATCCAGAGGGTAATTTTCAAAAATAGTCTCTTGGTCTGCAAATGGAAATTTTCTATGTGAAAATTGAGTTTTTTAAAACAAATTTGACCAATCAACAGCTTACCCCCTCACTCTAAGCCACACCCATTTCTGGCTATGCTCTGCCCACTTTGTACGTGTATTGGAATCACGTTATATAATTTGAACCCTGAAGTCCCCAAATCCCAAATTCGATGTATTCAGGTAAGCTGTTGAACATTCTGAATTTTAAAACTAATTTCATCGGGAGTACCATCTCTCAGTCAATTAGTTTCCAAATATCCATCAGAATCTTATTAAATTGTAAATTCACCAAAGATATATGAATTATACACGTTTGTGACAGAATTTTCGAGTTTCATACTGGGTTATTTTGTTTGCGACGTTACATTGATTATGATGCAGATGCTTGAGTGACAAGTTGGATCCCTACATTTACCATGTGATTGGGACACTGGACATTTCCGCGGTTAACCGATGATCTTCATAGACCAGCATTTGAGTTTCACTTCATATGAAAGCATTTCTACAGTGCCATTAATTATCCTAAATACATATTCTGGTATTACTCTCTCTAAGATGTATATTATATAATACATTGCAGGCCCAAATTGAAAACCTCATTTGTTTGTATAATGAATTACATCCCTTGATCTGTTTTGAGTAATCATAAAGGCGTTACCTCCCTTTAGTGCTTCAGATTTGTCAGCCTGCCTTTAATGTTCTTGACTTGTCTCCCTTTGTCTACAGATAAATTGTAATGAATAGTTCTCTCCCTGGTTTTCAAAAGCAATGATTTGGCAGCTATTTACTGTATTTAGAGTGGGCATTAATGAGCCCTACATGGCAAATATCACCTTATTGGAGATCTATTATATCATTGAGTAAACCTCTAAGCTGCTGCATCAGGTCTCTCCCCATCTATTCCCCCACCCCTCTCCCTCCCCCTCCCTCCTCTCTGTCTCCCTCCCTCTCAAAATGGCTGATATTGCTGCACATGCACACACATGTACACTCACACGTTTAATCCTTTAGCAAGAGAGCACTTGATGATTTCAATCAGATTAAATCTCATTTCTCTTGCATTATACTTATGTTATTTTTAATCATCAGTATTGATCAGTTATAGCAAGAATTATCTTACATGTCTATAATACTCTGTATGCACTAATAAAGCAAATTTACTATCTTTTCCAGACACTGGATGGGTTTGCGTTTGCACTTTCTAATGATGGCCGATTTCTCTACATCTCAGAGACAGTATCAATATACCTTGGCCTTTCACAGGTAACGTGATATCTACCAATGCAGTACAACCTTTCCTGAGATATGATCTTATGTAGTACAAACAATATGTCATTATACACCGGTGGTTCCATACACATGTGGTCGTCTACAAATCACCATTTATAGGATCTGGGTTTTTTAGCCAGAGGCTGATTGATTCATGACCATTAATGGTCATATTTGGTAAAAAAAAGAAGAAAATATTTGCTTGTTAAATGTCCATTTGTAGGCCAAGAGAGAATTATTTTTGAAAATTGACCACTGAAATGACTGGCGCGGTTATTGAGCCAGGCATTCTAGTGGTAAATTAAAAAAAATAGTCTTCTCTTGGCTTGCAAATGGACATTCCTCAAGACCACTGTAGAGGCCGGTCTTCACCGGCTTAACCATTAAACCTTTATTGCCTAGGTTCAGTCAAGTAAATTCAGATATTCTCATAAAAGTGTCCCTTTGCTGACCAAGAGAAGACTATTTTTGAAAATTTACCACTGAATTGATTGGGTCGGTATCTAGCCAGTCACTCTAGTGGTAAAATTTCAAAAACAGTGTTATCTTTGTCGACAAATGGACATTAGTCAAAACCACTGAGGAGGCTGGGTTTGGTCGGTTTCGTCATGAAATGACTTGCTCAATATTCAAGTCAGATATTTCTAAATTTATTACTACGTTTGATCGCAGAAGTTTTTGAACATACTCATAATTTTCCTTCAGCGAATATATTATGTATAGATAAAGGGCCATAATTTTGTTTCGGCAAAATTTGTCTATATTTGCCAAAGTTATCTCCCATGAAAAGCTTAGTTTGTCAAAACTGCGTTGTCCAGACCAGGTCTCGGAGAGTTTTGAAGATACACTCATAGTATTTTGTTTGGTAGATATATTTTGTGAAGACACATTGTGAGTGAAATATATCATTATTCTCTAGAGTTATCTCCCCTAGCACAACTAATATTGACGATATGCTCTTGGCTGGATAACCTGAAAATGGCTAGACACATTTAGTTAACATTTGATACATGGATAAATATGTGACAAGACCTCATTTGTAATTAGCATTCAGTGAGAGCCATTCATATTCGCCGAAGTTATCTCCATTGAAAAACTTAGAGATAATGGCTGATAGAACTATAGCTTTTATATATTGAATATGTGCAGAAAAAGCTTCTAGTCAATACGAGGACATTCCCCACCACTTTGCAGAGAACATCAGAGTATTCACATACAATTTCTGTCAGGTTTCATTTACCAAGCATGTGCGCTATAAGTGGTGTTTTATGGTTACTTTGATAAATGATTTCTGTTTCTGATGATGTGCTTCTACAGTTGTTTGTAATTTGCATCTTTCGAAACTTATAATTTTTAGTCCACCTGGCCAGAATGGCCAAATGAGCTTATAGCATGGCGACCATCCATCTTCCATCTGTCCGGCGTCTGTCCATCCATCCGTCAACTTTTGCTTTGAAACGCTACTCCTCATTAACCACTTGGCGGATTTCAACCTAATTTGGCTGGAAGAACCCTATTGGGGTAGGCTTCAGAACTTGTATAGAGAATTTTGATTGGTCAATTGTTTTGGTGGCCATCTTGAATTTTCCGAAAAAATTGCGGGAAATCGTTTAAAACGCTACTCCTCATTAACTACTTGAATAATTTCAACCAGACTTAGCTGGCATGATAGTACGCTAGTATGTTTCAGAACTTGTATACAGAATTCTTATTGGTCAATTTTTCCTGCAGGCATCTTGAATTTTCTGAAAATTTCTGGAAATCACTTAAAAGCCTACTCATTAACCTCTGGGCCGATTTCAATCAAACTTGGATGAAAGAACACTAGCATGGTATGCTTCAAACATGTATACAGAATTATTATTGGTCCATTTTCCCGGTGGCCATCTTGAATTTTCCCCAAAATGGTGGGAAATTGTTGAAAACGCTAGTCCTCATTAACTGCTTGAGCAATTTCAACCAGACTTGGCTGGAAGGATAGAGGCTGGTAGGTTTCAAAGCTTGTCTACCGAATTTTGATTGGTCAATTTTCCTTGTGGCCATCTTGGATTTTTTTTTAATTTCTGCAAATCACTTTAAAGCCTACTCCTCGATAACCACTGGGCCAATTTCAATCAAACTTGGATGGAAGAACCCTAGCATAGTATGCTTCAGAACTTATATACAGAATTTTGATTAATAAATTTTTCCGGCAACCATCTTGGATTTTCTGAAAAATGGCGGGAAATCGTTTAAAACGCTACTCCTCATTAACTACCGTTAAAACTCGACTAAAGGACGCAGTTTTTTGGTCAAAACACATGTACTAGAAAGGGGGGTGCGTACTATAATCGAGAACATTCCTTCCACACATTTTTGGGTCGAAATATTTCTTAAAAAGTCACAGATTATACCACGGAAATTGAACTAAATGTTACCCTAGCCAATTCACGCCGCCTGACGACTATGTTTAATGTATACTCCAAAAACACCAAGCGGAAGTGAAATTATTAAATTGGGGCGCCTAAATATTGCTTATTCTTTAATACATATCACTTATTACATCAAAATTAATCCAGAATTTGACATAAAATGGCGTCGAGAAAAGATACGTGTATAAATCACGTGATTCGCCTCCAATCGCAAAAGATCTTTATTCTAATTAGAGCGAGTACTCGGATATAAATATTCTGGACTCGGAACTCGGAAATTGCTATATATCATCATTGCGCGATAGGAACTGAATGTTCCCGTACCTGTTTGATAACCAACTCCCGTTAGCGCATAAGATTACACAGCGCCTCCAATCACAAAAGAGCCAGATAACCAACTCCCGTTAGCACATAAGATCACACAGCGCCTCCAAACGCAAAAGAGCAATTACAATCCGTTTCTATCACGCGATTTCGATGTTTTCAAGGAGACATTTTATGCCAAAATTAGATTGATTTTGATGTAATAAACAATCTTTATTGAAGATACACGATATTTAGGCGGTCCTATTTAATAATTTCTCTAGCATCATGATAATTTTTAGTCATGCATTAAACATGACCGGATTGATGGTTATTTTTGATACCAATTTTCGATTTTTTAAAGGTACGTTTTTTCTAAATCTAACAGCATCTTATACTTGAATACAAGAGTTTTTTGGGCGGATTTTGGTCAAATTTGGGACAGCGTCCTATATTCGAGGGCGGCCTTTAGTCGGGAAATTACGGTACTTGAGCAATTTCAACCAGACTTGGCCGGAAGGATACTAGCCTGGTAGATTTCAGAACTTTTACACAGAATTTTGATTGGGCCATTGTTCCGGCGGCCATCTTGGATTTTCAGAAAATTTTGGGAAATTAGTTAAAAGGCTACTCCTAATTAACCGCTTGAACGAGTTCAAGCAAACTCGAATGGAAGGCCCCTAAGGCGCTATGCTTCAGAGCTTGTATATAGAATTTTGATTGGTCAATTTATTCAGTGGCCATCTTAAATTTTCCAAAAAAATGGCTGAAAATCGTCTACTCATTAACTACTTGGGCGATTTCAACCAGACTGGCTGAAATGAGTCTAGGGCAGTAGGCCTTAGAAGTTGCATATAGAATTTTGATTGGTCAATTTTTCTGACGGCCATTTTGGATTTTCTAAATATTTTGGGAAATCAGTTAAAAGGCTACTCCTCATTAACCCTTACCATTAATGTCAAAATTTTTAATTTTCAAATTAAAGTAAAAGATGAACTGGTATTTAGGTTTCAACAAATTTGGTGGAAGATGATGCTGTGGTGTCAAAAACCCAATAGGGTTCTTTCAGCCAAATTATGTTGAAATCCGCCAAGTGGTTAATGAGGAGTAGCGTTTCAAAGCAAAAGTTGACGGATGGATGGACAGACGCCGGACAGATGGAAGATGGATGGTCGCCATGCTATAAGCTCATTTGGCCATTCTGGCCAGGTGGACTAAAAATTATAAGTTTCGAAAGATGCAAATTACAAACAACTGTAGAAGCACATCATCAGAAACAGAAATCATTTATCAAAGTAACCATAAAACACCACTTATTCCACCAAAATTGTTGAAAAATGTACACTAGTGTCTTTGTTATTCACACCGTAAAAGATAGAATATTGACATCAATGTGCTAAGGGTTTACCGCTTGGCCGATTTCAACGAAACTCAGCTGAAAGAACCCTAGGCCAGTTCGCTTCAGAACTTGTATACAGAATTTTGACGGCTTGATTTTGATGGTGGCCATCTTGGGTTTTCTGATAAATGGGAATTCATATAAAATGCTACTCCTCATTAATCGCTTGGGCAATTTCAACCAATTTTGGCTGGAAGGATCCTATTGTTGTAGCCTCTAGAAAATCTATTTGGAATTTCGATAGGTCAATATTTTGGCAGAAATCTCTGATTTTCTGAAAGTTTTCCGGAACCATTTAAAAAATGGAACTACTTCCTTCAATCAATAACCCGATTTCAACAAAATTTGGGTGGAACGATCCTATGATGGTAGGCTTCAACATATTAAACGAGAGTCTTGATTGGGCAATTTTTTGGTGGTCATCTTGGATTTTCCGAAAATCATCCATCATGTCTATTTAAATGCAAATGGTTTAAACGCCAATGGTCCAGGTGAGCACCACAGGCCCTTGGGCCTCTTGTTTAGACTTTTGCGTGATGAGGTTTGTAGATCTTGTGGCACCAGTATATTGTTTTGAATTGACAAACTGACTTGACCATAGGTATCATATATACTGGCTAGGTGGCTCATGTGCATACCATCACTGGGACTAATTGTCATGACCCCTGATGACGTGAGTTCAGTAAATCACAATTGCACATAACTGGTTATTTACTGACTGACTGACGCAGACGATCACCTGCATATATAGCATTCAAAAATGACAAAATAATTTTTTTTGTAATTTGAAGAGAAATTGAACAAATGCAAATTTACATATTTTTATGAGAAATAAAGTTCTATTGGCTATATTAATCTGACACTTTGTTCGACTACGTAATAGGTTCAGTAGCAAAACCATATTAGTTTGGAGACTATACATCCAGGGTGAAATGACCATTGATCTTTCCAATAGGAATGTTTCATCTTTAAAATAATTTCTCATGCAAAGTAACTGGGATATGATGCACTCTAGTTGACAGAAAACGAACAAATAATAACAAATATGGGTGACAGATCCATAATTTCTGTATAAAAATTAATAAACAGTAAGAATTAATCAAGACCATTATAGTGTCAAAATAAAATTAAGTCTTCAAAAATGTATTTAGATCTATAATCTGGTAGTGACTTTTTAAACCCTAAATTTATTCATGACAATTTTGATTTTCTTATAGTAAGTGCTCTTTGCAGACCAAGAGCAGGCTATTTTTGAAAACGTATCATTGGAATGACTGGCTTGATTATCGAGCCAGTCAGTTCAATGGTAAATTTTCAAAAAAAGCCTGTTCTTGGTCTGCAGATTGACTGCAGAAGCCATTTCTGGCTGACTTGCATGTTAAATGGCTTAAATTTGCAAAGACTAACTGCTTACATTTACCATTCTCCAAACATATATGTTTTGCAAGCATATATTTATAGTTTCACTAAAATTCTTGTTAAAAAATGTATACTCTTCGTAGAGGGTTAATGAAGATTTATTAAGACCATTTTAGAAGCTGTTATTTGGCTGGCCTGAGCATTCAAAGGTTTATATTTTAAAACTAATTACTCATGCTGCCAAAGACTGGTGTGAGTAATGTGGTTTGTGCCGTCTTTCTGTGTCTGTCTCTGTCTGTCTGTCTGTCTGTCTGTCTGCCTGCCTGCCTGCCTGCCTGTCTACCTGCCTGATTATCTCAGGCATATCTCCGAAATTCTATGAGGTAGAATCACCAAATTTGTCACACATTCATATTATGCATGGGTGGGTGGTGGGTAGGGGTGGTGGAAATTTAGTTTGAAGTCAAAAGGTCAAATATCGAGGTCACGACTAGTGAATACCGGAATATACATTTTCATTGATAACTCCGCAATGCAAGAAGGTAGAATCACCAAGTCTGTAACCTGCATATTGTAGTTGGCTAGAACCACAATACAGTTGTTGGTAAAAAGTTCAATGTTGAGGTCACAGGCTGTATAGAACTTGTTAATGTCTAAGTAAGCAACATCTTCCAGTAAAATTAGTTTTAAAATATCAAACAGTGTTTCTTAGCTTATAAGATAATTTTTGTGTGTCTAATCTTTCATGTTAAAGAAAGCTTATTTTGTCTGATTTTGCAGGTTGAGATGGCTGGGAGTAGTATATTTGATTATGTTCACCAGCGAGACCATAATGAACTGGCTGACCAGTTAGGAATCGGTATACCACAACGTAAGCATGTATAGATTGCAACTATTATCTAATAGAGGGATCTGAGTTGTCACTCATGTATATGACATCATACTCATTTGCATCACACATAGGCTAATGTCACATGTAGGCTGGCGTCACAATAGATAGTGATGTATCTATCTCTGCCATGAACATTGACAAAGCCGTCAAGTGTACAAATTGTATTTCATTGATGGATTTACTATTTACTAAACATTCTGTTGGATATTTGAAACTAATTTGACTGGGTGCTGTTGCTCCCAGCCAAATTCGTTTAAAAATAGTCAGCAGCTTACCTGTATAGTTACCTTGAAATTGAGATTCTGGAACTTAGATCAATTGGTTCCAACATGTAACAAAGAGGTCAGAGCTTAACTAGAAATAGGTAGGGCAGCAATGGCTTCAATCAAATTAAATCAAAAATATTAAACAGAAAATTTCTTACATCGTGTTCAAAATTGTACTAAATAACATTTGGAAACATGTTAACTTATTTCTGAGGAGTACTGTATATTCAGCTGTATAATACTAACTTTTCCTTAGCATTTCAGGTCTAAGATCAAGTATATATACAAGGAAGGCAAAAAGGTCTGAAGACTGTCCCAATTTCGTCAAATTTGAAAGTTACATAAACAACTAATAGCCAATATTTAACCATTTAACCCTCAAATTCGTTTTTTTTAAATACAATTTTGTCATAGAATATGTCCATTTGCAGACCAAGAGAAGACTATTTTTGAAAATTTAACAGAAATGACTGGCTTGGTTATCGCGCCAGCCATTTCAGCGGTAAATTTTCAAAAATGGTCTTCTGTTGGTCTGCAAATGAACATTTCTCAAGACCACTGCAGAAGTTGTTTTTGGCTGATATGAGTGTTACAGGGTTAGGGAATCGACTTTGTGTTATTTTTCTTGACATCAATGTTTTATGTGGTAAATATACCTTGTTCCTCCTATCTTTCTATACCCTCTAATAAATCCTCATTCATCATTTAAAATTGCTTATAAATATTTGTGAAACAACAAAACAAAATGTTGAATTTTCATTAGTAATTATTTTCATTGCTGTGTTTCTTTCAGCGGGCTCCTTGTCAGCTCCTGGCTCCCCGTCAGATGATGGTTCCTCGGGAGAAACCCCCAGAGCCATTACCCCACCTCTTTCAAATAAGCGTAAGTAGCTTTACATATGTGTGTGACAAGTGACAATGTGATCATATTCATTCTTTCATTTATAAGTACAAACAAGCCTTTGTACATTCTGATCTCTAAACAAACCCTCTCACACATGAGAGTCTGTAAACACCTAATGTTCAAACTGCGTTCACCCAAATTTATTTTCCAGACAAAAAATCATGACCAGCTGATCGCCCTGGGCAGAGATATCCAACTTTATGGAAAGAAAACCGATCTGTCAATTTGGCTGGTGGCCATCTTGGATTTTGTCTGATTTTTAGAAACGTCTTTAAAAGTCTCCTCCGAAACTGCTAGGGGGATCGATTCAAAACTCATGAAATATCATCTGGGACAACAGCTGAACCAAATTTGCTCATGAGAACTTGATTGGCCAAATGTTTTCCTGAAAACAGCTTCTCCTGTACCACTAAACAGATCAGGCTGAGATTTTGGAGATATGATTTGGGACTAATGGCCACTGAGGTTTGTCCATTGAAAGTTGATACATCAAAAAACATGTCCGCCGTTGATCAATCAAAATTTAGCTTGTTTGGCGGCCATCTTAGATTTTCTGTAAAAGTCTTAGAAAATCATATAAAAGACGACTTATTAACCACTGGGCCAATTTTAATAAAACTTGAATAAACCTGAAATTAGATTGGTAAATTTTTTCGGTGTTCATTCATTTTGTTTGTTTGTACCAGTGGCCAATAATTCCATGTGAGCGATCCAGGCCCCTTAGGCCTCTTGTATAACTCACACAATTGCATGGCACACATGTATTATATACAGTATACATGGAAACAGAGAACCAGCTTGATGAAGCCATACTCATGTAGGTGACCTACCTCTTAATGTATTTTAATGAACTGTGTTTTTGACATAGAACATGCATTTTACTGTTTCAGTGTGATTTTGGGCGCCTAAAGAACTTCACAATTTGTCATGTAAATGGAGATTTGCTGGCCAAGAGATGGGTATTTTGGAAAACTTACCACTGGAGTAACAGGCTCGGTTAATGAGCCAGAATTTCCAGTCTGAAGTTTTCAAAAAATATTCTCTAAGATCTGCAAGTTGTCATATCTTTAGACCACTAGACAAACCATTAAGTCTCTTAGCCATTAAAAAGT